>CAXKWD010000006.1:23872531-25072531 GCA_964059195.1 Ectobius pallidus | reverse complement strand
AGGCCTTATGGCCTTAACTCCGCCAGGTTAAATAAATAAATAACTAAAATAAAATAAATCTAACAAAGATGATTTTTAACAATTGATATACCGGTATGGTAAATGCAAAATTAGAACTGAGTTAAAATAAATTTACACAAAGTAATATAAACAGTGGAGTAATATAAACAGTAATATAAACTGAAATTGTAAAATTGTAAAAAATTACGAAGAAGTTGTTAAAAACCGTGGCACAACTGAATAATAAGATTAAAACTTTAAAACACTTATGCACCACTTGCGTCAAACATAAAATTAGTAGGACATGTTTCGGGAGACCTTCTCCCATCCTCGGCTACTGGTCTACTGGCGTGTCGGACTCTCGGCTGCTGGTAATACCGCCCTGCGTACTGCTTCCCCCTCTCTTCCGACCGGTAAGCTTGATGACATCGCTGACAGGCGGGATGTCAGTGTTCATCACCATGTTACCATATTTTGTAATAAAATTTTTTTCCCATGTATTGAGGTCCATTGGATTGCTGACACGTTTCAATGATGAAATGTCCTTTTTAATGTGATGGCTTTCGGTCCAACAGTGATATGCTACCAATGATTTATCAATCTCCCCCTTTTTTACATTCCTGAGATGTTCCTCCATTCTAGTTTTTAAATTCCTCTTGGTTTGGCCGATATATGATTTGGGGCAATCTCCGCATTCCATTTGATAAATGCCTGATACATTAGTTTTTTCCGTCGAGTTCTTCAGCGGGTGATTTAACAAATTCCTAAGAGTATACTTGTTCTGGGGCGCCAATTTAATATTGTAATTTTTGAAAATTCTGTCAAATTTGTGAAACACCTTCGGATGGAAGAATTCCTGTATTTAACCTGACTATCTTTTGTATTGACTAAGGTGCTGACTTCTCTTATGTTCTGTTTATTTTTGTGTTTTCTCAACATCTTGTGTATGATGTTTGTATTGAAACCGTTGATAATGGCCACATCTTTTATGTGTTCAAGTTCTGTGTTATATTCAATCTCAGTCAGAGGGATATGTATTAATCTGTGTATAAGGCTATGAAAAATGGCAAACTGGTGTGGTTTTGGTTATGGTTGTTGAATTTGATATAATTGTCTACATGTGTTGACTTTCTATGAATGCCAAACTCTAATTTGTTGAGGTTTCTGATTATTTTCGGGTCCAAAAACTTAATCTACAGGACGAGGCAGTACAATTCACTATGGAAATTGAACAGGAAGGTTGGTTACCTTTTTTGGACCTGAAAATAATCAGAAACCTCAACAAATTAGAGTTTGGCATTCATAGAAAGCCAACACATGTAGACAATTATATCAAATTCAACAACCATAACCCAAAACCACACCAGTTTGCCATTTTTCATAGCCTTATACACAGATTAATACATATCCCTCTGACTGAGATTGAATATAACACAGAACTTGAACACATAAAAGATGTGGCCATTATCAACGGTTTCAATACAAACATCATACACAAGATGTTGAGAAAACACAAAAATAAACAGAACATAAGAGAAGTCAGCACCTTAGTCAATACAAAAGATAGTCAGGTTAAATACAGGAAGTTTACCTTCCATCCGAAGGTGTTTCACAAATTTGACAGAATTTTCAAAAATTACAATATTAAATTGGCGCCCCTGAACAAGTATACTCTTAGGAATTTGTTAAATCACCCGCTGAAGAACTCGACGGAAAAAACTAATGTATCAGGCATTTATCAAATGGAATGCGGAGATTGCCCCAAATCATATATCGGCCAAACCAAGAGGAATTTAAAAACTAGAATGGAGGAACATCTCAGGAATGTAAAAAAGGGGGAGATTGATAAATCATCGGTAGCATATCACTGTTGGACCGAAAGCCATCACATTAAAAAGGACATTTCATTATTGAAACGTGTCAGCAATCCAATGGACCTCAATACATGGGAAAAAATTTTTATTACAAAATATGGTAACATGGTGATGAACACTGACATCCCGCCTGTCAGCGATGTCATCAAGCTTACCGGTCGGAAGAGAGGGGGAAGCAGTAGGCAGGGCGGTATTACCAGCAGCCGAGAGTCCGACACGCCAGTAGACCAGTAGCCGAGGATGGGAGAAGGTCTCCCGAAACATGTCCTACTAATTTTATGTTTGACGTAAGTGGTGCATAAGTGTTTTAAAGTTTTAATCTTATTATTATATAAACTGAACTTGATAAAAATGATAAAAACACTTGATGCTCCACTTACTTCAACGTGTAAAACAGGACTAGTTTCGGGAATCCTCTCCCATCCTCGGCTGTTGGTCAACTGGCGTTTGGCGATCATGTCTGGTGGTGTTTATAGAATATCAACATATACAGGAAGTGGCTCTCATAAATGGTTTCAAAACTAATTTCATAGACAAGATGATTTCAAAACACAAGAATCAGAAAATGATAAAAGAAATTAGAACACTAGACAATGCAGAGAAAGACCAACTAAATTACAGGAAATTCACCTATCACCCGAAAGTTTTCTACAAATTTGAGAAAATTTTCAAAGACTATAATATAAAGCTAGCACCATAGAATAAATATACCATTAGAAATCTGCTCAATCATCCACTAAAAAAAAATCACACCCAAAATAGAGCTATTAATAATATATCAGATGGAATGTGAAGACTGCCAGCTGACCTACATTAGACAAACCAAAAGAAGCATAGAAGCCAGAATGAAAGAACACCTAAGGAATGTGAAATTTATGCAAAGCGAAAAGTCAGCCGTAGCACACCAATTCTGGACACAAAACCAACACATCAAAAAAGACATCAAGCTATTAAAACATGTCAAGACACCAATAGAACTGAATACTTGGGAGAAGATCTTCATCATCAAGAACAGCAGCAGTGTAATGAACTTCAAAATACCGCCAGTAGATGACGTCATCAAACTTACAGTCAGGAAAGGAGAGAGCAGCACAGGGCAGACTATCAACACCACCAGACATGATGGCCAAACGCCAGTTGACCAACAGCCGAGGATGGGAGACGACTCCCGAAAGTAGTCCTGTTTTACACTTTGACATAAGTGGAGCATAAAGTGTTTTTTATCATTTTTATCAAGTTCATTGAGTTAATATTGTTGCACAAGGACAAAAATATGAGAGATTGCATGTTTTAATACAAAGTAGTTGATTGCAAACAGGTGGACCAAGGTAGTGGGATTGTAATCATTGCCTGAAGAGTAGTTTTGTAGTTATTTTTTGAGTTTGTAGTTCTTGCAACATTCTTCATACTCATTGTTCTTATAAAAGGAGTTAGATAATAATAAATCTTTTAGGCTGCTCTTTTGGTAGCATATTGTAGAATTTGGAACTAGAGAATAAGGTGTTGTTCATTGCAAATTCTCCTCGGTAAAGACTGAATGAAAAAGTCTATGCCTCTTCTTGTAAAGTGGTTATGTATATCAGTATTTCTGGATATGTTAAAATTTGTATTAGTCTTTACAAGTATTATCGCCTCACTCATAACGTTGACGGGCGGCTCGCTTTGTTCTCTTATTACAATGCTTGTTGTTACTGTAAAAGGTTTTCTCAAAAGAAACCGCTGACTGAATTCGTGTTGCCAATTCTCTCATTGCTCAATGTCATTGCCACGTAAGTGTTTTGCTGCATCTACATCTTCCCGCTCTGTTTACTAACACTGTGCAGTGTGGCAACTACTCCAAGCGGCGGCGACTTCTTTGATGTTAACTGTCAACGAATTGAGCGAGGCGATAATAAGATTACACGTAGATGCAACTGAGTGTAAGGATTTTCAGCTTTGGAAAAGATTGCCTGCATGTTTCTCTAAAATTTAGTTTCTCAATTATTCTGATTGCCCTTTTTTGATGGTGATTTGCTACAACCCCCCCCCCCCCCCAATAGTAGAGCATTGTAATCAAGTTGAGAGTGAAATAGAGAGAAGTAGACTGTCAGCAGTACTTCTTTTGGGATTACATGAGACAGTTGTACCATCTGGTATAATGTTCTACTTAGTTTGCTGTGAAGTGCTTCAATTTGATGTTTAAAGTTTAGTTAATGTTAATGCCCAGGAAATTGATTGTATTTGTCTGCAAGATTTGTTGATTTTTGTAATTGATATTGCTGATGTCCATATGGGTGTTATGACTTAGGAAGAAGTTGACGTATTTTTTTTTGTTGACGTTCGGTATTAGATTGTGTGCGTTTAAATATTTTTCCAGTACTTCGCTTAGACTACAACACTTTTGCTCCACGCCCATGTAGGTTTTGTCAGAAATTAGCATTGTTGTATCATCAGCGTATATTGTAGTGTGTATTCCCAAACTGCTTAGGGCGTCAGGCAAGTCATGTGCAGTGAGTCCCACACAAGAGTTGGCCAACGACGCGGGTTCCTGCAACACGGCAGGCAAAGCTCCAACTCCCGAGCGATCGGGTGAAATATCTACACTAATAAAGCTTGCATATTGTTAGCTACAGTATCAACTAAAAATGCCAGCCCTCCTGGGGTTCTTCCGAATCTACTGCTCCTTTCTCTATTTTTACTCACATATGTAAAACCTTTTACATTGATCTTAACTTCCTTATTTGCCCATGCCCATAGCTTTTAAAATCCCTTCTATATTGACATATCCTATATATAAGTTAGTCCCATTCTTAATACTATCCTACGGTTTTTTAATAGCCCAGTTTCTGAGGTTGTAAAAGCCCTGACTAGGATGTCTTGAGACTTGCATCTAGCTACCCTGTGGTGATGATATCGTCTTCAATCCCTCAGACCTATCATCTATCATAGAATTGCTACCTTTTGGGGTTGGGTTATCAGGATGTTGCACTTGTCCATCATTATTGTCACATTCCACCGCATTTGCATTATCCAGCTGAATCATCATATTGCTCAATGCCCTCCACCTGTGCATCGGGCTCTTGTGTGTTGCTGATGACTTGTGCCTTCCAGAGTATTGAACTGCTGATGTCATCTGCTCATCGGCGGTTTGATGCCCACTTGTACCAGGCGTACTTCCTGTCTTCTGAGCGCCGTACACGATCGACCACCATCTTCCTCTATTCGTATTTGTCTTCTGAATGCTGTGGCCTTTTCCTTCTCTCCATTGAGGGACTCCTCTCCCTGCCCCTTTTGCCAGTCTTCTGGTTAGGGTTCTCCTTAAAATGTTCCAAGTCATATAACCTCCCGTGAGTTTTTAGTTTATCATGCACCAACACCGCGTTCTTGCCTTTCTTTCATGCCTCAATCATATGCTTTACCAATTCTCTACTTTTCACTCTGGTATTGTAATCATAGTCCTTTGAAATTCTTGTTATATCCCCTCAGTAATTTAGTATGTTCCATTATCATGTCTTTGGTAAATTGACTGACGAATTTCACGAGTAAAAGGCGTCTCTGCTTGTGTGTTCCGATCCAGTATATGGTTTCAATATGTAGGTCGGAAAGGTTTACATGCAGTACTTGCGTGAAAAATTCAAGCATCCTGCAGCATTTGTCCCATTTTTTCTCGTACTGCACCTCCTCAAAGCCAAATATTATAATATTCTTCCTCCTTGCGTCTTTCCCCACACTGCTTGGTATTTGTACTTCCTTTTTCATGTCATCCACCTCCCGTTTCACTATATTTAATTTCTTTTTAACTTCCCTCATCTCTGAGCTTAGACCCTTCCATTCCTCATGGGCCCTATGTAGTTTGTTGTTTATGCTTGTTGAAAATGACTGCAATGTTTCCAAGATGGCATTTATTTTATCTTCCATGCTACCACAGATTCCCTCCATTGTATCAGGCCCTGGGTTCATTTCAACCCCCCCCCCCCCCATTACTAATAAAACTGTTAATATTAGGTGCCATGGCACTTTCCTGTTTTGGTCGGTCACGTTCTTCACCCCCTTGCGTCTGCAATTTCTTGCTGAGAATAGGCCTATTCTTACCCTGTGTGCTTGAATATCAATCCCCATTATGTTACCAGACTCACTTTCATGGGCTTGCACTTAAATTCTTCCGGCCCCACTTTGCACGCCTCAGCACCACAACACAACCGCTTCCTGGAGTGATTGAACTCTGAATGATCACACTACAGTAAAACTTTATTACAATTTTCAAGGGACTGATGTAAAAAAGTGTAAATGGCAGGAAAGTGTAAATTGCAGGAAGTGTAAAAGCTGTAATGCTATATATTGCAAACTTTAATACATGAAAATAAATATATTTACCTCTGCACACTTACATTATCTATTTAAAATATGGTGCAAAATACGTTGCACAAATTTTTTTTATATATACGAGGTCTGTTAGATAAGTATCCGACCTTATTTTTTTCTCGGAAACCTGACGGATTTGAATCAAGCCCGCTTGCATGAGCCGACCTTGAACCTTCGTGTGCATGTTTGAATTTTTTCCCGCCTGTAGATAGCGTCTGTTGCTGGCAAGCAGCATTTGAGTGAGGTAGTGTATAGTGCTGTCGTTGCAAGGAAAATAACGGTATGACTGGAGCAGCGCTATTTGTCTGAAACTGGGCAACAGCCAGGTGGAAACCTTTCGGAAAATTCAGACGGCTTTCGGCGATGATGCTATGGTCATCACACAGATTAAGGAGTGGTACAACCGGTTTAAAGACGGCCGAACATCGGTGGTGAGCGAGCCACGCTCCGGTCGCCCATCAACATGCCGAAATGACCAGGTCATTGCCAAAGTGAACGCTGTGGTGATGCAAGACTGTCATGTGAGTATCTGAGAAATTGCTGAAGAGGTGGGCATCATCAGTTTTTCGGCACATTTAACTATGACCGAAGATTTGGCCATGAAGAGAGTGGCGGCGAAATTCAATGCTGATGCTGCTGATGGCGGAGCAAAAGCAACTTCGTGTTGAAGTCTCACATGACATGCTTGAGTCCACAAACAGTGACCCCGACTTTATGAACACCTTAATAAGTGGTGACGAGTCCTGGTGTACGGGTACGACCCGGAAACCAAATTCCAGTCGTCACAATCATTATTTTCCTTGCAACGACGAGAGCACTATACACTACCTCACTCAAATGCTGCTTGCCAGCAACAGATGCTATCTACAGGTGGGAAAAAATTCACACATGCGCACGAAGGTTCAAGGTCGGCTCATGCAAGCGGGCTTGATTCAAATCCGTCAGGTTTCCGAGAAAAAAAATAAGGTCGGATACTTATCTAACAGACCTCGTATGTGTTGTTTTGTAATATTGAGGTTTCAAGGTTGACGAAGAAACACGTACATACTATTCAAAAATTAATATGCAGCCTCCAGGTATTAGATTTAGGGATTTTACGAAGTTTTTCATATAATATTCTCTACATATTAAATGAGTAAATAACTACTCTGATTATTCAATAGATTTGGATAGTATTCCAAGTTGAGACAGAGAGTCCAAGCTCTTTCGCCAAACTGAACACATGATCCTATATGTCAGCGTTTCTCTAAAATGCCTAAAACATTTTACGGACCCCTAATTTTACATCCCATTTTTAAAGAAGTCCTATATTCTTAATATTTGGGGTATTAATTATAGGCCATTATAACGAAATATGTGAAAAAATTTTACTTCTATAATTTCCACTTGCTTTATATTTTTAAATTATGTCTGCGGACCATCTGCACCGTCTTCGCGGACCACCAGTGGTCCGCGGACCATAGGTTGAGAAACGCTGCTATATGTGAATCAACACAATGTAGAATTTCAGACTTTTCTTGCAAAGAAATGCATTTTCTCTAGATTTTCTTCACCCCCATGATACCGCCAAAAATCATGCAACACGAAAATACCAGTGTTGCTTTACATCACAATGATGAATTACTCTATATGAATAACTGCAGTAAGTTACAATAAAACACAATAATTCACACCTGCAAAAAAGAAACCAGCTTCACCTGGACTAATCCAAGTAGCAACTGACACCACGTCTAAGAGAGTTAGCAACGTAGTACAAAATTTAGTTAAGTGAAAGCAGTTCTTCATCAAAAATCAATGCTGCTAACAGGGAAAATATGTAAATCTCAGGAAATACAACTGTTGAAAAGTTGTTAATAGCAGGAGTGCTATATATTGTCAGTCTATGATAAAAGATAGGACCAGTGAAAAATGATGTAAATGGCAGGAAAATGTGACAGGAACGTAAAAAGGGGATTGTACTGTATTTGGAAATATTACCACTTTACAATCAAGGTTCAAATCCAATGAATGTAATGGTGTAGATTATTTAGGCCTACTGAAAAGCTAGTTACTTAATCACACTATTTGGAAATATTACCACATTACCAGTCTGAATTTTTAAATATTTAAAGGAAAAGTAAACTAAAAATTCAGTGTCACTTTCTTCGTACGGATTGAAAGAAAATGTTTTTATTAAATGATATTCACTGTTAGAAATGTTTTACACCTTCACATTTAATCACAAAACGAATATGTTTATTGTAACGCGGTGGGCGCGTGACGTCACGCCTGACGAGTGCTTGGCTCAGTCTCGCCCGGTGAAAGACATTTCACAGCATTCTGTCTACTGTTACAGTTTTTTAGTGAGTATCTGTTCAAACAATGGTTTATTGTTGTGTTGTGGGGTGTACATACTCATCGTCGAAGAGTGATAACACACTTAAAATATCTTTCCATCGATTTCCCAACAGAGATAAGTCACCCGAACGTTAATAAGCAATGGCTGATAAAAATAAAAAGAGAAAAATTTGTTCCTATTAAATACAGTACGGTTTGTTCACAACATTTTGAAGAAATGATACCGAGCTTTCGGTACAGTTACGAAAACAATTAACTGGAGAAACCCCGCAATCTGTTTAAAAAAGAAGTGCTGTGCCATCACTTCTTTTGCGTGGGAAATCTGAAACACCGCCAAAGAAGAAAAGAAAATCGTCGTACTTGAGAAAGAAGGAAATGAGAGAGTTGTTGCAAGATTCGAACAGTAATCCATCAGTATCCGGGAATGGACAAATCATGAATGTGGAATCTAGTATTTATGACGAAAATTCAGTTTCTAACAGCGTAGGCGCTCAGTGTGAACTAGGAAATGAAACTTATGTCAATGTTTGCTCAGATTCATTGAATGTTTCTTCTAGAAATTGTGATTTAGATAGCTTTTTTAGCATTTCAGACATTTCTACTAGCGCAAAAGATGATTCTGAATCTGAAAGTGACTCTGTTCGTATCTTGAAAAATATTTTGTTTTTGAACTGTATTAGCTCTAAGTATTAACTGATAACGCCTGGCAACTAGTGTATCTTTATTTATAATAACGCTATCGAATGAGGCAGGTTGTGTTATACAGTCCACAACCCCCTTCTGTTCACAAATTACTTCAGAGTCCCAACAACACACACTCTCGTGGCCCTTTTTCATATGTAGGCTATACACAGCCCACATTCCGTATTTTCTTTTCTTCCTTGCAATTCTTTCAATAATTCCTTGTCATTTTCTTTTCGTGTGAAATTAATTTGTGAATACCGAGATTTGTCCTTATAAGGTAACATTGCAGACATCTCTATCAACAACAAACACAAATGAGACTTTGTGGTGTATTAAAAACACAGGCGCGAGCATTACAGTAGCTGTTGTCCTGCCAGCGAGTTAGTCAGGAGTGACGTCACAGGAGCGTTTTACTTCACCCGTACAAGGCGTAATATTGGGCACCTGAAGTTCACGAGATCACCATTCGTTTCGTAATTCAAAGCTCCGTGCGATGAGATTAAAATAAGAAAATGGTATTTTTTTAGTTTACCCTTCCTTTAAATAAAGAAGTTACAAAAAAATCTACACACAGACGGACTATGAACAGCCTACAAACATCAAACAGCCTACTTGAAGATATTATTCCCAAATCAAAGTTCTAAGTTCAATGACCAACTACTCCAAGAGTGATTTTTTAGACATTTTCCTTTATGGGCATCCCCCTTTATGCCAGATTGGTATGTGGAAAAATAGAAAGGAGCATGAATGAATGTCGCCTGGCTTCTAGTGTTATTAAGTGCCAGTATGGTACTTTATGAGATTGTGTGTGGGGACGAAAAATGTCTGTCCGTCCGTCCGTCCGTCCGTGTGTCTGTACGCGGCATAACTCAAATACGCTTTTTCGGATTTTCATGAAACTTGGAAAACACATTTATAATGTCTATGGGAAGAACCCTATTGATATTGAACCAAAACGGTTCACCGGTACTGGAATAATGCCCAATTTAGTGCCTATTTTAATAGATTATGGCGCCATCACTCAAATACGCTGTATCGGATTTACATGAAACTTGGTATACACATTTATGACGTCCATGAGAAGTGCCCTATTGAATTTGAACCTAATGTGTTGACCGGTACCGGAGTAATACCCATTTTAGTGTCTATTTTAAAGGCGCAATAACTCAAATACGCTTTATCGGATATTTATGAAACTCCGTATACGCATTTATAATGTCCATGGGAAGACGTCTATTGATATTCAACCAAATCGGTTGGCCAGTACCGGAATAATGCCCAATTTAGTGTCTTTTTATGTTAATATACGAGAAGTCGCGATAACTCAAATATGCTTTATTGGATTTTCCTGAAACTTTGTATACCCATTTATAATGTACATGGAAAGACGTCTACTGATATTGGACCAAATCGGTAGACCGGTACCGGAGTAAAACCCAATTTAGTGTCTATTTTAAAGACGCGGTAACTCAAATACGCTTTACCGGATTTTTATGAAACTTGGTATACACATTTATAATGTTCATGGGAATACGTATATTGATATTGGCTGAAATCGGTTGACCTGTTTCGGAGTAATGCTCAATTTAGTGCATATTTTATGATAATATACGTATTCGAAAGAATTTATAAAAAGAAAAAGCAAATCAGTTATCTTGACAACATAGTCAATTATATATAATGGTCTCTCGGGCTTCCAACCGGGTTAAAGTAAGGTTTATTTCCGAGCTTTCGGCTGCTGTCAGCTCTGCAGCCATCTTCTGGGAGAGAAGTGCGCTAGTTCTGTGTCTGGCTCCTTTTTATAGCTGGTGGAGTTTGCAGAGAGCGACCAATCGGAGCACAGGAAATCCCGGGGTGAAAAGCTGGAATGCTATTGGTTGGTGCTGAAGTTGGTCCTGATTTGGCCCGTTCCTGTAGAATTCTGATTGCTGGGTTCCAGGCTTGGCTGAGTTCTAGCCCGTTGTCCCTGTTGTAATTATTGCCGTGTAGCTTTATTTCCAGAGCTTCGGCCACGACCCGGCCCCAGTGGGTAGGTTGATTGCCCAGGTTTCTCACACCTTGGAAGTTGATGTGGTGGTCATGGTCGTACATGTGTTGAGCTACCGCCGACTTTTCCGGGTAACCCAACCGGATGCAGCGTTTGTGTTCATTGCACCTGGCCTCAATGGTGCGGCCTGTTTGCCCTATATAGACGGCTCCACATTGGCACGGGACTTCGTAGATCCCCGGAGTCCGCAATCCTAGAGAGTCTTTCACGGGGCGAACCCATTGTCTCACTTTGGGTGGTGGCATATGTATGGTCTTGATGTTGTGTTTGTGGAGCAGTCTGGCTATCTTGTTGGAGACCGGAGGCATGTACGGAATGAAAGCCAGTTTTGGTCCGGTTTCCGACGATGTGGGGGGCTGACGATCAGTCTTTCTCAGGGCCCATGCGATGTCCTTGTGACTGTAGCCATTCTGCCGGAAGGTATTCCGGAGATGTTGTATCTCTGTTGTTAGACTGTCAGCATCCGAGATGGATCTGGCTCTATGTACCAACGTTTTTAGAATGCCTCTCTTCTGCGCTGGGTTGTGGTGGCTACTGGCATTTAGATACAAATCTGTGTGGGTGGGTTTTCTGTACACACTATGAGCTAAACTGCCATCAGCTTTTCTGCAGATTAGAATATCAAGGAACGGCAAGCACCCGTCTTTCTCTATTTCCATGGTGAACTGGATATTGCTATGGATGCTGTTTAGGAGGCCCAAGAAGGCATCTAGTCTCTCGATGCCATGCTGCCAGACCACAAAAGTGTCGTCTACATATCTGTAGAAATATTTGGGACTGTAATCGGTCCTTTTCAGGGCCAGGTGTTCAAAGTGTTCCATGTAAAAATTCGCAATGGCCGGTGAGAGAGGAGAGCCCATCGCCACGCCGTCTTGCTGTTCGTAGAACTGCCCATCATACAGGAAATATGTAGACGTCAACACATGCTTGAAAAGTGCTATGACATCCAGAGTAAAATTGTTCTCTAGAAGTTGTAGTGCATCCTTCAGTGGGACTCTTGTAAACAAAGACACCACATCGAAGCTCACTAGTATATCTTGAGGGTCTAGTTTGATGTTGTGGATGTTCTTTACAAACTCCATAGAGTTTTTGACGTGGTGCTCACAAGTCCCAACTACGGGTTGAAGTAATGTGGTGAGGTGCTTCGCCAAGGTATAGGTGGGAGACCCAATGGCACTAACGATAGGTCGTAACGGGACGTCGGTCTTGTGAATCTTGGGCTGGCCATAAAGTCTGGGAGGGACCGAGGAGCGAGGAATCAGGCTTTTAACAATATCGGTTGGGAGTTTGGAGCATTTAAGTAGTGTTCTGGTTCGGTTCTCTATTCTGGATGTTGGGTCTTTATCAAGCTTTCTATAAGACGGATCACTCAAGAGGGTTGACACTTTGTCCTTGTACGTCGTTGAGTCTAGTACCACAGCAGCATTACCTTTGTCCGCAGGCAGCACAACTAGGTCCTTGTCTGCTCTTAGGACCCGCAGTGCGTTATGTTCTTCTTTATTCAGATTCGACTTGAAATCGGTCCTTTTCAGGGCCAGACATGTTTCCCTGCGGATTTCCTCGGCTGCATCAGGCGGAAGAACCCGTATGGCCTGCTCTACCCCACAAATGATGTCCTTGATGGGAACGGCTCTAGGTGTTGGAGCGAAGTTCAGTCCTTTTGCCAGGACCGAGTTTGTGGCTGCGTCCAGAGGCTTGCTGGAAAGATTAACTACCACCCGGTTCGCATCCATCGGTGCGGTCGAAACTTGAGAAGAGCTGAGTCGGTCGAACTTTCCCATCTGTCTGCAGGTAACCTTCCTGGTGTGACGTTGTACACTGCAATAATTACAACAGGGACAACGGGCTAGAACTCAGCCAAGCCTGGAACCCAGCAATCAGAATTCTACAGGAACGGGCCAAATCAGGACCAACTTCAGCACCAACCAATAGCATTCCAGCTTTTCACCCCGGGATTTCCTGTGCTCCGATTGGTCGCTCTCTGCAAACTCCACCAGCTATAAAAAGGAGCCAGACACAGAACTAGCGCACTTCTCCCCCAGAAGATGGCTGCAGAGCTGACAGCAGCCGAAAGCTCGGAAATAAACCTTACTTTAACCCGGTTGGAAGCCTGAGAGACCATTATATATAACCAACGCCGGGAAAGTCTCAAGTCTTTTACATAGTCAATTGTTTTACTGTGATATTATGAGGCTTTGGAAATTAAAATACAGGTAGCTATGACCAAAAACACTATTGTTTTACATGCGCTTATCCAACTACACCGTTAAACTGACCCAGGTGGCTGAGATGGTAACGTCTTGGCCTCACATACTGGAGTTCCATGGTTCAAATCCCGAAACCGGCCAATTTCACTTTTTTGTTGTATTTTTATGTGAGTGTGCGATTGTCAAGGTATCACAAATCTGTACAGTTCTGCTGATGCTGGAAGATTTTAGTCTGATTAAAAAAAACTAGACCTTTGTTCTTCCGTAAGCCCTGCGTAATGAATAAATCTGGAGCTTAACTTGGAAATCAATTTTAAAAAAAAAACATAATCTGCATATCATAATTGCAGTCATAACTGATTAAACAAAAACATACTGCACTTTTTTACATCAGTTTACCTGATTTTATTTCTACCTATTTTGTACCCAGGGATCTCAAAATGTATGAATTGTTAAAACTCAGATTTTTATCATTTCCAGGGTAGTTTCTTATTGTATAATGGAATAAGTCTACTAAAGGTTGTAATAGTGTTTTTCTTTGCCCAAACAGATGTCTGATGCAAATGAGGAGATCGTGAAACTTCAGAACAGAATTGCTGAACTGGAAGAGGACAAAGGTAACCTACAGTTACATCTGGTAGACTTTGATGAATTGAAAGGTAAAAACAAGAAATTTCAGTTTGTTGTTGTTATGTGCCACTTGTGCTGAGGTGGTGGTGGGTGGTGCGGGAATGTTTAAAGGTTAGTTCATGAAGGTTTTTAAGTGTAAAATGACTAACCCAAATTACTTACTTCTGATTCTGAAATCTTAACCCAGTACTGCTTTTATCATGAACACTTTCAGTATTAAGGCATAATTTCCAAATCTTAACTCAAGATAATACCATCTTAAACATTAATGTAATGGTGATAAGGTATAACTTTAAATCTTCTAATTCAACGGTGCTTGTAGGGTGCTTCAACGGTGCTTGTAGGGTGCTATTGCTGCTTAATTTAAAAAGACCTAATACTAGATTAGGGTTTTGTGACAGTTAAGGTTAATTGCAAAAAGAATGAACTGTTTAGCTAAAAAACATCTAAGTTATATGTGAATTTCCATTTTTATGAGCTCGTTCAAAAAGTAGTGCAACACTTGTTTTCTCTCAGCTTGTATTTGAGGGAGAAACTTGAAAATTAGATGCATTGTAACATTGCCTTAATTTTCTTCACTAGTCTCCACTTTATGCCAGCACTATCGGTAGCTGTATAGATGTCTTCCATGAATAGTCGCATTCCAAACAAAGACAAAGATGGAGACAGTGACAAATATTCAAAATTGCTTAAAGAATTTCTACAGAGACAAGGGAATAAATATAAGCACTATTGTTGGGCAAAGCATCTATCATCTGTAGAAGAAAAGGGAAACTTGTCTGATGTTCCGGCTCTGGCCAATCACTCACAGCTGTTACTTCTACAACGTTGCAAAGTGCAGACACACTTATTCATAATGTTCGGTAAATCACAACCAGGCAACTCACTACTCAACTTGACATCCCTATCGGTAGTATCAGGACAATTTTCCAACAAGGTATACAGAGGTCTGTGCTCGCTGGGTTCCTCAAAACCTAACTGATGAGATGACCTCAATAAGGAAAGAACTGAATTCATGCTCATTGTGAGGCTGATGGTGATGGTTTCTTGTTGAGCATTGTCACAGGAGATCATATGTGGGTTGCATCACTTCAAGCCTGAGATCAAAAGGCAATCAGTAGAGTAGCAACGAATAATTCCTTTCAAGGAAAAATTCAAGACTACATCCTCAGCTGGTAAAGTAATAACAACAGTATTCTGGGATTCTCAAGGGTTATTCTGCTTCCCATACTCCCATATGGCAAAACGATCAACCCAGTGCCCTATGTTTATACTTTTAAGGAACTGATGAAATGGTTCCACAAAGGTGTAAACAAACTTCTCTTTTTCAATGACATTGCAAAGCCACATACAAGTTTGTACACCTGAGAGATGATATCTTAATATCTTAACCCTTATCCACTCAAGCTAATTTTGTCACTTAAACAGTTAGCATGTATCCATCAGACACCAGCTTGTACTTGTGGTCTTATGATTTAATTTGTTTCATGAAGGAGGCGCTTCAGAAGCAGTCGACCCAATAGGTAATCTTCAGCTTGTCACAGGTCCATCATGGACCTATAGGACAAGAAGTAACTGATCCCTCAGTGGAACTGTACCAGATTCATGACTGGTGGGATTGGGCACAGTAAGGGGAGTGCCCGGGACATAATTCAGCCTAAAGCCATCCACCTCCATCCATTAGGCTTTAAACAGTGGTTTTAGCGAAGGTTCGGAAAATTGAAAACAACATAAAAAATAAACAAAATAGAACTATGAAATTCAAGGATTATGTTTACAAGAAACCTGTGCGTGCCCTATTAAAATTTGAAAACGATTGCATTAGTGGTTTTATTTTACAATAAAAGTTTAAACTTTACTTTTAGTCTGGACCTTTAAGAAAGTCAGTACTTTTGACGGATTTTAATCCCTAAAATTTTTTTCGCTTAACCAAAAATTTTTGTATTGCTATCAGATAAAATGGCTTTAAAATAGCTTCAGTTTAAACTTTATTTTAATGTAATCGGATGAGCCACTCATGAGATTTTAGACTTCAAACTCGAGTCTCTATGTTTTTCCCCCAACAGTAGTGTGCCTCACAGTACTGCATATGACATAACTTGTCTGTCTGTGAGGTAGACCATTAGGGCAATCAGTCTTAGGAGAGAGGTTCCATCTGGCGCTGTGAATTGAACTCTGGCTTAGCTCAGTTGATAGAGCATTGGCGCGAATAGCCAAAGGTCCTGGGTTCGAGTCCCAGTGTCAGAGGAATTTTTCTCCTATAATATTCTCAAGCTATTAGCTATCTGATGATTAAGCATGAGAGGCGTTCCAGGAGACCAGCTACAAAACCACAAATGGTGCAAACCATTACACTGAGTCCCAACACTTCTAGCTCTCTTTTCAACTCAACACCCTTTGACTTTTTCGACTGGGGTTTCAAGTCTAAGGTGTACAAAACATGGATTGACAGTCTTTGGCAATTACGACCATGAATTTCTGCAGTAGCAGATAAGATTGTGTCCACTTTGCTGCATGCTATGTTCCAGTGTACTCAAGACACATGGAGCCTATGCCTAGACTTTTAAAGGGCAGTCACATTGAAATGCACTAAATTTATTACCTACTGTAGAGTACTTTGCAGATATATCCAATCTTTTGGAATTAAATGCATCTTTTGATAAAATGTCAAGAGTCTTTTGAATCACCCGATGTAATGAAATAATGGCAGCACCAGCAATCTTAAATGACAATACTGTTACGTATGTCATGTCAAGCAGTTGTGGTTTGTCTCTAGGAATAAACTTATAAGCAGTGAAACCAGTGTGAGATGAAAGGGAGAGAGTATGTTGATCCCTTTGTAACATAGTTTTGATTTCTAGATTAAATTTTTGCTCACCCTTTAAATTCTATTTGTAATCAAATTATTACTATAATAAAATTTAGATTCTAGCCCCTTTCTAAATTACATTTTGGTATTTATACTTGCATGTTTGGCATTACTAAGGGAAAGGCATCCCTGAGATCAGTCAAAATTATTATTATTATTATTATTATTATTATTATTATTATTATTATTATTATTATTATTATTATTATTATTATTATTATTATTATTATTGCTGTTGTTGTTGTTGTTATTTTTCATAATTTTGTAGGTAGATTTTTAATAGCGTCTTATTTTTAAGCAGCTAATTGTATTCTAAAATCCTTATTTGTTTTCTTACACCCTATCTGGAATAGTTTCATGGCCTGTAAAGATTCTTCCTATCTATTGAGTTATAAGATTATAAATATATAATTGCACTCTTGTCATAGCATTTACATTTTTATCCTACACGTGTAACTTAATTAATCTTCAATATACTTATGTTTTGGAGTTTAATTGTTCATAATCACTCAGATTATGTTTGTCTCTTGTATGAATAAGGTTGAGAAGATGTTCCAATAATTCCAAGTATTAATCATTGTAAACTGTAATTGTTATATAGTTCCATATCAGTTACAGTTATATGAAAAGTTTGTTTCATATAAGATGTACCTACCCCCCCCTTCCCCTTGGGTGGTATGAAATATAAGAGATTCCATCTGGCACCATATATAGAACTGTAGTAACTGTAGTATCCTGATTTCAGAGGGAATTTTTCTGATAAACAATGTCATGGGATTATTACTTTAGAACACTGCCTTCTAAACTGTATTAATCGTGTATACACTGCCTGTCCTATACGGCTAATTTTGCATACTCGGCGACATTACAGATGGCAGCACCTGTCTGTTTAATGCTTATTTTGATTAGTGATTGCTGCAATCTGGGTGTGAACTGTGTCGCCTCTACTGGATAAATTAGGCATTTTAACAATACTCTGAACTCCATGTTAAAATAAAGCATAGGACAGGCAGTGTAATTCTCGAGACGGCGGTGGTTTTGAAAACATCAGAAATCACCAAAGACAAAAAAACAAAAAACAAACAAACAAACAAAAAACGAAACAAAAAACTTCTTATTACAAGAATTAATGGATAACTGTCAAGAACAAAAAACTGGGGAACAAAAGTGGCAAAAGTATGACCAAAAATAAATAAACAAAGTTTTATCATATCACAAGAGTGTACTTTAATTTCAGTTTTTCGATTTGGATAAACTGAAACAGATATTCATGCTCCTAACAGTGCTGCCATATGCAAATAAGCTGATTTCTTCTGTATGTGAAACTCATCACCACACTCCTCTAACTAATTTATATCATTTCTAAAATCTAATATTTATACTTTTTGCATTTTATGTATATTACCGCTATTTAATAACATAATGAAAATAATAATTTTTTAAGCATATAATTTGAATATTACTAAATCTTATTGGTATTGATACTTCATTAAATGATGGCAAGATGTTGATTATTTGTGTGTCCAGTTTCAGAATCCCACTGGCAGGTTAGAGTTTCTGAATTAGAGGAAAGAGTTCAACAACAGAGTCAGGATCTTGACAGTCATGTCCATATGATCGCTTTACTTGAAGCTGAGAAACTAGATCACATGAAAGGTGAGCATGGAATGTAAAAACTTCATTAATTACCCTCGTTATTATTTGCTTAAAAAATTCTTGGATGTATAAAAATTCATACAGCCAGTGAGATAATATTGAGAGCCTGTCTTGGTTAATTTAAATGTCTTTAATAAATAAGAATTAGATGCATCCTCTCTAACTCTCTAGGAATCTGGCATAGTCTTGGGCTAAACATCAGCATACAAAGCTGAAAATCCAGTTCAATTCCCATCCAGGACAAATTTTCCCCTACCTTATGTAGCTTCATATAAGAATCTTCAGTGGGATAAAACTGAAAGTCTGTCAGTGACTTACCCAGATTTTTTCCCTTTGCATTTATATATGCCCACAAAAGCTTTGTTTCATTAATTCAGTTAGTGATTTATAGGGACCCTAAAAATTTATAAATAAATTTGAAGGAAAGCAGTATTGGTACCATTTTTATATTTATTTTATTTTTTACATTTTTTATTAAAACCTTTAGCTAGAGTTGCCAGAAATTTTGGAAATGAAAGTGAGACACCCAACCCATAAGCTCTCATCACAGATTAATTTGATTGTACCTTATTTGTTTTTTATACTACATAACCTTATACCCTCTTACATAAATATTGCTTTAATTAAAATATACAGTCTTCCAGGAATGTACTTAAGGCAATATTTATGTAAGAGGGTTGAAGGTTGTGTATGAAAAATAATAATATTGCCAACCCTCTACTGTAATGATATTCATTGGTTTAGGTTAGGTGGCTCTAGGCCATTAAGCATGAAAAAGATATAAAAAGGAGAGGAAGGTGCCAGAGAACTTACCAATTGGCAGGAGAAGCTGGTCTTCAATTGGTGCTGGCTCTGGTATCATAGAAACACATAAAAAGAAAGAACAATAAAAACGAAAATTTTCGGACAAACTTTGCCCTTTGTCAATCACTTAGAGAATGGAGCTTGAAGAGAAAGTGTAGGGTTGCCAACCTAGCCAACTGATGAAGAATGGCATCCTATGTTCTCTGGCCAGGAGGGAAAAGGTGTTATCTGATGTTGAGGTTGGGGGGGTTTCTGGATTTGGTTGTCCACTGGTGAGCCAGTTCCCACCTTCTGAGTTGGGAGGGGTTGCAGCTATCAGGGAGGCTTTGGATTACTTTGATGGTGAAACAGTCCTCAAATGATATCCCATGGTCCATGGTGTGTTTGGATACAGGTTTATCTGGATTTTTGCTTTTGCAGTCATGCCTGTGGCCATTCATTCTTTTTCTTAAAGTTTCAGTGGTTAATCCTATGTATTGGGCCGGGCATAGATTGCATTGTAGTTGATACACTATGTTGGAGGAATTGCATGTGTGGTGACCCTGGATCTTATACTCTCTATGGGTGATTGAACTTTTGAAGTTTTCAGCTGGATGATGAATAGAGCAGGTCTTGCAGGTAGGTCTATTGCATGGGAAAGTGCCTTTAGGTTCAGAATTGGATGTAGGCCTTTCTTGTAAGCGCTTGGGCTTAACCAGTTTTTGTTTCAAGTTAGGGAGTTGTCTAAACATCACAGAAGGGGATTTTGAAAGAAGATCTCTTGTGTGTGGGCTTGCTTGCAAAATATTGTAGCCGTCATGGTGGACCTTATTGAGGTTTTGAAGGCCATGGTGGTATGTGGTTATAAGATGTACAGTCGGTCAAATAAAAAACGTCGGGCGGTATTTGATTAAGTATCACGAACGAGCATATGCGCATGTACAGGAAGACTTAAGGTTAGGTTCACACACGCCTCTTGTCTATCCGTGTATTTTCTTGATTATTTAGTCAGTTTTGTTCCAAAACAAACATGTATAGAAGGCTGTGGCTATATGCCTCAAATCCGCCATATTCTTGGTTGCAAATTTTTATAATATTAATAATTAATAGATTCGCAAGGAATATGTTTATTCAAGGAGCATTTTTTAAAGATTTTATTTTATAATACCGGTACTTGTAGTGCAAAATCAATAACTTACGCTCAGCATCTGCAACCAATCTTAGCATCGAAATACGCGTCCGGCCAGATCAACTTTTGCTATGAAAACTTCCGGTCGCATTATAGTAACGTTCCCACCTCTGAGCTTCTTTTCATAAATATGGAACCTTCTCGCTGGTTCAGAGACCGAAAAATGCAGGTCAATTACAGCCCTAACCACACTTTCTCTCACGTTAGCATTTGTATGTGGCGATGACGCAAAGCAAAATGAATTATGACAATGCATTAAGTTGAATATCGTGTGTTGCGCTTTCCGCGATGTTCATTTTTTCCCTCCTTGTTCATATTTTCCCTCCTGCCGCATGGCCTCATATGTTCCGAATATGACCTGTATTTTGTGTTTTTTATAGGAAACTTGTGAACTAATGCGTCAAAACTTTAATTTTAACAGCATACGAGTCCCGACGTTTTTTATTTGACCGACTGTACATCATCAGATGAGTGTCTTCGTGGGGTGTGCTCACCAGCGGTATTCATTTGTGCTCTTTGAATTTGACCCTGTACTAGAGTCCGCGGATAACCTCGGGAGACGAAAGCATCCTCTAGCTGTTTGTTGAAAGTAGTCCTATCTTTTTCTGCTGTAAAGATCCGTTTTGCTCTTAAAGCTTGGCTGAATGGAATAGAGCGTTTGGTGTTATTTGGGTGGCAGCTATTAAAATCCAGGAATTGTAGTTTATTGGTGGGTTTAACATGTACTGCGGTGCTGATGGACCCATTTTTGAGGCTGACATTGACGTCCAAGAAAGTGACTAGTTCTGCAGACGTGTTCCAGGTAAAGTTCAATGTAGAGTGGTTCTGAAGGTTATTGAGAAATTCTTCCAACTTATCTTGTCCATGAGGACATATCAACATATGAGGAAAATGTTGTCAATGAAGCGGAACCAACAGAGTGGTTGAAGAGTCTGCTTCTGTAAGAAGGATCTTTACAGCAGAAAAAGATAGGACTACTTTCAACAAACAGCTAGAGGATGCTTTCGTCTCCCGAGGTTATCCGCGGACTCTAGTACAGGGTCAAATTCAAAGAGCACAAATGAATACCGCTGGTGAGCACACCCCACGAAGACACTCATCTGATGATATACATCTTATAACCACATACCATCATGGCCTTCAAAACCTCAATAAGGTCCTCCATGACGGCTACAATATTTTGCAAGCAAGCCCACACACAAGAGATCTTCTTTCAAAATCCCCTTCTGTGATGTTTAGACAACTCCCTAACTTGAAACAAAAACTGGTTAAGCCCAAGCGCTTACAAGAAAGGCCTACATCCAATTCTGAACCTAAAGGCACTTTCCCATGCAATAGACCTACCTGCAAGACCTGCTCTATTCATCATCCAGCTGAAAACTTCAAAAGTTCAATCACCCATAGAGAGTATAAGATCCAGGGTCACCACACATGCAATTCCTCCAACATAGTGTATCAACTACAATGCAATCTATGCCCGGCCCAATACATAGGATTAACCACTGAAACTTTAAGAAAAAGAATGAATGGCCACAGGCATGACTGCAAAAGCAAAAATCCAGATAAACCTGTATCCAAACACACCATGGACCATGGGATATCATTTGAGGACTGTTTCACCATCAAAGTAATCCAAAGCCTCCCTGATAGCTGCAACCCCTCCCAACTCAGAAGGTGGGAACTGGCTCACCAGTGGATAACCAAATCCAGAAACCCCCCAACCTCAACATCAGATAACACCTTTTCCCTCCTGGCCAGAGAACATAGGATGCCATTCTTCATCAGTTGGCTAGGTTGGCAACCCTACACTTTCTCTTCAAGCTCCATTCTCTAAGTGATTGACAAAGGGCAAAGTTTGTCCGAAAATTTTCGTTTTTATTGTTCTTTCTTTTTATGTGTTTCTATGATACCAGAGCCAGCACCAATTGAAGACCAGCTTCTCCTGCCAATTGGTAAGTTCTCTGGCACCTTCCTCTCCTTTTTATATCTTTTTCATGTAATGATATTCATTAATGATTCGTTACCATGCTAATTGTTTAGTAATTGGTTACCTCAATGTTTTGGCTGTAATACAAAAATATTCATGATTTTATGTTTTCCTCGACTTTGTGTTAGTTTTTTAGTCATGCTGTTCATTAAACCTAAATTTTATGCGGAATTATGGGAAACTGCATCATAGACTTTGGTTATAGTAAAAAGTACAGTAGCCTATATGAAAAACTAAAATATCCAGCATTAACCTTTCCTGTTTAAATTCAGGTTTTCACAACAAAAACTTTTTTTTTGTTAATGTTATAAGACACTGTAGGCATGAGTGTAAGTTATTTTCCAGTGGGCGGGCGAAAAATAGCTATGAAAATCAATAAGTCTCAAAACGAAATTAGCGGCGTTTAAAGGTTTAGATGATGGTTTGAAGCAGACAGAAGTTGCAAAAAAGTATGAACTTTCACAATCTACATTGACTACATTTCTTAAAAGGAGAGGAGAAATTAAGGAAAGTGTTGTGTTTGTTAAAGTATATGTCAAATAAATTTTTCCGCAGGCAGTGTAAGTACATAATTCGGTTTTTTGTTTTGCATGCAGTTTTCTTAAGATGTCCCTTGATATAACAATAATCCTCATATAGCAATGTGATTTGCTGGCCTGCAAATATTGTTATAAGGAGGTTTTTATTATTATTTCTGTTATTATCATCAGCATCATCCACATCCTTAATTTATTGTAGGTGGACCTATGGGTATGAATACAAAGCAAAAAGTGTGTAGTACACACATGACTTTTTCTATCCCTTACAATTTTATTACTTAGTCTACTATACATATAAAATGCTATACTTCCAGTGATTAATCTTCATTACAATAAAATGTTTGGATGGAAAAAATTTCAAGTTTAGTGAAAGTAATAATTCCTACATACTCATATCTAAGGTAGTCAGCTGTTAGAATGTGTTTTTCGCCAAACATCTCCAACTGTATTGAGTGGAAAATTAAGCCTCACTTCATGTTAGTTGCTTATAATCATTTAGTTTTTAGATTTATGAGTAAACAAAATTTCCAGAGGGGGGGCAACGGCCCTACCCTGCCCCCCTTCTGGATGGCCATGACTGTAGGCCTACATACTATTTCAATTTGCTATGTGTATTAACTGAAAATATGCTGTATGCAAGTACTCACTACATCCTATATCATTAATATCGAAGGGAGTAGTTTAGAGTTCATGATTGGTTAGAATTTGGTTATAAAAAGTGTTCTTTCCTGAAAAATTGTGTTTTTTTTTTTAGAGTGCATGTTATATAAAGGAATGTTGTACAGTGTATCCCACGCAAGAGTTGGCCAATGACGCGGGTTCCTGCGGCGCGGCGGGCACAGCTCCAACTCCCGAGCGATCAGGTGAAATATCTACGCTAATGAAGCCGCGATCGGTGTTATGATTCAGGTTCTCACATTTACAGTTAAAATTACAATGAAAATAACCACATACCTCATCACAAGAGATGTTGGAAATGTTCTCCTCTCGCATCTACACAACACTGACACCATTTTAGGAAATTTTCTTTCATGCGCATAAGTTCAGCTTCCGAGACAGAGTTCATTTCTTTTGTGATAGGCCTATGTGATATTGTCTTTAAGTTCTTCTAACAGCATGTGAATATTATTTATGGAGAAACTTGAAAAATAAAGTGTATAGGTCAACTTCCCATACATTACAAAGGAAACGGGTTAAATATCTACGCTTATAAAGCCTGCTGTTGGTGTATTGGTTCAGGTTCTCACAAAGAAAAACAAATGTGATTTATCTGTCAATACTGGGACATGTGTCGTTGAACTGCCACTACCTTGACTCAAGTGTCGACAAAGAAGGTCAGTACTCCATCTGCTTGTGTCAAGTTTACATTTGTTGTTACAATGCCACGACATAGGCCTACGTATACAATAGAACAAAGGATATTTATGTATGATTCGTATGTGATTACATCATCTTGCAAGGACGCAAGACGTCGGTTTTTATCAAAATTCCCAGGTGTACGTCCTCCAAGCAGAGAAGCTGTGCGAAAACTTGTAAGTAAACTTCGGGAAACGGGTTCAATTCTCGATAGGAAACGAGAGACCAAGCGGCGCGTACTTACTGAAGAGAAATTAGATCAAACCCCTATACATTAGAAGAACTTAGACAATATCAGAAGAGAAATTAATTCTATCTCGGAAGCTGAACTTATGCGCGTGAAAGAAAATTTCTTAAAAAGGTTCCAGTGTTGTGTGGATGCAAGAGGAGGACATTTCCAACATCTCTTATGATGAGGTACGTGGTTATTTTCATTGTAATTCCAACTGTAAATGTGAGAACCTGAATCATAACACCGATCGCGGCTTCATTAGCGTAGATATTTCACCCGATCGCTCGGGAGTTGGAGCTGTGCCCGCTGCGCCGCAGGAACCCGCGTCATTGGCCAACTCTTGCGTGGGACACACTGTATATGTACATTGGAAAATACAGCAAACCAAACACTTCAATACTGAATCTCATTAAGGGATAGAGCCAACTTGCTCTTTCCAATTTACTACAGAGACATTATTTTTGCGATGTGCCAAGAATGCATGGTCTGCACAGTAGCCTGGAAGAAAGTCGTCGGCCAGTAAAAGCTCAATTCAAGTGTAGGGATTTCTGAATTATGCCTACATTTAGAATGAGAAGTAAATTAAGCAGTAGCTATATTTCAGGCAAGCCCGTGTGGAACCCTGAAACACCGGACCAGAATAATCACTTGTCTTTGTCATAGACGAAGTGTTTGAAGATAGAGTAATTAGTAAGGGGTTATGGCCAGCAAAATCTCCAGATGTTACTGTATGTGATTTTTATTTTTGGGGGAACTTGAAAAATAAAGTGTACAAGAATAACCCTCATATAATTGAAGAACTGAAAGAGAACGTAAGAAGAGAAATTGCAGCAATTTCACAAAAAGAATTAATGCTTGTGAATGATAACTTTCTTAAAAGATGTCAGAAATATGTGGCAGTAGACAGAGGTTGTTTTCAACATCTTATATGAGAAAGGTAGACGATTATTCTAACTGTAGGCCTAATTCAGAAATCCGTGCGCTTGAATTGAGGGGTTATATACATAAGTCTTTACTGGCCGACGACTTGCTTCCAGGCCGCCATGTGTTCTCGGCACATCTCAAAAATAATCTCTCTCTGTAGTAGCAATAACAGTGAATTCCATCTTATAATAAATTATCTTCTAAAGCTTATAAAATGAATCCCGATCCCTTTTGCTGGACTCCTTGTACCCTACTGAAATCCAGTGCAACATGTTATAATTTAATGATTAATTAATTTTTCCTTTCAAATAGGTATCCAAGAAGAGAAAGAGAAAATAATTACTCAAGAGGCATATATAGAAAATTTGAGAACATCTTTAACGGAAGTAGAAAGTCAGAAACTCTCTCTCGAAATGAAGATGGTCGAACTGGAAGAGCAAAATGACATACTTCACAGAGAAAAGAAGGAAATGCAGGAAGATATTGACTCCTTTAGTAGTTTACCAATAAAGCAGGTTTCTGAAGAAACTTCTGAAAAGCAGAATTTTATCTCCGTCCATAGTCAGACAATATCAGAAGATACAGAGTTCCATGTAAATAGTGATAGTCTTAAACAGTTAGAATTAGAGCTTGAGACTGCAAGAAGAATTATAGATGAGCAGAAGGCCATAATTTCAGACCTTAACTTTAAAATAGAATCAAGGGATGAAGAGCTAGAACTGCAGCATGAAATGATAAACAAACTAGAATGTCTTACTGGTGAAGATCAAGACAAGGAAGAAAAAATATCTGCCATTGTTAAAGAACTTAATGAGATGGGAAGTGATCTTGAAGAATGGAAAAGAAGATGCAACGAAGTTGAAAAACGTTTGCAAGATATAGGTTTTGAAAAGGAAGAGTTAGAAGAACGATTTAAAGTTATGAAAAATGAAAACTCCTTACTGAAACAACAACTTGCAGATCAAAAAGAAGTAGCTGAAAATCTTGCCAACAAATTGAGAGATCAGGGAAATGCAATTGCAGATAGAGATGAGAAAATAAATTCCCTCCACAGTATGATACAAATGAATGGACAAACCTTAGAAGCTAGAGAAATTACCCTAAAGGATGTTCATGAAAAACTTAACAATGTTGAAAAAGAATATGAAAGTAGACTGAATGAATTGAAAGCAGCTATTACTATGAAAGATGAAAATATTTTAAATTTAAGTTCTGAATTAACAGCTCAACATAATATCTTGAAAGAAAAAGAAAGTTGTATTGTGGAATTAAATGCAGATTTAAATAAACAAAAACAAGAGCTTATATCACTTAAGGAACATGTAATTTCTGTGGAAAATACCGCACATATGTTTGAAGCCCAGTTAGGTAACATGTCCAGACTTATAGCAGAAAAAGATGAATGGAATTCGAAACTTCTAGAGGAGTGTGAAAGCCTTAAACAACATATACAATTGCTTAGTTCTGAACTTTCGCTTCATTCTCAGAATTCTGAAAAATTAGAAGAGGAAAGAGATAAGTACAAAGAATTGGAAGGTAAGCTGAAAACATCACAGGAAAATCTAAAATCACAGGAAACCGAACTTATTAAATTGAAATCTGATTTGTCATCAGCTAGGCTAGAGATTGAAGAAAAATCAGAGAGATTAAAAGTAGCAGAGGCCAAACTGGAAGAAATTACAGAGAAAAATAAGAAATATATAGCCAATTTAAAAGCGAAAACTGTTGCAATTAAAGGACATGAACAGAAATTAAAACAGTATGAAGCCGTCATTGAAGAAAAGGAAAAACTGATTTTAGAGTTAACTTGTGTAAATGAAAGTTTGTCAAAGAATCAATCTGAAGCTTCCAGCCTGCTTTCCCAACAGTTGCAGGAACAAAGGGAGAGAAGTGAAAAATTGTGCTACGAATTAAACCAGGAACAGTCTCGAACTGAATTAATTGGGGAGGAATTAGCAAGTGCCACAGAAAGGATTGTCTTCCTTGAAAATCAATTAAAAGAATATGAAAATAAAATCGAAACAATGTCTTCAATTGAAAACAAGCTTTTAGAACTAGAAAAAGATAGGTTGAGCCTGCAACTGGAATTAGAAGAAAGAAATACTGAATTGTGTGCATTGAAAGAAGAAAAATCACACATGCTTGAGAAAGAAAGGAAGCTGGAGGAAGAAATGAGGAAAGAAGTAGAAGAAAAATTGCAACTGGAGGAAAAATTAAAGAATCTGCAAGAGGAAATGTTCAAGGAAATTTCTTCAAGGCAGGAAGAAATAGATAAGGTGCAAAGCAGAATAATTAGTCAAGAGAAATTTGATGAACTGATGAAGCAAATTAAAGAGAAAGATCTTATGGTCGAACAACTAAAAGAAGAGTTGATTGTGGTTGGACACAGGCATAGTCTATCTCTATCAGCTTGTGAAGCAAAGTTACAGGAAAGAGAGGCTTTCATTGAATGTTTAGAACAAGAACTTAATAAAGGCAAGGAAAGAATCCAGAGTCTGGAAGACAGACTATCTTTTGTAGAAGAACGACGACAATCACTTGAGAATAAAGCAGAGGCTTTAAATATACGACTTCAAGAGTCTGATAGAGCTAGAGAAGAAGAAGTTGAAACAGAAGGTATGTTGGAACAGAGATTGGGCGCACTGATTTCTAGTGAAGAAAATTTAAAGAAGAAAGTGGAGGCATTAAGCTTAGAGAATGAGGAACTTGTTGTAAAAGTAGCTGAATTAGAAAAGGTCAATGTCAGATCTGAGCGAGAACTGTTGAATTTGGAACTTGCTATGAGAAATATTCAAACAGAAGTTGAGAGGCTCTCACCATTTGAGTCTTCCTTTTCACAAGCATCAGAGAAAATTGGAACTCTGGAAGCTGAATTAAAACGAGTCATTTCTGAGTTTGATTTCCGTATTAATGAGAAGACTCATTCTCTACAACTACAAACAGATAGCTTAGAGTCAGATTTAAGAAATATGAGCATTCAGTTAGAGCAAGTAGAGTTGGAAAAGCGAACTGTTATGGAAAAATACGAGAAACTTAATGATGAGAAGTTGAATTTGGAGGATGAAATTGAAGGCCTTATTGAACAACTCGCCTCCAGTAAATCTTCAGATGAGGGATTAAAACTTACAAAAATGCAACTGGAAGAAAAGATTGGTGTTCTTGAAGCTGAACTTCAAACAAAAACTTTAGCCCTAGAAGAAAAAGAACAGCTGTCGTTTGCGTTGGATAGAAAAGACGTTCAAGAACTTGAAAATCAAGACCCCCCCAGAGGAGTTGGTGGTAGTGTAAATGATGAACAGATTACTGCTCTGACATCAGAATTAAACACTTTAAAATCAGTTTTGTCACAAAAGGACAATGAAATAAAGAGTTACCAGAAACGTTTGCTCCAGCTACAATTTGGAAACTCTTCCTATGATCTTGAAATTAGTGATAGTCAAAGTGGTTTGTCAGGTCAAGTATCAGAGCTTGAAGATTCAAGGAATAAATTGAAGGAAACTCTAAAAATGAAGGAAGCACAAATTAATGATATTTCATCTGTTCTAAATTGTACTAATGCAGAGAATGAAGAATTAAAGGCAAAGCTTCTTGAAACCAGTAATAAAATAGATGATCTTCAAAGAGAGATTACAGAACTTGAAGAAACATTGAAAACAAAAGAAGCAGAAATTTCTAGTATTACTGCCCTTCAAAATTCTGGAAACGAAGAATTGAAATGTAAACTTTGGGAGAGTAATAATAAAATTGAAGCTCTTGAAAGAGAGATTTCAACATTCCAAGATGAGCTTAGAAACAGGGATAATTACATTCAACAATTGCAGATCACCTCTCAGAATGCAAACAACTTCCCAGATGAATTTTCACATATTAAAAACGAATATGAATCACAGATTTGGAACTTGCAGCAAGAAAAATCTCAGATATATGAAGAACTTTTACACCTGAAAGCTCAGCATGAAGTTAGCGGTATTGTTCAGTGTGCAGAGGAGCATGTGCAGAAGATCTCAGTGCCTGATGGTAGTAGCCCTAAATACATGTCTGTGGAGTTACAAGAAAGTGAATCTGAGAGATCAGTATCTCTTGAACCGTCTTCTGAAGACTCCAAATGTTTAGAAGGTAAGATAAGAGATTTAGAGGAAGAACTACGGCTTGTAAGAGCTGAAAGGGATGATGCTCTGTTAAAGCTCAGCCAGCTTGCTATGAAGCATTCCATACCACTTGAAAGTCTATCAGGTGTTGAAACAGAGGACACTATTTTATTAATAAGTGCTGGCATGCCTAGAGGAGATGAGAGCAATGGAGATACTTGTAATGAAGGTATTCAGGGTGTGTCTTTAGTAACAGAAGAGCAGTCACTTGAGACTGTATCACAGTTAGATCCTCATGCCTGGGATGTGGGAGAAGAAGAAAGTTGGGGATGGGGTACCGATGAAGCACGACTGGAGGAGGAACATGTCCAGAAACAGCAGCACACTCTTCTGCTCTCAGACCCTGCAAGTGTACTACAAAAGCGTATTGATGATTTGGAAATCTATATTAAAGATATTGAAACCGAGAAAGCTAAACTTTCAGAAGAGCTCCATGCTTCACAGGTTCGTAGCGGAAAGATGCTGAAGAAATTGAAAGATTTAAAATTAAAGAATGAGAGCCTTATGAAGGAGAATATAGAAATAACTAAGAAAAAAAGTGAAATAGATTTTGGGGACTTAGATCAAGCTATTGTTGAAGAACTGAAAATTCAAATTGATTCACTGGAGAAAGAAGTAAAGGAATTAAAAAATGAACGAGATTTTGTACATGCTGAGAAAGATGGCCTCCTAAAAAGAATTGACATGTTGACGGCAGCAAATGAAAGATTTGTGGAAATGAAAGAAAAACAGGATATTGAAATAGAAGTATGGAGGCAAAAGAATAAAGACCTTAGTAATCAGATAGAATCTTTGGAATGGAGACTCAGTGAATTGGAACCAAATAATGTAGGATTTGAACAGCAAGCAGGACCAGTACAGAAAGATTCATTCTTTTCATGGGACAATCAGACTTATTCTTCCACATCTGCAGACTTTGGTGAAATAACTGCGGATGACAATAAATTCAAGGAACAAATAACGCTACTAAGAAATGACAACGAAAACTTGCAAATTCTTCTTGAAGAGCAGAAAAATTTGAGAGCAGGTGTTGAATCACACTTGCAAGAATTGCAGCAGAGACTAGTTGAAGTGAATACAGAAATAGAATTGCTTGCAACAGAAAATGTTAATCTGAAGAATGAACTGGATCAAATGCAGAGGCAGTCTTCAGTACTCAAACAAGGAAATGGTTCTGAATTGGAATCCCAATATGAAGCTCTAAAGCAAGACACATTCAATTTGGAGTGTGTTCATAGTACTTTAAATGAACGATACAAACAGCTCTGTACAGAAAATGATGAGATAAGGAAAAAGCTTGGTGAAATGGAAGAGGACTATGCCAGAAAACTTGACGAGATAAATAATGAGAATGTTCAGATGGAAGAAAAGTGCTATAATGTCCAGAGAGAACGGGACATGCTCTCTCAAGAATTACAGGAATTGTCAGCCAGCATTGCTGAACTAAATAAACAAAATGAAAATTTAAAATCAGAATATAATGCCATGAAACAGCATCTAGTTATGCAGGAAAATTCTTTAGTATTTGCAGACAAAGAAAAGTTAGCCTTAGAACATGAATTAATGCAATTAAAAGATGCTCCTAATGTTACAGAATCATCTTCAGATCACCAGATCAAATTAGCAGAGCTACAGAAAGAAGTACAAATTAAAAATGAAGCTATTGAAAACCTTCGTCAATTAATAGAAAATCAGAAACTTGAATACGCACAAAATGAGCATGAATGGAACAACAAGGTGGAGCGTTTGAGAAAGGAACTAGAATTTTATTCAGAGAATTTGTTGCAACAGCAGGATCGCCATGCCCTGTTACAAAAAGAACATGAGGAATTAAGAGAACACATAGAGAAAATTATACAAAGTCGAATTGAGGAAACTATCAAGATTAAAGATCAAGAAATAGAATTTCTTAAACATCAGCTGGCTGATAAGAATTCCCAAACCAGTCAACTCCAAGATAAACTGGAAGACACTGAAAATACCAGAGAGAAGTTGACAGAATTATTGCATCTTCTTAATGTAAAAGATGATAACATTAAACGTCTTAATGAAAAGCTGTATGAGAAAGAAACGGAATTTAATGAAACCTTGTGTCTTAAACAATCTGATGTAACTAATTTAAGAACACAGCTTCATGATACAAAAGACAAAATGAATGAATTATTAGGACTGAAAGATCAAGACATAGAAAATCTAAAAATTCAGTTATGCGATAAAGAAATGAAAATTAATCAACTCGAGCAGTTACTTAGTGAAGAACAAGAACGAGTTAGTGAATTGCAGAAATTCCTCAAAGACAGTGAGTTTCGTAAAGAAATTTCCCAAGTAGAGGAAGGAAGTGCACATAATCAAGGCAGTCATTCGGTTCCACAGATAGACAGTGATGTCAGCTCTGATTCCCTCTTGGAGAAAACCTCTTCTATGCATTCCTTGAAAGATAGTCAGGATAGTTCTTCTGACATACAAAAGGAACTAGATATAGCACATTATATGCTTCACCAAAGAGATGTACGGTGTGATGAACTGACATTGGAGCTGATGCAGGTAAAATAACAATCCTATATATTTGTTTGTTTGTCTTGTGTTTAGTAAAAGTTTGTTTAACTCTTAACTCACTAGGTGACTAATCTGGAACATAGCCTATATCATGAGTTGTGGTTTGTGGGACTCCTATGTTTAAATATTTTGAAAACTGTAATTACTATTCATTTTATATAGTATATCATAAATATCTATTTACTGTAAGCCGTCTGACATTTGGCAAAAATGTCAGATAAAGCTGCTGCTGGTTCAACTGCCACTTGTTCAGGTCTATCTTGGTCATAGAAATGGAGGTTCGAAAGAAGGACATTGAATCTGTTTCAGCTTATAACTCACCAAAACAGTATCTTCCTGTCCCAAACGTTGCCCAGATTGCAGCCATGTTGTAGTGGTTTAATTGTTAATATTGATAAGTTCTTGTGATCACATTTTGTACTTTATTAAGTGCCAGTATAGTACTTTATGAGATTGTGTGGGGGACGGAAAAATGTCTGTCCATCTGTCTGTCTGTCCGTATATGCTTTATCAGATTTTTATGAAACTTGGTATATGCATTTATAATGTCCATGGGAAGACATCTACTGATATTCTACCAAATCGGTTAGCCAGTACCGGAATAATACCCAATTTAGTGCCTTTTATGGTAATATATCACAAAGTCGCAATAACTCAAATATGCTTTATCGGATTTTCGTGAAACTATGTATACCCATTTATAATGTACATGGGAAGACGTCAATTGATACTGGACCAAATTGGTTGACCAGTACCGGAGTAAAACCCAATTTAGTGTCTACTTTAAAGTCGCAATAACTCAAATATGCTTTATCCGATTTTCATGAAACTTTATATACGCATTTATAATATCCATGGGAAGAGGTTTATTGATATTGGATAAAATCGGTTAACTGGTATCGGAGTAAAGCCCAATTTAGTGCCTATTTTATTAAGAATTTAACAAATGCAAATCTGTTATCCTGACAACATATCGATTTACATACTTCATATACGGCTTTGGAATAGTTAGCCATGACACATTCCTTCACATTTAAGCTGAGACGTATGATGATAATAACGAAGTAAATTGGAGGATTTAATTATCAAACTATTCAGTGTTTATTTCGTTCATAAAGTTGAATACTGTTATATACAGAAGATATAAACTCTGAAATAATTAGGCCTACATACATTTAGTGGAGTTCTTTGCCAGTGAATTTTGTGAAATGTTGACAAAATTATTTTAAGAATGTCTTATATCAGTGTGTACGAGTTTGAATAAGGTTAAGTATCACTCTTTAGACCTTTGTTCTTCCATAAGTCCTGCTTAATGAACCGATCTGCAGCTTAACTCGGAAATCGATAACAAAAATAACTTATTCTCTGCAAATCATAATTCCAAATAACTTTTTACTGATTAAACAAAAGCATACTGGCACTTTGTTACATCAGTTTACCTGATTTTATTGAAGTTAACTTTAGTATTTCATGAGGCCCAGTCTAGGAAAACCTCAACTGTGGACAACATAATTTCCAGGAGTGAGAATGTAATTGACCTTTAGACATTGTTGGGTTTATGATTTAAGGAGGGTAGGGGAAGCAAAACAGCTTTTTGCTTGAAACTGCCTTGGACATCAAGTTCAAAAATTCTCGTGCAATCTGTGAGACCATACCTCATGAGTCAGGGGTTAGAGATAAATCACTTTCGTAAGATCTATGGAATCTGTTTCGGGTAGGTTGGATATGAGTCTGGAGTCTAGCCAACATCTGATCCCCCGCTCCTTCCCCCAAACACCTCGCCATTGAACAGGTCTCAGTGCACAACTGTTAGGCGCACTTTTCAAATAACAATGGTCACTCTCTACAGTACTTGCTGTTTATCATACCTTATTAAATTTGTTGTCACAACTGAATTAAAATTGTCATCTTTGCTAGCTGTACTTCAAACAGTTTTCACCTTTTTTTTATCACATACCTAAATTTGTACATGGAACAATTTATTAATAAGAGAAAGATGGTATGTATTCGTTACAAAGCCAAAAATGAACAGGCTATGTAACAGTAACACTAACATTAGAAAAGAGAAGACTAGCAAAATAATAAAAAAAAATCTGATGTGAAAGTCACATAACTTCCTCTGTCCAAATAAAAGTTAGCAGTATTCACATATCCTTTTACAGAATCGCAAGACACAATTTTATGCTAATTATCCTATAAATACCTCTTCTTTCAATGATGCGACTAAAAGCGCAGGCTATATAACAAACTTAAAAAAAAAAAAGAACAAGTGACTGCAGACGTTTATTGAACTTTCCGCCGTAAAGAATAATTTCCGAAATTTATCGAATATTTCCCTCAGATACTTCTTTACTCTATACCTGGCCAACAATACATCTTTCTCACTTCACATTCTTATATAGAATAAGAGGCCGTGAAAGAGTGCGTATTCAGTTGTTCATCATGCAAGACAAAATTTCTACAAACAGTGGGTGGCTTGTAACTACCCTCAGAGAATTTTTTCGAAAAAAAGTTTCAAATAAAAGTTTTAGCTCTCAGTAAAAGGAACACATGTGCAAATTTTAAAGAAAATCGTTAGAGCCGTTTTCGAGAAAATCGCGAAAAACGAAATTTTCTTCATGTAAAGTCCCCTTAAAAATAAGAGAAATTTGTCGCCAATCTTCGAATCACATCTTCAGAAGGTACCTGACCCAAATACGAAATTTTTTTTTCATACGATTCTCCGTTTCGGAGCTAGCCTGTTCACAAACTTACAAGCAGACATGTTTCCAAAAATACTATTTTTGGATTCACGGTGCTTTGAAACGTGTATATATGCTAAAAACTCAACTTCGAATTTTAGGGTCGAAAACAATACTTCCTCTACCTATAGTACCTATGGTACGAGCAGAGGAAGTAATATATATAATGCTGAAAGGAGGGACATAATGCTGAAAGTGTCCCTCGCTGAAAATGTTCTTAAAATGCGGGATGTCCCGCCAAATTCGGGACAGGCGGCAACACTATGATGATAACAAGTAACTCACATACTAATAATATCAACTTTGAGTACCAGTAACATATTATGTTCATATTTTCTCAAGTAAACATAAAAGTAATGGAGTAAAATGGTAATAATATGAATAAGGAGTCAATGTTGTAACTCAATGGATTCTTAAGTTTTGAATTATTTTGTTCCTTGCTAGCTATTGACATATTTTAACATAATTATCAATTTCACTGACATGGCAGGCACATAGTCCAATCTTATATAACCTAAAAAGGGCTAAATAAGACTTTAAAAATTAAAATTTTTTTAAATTTAATTTACGTTAAAATACTTAACAAATTAATAGTGAATCATTAAATATTATTATTCTACTAAAAATTATTTATTATATTATTTACCTTGCCTTTTGTAATTTTGTTATTTTGTAACCCTGTTGTCCCAGTAGGGTCATTCCATGTCAAGTGAACCAATGGAAAAACGTGACCACCTCCGATTTTAGTCATACTTGGTTGTCATGAAGTACCACCTGAGATATGTTGAAGTACAAAATATCAGATTTTTATGTGTTGTAGTTTTCCAGTTATACCCTTCTGAAATATGGAAAAAAACCAAATTTTCTGCATAAGTGCAATCACAAAATGACGCATAAATCAAGCTGGAATTGACATAGATGAGTGGGAAAAGTATCAAAATGTAGCTTATATTATGAGCTTTAATTTGATACGTCACACGACTACTTTCGAAAAAAAATATTTTCAAGGTTACCCAAAAAAAATTTGAAAACTGAATTTTTCAAAAACCTATATTTTGAAAATTTTGAAACAATTCTCATAGAAACATACATATTTCAGCATCATGTCCTACAAGTTTTGTTATGGGATCGAAATGGGATCATATTTTTTTACATTTATAACAAATACTATGCACGCTGGGTAAGAATATATGGCACAGGAATATTGCACTTAATTCTAAAATCCATTCCTTTGTCCAGGGAGTTGTTTACCAACATGCATATACCAACTTGTGCAAGTGGTCAAATGGGTATGAGTAAACACAGTCTGCAAGCATGTGAGTCAGCCAGGGAATGCAAGTTGTAACCTGTTGGACCTGGCTTCAGTTGTGCCTTGACTCTCATGCAGTGTGCTTCCTTTCTTCAAAGGCTGTACAAAGACTGTATTGCTGCATGTAAAGTAGTGGGTTCAGTGATTAAAATAGGCATTGTGTATTTCCCCAGTATGGCTGAAAAAGTAAGTGAAACAGCAAAGATTTTCTGCTGCAACCCTTTCAAGAAAGACAGACATCAGGGTGTGAAAAGAAGTGTGAGGCCTGTTACTGACTGGATGTGTGACATGTTTGACACCATTGTGGTAGGTATGAAAATTTGTGACAGTTGTAGGAAAGAACTATCAAAGCAGAAACAGGTTACAGATACAACAGATGACTGTTTAGTACCAGTAGCCAATACCACTAGGCCTACTAATGTTGATGAATCATTTGTAGCTTTAGATGTTACCTTAGAGTACCTTAATAAGTCTCTAAGCTCTCTAGAGGAGTCACCTGTTGCTAAGAGGAAGTTGCAAATGAAATCATACTGTGATAAAAAATACAGTAAAATAAAAAAATGTTTGACAGAAAAGGTACTAACAGCAGCAAGTACAAATACAGAGAAAACTGTTGACCATAAATCAGAATCATGTGAAGTCATTTGTCAGCTAAAAGAAAAGTTTCAAGAAGAAAATATAAGTGTTAGTGAAAAATTGCAAATTTTAACAGTACTACCTAAAAGCTGGTCATGCAGTGAAATACAAAATGAATTTCAGGTTAGCAACAGAATGGCAAGAAAAGCTAAAGCATTGGTGAAAGCGAAGGGTATTCTGGCAACACCAAATCCTAAACCAGGAAAGGTTTTAAATGAATCTGTGATTGAGAAGGTAATAGGGTTCTACAACAGTGATGATGTCAGCCGTCTTATGCCTGGAAAAAAAGATTTTGTTTCTGTGAAAACGGGTGACAGTAGTAGAATTCATGTACAGAAGAGGCTAGTGATGGGCAACTTGAAGGAAGTGTACGAGCTGTTCAAAAACAAAAATCCTACTGATAAGATTGGATTTTCGAAATTTGCTGATTTACGACCTAAACATTGCGTCTTGGCTGGAGGAAGTGGTACCCACACAGTATGCGTTTGTACAGTGCATCAGAATGTTAAATTAATGCTACAAGTGTTGAAATCCAAACAAATTACACTGAATGATGGCACAGATATAAGTAATTATAATTCCTGTTTAGCGAAGTTAATGTGTGAAGAGCCAGGCACAGCATGCCACCTTAATGAATGTCCTTCATGTCCAGGTGTAGATAATTTGAAAGATGAGTTACAGTTGCTGCTAGATAATGAACTGGTGGACAACATTACATACAAGCAGTGGGTTTCTGTTGACAGATGTAATTTAGTAACCTTCATCAAAACTGCAGATGAGTTTATAGAAACTTTGTGTGAACAGTTGTTGATTTTGAAGAGACATTCTTTTATTGCAAGAAGACAGGCAGAATATTATAATCACTTGAAGCAGAATATTGGAGTAAATGAAGCTGTGGTATGTATGGACTTTGCAGAAAATTATTCGTTTGTACTACAGGATGAAGCCCAGTCTTTTCATTGGAACAATGATCAAGCAACTATTTTTCCTATAGCAGTCTACTACAATGATCATAATATACACTACAAAAGTATTGTATGTATCTCTGAATGTCTACAGCATGACACCACTGCTGTTCATTTATTCCAGAAAAGGCTTATCTCTCATTTGAAGTTGGAAGTAATTAGAGATTTGAAAAAAATTTACTACTTCTCAGATGGTGCAGCTGCGCAATTTAAAAACAGAAAAAACTTTTCAAACTTATGCCACCATGTTCATGATTTTGGAATTGAGGCAGAGTGGCATTTCTATGCAACAGCCCATGGGAAAGGAGTATGTGACGGTCTGGGTGGTACTGTGAAAAGACTTGCAGGAAAGGCAAGCCTACAGCAGCCATACGAGCATCAAATCATGACACCAGCACAGCTGTTTACATGGAGTGAGGAAAACATCGACTCCATGCAGTTCTTCTTCTTCAATGAAGCACAATACAACAAAGAGGAAAAAATACTTGCAGACAGATTTCTGTCTACAAAAGCAATACCAGGCACACAGAAGTTCCACAGTTTCATCCCATTGTCAGATAAAGTGTTGTTGACAAAGGTATTTTCAAGAAGTGAACAGTCATCCACTTTTTCAGTGTTAGGACCACGTGTGCAACAGAGGCTGAAGCTAGCAGAAGTAAAAGGATATGTTACATGTGAGAACAACAATCATTGGTGGCTTGGTGTAGTTGTGGACAAAAATGAGACAGCACAGATAGTGGAACTGATGTTTCTGCACCCTGCAGGTCCTTCTCCATCATTTACTTTCAAAAGTGACTGTCCAAATAAACTGACTGTGCCTCTCTCTCAGATCCTCACCCTTGTGCAACCTACATGTCCCACTGGCCGTAGTTATTACCTCTCGAAGGAAGAGATGGATGCGGCAACCATGGCTCTAGAAAATTACTGTAGACAATAAATTCACGTTTTTGTCATTGAAGAAGGGAAGGTAACATGTTTTCTGTAAGTTTTTCTTTTTGATTGTAATGAAATTTTAGAATTAAGTGCAAGATTACGGTGCCATATATTCTTACCCAGCGTGCATAGTATTTGTTATAAATGTAAAAAAATATGATCCCATTTCGATCCCATAACAAAACTTGTAGGACATGATGCTGAAATATGTATGTTTCTGTGAGATTTTTTTCAAAATTTTCAAAATATAGGTTTTTGAAAAATTCAGTTTTCAAATTTTTTGGGGGTAACCTTGAAAATATTTTTTTTTCGAAAGTACTTGTGTGACATATCAAATTAAAGCTCATAATATAAGCTACATTTTGGTACTTTTCCCACTCATCTATGTCAATTCCAGCTTGATTTATGCGTCATTTTGTGATTGCACTTATGCAGAAAATTTGGTTTTTTTCCATATTTCAGAAGGGTATAACTGGAAAACTACAACACATAAAAATCTGATATTTTGCACTTTAACATATCTCAGGTGGTACTTCATGACAACCAAGTATGACTAAAATCGGAGATGGTCATGTTCAAAATTGACAAAAAATTGGTTCACTTGACATGGAATGACCCAGTACAGAAAATCGTTAGTGAACCGAAATCCCCGGCTTCTTTAGAACCAAATTAATGGCAATCTTAAGAAGCTTACACTTGCAGTTTCTTCACAGTTTTTGCTCCAGTAAGAGCCCAAAGTAAAGGATTCTAAAAGTTGGTTGATTAATTGAAAAACTTCCTTGGTTTATATGTTGGAGTTGCAAATGACAGGTGTAATTATAAAATTAACTGTGTTCTATAAACTATAAACTGTTGAAAATTAAACATTAAGTGTTCCTGTAGTTTTGTGGTTAAAAGCCATGGAAATTGTAGCTAAAAATAAAATTAATGAAAATATTAGTTTCAATGCATTCATTGTGCATATTAAAGTGAAACTTAAAAAATATATTGTCCGAAAATGGTTTAAAGAATAAAAATAAAACTTTTTTATTACCTTTAAGAAACTAATACATGGTCTTTAAAAACCTAAAAATCTTGGGCTTACACATCACTTACAATAATTTTGTATGGTTTCAAGAAAGATTGTTTTTCCCATCCTCAGCTAATGACTGACTGCTGTTGCCTGTTTCTGTTGCTACTGTGATGTCATCTGGTTTATGCAAGATGAATTTCTTGATCAAGACATTTTAGGGCAGAAATTCAAAATTCCTATCTTTCTCTGGGTTTTGAAGATAAAGTTTTCCCCCAATTCTTTAAGTCTGTGTTGCTTCTTGCAGTTTTTTGTATTTCTTTTGATTTAATGTTATAGTTATTGATATATAAGCTCTATATCCCAGCATTCCTACAGATAAAGTAAGTTACATAGAGATTGGCTGAAGTCAATAACCACACAACCTAGATACTATATAAGTCTTCATGAAATTCACCGGCTACACTTGGATGAATCTTTTTTTAGTTTTGATAAGAAATTTACCAACAATGAACTGGGTTAACCATGAGAAATCTACTCTCTCCATTCCTGGCACAATTGAAACTCATATCGTAGAGATTTCCTCATAATTTTGAAAATATTGTGCCAATCTGTGAATGATATCTTTGCAGTTTTGCAAGAGAAGCTGGTAACTTTATTAACTTCACTTTAGAAAATGAAAATGGATAACTTCTTGTTTGGACCTCAGGATTATATTTGAAAGCATGTGGGCTAACGGGTATCACCCTAACTTTTATTTTTGCTAATTGATATGTCTACTTTTAACCTTAGTAAATAATAACAATAATAAAATTAATTTACTATATGAGTTGACATAAACACACTTTTTGCTTCACTTACCATATTTTGGTATGACGCGTTTCAAGGAGCCTCCTCCCCATTTTCAAATACTCTGTCAACTGTCAAATCCTTCTCAGGAAGATTCTTTTGCGCATCTGGTGGGCTTTTTATGAACTTTCTGAATAAACTGTCCTCCTCAGGTATTTCAAAATTCATTAGGTTGTTCTTGAATTTTTTAATGTAAATTTTTTCCCAAATTTCCAGATCCTTGTGTTTACTGACTGACTTTAATAGTTTAGGTTCTTTCAAAATTTCATGGTCATATTTCCAAACATGTGATGCCACAGCTGATTTTTCAGTTTGACAATTGTTTATGTTCCTCACATGTTCTTTTACTCTTGTGTCAATGTTTCTTTTTGTTCTTCCTATGTAAAATTGGTCACTATTTTGACAATTAATTTGATATATTCCTGATTTTTTCCATGGAGGTATGCAGTCACCATGGTTAGTTTTTATTGAATTCTTAATACCGGTACTGTAATTGTTTTTTGTGGCTAAAGTGATCCCGAAATATTTTAATATCTTTTGAAATTTCGAAAATTAATAACAATAATAATCATTATCATAAATTATGTCTACCATCTATGTAATATTTTGATTTGGTTAATCCAGAAAGCCTTCTGCAGTAGGCTATCTATTCCTGTACTGTAAAATAGATGTGATGTAAGGACTGTGTTTGCCATGACATTGAAGAGAGTTTCCCCCCCCACTCGTGTCACTTGCTAACCAATGTCTGAAGTAGGCTGTCCATATTACCTTGAGTCGAAAAAGGGGTGGGTTTATGTGATTTTCATTACTTATAACAAAAAACCATACAAATATTTAGGTATATGCAGAAGGTTACTGTATTTCATCACTACTAACGTACACCATGAATATTTCTTGATGAAGTAATCTTACACAGCAAATTCTGGTCTTTCAGGAGATATCGAATAGTGCAACCCTGTGATTATTCCATTCACTGATAATCATGACACTGAAATACAATTATTATAAGTTACGAATAATAAATTACACTTGACCAATATTAATGCATAATATAGTTTTTGTTAGAAATGGTAGAGAATTGACATTCTTATTAAAACGATGTGATGGCCAAAAATTATGTCCCATTCAGAATGGTATGTATGGTCAGCCTAGTCTTAAGGCCACTCGGGGCTCATTTTAGATTGAGCTGTCAGCTTTGTTTCAGTCATATTTGATCATTTTAGACAACAGGACTATATCAAGGAAATAGTTTGAAGACTGAACTAGTTTGATTGAACAATAAAATATTCTTCAGGAGCTGATTCATGATCACTGAGCAAACACATAACTTTGTGCACAAAATCTTGAATTGATGTCTGTTGCAGCATGGTAGTTTTCCAGACAGAAAAACATTTTCTGCAAATTTCTGTGGCATGAACTGTGCAGCTAGTGGACAATTTGAATTTACTGGATAAAGATAATGCGCCTGTCAAGAAGGGCCAAGTAAAAAAAGAAATAAAACTTAACTAAAACAGAAAGTATATGCAATGAGCAAAATAAGGACACCAACAATTCAGGTTAAACAGAAGATATGTGGCATATACGTACTTTGATATTTCTTAGAGCTCCTAGTTTGCTTGCATTTTTTTGTATGAACACTTCTAGAATAAAATCCTCAAGCCATTATTAAGAATAACAAATTAAACTTTGGTGTCTATAGAAAACTATGTAAAGAAAAATGGTAATAATCTCAAAGCACATCAGCATGCAGTTTTCAATACCCTCATTTATAAACTTGTAAATTCACCACTCCACAAAACAGAATATGATTATACAGCAGAATTCCAATTATCGGAATGGATGGCCAATTATCCGGATTGCTTTGAGGACGCATTCAAGTGGTTTGCAGCAGCAGCGACCATTGCAAAAACCCTCTTTCAGAGCCGGTTATTTGCAAGAAATCAGAATTTTTAGCCATCAAAATTGGCAGTTTGTCAGCAAACTACTAACTCTGACTGACCAAAATGTTCAATTTGTGATACTTTCTGGAAGTACAGTACTGTAGAATTTGGTTTTTGAAATTAGAAATAAAGAAATTAGATAAATCAGTAGTTGCTAATTTTAGATCAAGAACTATAATCAGAAGCAAAATTACTATTTAAAAAAAAAAGCTACAAGCAACTGCATAGAACTAAAAACTGGGGAAAATCTTCGTCCTTAAAACCCATGAGAAAGCTATTAATTTTGAACTTCCATCCATGACTTGATTAAGGAAACCTGCATAAACCAGATGGCACAACAAGAACAGGTAACAGCAGTCAGTCATTAACTGATGATAGGAAAAATGTTTCTTGAAACTAGTTCCAGAAAGCAATCTATTATATGTGAAGTGTTACATCATCCAATTCATTTTTCATACTATTAACACAATAACATCACTGTCATCAACTTTCTGTATAAATTATTATTTTGCTCCCTATTACAAGCCTTGAAGGCCTTTAGGATTCCTTGAAGTTCATTCTGTCAAATTTTTGGACATGGTAAGGTTGTCAACTGTAACACATTCAGCACCAGGTAGCTGAACCTCCCAGCCCAGCCTTTTAAGAGGCTCTTTGAAAACTCACATTTTCTACTTCATGTCAGGAAATTTAACATTTCTTAAAAACTATGACATAAAATTATAGAATTTTGAACATACCTTCTGGAGGACAGCTAGAAGAATTTTAATGTGTTTTATCTTGTATCACATGCACCAGGGTGAAGGAGAACTCTACACTGGTTACAAAACCACCCAGTTTCACTATTTAAAAAGAAAAAACTTGACGCTAAAGTTTTGCCTGCTCACACAAAAAGGCATAGAAATCATTCTCCAATAAAGAGTCCACTAATGATACAGTATGAACATAAGTAACTAGGCTTAAATTAAAATACATGAGCAGGAGGCCAAAAATGAGTAGAGTCCAGGTTCATGTTCTGTTCACTTTCATTGCGCCTGCCATTACTATATTTTCCTTGATTTCTGAATTGCTATCACTGTCTGAGCGAATCAGATAGTCGCCAGAATTTATTATCATATAAAATATCCAATAATTATGTATCAGATAATGGCAAATGTTGATGATAACTGCATTTCATTGAAGCACAGCAAGCCAAGTTGATGCTACCACTTTGCAATTATTCAGAGACTGACTGTGAAAACCTTTCTCGAAAACGATGGAATTCACATGGAAACAAAAAGACAGAACCGCCAGAATTTGGTAGCATGGTTTAGGATAAAGTGTATACAAACACCATCTAGCGTCCTAAGAAAGAATTACAAGCAAAAGTGGGAAAAGAACTCAAAATAGCAAGCGAGCAAACTCGTTTATGGTACGCAAGTGTCGGGTATTCTTAAATGAGTTGGTTGCTCTGCAGGAGCCATTGTGTTAAGTAATACCCTCATCATCACTCAGGATGTCTCCTGCTATTCATTTCTGATAAGAGGCCAGAGTGACACCAGAACCCACTATCACAGTGCCTATCACAGTTCCCCCACATCCTACCCCTTCTGTATTATGAATTTTGTTCTTGTTAGAAATTAAATTATTATACGTATGTTCTTTTGGTTTCTGTAGATGTGGAATACTACCATCATATCAGCCTACAGTAATGTCAGTTTATAGATTTTCATAAATGGCTGATAAAGTGACAACTGCAAACAAACATGTCAATTTCTAAGGACTTTTAAGAATGTCAGGTTATGTGGAAGGTCTTCTGCGTATCACTTTGCCTTTTATTACACGAGATAATATGTGTTTTTCTTGTCACTATAATATATTACTATTCTCCGGTCATGGAAAGCATCATTAACGGCCGTGGGTGTCGGTATGCTGACCACATGCCCCCCAATCCTGCCGTCTGTCTGTGGTAGATGACGCAGTGGTCGGGTGGTAGGCCTTGTCTCTTCCGGGATGTTAGCGCCATGAAGTTAGTTAGTATTACTATTCTGTGTTATAATTAAAAGGAAATAAATGTTAATTTTACCAAAATAATATAAGTTTACCACTACTCTTATAACATTATTTTTAACAAAATGAACTGAACTAAACGCTTTGATGCTACATCTGTTGCAGAGAGATGGCCTACCATATGACTGGTACAATATCTAACAATATATTTTATGAAGTCATTGCCAGATGACAGGATTAACCCTTTCACTGCTGAGATATTGGCAAGCTGACATACCCTCCTTGCTGAGATATTTTCACTGTCACTCGGCGCTAAATCCGAAAAATAAGAAGGCAGTTTTAAAATACGCCAGAACTTCGTCATCACGTTAGAAATGTTTTTCCTTGCTCGTGAAAGCAATGACTGTGTTGAAATTGAACATACCATGGCCTTGACGTGAATCCCCGCTTGTCATATGACTTGTGATTTCAATGGCTTCTTCAGACATCACAACATTGTGCAAGGCCTCACTTTTCCGTCTACAGATTGCACCACAGGGCAAGGAAAGCAATGAAAATAATTTCTATCTAACCCCAAGAGATGGCAGGACATTATCCTTTCGTTGAAACCTTGTTAAAGAATTCTATTCTACGAGCAATTGTTTTATTCGTAGCACTAACTTCGCGGCAACATTGTGCAAGGCCTCACATTTTCATATACAAATTGCACCACAGAGCAGGGAAAGCAATGAAATTAAGTTCTATCTAACCCCAATAGATGGCAGGACACTATCCTTTCGGTAAAACTGTGTTAAAAAATTCCATGCCTTGTGGAATCGTCTCGTTCATAGCACCCACTTCGCGGCCGTCACAGTTCCGTCAACAGCACACGTAGGTGCCATTCTCCGCGCCGTCACAGTTCCGTCGTTAGCAGTGAAAGGGTTAAAGGTATATGGTTAGCGTACGGACTCCTAATGCCGTTATGACAACTTTCTTGACCAGAGTCACTACTTCTTATTTAAATATCTCCTTTGTTATCCTCACAAGGCTGAGTGCACCCTGTGCTATAGGGATATCGTTAAAATTTTTTCACTTGGCAGTTGTCATGAGTTTGCCGAAGTTGTGTGTACTGCAGTTGGAATGTTATAATCACTGACTGTCCAAAATAGCTGATGTACATACATAAAATAGTTATTTATGCAGTGAGTATAGAAAGCAACACTTTTTTGAAAGCACGAGAAATTTTCACAACTAAAAACTCACAAGTTCAAAAAAGAAGCTTTCTATACAAGTTGTACACATAATTCTTTCCACTACTTACCTCAAAAGTAGGTAGGAGAAGCGTAGGAAATACTATAGGAATTAATGATCAAGGCCTCCTGATAACTAGCGGTAGAGATGGTAAGACTTGATTTAGTGAAAACTGTGTTGCTAGGACCCGTTGCCCTAAATAAATAGATAGCATGCAAGGAATTTTCTTTTTCTTCTGGGAAAATGAAAAATAAAATGTATTAGAATCAAAAGTCTTTTTTGATAAAATGACAGCTGTGAACGTAGACATCATTTTCCGAGGACTTCCAAGAAACACGACTAGGCTGTATGGAAGGCCTTCTGCATATCACTGTGCCTTTTGTTACATAAGCAAAGTCCTTGTAAGTTGATAATATTTTAAGTTGGTAACGAGTTAGAATCACACCAAACAAAATAGAATTATTACCTGAACACGCAACTGCAATCACATGGTAGAACTCATAAGCAAAGCATGTTGTCAGTTCGTACATCAAACCAAAACCAACATCAGAGCAGCTTCGACATCACAACAAGCTGACTACTGATTCTGTGCTGTGATGTGTTCAAAAGGAGTTGCGAGTTGGCATTCCTCATTTTTTAATTTGCAATGCTGCCAACATAAAAACTGTCAAGTGCAATGTTTCAGCAGCGCTTCTATAGTCCTCCCTATCTAAGAAATCTGAGGAGGCACAGAGGATCAAACCCAGACCTCCAACCTTTAGTCAGAAATGCTAACCACTAGACCACAGAAGCAATTAAAATGTGCTTTCATAATGAGTAATTTATGCATGTTCTTTGCAGTTATTAGAAGAGCGAGACACACTTCAGTTGCGTCTCTCCAATGCTCTGCGTTTAAATGAAGAGATTAGACACTTGGCAAAATCTTCCAGTAAATCCAGTTCTCCTGTTAAATTGGTGATGACAGAAGACACAGCAAAAAGCCTCTCAGACTTGTCTAGAGATGTTTCACCAGAGCACCATGTAATGACTACAATTCCTTTGTCTTCACAATCAAACACCTCACTTGGAGAATCAGAGGAGGATCTTGAGTCTCTTGCAAATAAGTGAGTATACACTGATCTTTCTCATGACAATTTTTCGTTTTCCATTTATATTGGCCCTGGTTTTATGAAATGTACCAGGATTTTTGCCTTGCATATCATAAGTACTTAAATTGTGAGAGTAGGCAGTAAACTAGCAATATGAACCCTGCAGCCTGCTGCCACTGGACGTGTCTGACATCCCCAACTGGCATCCCGCTGCAGTCTCTCAGTCTGAGGTAGCTGATGATTAGTGAAGACGTGTGTGCTCATCATAAAATGGAATCATAAAAAAATGCATAGCTGATCTTTTCAAACAGAGCTACCGAACTGAGTTGACACTGGTGACAGGAGTTTGTTTTTCCATTACCATCTGAAGACATCTTTTCAAAGTTTGCAGTAGCTTGTGGCAATCACCAAAAACAAAGAAAGTGCAATACCATTAGGGCAATCGGTCATAGTAGAGAGGTTCCATCTGGCGCAACGGGTTAAGTTACTAGCTTTTTTATACCAGCTGCAAAGAACTCTTTGTCTTTGTGTTGGAGCGTAATGCCTCCTTCAGTGGACCAAACAAATGGAAATCAGAGGGTGCAAAATCGCAACTTCAACAGGCTGGCCAGAACAGTGTTCGTCAGTCACTGATTCTCGACAACTTTTGAACTGTTCTACCCACTTGTAAAAATTTCCATGGTTCATACAGCTTTCACCATACACTTTAGTCATTCTAGAGTAGGCCTATATATTAGCTGGTTTTTCACCTTCAGCAATCAAAAAACGAATCACAGAACGTTGTTCAACCAATGTTTAATTTTCAAGAATACCCGACATCGTTAAACTTAATTTTGAGGTTATAAACAGAGCAATGTTGATCCATCAGCTGATTAGAACTCATCCCAGTGATGCCAACTTAAAATCCTAAATGTATCAAACTTGTACTACCAACCGTCTTTTCCCCAAACCAATTTGTCTCTTAATTATTGAATGACCCTCGTATATAAGGGGTGGGTCCCTGTAACCACGGCATGGCGCATCCTCAGGTTGCGGATAGAGGATACAGCCTCCAGATATGGAGGGTAGCTGCAAATATATTGAATAAGCAGTCGTGGACAGACATGAAGCGGTCCTCCAGCTTGGGGGTATGGCGTGAGGTTAACAACCTCTCACAGTAAAAAAGTGTTAAGAAAGATGCTTGCCTTGTCCCTTGTAAATGTCCCTCAGTGTAAAATTTTTCAGAGGTAAAATAGTCCCTCGTTTGGATCTCAGGTAGGGACTACACTGAGGGAGTCTAAAAATCGTAGGAACTGTAGATTTGGAACATGGAATGTTTGGAGACTGTATAGATGAAATGGGCTGGACATGTTGCGTGAATGGGGGAGGAAAGACATATCTAAAAAATATTGACGAGGAGACCTGAAGGGAAAAGACCACTTGGAAGACCTAGACGCAGGTGGGAGGACAATATTAGGATAGATTTAAGGGAAGTCGGATTTGCAAGGGATAGTTGGATGGAGTTAGCACAGAATAGGGTTGAATGGCAGGCTCAGGTAAGTGCGGCAATGAACCTTCGGGTTCCGTAAACTAAATAAATAAACTCCATGGCGCGACAACCCGGAAGGGACAAGGCCTACCACCTGTCCGCTGCGTCATCTACCTATAGGCAGATGGCAGGATTGGGGGGCATGTGGTCAGCATGCCGACATCCACGGTCGTTAATGGTGGTTTCTATGACCGGAGCCGCTACTTCTCTATCAAGTAGCTCCTCAATTTGAATCACGAGTCTGAGTGCACCCCTACCAGACCTCCCTACCTCAGAAAAATCCAAGGAGGTACCAGGGATCGAATCCAGGCCGACGGATCTGTAGTCAGTGACGCTAACCACAAGACCACGCCGGCGGTCTTCGGGTTCCATAAAGTAGGTAATATTCCTTTAGCTTACTTAGGAATTGTTTATTGCCATTGAGTAAGTAAGTAAGTAAGTAAGTATCATCTTCTCTCTTGTAGAAATAATGACTGAAAAATACGTTTGTTACTTTTTGCTGCTTACAGATTGTCACAACTACGAACTGTTGGTTACCAACGAGATGTGACATTACATAATGAACGAGAACAGAGGCACAGCGAGCAAGTGCGCTTATTACATCAGAGAGGAAGAGGAATAGTAGTCGATGCCAACTATACTCTATGTAAGTGATTTTAAAGATTTTTTTTTATATAGCCATGCATGAAATTAAAAAAAAATGCTTTATTTAGTTATTTCCTCATTCATAACAGCCTAAACAACATTTATTCATAATACTATGAATTAAAATTGTTAATATAATATGCAATTAATCGTATTTTAAAATTCAAGATGGTTGTTTCATGCCCAAGTGCACCAGTCTCTGTATTCAGTATACTGACAAAGTCGTACTTTTGTTGCAGCATACTCAGTTTTTACTTTTACTGCAGTTTACCGGTAATGAAGGAGAATTAAAGAGAGAAAATTTCATTTTTCTTTCCACTAAGCCCAAGAATTACAGATAATTGAGTGTAATAAGAGATTTATATTAAGATATTATGTGTGTATTTATTGCTCACAAAACTTCTTACATATAAACCACATTATTAGCATCAACCAGCACACGGGTCGGTGTCGACCATACATGCTCACTTCATACACTTAAATTATTACCCCCTAAAAAAAATACCCAATTGAAAAAATTATATTCTATTATTTATATAACTACGAGTATCCACAGACGTAACCCTCCACCCCCAAGCAGTAAAAAATATTCTAGGAACACATAGACATTATTTTAAAAAATAAAAATAAAAAACAAATAATAATAATAATAATAATAATAATAAAATTAAAAACTTAGATTTTCTTAATTCTCCAAATCTAGGCTTGAGATATACAGGATCTCTTTAAAGAACTGAATGATGCAATGTATCTTTTCAGCGCATGTATCAACTGAATTGCTCTCCTCCAAACCATATCCATTCAATTCATAACATCAAATCAAAATCAAATCAAATCTTTATTCACCTTTAAATACAATATATTTGTACAATAGGCTTCGTCAGTTTTTGGATAGTTTTATATAATAACAAAAAAAGCTAAGAATAAAAATTTATATCCATAATATTTTCTGGTATATTACTCTCTAAAAATTCTTCTACGGTGTATATCGCTTTGCTTTTGAACCAAATAGATAGAATATTGTACAGTTGTTTTTTTCCAAGATTTCTTATCTTTAATGGAATTTTATTTAAAAAAATTATCTGTTGATAGCAGTGACTTTTTATATTTGTACTTAGTGAAGTTGTGGTTTATCTAAATCATTTTTCCTTCGCGTGTTGTAGTTATGCATTGACGATCTAGTTGTAAATTTAGTGCTATTTTCTTTAACATATGTAATATTAGCTAAAATGTACATAGAGGTAAGTGTAAGAATGTTGTACCTTTTGAAGTATTGTTTACATGATTCTCTTGGTCCAATTCCTGCTATCAATCTGATAATTTTTTTCTGCCAGATGAAGATTTTGTTTGCTGAATGGGAATCGCCCCAAAGCATAACCCCATATAGTAGGTGTGGTTGAACAAAAGCATAATAAGCTGTTATGAGCATTTCAAAATTTACACATTGTTTTAACTTTCTCATCAAATACCATACTCTTGCCAGCTTTTTACATGTGTACAGTATTTGGTCTTGCCAGGTAAGCTTTGTGTCCAAGTATAGGCCTAATAATTTTACAGACTTTATCTCAGTAGTGTTGCTAAATTTTGGATCTATAGAGAACATTATAGTTTCAGTTTTTGATTGATTTATGCTTAAATTATTGTAGAAGAACCAGATTTTAGCCTGTTCTAGCGATAAGGTCATTTGTTGAGTTAAGTCTAATATGTCCTTATTTGCTGCTATAAACGTTGTATCATCTGCATAAATAATGGGGGTACAGGAGGGGCCTACATTACAATGTAGATCATTTATATATACAAGAAAGAAGAAGGGCCCCAACATCGAGCCCTGAGGGACACCTGCTATGACTTTTCCTATTTTGGAATTTTTATTATCTACAAATGTAATTTGTTTTCTATTATTTAGGTAGGATGTAATTAGATTAATCTCTATACCATTTATACCATAATATTTCAGCTTATCAATAAGTATATTGTGTGACACACAGTCAAAGGCTTTGCTTAAATCAATTAAAGTAGCTCCTGTTACTATTTTATTTTCAAAATTATTTAGTGTTATTTTGGTTAAACAATCAACCGCCTTAATAGTAGATAGATTTTTTCTAAATCCAAATTGTTTATCATAAAAGAGATTGTTAAAAGAAAAGTAATCATATACTGTAGTTGTTTTAAGATGGATGCCTCCACTACTTTTCCTAGGATGGGGATAATAGTTATGGGTCGATAATTTGAAGGGTTTGTTACATCTCCCTTCTTATAAACTGGTATGACCTTTGAAGTTTTTAGGTACTCAGGAAAAATACCCTGTGTTAGTATTTGATTTATTAAAAGTGTTATCGGTATTACTATTGTGTTGGCTATCTTTTTAATAATATTATTGGTAAATCCATAAATATCTTGGGCGTTTGAAGGGTTAAGATTTTTTATAGTATGTGCAACCATATTTGGTTGGACCTCGTACCAAATGAAATTGTTTTCACATATTTGAGTTGGTAATTTAAAATTTTTAAGCAGATTAGAAAAATTTATAATGTTTCCATTTGTGTTTGTATCCGGCTTGTTATTATCATTATTTATGTTCCCCATTTCTTTTGATACATCTATAAAATAAGAGTTTAGTATGTCTGGGGCAATATTTATAGTGGACTTTGGATTTGGTTGTCCTTTTGCATTGTTGATTACCGCCCAAGCAGCCTTGCATTTATTTTTTGCTTTTTTAATGAAATTTTCATTTGCTTCCCTCTTTGCTTCATTTATTTTTTGCTTGTAAGTCTTTTTAAATTTCATGAATCTTGTTTGTCTTCAAGGTTATTATTGGATTTGTAAATGTTATATATAGATATTAGCGTATTTCGCATTGACTTAAGTTCAGGTGTAAACCAATTGTTTTGCAAACTTTTAGATTTATGGTTTATAAGATTTATTGAGTTTACAGTTTTTATTGGACAGTGAATATCAAACCAGGCTACGAGGGTGTTATTGAAGTATTCAAAAGCATCATTTACATTTGTTATTTCATATAGCTTATGCCAAGAGATTTCAGTTAAACTTTCATAAAATTCATTTATCCTTTCCTCAGTTATTAGGCGTTTTTTATTTTGTATGACTATTTTTTGTTCACTAGTTACTTTATGCAAATCAAATTCAACCCATACACCAGCATGATCAGAAAGAATGTTTTGGTCAAGTAGTTTGCTTTGAACGTATGATTTATGTATATTTGTGAAAATGTTGTCTAAACACGACCTATTTCTTGTTGGTGTATTATGAGCATGATATAGGTTATGTGATCTAAACATATTAACAAAATCTGCTGATAATTGTGCATCCAAAATATTTACATTGAAATCTCCAGCAATAGTTAGTAAGTTATTGTACTTTTTTTCTAAATATATAATGAAATTGTCGAGGTGCTCTATAAATTTCTTTTTATCACTGTTTGGTGTTCTGTAAATTGACACAACAATAAGGCCTATTTGATTTAGTTTTATGGCTACACATTCACATAGATTAATTAGACAAAATTTGGATACATGTATGACCTCAAACTTAATGCTTGTTTTTACAAAAATTGCTGCACCTCCATTTCGATGTGGTAATTCTCTTACAAATATGCTTCCTAAATTATAGTCATTGGGTATATATAGGTGTATTTCCTCCTTTGTGAGCCAGTGTTCATTTATGCACAAAATATCTGTTGGCATCATTTCTAAAATCAGGTTGAGTTCATCAAGTTTATTTCTAATTGATTGGAGATTTATTTGTGTCACTTTAAGCTTTTTATTATTGTTATTGTTTTGAAGGTCATTTTGATGTATAATTTTTAATTGATCTATAGGTCTAGGCCTATCTCTTTTTTTGAAGTATTTTCTGCCTTCGTCACCTCATGGGGGGGGGACCAGTGTTTTCACGGTACCTCACTTTACTTACGTCCATTAGAATTTTACATATTGTGTTGGCAAGAATCTGTTTACCTTCTTTACTGAAATGCATACCGTGTCTCGTGTGCCAGTTTCTTTCAACAGCAGACGTGTTAATTAATTTAACATTATCAAATTCTTTACACACTGAATTTATGGAGGAGTTTAATTGCCAAATTTGTTTATTTATCCATGAAGTAGGCATAAGATCATATCTGTGAGGAGGTTTTACCAATATAACATTTGTGTGCACTAGTTTATTAAGGGTTCTTTCTAGTTTATGAATAAAATTTGCAGGTTCACCATTTGCAATCATTAGAACCACCTATTATTACAACTGTGTCCTTTTTTGTTAAGTTTTCACCTTTTCTTTCGATGTCATTTGTTACTGTATCAAACGTTGCACCAGGTTTTACCATACCATTTGCCATATGGCCACTAAGAAAGTTCCCATTTATCATATCCGCAATACCCCGTCCATGACTATCTCCCAATAATAAAACTTTACCAGGTAGGGGTTTTAGGCCCATCGGTTTAGGACTTCTAGTTTTCTTATTACTTGAAAGTTCTACAGAGTTTGTATTGTAATGTTCATTATCTTCACTATGAAGGTTTTCTAGTAGAGCAAAACGATTTTTTACTGGTAGAGTTGGATATTCTTCTTGTTGTTGGCCGCTTCTATTTTTCCTGTATTCAGGCTCCCGGCGTGTTGATCTTCTCTGGGGCTTCTCCCAGTTATCCTCTTGTGCTGGAGAGGTTATGTTGCTTGATGTATGAGCATTTCTATTTTCAATGAGTGACTTTTTTAGAAACTCGTTTTCACTTTTCAAATTATTAATATCAGCCTGTAGAATGTTTACTATCATTTTGAGGTCAGTATTTTCATTTTCATTTCTGTTGATAATTGGTCTATTTTCACTATTCACACTAAGTACAGCATTTTTATAGGTTATACTTTTTTTCAAGTCAGAGTTTTCTTTACTTAGGTTATGTAATTGAGACTTTATATCCTGGAGGTCTTTATATAGCATTTCAATAATCTGGTGAAGTGATGCTATCTTTGTAGGGTCTTGTTTTCTATCAGATTCATTGTTTGTTTGGGTTGCTTTCTGATCCTGTAATGGCACATATGAGCTAGTACCTTTCTTTTCAGTTGCCATCGGTGTTTCTTCATTTCTGTTTGTGTTATTTATATTTACATTATTTACAATGATTGGTATCATTGGTGAAATTCAAAGTCACGTTTATGAAATTACAAACTGATTTACTATCCAATTCTAATTTCATGATATAATTTGTGCAGTTATAAGTTATCAAATAAATAACTGATGGCCGGTTTCTATAAACTCGCGAATTACCTATGGGTAAATTATCCAATGGACAGAATTTACACAAGAATAACACCACACAAACACAAATAATTTAAAGATAGCAATCACTTACACTTGTGGCGAGTTTCTAGATAAATGTCCTCTGGGTAAATATGAAAACGACAGAAAAAATGTTCCTACAAACTTGGGCTAGATCTTTCCAAGGGTAAATCATTGGGCTAATTTATCCTTTCATGGATGGCTGGATAAAATTTAACCTCTCATAGGATCAATAATAATTTAAACCAGTGGTTCCCAAACTATGGGTCGCGACCCACTGGTGGGTCGCGGGAGCAATTTTGGTGGGTCGCGAAAAGGGCGGGAAAAATTTAACTTCTTTTCAATATAAGGAAAGAGTGTTTAATTTAGCATTTGAACACAATAAAACTATTGAAGGGCATATGAAAAACATGTGCTGCATTTTATATAGCCTTTATTGGTTATCGTTATGTAGTAGTGGGTCGCGAATTATTTTTTATATAGCCTATATTGGTTATAGTTATGTAGTAGTGGGTCACGAAAAAAATGTCTAGGTGAAGGTGGGTCCCAGGACAAAAAAGTTTGGGAACCGCTAATTTAAACAATGAGAATACAAAGCCTTCTGAATTAAATTAACTATACAACTCCAAGGCCTTGCTCATTATATCATTGTGGGTGAAATGGAACTAATTTGCCCATGGATACTCCTCCCCATTTTCAAACACTCTTGTCAGAGTTGACAGGCTCCTTGAAACGCGTCATACCAAAATATGGTAAGTGTGTTTATGTCAACTCATATAGTAAATTAATTTTTATTTCTTTATTTCAGTTGTTTGTTTAATCCATGAGTTGCAAAAAAATGTAGAATAATTGTTGATCTATCTCTATATATCTGTGAACCGAACACAGCTGTAAAACTGAAATATCAATGCTTAATAAACCATTCTTACCGTTTTTTAAGGGCCAATTAACGTAGCACCATGACCCTACAGCTCGGAAGATTTAATCAGCATTATTACAGTAAAATATTGTCACTTTCTTCTCAAATTGAGTGTTTACAAACTTGTTCTGGCTGAATCATCAATATTTTTAAAGCAGAAAGAATCAAAATTCTGCATCTAAAGCCATACTTGAGCCTGACTACAAATCCCTCAGTGTGAACACTCACATGGGATACTTGTGCAAGGAACATGTACATGGGATAAGTATCCAGAGACAAGAATCACAGAAATGTATCTGGGATCTGTATGGAGTATTGGGGCTGCAACGAATTCCTCAGTGTGAACGTAGCATAATAGTGTTGAAAATTTAAATAATTCACGATGATGTAAATTTTATATTTCTAGCTATTTTGTAGTTCATTTCATAATTTTAAACATGTACTACATACATCATTTATAACTGTTTGTTGTATCCAATAACATGTATAAGTTAGAATAGACCAAACAAACCCTATTCTATTTTATTCTACATTTTTTCAACTCATGGATTAAACAAACAACTTAAATAAGAAAATAAAATTAATTTACTATATGAGTTGACATAAACACAGTGTGCAAAAAGTGTGTTTATGTCAACTCATATAGTAAATTAATTTTATTATAGAACTGTATAAAGTTCCACAAAAGTCTTTATTTAACTGAAATAAATATTAATGGGAGCAGACAAGAAGTCAGAATAAGAAGAGAGGTGAGACAAGGCTGCCCATTATCGCCATATCTGTTTAACGTGTTCATTGAGGAAGCAATGAGAGAAATGAAAGGAAAAACAAAGGTTATTAAAATAAATGGAGTCAGTATTCATAGCATTCGATTTGCAGATGACATAATTATTTTAGCTGATTCAGAAAAGGAAATGAATAAAATGCTTAAAGTTCTGTCAGATGAACTGAAAAATTTTAAAATGAAGATCAATAAAAAGAAAACAAAAACCATGGTGATTGGAAGATCAAATGAAAATTATAAAATCAACATACAGCTTGACGGTACAGCCCTAGACTAGGTCGAAAGTTCTTTTTACTTGGGTAGCAATAATTTTAACAAGTGTGACATGTAATAGAAATCAATACTGAAGAAGAATAATAATAAGAGGGCATACTTTTCAAAGTGGTTTCAGTATGTTTCACCAGTAGATGCGAAATTCCCAATAGAAAATTGTGAAAATAGACTTTAATCTAAGTTCTCGTAACAGTTTTTATTGAATTACATGTAGTTTAATGGGTGTCTTATAGTGAGCGAAGATGGCGGTTGAGCAGAAGGCTAGGCTTCACTGCCGAGACTCAGATTGCCAGGCTGTTGTTTGGTTCTATAACTTTATTTTTCCTAATACAAATTTGTTTAACTTTCTTTAGTGGAGTGTTTTGTTTTATGAGCTCGGAGCCTCGGAGTTAAGCTATCCAGCAGATCATGCAGCAACACTGGATAAGTTGGGACCTATGTAGTCAGTAGTAGAGAGGAATGGGTTTCTTTATTCTTGCAAAATAACAGTATTATCTAGATATAAAAATGGCATATTATTGTGCTTAAACATATATGACACTTTCGTAGAAAATTTGCATTTAGGCCTACACATACACATTCATTCCTAATTCCATTCTGATACTCTTCTAATCTCTCTCCCATTTCTTCTCAGTAAGCACATGTGAATGTTTTCTTGGTTATGTGGTATTAACATCCTTTTCAAGGATGGAAGAAAATGTGCATGTAGGCCTAAATGCAAATTTTCTACAAAGGTATTACTAATGTGAGGGACAACACTTCTATATCCTCTTATGTTCTGTTTACAACACTCCATATCAAAATACCACGATTTTGTTAAATAAAACAGCATGAATATAGCAATATGTCTCTGGGATTGATCATAACCACAAACAGGTGATAATGGTCAGTCATATCAAAATAAAATTACCTTCAGTTGGATCACATGTTTTTCAAACCTTCACGATGTTTCGATCCGAACCAACACGGAAGCATATATTTTGATGCAGACAATGAGAGAACATACACCTCTCAGCAGGTTGTGAGGTTTCAACAGTCACCTGAGGAAGACCCGGAGGTTCGGGTCAAAACATCGTGAAGGATTGAAAAACACGTGATCCACTGAAGATAATTTTATTTTGATTTGACTACATATACATTGTGTGGTAGAAATCAGGACCCAACAAGACAAGTTGATTAAATTGTCAGTAGGCTGTCAAAAGAAACATCATTACAGCACATGTGCGTAAGGCATTCTCGCTGGGATCTGTTCCATGTTATTGCTCTCAGAGGGAAAACAAGAATTTTGTGGTGGAACCTTGTTTCTGGTACATTTTATTCAACTGTTTGTGCCTGGGGACTAGGAATATATTCAATAGGTTTGCGACTTGTGGCAAATAGCTTATGATACGTGTGGCTGGACACATATCACTACAACAAATTCCTCGGTGTGAACATAGCATTAGGTTAGCAGAAAAATGTTGAATTGTATTAGCATGCCTTATACTTATAGTTGTTGAATGATTCTGGTATTTCATTTCTGAAACTAGTACTGGAAATGTATTAGGCTAAGAAGAGTGGTGCTAAATAAAATATAATTAACGTAATTTTAATACTTGGATAAAAATGAGAAAATAAAAGTATGACATAAATACATATTTATGCATGGAATACTAGAACAGTTCAGGTTGACTTAGATACTCCAGCCCTAGTGAGTACTATACATCTACCAATCCCTAGCAATGGAACCAGAGAAACCAAACCGCAAGCTGAATGGTGAGTCACTACCAGCTGCTGCATGATCCTATCTTCAAAATTACTCAACCCCTGCTTATACTAATTGTCAAACCCATTGCCACTTAGGTTCATTTGATCCACTTGCCACTCGCACTATCACTGATATGTAACACTGTCCTGGCAGAATTTGCAGATGTATTAGAACCTGAAATTGGCAATATGAGGCTCAGAACAGATAGAGCAATTTGTTGTTGTATTGGATGCCTTGGTTGCACACATATAATATATGATATGATTGATTTGTTCTAAGACACTTTACACTTGCCCTTAAGTTATACACTTTCGAAAAGGAGCCGTACCTACCTTCCGGTTTCTGGCAGGTCCTTTTCAGATAATACATGCATACATAATTAATGCACGGCAGTTAGTTCAGTGTCCTCAATCACATTAGCTTTCTTACTTAAACACTATCTTTACTGAACTGCCTATCGTTTATCTTCATAGGGCACACGTATCATGGACGCTGGAGACGTGTGATGCACGTGATCCTAGACACTAAATGATTATTTGATCCTCAACTCCCTAATCTTACAATACTAATTAGAACTATTATACTTTCTCCCTACTCTTCTTGGTAGATCACTCTGAATGAACCCTAATCTATTTAACGTAACACTTAATCCCAAATTACACTCACTTATTTGAAAACTCCCAGCTAAGTTCTAATGTTTAAAGCTTTTTAGCTTACTATGGCTTCTCGTAGTAGTCGTTGAGTCATCAACAGTGGTTTCCCTTACAACAATAGATGACTCGTCCCGGCTCCACGGTCCCCGCGGAATCTGAAACCGCGTCACGGCTGACGTGCTAGCTGCCCCTCTGCTGTTCTTCTCGGCAGTCTCTCCGCTTGGTGACGTCGCTGCACGCGCTCTTTGCCTATGTTCATTAACCCGGCACACGGCACCCTCTTCTTCCGTTGCTGACGCGGTCAAGGCTCTCTTGATTCTTGTTCCCGTGCTGCTACTTAGGTCTATCTTTCTCCCATCGACATATAGTTGTAGGTTGCGTACGATAGCCTTCTTACCCTTGCTACGTTCCAGCTTCATTCGTTCCACTAATTTCTTCCTTGTTGTTCTCTGCATTGGAGATAGATCTCTGTTAATGTAGATCGCCGTCCTTTTTAATTTTTTGGTTCTCGCAAGTGTGGCAAAAACAACTTGTGTGGACACGCATTTAGCTATAATTGTTCTTTTCCCCGGAATCTTCCCGACTCTGTGTGCCTTAAAGAACTCCCATCCCATTATCTGAACTTCCAGTTTGTTTTCCAATAGCTCGTGAACTTCCTGAAGAGCACTGATACCTTTTCTTTCTTCTATTCCGTGGAAAACTAAGTTCATCTGCCGGTCTGCATTCTCGATTTTCTCAATTCTTGTCTTCAGTTGTTCCACTTCCATCTCCATTCTTGCTATCTTCTCTCTTATTTCTTGTTTAACTTCTCTTGTAGCCCCATTTATTTTATTTACTAATCTCTCTTCCATTCTTTCCAGGCTCTCTGAACAGCCTGTCCCGCCTTTTGGGCCTGGGTTCAATTCCACCCCTCCAATTACCAGTAGCACTATTATCACCAGGGCCCAGGTCGCCACGTTAGTTAAATCTACCCCCGATGTTCCCTTGTTCCATGCTCTTCTTTTAACCCCAAATGTACCTATCCTCATCCTGTATGCTTCAATTTCGATAGCCATGACCCTTGTGTCACTTTTACATATATCCACACAGCAACTCCTACCTGCGTCTGCTCTTTACCACTGCTCTCTTAGAACTGGTTGCACACATATGAAAATCCAATCTTTAACACAGGAGATTAAAAAAAAAAAAATTGTTTGTAGTGTTATGGGGATTATATTAATGTAAGTGTAACTTCACTGTAAATATCACCTGATATTGTATGATATTGCCACAGCCTATTAATTTGAATGGGGAAATGATTGATCATAGAAAGAACAAACATAAATTCCTAAATTTTTTGCCAGGTCTGTGGCAGTTATCTGTATGTAAATGTGACAGTCCCATGTCTGTAGATTTACAGGCATGTAAAATAACTCCCATGGATAAAATTTGGCACAACGGTGAAGGCCATAAGCTGAACACCTTGTCAATCAATAACTGTAACAACCATCTACCGCCAAGAAATTGATGTGTCTTCTATAGATAGGCTTGAGGTGTTCAACCATTTCAATAGAAAGGCTTTAGGTGTTCAACCGTTACAGTGTTATGGCATTATAATGCACATGTTTTCTTATTACTTTTACTCCAGTTTCAAAACTGCTGATAAAACCCAAGTTGGTGTATTCAAGCTTCAATATTATCTGGTAAATTTTGTGAAGAAAAGTTTAACAACATTGTGTTCAGACTTTAAATGTCTTTTTTTTTATTATTCTTTTAAGCTCGAGATGTACAAAGTCCGTCAACTGTTCTTCTTAACTGGATCTGGGGACGCAGGTAAGTAATGTATATATGTATTCATGTTGGACTAGGTATTTAAAACTATAAATACTAAAACTATAAATCTGTGATTTTTGCACAGATTGTGGAACATGGTTGCTTGTACCTCCTGGTAGTGTTATATTGAAATAATGCAAGCACATTAAGGAGTTTTAAAGTTAAATATTTTGTAAAAAGCATGTAATAGTGCTGGCATATCTGAATTAATTAATTCATTGACATTCATACAGTTGCCGTGCTTCCCAAATCTGCAGATAGTCAGGAATTTATTGTACTCATCATCACTGCTTCCTATATCTTTGCATTCCCAAATGTTTAAATGATCATTCTGAGTCTTAAATTGCTTTTCATTGAATAAAGTGAAATATTGAATATAACTTTCATACGGGTATATTAAATTTTAGTCTTCTTCACAACACTATGGAATTACAATATTATTAGTTTGAAGGAAATTGTTGTACCAGAAAGAAAATTTATAAATTACTTACACACTTACTGGGACGGGTGTACAGTGAAGTCTAGATTAACCAAGGTTCTGTACCATCCAAGCCTAAACTGAGGGAAAACATAAAATTAAGGATTTGCTGAAGATCGCAAATTGCAATCGTATTTTTGTCTAAGTGTTTAATTGTTGTTTTTTTCAAAGGTATGTGTGTGTACTGTATTATTTTTAATTCATGTCAATATACATCAAGCTTAAATTGGTTAAGTAGGATTAATTACGACCTACTGGAATACAAGCATGTGTTCCAGGGGAACTCATTATTAAGTGCCAGTATGATACTTTATGAGATTGTATGGGGGACAGGGAAATATCCGTCTGTCTGTCCGTACGCATGATAACTCAAATACGCTTTATCGGATTTTCATGAAACATGGTATACGCATTTATAACTTCCATGGGATGAACCCTATTGATATTGGACCAAATTGGTTGACCGGTACTGGAGTAATGCCCAATTCAGTGTCTATTTTAATGATAATATATCAGAAAGGCACGATGACTCAAATACGCTTTATCGGATTTTCATGAAACTTGGTATACTGATTTACGACGTCCATGGGAAGAAGCCTATTAAATTTGAACCAAATCGGTTGACCAGTACCGAAATAAAGAGTAATTAAACAGTCACATCTATTATAATACAGGGACTGGCAGAATAATCTGACGATTTTCAAATGCATATAAAAATAATAAACATCACTGAATGTCTACAAAATAGTGGTCGTCATTTATCAGACACAATTTTCAAAACAAAAACTAATGGAAGAATTGTAAATCGCAATTATTGCTCTAACAAATGTTGTTATTTTTATATGCATTTCCAAATCATCAGATCATTCTGCCGGTCCCTGTATAATCTTCGTTCTCCGACAATTCGAAGCATTTCGATTGGCTCACAGCCAACTAATCAGCGGCCAAGCTCCCGTAACTAATGTCCTATTGTAAACAATTTTGTAAATAGAAATAATAGGCGAAATTACTTATTAAAGAGCATGCTTTCATTTCCAATTTAATATAAGTATAATTTTGTAATGGATATATAGCACACTACAATATTATTGCATGGCCCACAATAAACATAACGTAACAAATTGCCAATCATTTATTGATATTGTTATTGTTAGCCTGCTTTGATTGATTCATTTCTTCATGACAATGTCAGTGTAAATAAAAGATTTAAAACACAACTAGCCGTTAAATATTGATATAATATTGTGTTTCTATCAATATGTATGGCTGCCGATATCTGCTCCTGTGGAGCAATATAATAAGGTATTCCTCAGGTTCGCAAGCAACCCCTGGTGATCCCATAATCAGCAAATCGTAGGCCTATTACATCATTAATATTATTGTCAGTGCATTTTGTAAAATGTTGACATATTTTAAGAATTTATTATATCAGTGTATAACAGTATGAATTAAGGTTAAGAATCAAACTTTAGACCTCATTTTTTCCGTAAGCCCTGCTTAATGAATCGATCTGGAGTTTAACTTGGAGATCTATTACAAAAATAACTTATTTCCTGCATGGGGCTATCATAATTGCAATTTTCACTGATTAAAAAAGCATTCTGACACTTTGTTATATCAGTATACCTGATTTTATTATTATATTATTCCCTACTATAGTGGGAATGACAAGGAGAAAACCTTGCCTTCCAACAGCTTACAGCTCTGTGATAGGCGATACAATGTCAGGGAGGTAGGCAAGAAATAACTACCTTCCCCCTCTGACAACTGTGAGGCTGCTCATTATTTTGAATTTATAAGATTCTCAATTAATTTTCATGCACTTGCATTTAATTTGAGCAGCTAATTTATTTGCATGTGTCTCAACTCTAATGAAGACCTATTGAAGTGCTAAATTCGAGTTAGGTTTTCACATAAAAACCTGTACAGTTCCCTTGTGAATTAATGTTTATTTATTGATTTATTCAGCAAGTGTATAACTTAAATTCTAAATGAAGATGCACTATATTGTTTAAAATTCAAAATATATGATCAAAATTGAAATGAATTGTATAACGGTGGATACCTATAAAACACTTCACAACGTTTCGGCCCTGTTCCTGTGGCCCTTCCTCAGGTCCCTTCCTTCCGCCTAGGAATTTATGAAGGACTCTATGTTTGAGATTCCGGAGGAGCGGATTGATAACCATGTACGTGTATCCCCTTTTGTATTTGACGGGATCCGTGCGCAATCCATGGATGTGGATCATACATTTAAACTTTAACCCAGTGATGATCGTGGTGGCATTGTCTCATGAGTATGTAGTCCTCCCAACAGATGCTTTATCTTTAGTCACCTGAGGAAGGCCCACAGGAACAGGGCCGAAATGTTGTGAAGTGTTTTATAGGTATCCACTGTTATACAATTCATTTTAATTTTGATCATATATTTTGGCATCACGGTAGAAATCAGGACCATAGGTTCAGAAATTGTGGTTTACCAGAGCATGTAAAATGATTGGTAATTTTGTCTTGATACCCATTCATCTATTTCTTTCATATTATTACTATTATTCTCTGCACATCTAATTGTTTCTCATGATTTAGGATTCAGTAATAAGCATAATCAGTGCATAGATAAAACAGTAAATTGTTGTATATTTGTGTTGCAGTACTCCTCGAGTGATGCATGTATAGCGCTGACATAATGTTCCAAGAAGAAGAATCACTTTTATAAGGGTAAAAATCCGACGAGGCTATTTTTATGCCAATTGTGGCACAATACAGGTGCATAGCATTTCAGTTAATCTTGTACATATGTAAAGAAGAAAAAAGTATATTCCTCCTGTTCATTTTAAGATGACTTCATTTTTTGATGCATTTGCAATAAAAATTGTATTGCTCTTAATATTTTCATGTTGCAGTGTTACAAATACCTGTCCATATCCAGACCATTCCATGATAAGGGAGGAGAGTGCATGGAAAAAAGAGGGGATTTCTGTAAACATAGATAAGCATAACTCTACGAATAATGCCTTTAATACCTTAGATCACTGTGGTCCAACTGGTGACCGATATGCTAGATGCAGCGCCTGATCATTAATAAACCGGCCCCCAAACTCCTAACTTTTTCCTAATCGACAGGCACTTATTTTTAACATTGTTCACTGTTGTATAGCATTGATAGTGGCAGTACCATCTATATTTTTATTTTTCCATGCCATCTCGTGATAAGGGTTGGAAGTTTAATATAGTCAAACCTCCTTATAACGATATTTGCGGGCCCTAGCAAGCAAATGATATTGTTATATGAGGGTTATTGTTATATCAAGGGATCTTAAGAAAACTGCATGCAAAACAAAACCGAATTATGTACTTACACAACCTAACGGATGAATTTATTTAGCATATACTATAACAAACACAACATTTTCCTCAATTTCTCTTTTCTTTTTAAGAAATGTAGGCAGCGTAGATTGTGAAAGTCCGTACTTTTTGAGACTAATGATTTTCCCATAGCTATTTTTTGCCCAACCACTGAAAAACAATGTTAAAGACTGGTTAGCTGTTTACTATCACCTGGCATACGTTGCAGAAAGTTCAGTCTCACAGGGGTGGATAGAGGGACGGAAAAAAGAGAGGGAAGAAAGAAGAAATATGGAACAGTCACATTGGTCAGTGACTTTGTACTCCACCCTACACTGAGAATAAAATTTCTCTTCCAGAATTAATTTCTAAAAGTATCTTAAAGGTTTGCAACAGCTGTAAAGAACACTAATCTGCTACCTGCTACCTGTATCTGTATTCAAAATATGTATCGTTATAAAAGGGTATTCGCGAAATATCTTAATCACTATAATGAGGGATAAGTAAGTTTATTAAGATAGGATATTTGCTGGAACCATAGAAAAATATTGCTTAATGCGGGTTTATCATTATATTGGTATTCGTTATATGGAGGTTTGACTGTAGTGATAATACATCTATAAAATAAAGGTAAATTACAGGACGTTCAAATTGCTTTTGTTGGATGTTGGTTGGATATTCAGTATACATCGGAGCAAATAGGAGCCTTCTATCACTACGAATGCCTTCACAGTAACCAGAAGAAATTGAGCTGGCTCTATTAACTGGTCTAAAATTAATCTAACAAGAAAGCCAGTGATTAATGGCAAGGTCTGGCCAAGTCATTAGTTCAGAATAATATTTTCTTCATATAAATATTTATTGTCAAGATCTAATGCATGAGAGAAAGGAAAAATGAGAAATACGAACCTAGTTTGCAATGTTTGCATACTCAATGCTACCAAATACTGGCAAATACAGTCATTATTGACAATGTACAGTACATGAAAATTTTAATAAGAAATATCTAGTCTATATAAATTTTGATAAGCCTGTCCAATCACGGAGAAACCAAGTCAACATTACTAATCATCTCAGCACTTCTAAAACTGTATTTTACAGGAATAGTTATCAGCTGTATCCAGTGGCGCCAACTTATAAGGGCCCATGGGGCTTAAGCCCACCCAATAATACAGGGAGCGGTAAAACATCCTCCCTATTTTAAAGTTCAAATAAAAAACAGATGGATCAAAATAAAGAAGCTGTGTTAACATGAATGATTCTACACAGTGGGAAATTTCATGTTTTGAACAATGTGTCACTCAAGTGGTGTCCTTCACTATCAATGCATTGTTGAATGTGACTTCGGAAATTCTCCATCGTTCTAACCAACATTTCTTGAGTAATAAGACCAATCTCTTTCTGTATTGCATTTCTTAGGGCTGGCAAAGTCCTTGGCTGATATTTTTTTTTTTTTTTTGTGCCCTCCCTTACCCCCAGAGTGCCAAGCAATAAAGCTTATCACTTCCTGTCAAACCAAATTTTGGTAACCATTTGTTTGATGTGTTTACGTAATAGGAATGTACATCTTGATGGGATGTGTGGTAAAATTGACATATTTGGGCTGTGTACTTGTGTCGTTTTGTATTAGTGCGGGTTTGACTTTCTTTCCATGAAGTCGATTGCTTGTTAAGTGCCAGGATGGTACTTTATGAGATTGTGTGGGGGACAAAAAAATGTCTGTCCATCTGTCTGTCTGTACGCGCCATAACTCAAATACGCTTTTTCGGATTTTCATGAAACTTAGAAAACACATTTATAATGTGCATGGGAAGAACCCTATTGATATTGAACCAAATCGGTTCATCGGTACTGGAGTAATGCCCAATTTAGTGCCTATTTTAATAGATTATATTAGAAAGATGCCATAACTCAAATACGCTGTATCGGATTTCCATGAAACTTATTAGACGCATTTATGATGTCCATGAGAAGTACCGGTACCCTATTGAATTTGAACCTAATCTGTTGACCAGTACCGGAGTAAACCCCAATTTAGTGTCTATTTTAAAGGTGATATAACTCAAATACGCTTTATCGGATTTTTATGAAACTTCGTATATGCATTTATAATATCCATGGGAAGATGTCTATTGATATTCGACCAAATCGGTTGGCCAGTACCAGAATAATGCCCAATTTAATGCCTTTTATGTTAATATATAAGAAGTCGCGATAACTCAAATATGCTTTATTGGATTTTCCTGAAACTTTGTATAGGCCTACCCATTTATAATGTACATGGAAAGACATCTATTGATATTGGATCAAATCGGTAGACCAGTACCGGAGTAAAACCCAATCTAGTGTCTATTTTAAAGATGCGGTAACTCAAATACCGGATTTTTATGAAACTTGGTATACACATTTATAATGTCCATGGAGAGAGACTATTGATATTGGATAAAATCGGTTGACCTGTTTCGGAGTAATACTCAATTTAGTGCCTATTTTATGGTAATATACGTATTCAAAAGAATTTATGAAATGCAAATCAGTTATCATGACAACATAGCCTATTGTTTTACTGTGATCTTATAAGCCTTTGGAAATATATATAGAATGAAAAGCGCACAAATGTGCATGGGTTATTCTTTGCTGTATTCTATCAGCGACTTTAGTCTCTTAGAGCATTTACTAAAGTGGTAGCGGTCGCATTGCTTGTTGCACAATGTGCACACGCACTCCTCTGAGGGATCGTGGAAGCCTTTTCGAGCACACAGCTTATGATGAAATCCGTGTACAGCCAGTCTATTCAGTGGACTCCTCATGTCGTTATTAGGTCCCGTCCAGTTCCTGTTAGACATGGCTTCTGTTATGTAAAAGTCTAGATTAATTTCATCCCTTTTTTTTCTTCTCATTTGAAGGAATTCTATTTCTTGTTTGGTGGAAGGCAATTGTAAGGTTAGTCTTAGTTGTTCTATCAGGAAGGGTTCCTGTGCTAGCTCATATGCCATTCTTGTTGGCGCCATTTTCGAGATGCCTAGCGTTCTTTTGAGAAACCTTGCTTTCACATTCTCGATAGAATTTAAATCACTTAAAGTGAGGTGTTCCCAGGTTAGCTCTATCCCGTAAGTGATTACTGGAACGACCTTTGCTTGGAAGAGTATCATTGCTGTAGCTAATGAAAGTCTGGAAGGCTCGTTTATGTCATATATACTCCTGATGGCAGCCGCAGTCCTTTCCCTAGTATGTCTCCTGAATGACGTTGCTGTTGGTTGTAGCGTAATGCCTAAGTACTTATATGCATTCACCGTCTCCAGCTCCTCTCCTTTGTATCTTATTTTGTCACTCACTGCCACTCTTCCTCCCTTTCTGAACGTCATTAGAACTGTTTTGTTCATGTTTATTTTTAACTCGTTATCTTCTGTATACTTCTCTAGTCTGTCCATGGTTGCTTGTAAGTCTTCTTTGTTGTTAGATCCTATAGCTAGGTCATCCGCATAAAGGTACATTTTGGTGTTATCGTTCGGATTTATTTTCGCGATGTCAGATGTGGCGATGTTAAAAAGAAGGGGACTGATGGGGTCACCCTGCAGTACCCCGTTACTTTGGAGTATAGGTTTTGATGTTGTCTTGCCATCTTGAATTCTTATTGTATTGTAGGCCAGCATGTTATTTATAGTCATTGTCAATGGATTGTCATAGCCGATCATTTCTTCTAGTTTCTCGATTAATTTTGCTCTGTTCAGCGAGTCAAAAGCCTTCGCGAAATCTATGAAGATAACATAGAATTTCCCTCTTGGCAGTCTTATTGTGTCGTGTATGTTGTCTAACAAGTTTTTGACGGCTTGAAGCGTGCCTCTTCCTCTCATAAATCCGTATTGCTGCTCCGGTATATAATCCCAGGTTTGTACGCCCAGCCTCTCAGTGATTATCCTGGAAAAGACTTTGTATATGTTATTTTCGAGGGCTATTCCTCTGTATGAATTTGGGTCCTCCAGATTACCTTTCCCTTTATATAAGGTTTTAATGGTTGACTCTCTCCAACTTTGTGGAATTATTCCTTTAGCGAAGCAAACATTGAATAGCGATGTCCAGATCGGTAACAGTATTCCTGAGGTATCTTTCAAGTTTTCATTATACACTCCATCTGGGCCTGCCGCTCTCCGCTTTTTTGTTGTTTGTAGTGCCTGCTCGATTTCGCTTTGTAGTATTTGGGGCGAGGGTACCGTTCTTATTTCTCTGAGATCCAGAGCTTTTTCCAGATTTCCTTTATTTAGCGTCTCAGAGAAGTGTTCCTCCCAGGCAGACATTGTGAGTTCTGCGGTTGGAATGGTAGTTCTACGCTTTATGCCTATGAAGGGGTCCTTTAAGGCGTTTTCAGCTTGCGTTTTTGCTTGATTCTCCGTGTATGCGTCTTTCTTTTCTTTAATTTTTGATTTGTATTCTTTTCTTTTCCTTGCATATGCGTCAAGGATTGCGGGCTCAAGTGTATGTCTAGTCTTGTTTAGCAGGTCCAAAGCCTCTTTGCGAAGTCTGTAACAGTCCCGGTCAAACCAGGGTTTGGCTGTCCTTGTGGGCCTTCGTATCTGTGCTGCTTTGATGAAGTCCGTTATGATCTGTAGCGCTGGATCGACCAAGCCATCTTCTAGTAGTTTTGGTACTGCTCCCAGGGTTTCTTCCCCTAACTTGAGGGTGGCCTCATCCAAAATTCTAGTCGGATGTTGTTCTGTCTTCTTTTTGCAGTTTGAATTTGAACCCTTAAGATGTAATTTGGTGGCTACCGGGATATGTTTCCTTAGGGTTGCAACTGGGTCCTTGTATAAAACTTGTTGTCCTAGCACTTTTAAGTTAGCACCCTTGACAAGGACTAAGTCTATGGTGCTTTTGCCGTTTGGAGCTACGTAGGTTTCCTCCTTTGGGTTATTTATGAGTTTATAGCCTTCTTCCTTCAGCAAGCCTAGAATCAAGTCAGTCTTTTGATTTGGCTTGTCGATTCTGCAGTTGAGATCGCCGCCTATTATTACATTTTCCTCATCTTCCACTGATTTAATGGCTTTCGTTACATGTTCAATTGCGTCGTCCACTTTTTGGAGGGGGCTTATATAGATTCCTACAACAGCTATTTTGTCCGTCTTTATTATGACCAAGTTTTCCTCTGTATTAGTTTCTATTACTCTGCCTATGCTATTTTTGTATATGCATGTGACACCTCCTTCCGGTCTTCCTCTTTCTCTGGTAGTGGCGTATGCGTTTCTGCAATACATGCTCGGGAAGCTTAAATGACTAGACAGGAATGTTTCTGTAGCTATCACTAAATCGAATCGAGACCAGAAGTTGTCGGGCGTTATTGAGAATACTGTTTTCATCCCTTCCACATTCCATATAAGCATGTCCAAGATCATTGCCGTGTCGCAGCCTTTGGAAATTAAAATACAGTTAGCTATGACAAATGACACTATTGCTTTACATGCGCTTATCCAACTAGACCGTTAAACTGACCCAGGTGGCCGAGATGGTAACGTCTTAGCCTCATGTTCTGGAGTTCCATGGTTCAAATCATAACTGATTAAACAAAAACATACTGGCACTTCAGTGTACATCAGTTTACCTGATTTTATTGTTAGCTGTGTTTGTTTAGTATCGTGTAGAGATGTTTTCTAATCAATATAAATATTAGATGGAAATTTACAGTGAAGTGTTGATATCTGTAGCAAGATTGAGATCGGAAGTGTACACACTAAACTTCACTAAAAGGTATATTTACCCATGATGATCATTTCAACGGGTCTTCCCGCCATCATCAGCTGATTCCGACTGGCCTCTAGCGGCGGGTGAATGAACTTGTCGATCAAGGTTCCTTGTATGCCAACTGAAGTGTCAAAGTTTAAGAGATTTTCCCGGTTCTTTTTAATGAATATTTTTTCCCAAACTATAAGATCTATTGGTTTTTCAACTTGTTTTAGTAGTGCAATTTCATTTTCAATTTCATGGCCTACTTCCCAGAAATGCATTGCCAAAGCGGATTTTTCAATTTGTTTGTTCATGATGTTCCTAAAATGTTCTTTTCTCCTTGTGTCTAAATTCCTTTTTGTTTGGCCTGATCGACAAGTTCATTCACCTGCCGCTAGAGGGCCAGTCGGAATCAGCTGATGATGGCGGGAAGACCCGTTGAAATGATCATCCTGGGTAAATATACCTTTTAGTGAAGTTTAGTGTGTATATTTCCGATCTCAATCTTGCTACAGATGTTTTCTAATGTATGTAGCAGTGTGTGTATCTGTGTGAGGGGATTATTAGCCAGTCCGGCATTTGCCTACGAGCAAGGGAAACCCATCAAAAACCTTGCTCGGAATGGGATAGTGGGCATAGCTCGGCCAAAGGCCATCTATCATATGTGAGATTATTCATTATACTGTTCTTTTTGTAGTAGCGCTGTCTTGGCAAAATTTTTTAAATCAGGGAAGGTGTGTTTCTGAGTCCAGAACTGTAAGTCAGGGGCCCAGGCTTCCTCGTCTGCCCTAGCAGCTTCTCGAAGGAAGAGAATGGGCTTTGCAGTATCGAGGACAAGTGTAAAGCATGTGATACATGGTATCAGCTTTGCAGTCTTCACAGATACATAAGTTATGGTCAGCAAGATTGAAACGTGCTAAGTTGGTGGCAAAGTTGCCATGGCCAGTGAAAAGTTGAGTGACGAGAAGTGATCAAGTTTAATCCAGTGCATTTTGAGTCTCATGTGTATGTTGGGGAAAAAGATTGTGATGTTTAAACACCGCAGCCTTAAGATATCCCCACAAAGAATAATCGCAGGGTGTAAGGTCTGGTGATCATGCTGGCCAGGCAATATTGCCATGTAAAGAAATTAAGCGTCCAGGAAACATCTGTCTCAGCGCTTGGAGAGAATTCCGAGCTGTGCGAGCGGTAGCTCCTTCCTGCTAAAACCATACCTGTTCATTCGGCAGTGCATTGAGTCTTGGTGAAAAAAAAAGTGTTGATCATGTGAGTGCATCTTTCAGAGTTTACTGTCCAGCCATCCATGAAGGGTATGAGGATAAAGTAACCCAGTGATTTACCCTTGGAAAGATCTACCCGAGTTTGTATAAACACTTTTTTCTGTCATTTTCATATTTACCCGGGTGACATTTATCTAGAAACTCACCATATGGGACTGTTAACCTGTAAATCATTTGAGTTTGTGGAAGTTACCCTTGTGTCAATTCTGTACATTGGATAATGTACCCATAGGTATTTTGCGAGTTTACAGAAGCCAGGCATAAGACAATCTAGTTTTATTCATCATATGTCTCCCTATTTTATAATAATTATGATAATTTAATTTTTAATATTAATTCTGTATTATATTATTCCAGCCTAATCAATTTTGAATGTATCATCTGGCCCTTCACCTGAAAACAGTTGGACCACATTGTCTTAGATGATTGATTTGATTCGTCCCATTATAGTTCCGGCATTTGGTAGTTTTACCTGGAAAGTTTTCCGGGAGTTTTGAAAATTCGTGATTTTATAGATTTCGACGTGCTCTTTTCGAATGTTCACTTTGCCACCTCGTATCTTTCCCGCTCGCGCCGCCATACTGAAAAAATGGTGCCCAAAAAACAGTCTTTTGACAATATTTCCTTTCCGACTCATTTTACGATGAAAATAGTTATGTAATACATCAAACTAGAGAAAATTTCCTATAGTTTATGTAGTAACCTCGTACGCTAAAACTATTCATTTAACAAAAAAAAGTTAGGGCCTACTATATAAATTATAGGAAATTTTCTCTAGTATAATTTATTACGTAACTATTTTCATCGTAAAATGAGTCGAAAAGGAGATATTGTAAAAAGACTGTTTTTAAATATGGCGGCAAAGATACGAGGTGGCAAAGTGAAAATTCGAAAAGAGCACGTCGAAATCTATAAAATCACCAGTTTCCAAAACCCCCTTTTTGAGCACCAAATGACCATAATTATTATGCTGAAATTGCTGAATCAACCTCGTTAAATTTGGTCACTTTGTATGTAATTAACAGTGTGTTGACTAACTTCTTATGGGGGTCATAACTGAAGAATGTATTCTTGGATAAGGGGCTCTGGGGGTATAGAATTTTCCAGAAAGTTTATGTATTTGTATTATGACTTACAATCGAGACTAACACTTCACGATTCCTGCTACACCAAAATGCATTAGCTATCAACTGTCATAAAACAAAACGACCAATTACTGCTATTTCACGGAGACCGTAGGCCTACAAAATATTCATTCGAATAATAATAAATAAGGAAAGCGCACAAATTGTGCAAAAGTTATTGGTGACAGTTTGTGCAATAGTCGATTATCGAATTCACTCGCATTTCACAACGTAACACATGATAAAGGTCACAAAATTTGTCACAGAGTTTACATAGACAGTTCGGGCCTGGGTCATGGTAATATTTAGCCTTGCACACCTTGTGATGGTAGCCATGCACTGCCATAGAATTTACGAAGTGACGTAGTTTCTGGTTTGTATCCGTCCATGACCTATTTGTCATTGCCTCTGTAGAGTAAAAGTCGTTCCATATTTCCCTTCTTTTCCTCTCTCTGTCCTCTAACAGCTTCCTCCAATTTCCTGTTGAAGGCAGGTCACTTTTCCATCTCAGATCTTCGATTAGGAAAGGTTCACGTGCAAGTTCGTATACTAACCTTGACTTTGTATACTTGGAGACTCCGAGGGCGGCCTTGAGGAAGCGGGCTTTGACTTTTTCCATGCGGAGGAGATCTGTGTAACTTAGTTTTTCCCATGTTACCTCCAGTCCATATGTGAGGATGGGTATTATCTTGGTCTCGAAGAGAGCCATGGCGGTTCTCAGAGAGAGTCTGGAGATTGCTTTGATGTCATATATAGCCTTGGTTGCGGCTGCTGCTCTTTGCATGGTGTGGATTCTAAATGATCGTGTTGTAGTCTGCAATGTTAGGCCCAGGTATTTAAAGTTATTTACAGTCCGTAATGGTTCTTGGTGAAGGTAAATTTTGTCCTTAAAGGAAGGGTGACCTCCCTTCCTGAAGACCATGTGTTCAGTCTTTTCTGCGTTTATCTGCAGCTCGTTGTTTTCTGCCCATTTACTCAGTGCATTTATCCCCTTCTGTAGCTCCTCAATGCTGTGTGATCCTACCACGATATCGTCTGCGTAGATGTAAACCCTAAGATCTTCTGCTTCCTCTCTTATTGCATGAACGACGTCATGTGTGGCTACATTGTACAACAGAGGGCTAAGGGGATCTCCCTGCAGCACACCGTTTGTCTGTGTTATTTCTTTGGATGTGGTTACACTGTCCGATATTGTGACATAGTTGTTGGTCAGAATATTGTAAGTCAGAACAGTGAGTTCCTTGTTTTCCTCTACCATCTGCTGTAACTTGTGACAGATGATATTCCTTTTCAGTCGGTCGAAAGCTTTGGAAAAGTCTATGAACACTGCATGGAATTTGCCGCGTGGGAATCTTAGCCTTTCTTCTATGTCTTCTATGAGATTTTTGATCGCCATTCGAATAATCCGCCATTGTCAACAATGACGTATAGTTACCATTCTGCAGGCTTTGAAATGAGAATCCGGGAATGTTGATAAAAATGAAGGTTTTTCTAACGTTGGCGACACTAACCAAGAAATCAGGAACAGGAAATGACATTTGGGTAGAATCGATGTGCAGTGATTATGTGTTTACTGTTCATGTGTTTGTGTTGTGTCACTGTAGACTTGTAGAGAATTACGATTACGTCTGTTGCTGCTTTTAAATTTGTCACTTTAACTTCTAAAATACAATCGCGAAATGATTCACCTCGAAGAAAATGTAAGCCTAGCAGGATGTGCTTTAACTTTTCCGTCGGTGTCTGTAGGAAATGTTGGTCAACTTGCTACAGATCTCCTTATAACAAAACTTAAACCAAAGAAAATAGGGTTAATTTGGCATTCTGCAATAATGCCAATGGTGGGAGGCGATCCATATGACTTTAGTGAACCATCTTTAACGACAAGTGCGGAAATATATTACTCAGAGAAAACAAAGCTTGTAATAATTCAGGTTCGTTCGCCGATCTTACCGGAATCCAGTCGGGATTTTGTTGATCAACTTCTAGAGTGGATTAAAAAAGTGGAAATCAAGAAAGTGTGTATTCTGACCGGAGTTTGTAGTCACACAAGGCACGATAATGAACTTGCAGCGCCTTCAGTTAAGTTTCTTGTATCATTAAATATTTCGCAGGAGTACGAAATATTGAAGCAGGAAGAAAACACAGAGAAACTGTTTAGTGTTGTTGTTTGTAACTCATCGAATGAAAAAATACAGATTCATGGAGGTGGACTTTCCAGTAAACTATTCACTCGTTGCATTGCTCGGGATGTGCCAGTCGCAGTCATCATGAAGTATTGCTCTGAGGGTGACAACATTCCAGATGCACAAGAAGTATGTTATCATCTGAATCAGTTGCTCAGTCTTGTTCCACAGGATTCAATGTGGGAATCTCCACCCTCTTGGGTTTACATGTATGGAAACCCACCACAGAATGGCCTATATTGAAAACTTCTCGTGACTAATAAAAAGTGCTGAAGTGTGTGATATTTGCATTTGATATTCTTAAGCTGTAGAAAAATGTTACCAGTCACAGTTAGCCTTAAAGATATAAATAGTTCATGTTGAAATCATGGCAACAAGCATAGAGAGTTTGGAACGTCATAGTGGTGGTACCATTGTTTAATCCGATATTACCGTAGGCCTTAACTGTAATATACTAACAATTTATTTTACTGATTTAAGGTATTCATTATAAAATATTGCTTTTTATTATGGGAAAGCTGATAGTAAAATATATCTTAGATAAAAACCTTAGGCTGAGTTTAATTTTCATGCATTGGGCCATGTTGAGCCTACTTAAAGGGCTTGCAGTCTTCAGCTGATACTGACTGTTGTAAGTATTAGTTCGATCCCTAGAATTCCACTGCCCAGCATGGTCACACTGTGACACTGGGTAGGCTGAGTTGGCACCAATGCATCTGTAGTAGTTGTATCCTGCCTAGTTTCTTGTTGTATAATTGAACAATGGGCGAAAGATAGATTTATGCTTTCACTGGCGAAGCTCCACCTGCCCGCTCATTTTCCCTGCTGACCCTCGCTTTCGAGCCAATGCGCACACTACTGCTTGCTTCCCCATCATATCCTATCACCGGCTATGTACTTGCTCAGTGCCGATACTGCAGCTCATTGTTGTAGCCTTTTTCATATACGTATGAAGCATGTTAAATTAAGACGGCAAGACAAAATAAAACAAATATTGGTAAAAGATAGATTTATGCCGCACACCAGGCAAGGTCTGCCCGCCGGTTCCTTCCCCTCGCTTCCGAGCCTGCCTATGCATCTCACTATTGTACCATGGCTTCCTTGACAGTTGTATCGATGTTTTATGAAAGGTGTGGAAGGGTAAAAAGCTTCTGCATTTAGTTAAATAATGATAGGTAAATTCTAAGTCAGTGACAGGTTTTGTTAGGTTATCAATGTTAAGTTAGTTTAGGAGCAATATTCTGAGGCATTCGGGGAGCTCGCTTTTGCGCTATGAGTATGAAACGCTCTGAGTGTTGTTCGGGGAGACTGTTAGCAGCTCACGCTACGAAGCTCCCTGAATGCTCCCAGCAACGAGAGGGGCTTTTAAACAATGGCGGTGAATATGGCATCAGAGTGTCGCAGGAAAGTTGTTTTGACCACTATTGCACTAATTATAAAAGAAGAGATTGAAGATTGTCTTGCAGACCCTACCATCTGGGCAGCTTAAGCCTAAGGCCACACGAGCTTGTTTTAATGTTGCGGTTTTGCATGAAAACACAGCGTCTGAAAGTCTGCAGTCCTCATGGCCACACGAGCTTCTCCTCACGCTGAGAATGTTGTGTAAACAAACATGGTCTGTTTATTCCTGTTATTGTTTTAGCTGCTGTGTGGACGACTCATCATTTTATGCTGTAGTTGCATGTTGGCCTACTCTCCTGCGGTCCTTTGAAATATACAGCAAAACGAGACAAAAAATAAGTTAAACTAATATTTACATTAATAAGAGGACTGACTTTTAACACAAATTTTATACCGAAAATTAGATTTCTTAAAAGTAAATAATGGAAAGGAATTTAAAAAGTGCCTGAATAGAAAGTTTTATGGATCCTTTAAAAGTAAGCAGGTTTTAATTAAGTTTAATAATTTAATAAAATATTGGTCTTGTAAACCAAAATTAAGAAGTCAAAGTTTCATAGTTATCCATTATGTGGTTTCCATAGAAAAGGTATATAAGTGTGGCGATTAAATTTAAAATAAAGAAAATTTTAAAAAAATACTAATGACACAAAAATGTATTTTTAAGTGGTATATTATTACTAGGGCAAGGCATTTAATTACCATAAAATAGTGAAAAAATGCAAAATAAAAAATGCATTTATGACCTAAAATTACTGAAAAATGACCTAAAATTACTGAAAAATAACATAAAATTTAAACAATGACCAATAAATTTTCCATTATTGTACTTATATTTAGTTTTTTTAAGTAATGAATTGCTAAAACCAATTTAACGGATGACAGTGTGTTATATATGAATTTACAATCTTCTACTCTTATACAATTCAACGGCCCTAAATAGCGTGCTTGCTCGCTCGCCCACTTCGTGAGACATCGGGTATACTCGGCGATGTTCGTCTCTCGCAGTGTAAACTTTCATGACGACTACGAAATGAGGAAAACCGTTTCTTTATTATATAAGGCCTAAGTAAAATGAACACAATGAACAAATATTCTGATTTTATTTTTACTTACAATTTTCATACCTCTGAACCACAAACATTTTTAATACACTGCCAGTGTAAATTTCTTTAAAATCCTGGAGTCAATTAATAATGGGGGTGAAGCCGCGGGCTTCAGCTTTAATATATTGATAGTTTAATCCTCGAAGTATCGCGGACAGAAAAAATCCAAATCAATCACTCCTTCCCTTGAAAAATTATATGATTTCTGAAAATTACACTGAATTTATCAAATAAAATTCACATCATATTCATCTGTCAACAAACAGTTGAGAAACGATACGTATTATCCACCGCCGTCTCGAGAATTACGCACGAGAATTATACAGTTTAGAAGGCAGTGGTTCACAGTTATCTTTAGAACTGCATAATCGAATCTGAGATCTTTTCCCAGGTGGCGATTTCTAATCGTGGAATGTACTCTTCAAGCCGGAATTTTAGCTATTTCATTAATTATTAATGGTTTAGTTTATGAATGATTCGCGTGCAAGTGTTAATAAATATACTGCTTTAATAATCATTATACTATTAATTTTTAAATTTTCAATTAATTATCGTGGGCGAAGCCACGGGCACGTCCTAGTATAAAACAAACTTACTAAAGAAAAAAAGTAAATGTGTACAACCTGGACACCCTTAGCGAAAAAAAATCCTTTCTGAACTGGCGTGATCATCTAATTGCCCCTACAAAATATTTGCAATTTCAAAAGAAAGAAAAAATAATTCTTTATTGCTACAAGACAAACTGGTATGGTGTTTACACTAAACTTGAATTAAAATGAACTATGTATATTTGGCGGATATTCTCTAATAAAAACTATTGTCTGTTGCCTGAAACGATTTGTAGTCCTATATGGAAAAGCTCCTCTTTACCTCCACTGAAATATGACCTGAAATGGCGAAAATGACCTAAAAAAGCCGAAAATGACCTAAAATGCAGAAAAAGACGTGAAAATGCAAAAAAGACCTAAAAATTTCCAAAAAATTACCTATCTCTTGAAATTGACGAAAAGTGCAAAATAAAGCAAAACATGAAAAACTAATTGCCCTTATTTAATAAATTGTTTAATGATACACATTTATATAATTTTAGAGCTATCTTTTAACTTTCATATAGAAATGATGCAAAATCATCAATTGCCTTGCAATAATTATTACCATAGCATACCAAATGAGAGTAAACATTTTCATAACTGTGGCTGCAATACTTTAGGAGTATGAACTATTTTCTAAAACCCTACCTCCCTCCTTAAAATTGGTCGAGTAAATTATGAATCATTTTCCAAACATTGTACTTAAAACAATATTAGTTTCTTTTCATTATTCATCTCTTCCCAGTTTTCTCGGACTACTACTGCAGTTATTGATATCCCGGTTTTTAAAATCATGAACCCGGATATCATACAAACAAGGGTGTTTCTGTACTTCCAGTATAATTAATTCACGTTCTAAATGTCCCATTGTTATGAAATTGATATTTGAGACGATGGCGAGAACAGAACTGCAACAGCTGCTTGAAAGAATGCACGTGTGGCCACTCAAGTCAGAGTGAAAACCAACAAAGAAATGGACCCCAGCCCATTCTCTGAGCGGGCAACTTTGAAGACGCAGCAAAAGACTAATTTTCTGCGATGAATCACTCCCATGTGGCCCGTCTCACATCTCTCAATGTAATCTATATATTTTGTTTGTTTTTCTGCAGAGCCGCAGCGTGGAAACAATCCCGTGTGGCCTTAGGCTAAGGAAACGCAAACATTGCATTTCTTTGCCATAGTCCAAACTTTACACGGGATGAGAATAAGAACCTTCAGCAGATCAGTGGCGTAGCGTAAGGGTAGACTTTGAGACTGAGTCTACCTAAATAATATAAGGAAATAGTGGATTCATTAACAAATAAATAAAGGCAGCAACAATCATTATAAACTCATTAGCCGTGTCATCAAAATATTTTTCGCCGTTGCATTCCCCAATCACAACGCATAAAGCGTCAATTTGTGGTGCCGCGTGCTTAGGCAGTCTCAAAATCTCATGATGCGGCAGTAAAGACGAGCGAGCTGAGACTAGCGATGCTTCAAGCCAGTCCAGTTTCATCAAGTGCGAGTTATATGACTTCTCCCATTAAACGTTAACTTATTCGTTGCGAAGACAGGCCAATTTGTTTTGCAAGAGCGGCATAAAGTCACCACCAAAGAAACTGAAAAGGATTTTGAGAACGCTAGTCTCTTTGAAAACGGCGAAGAGTTGCTTCCGCAGCTGTGACGTCACCTCCTGCATCATGCCGCCAAACTTGAATGTTAAATTCACGAAAACGGATTTCACAACCCCCAGCACGTGTTCTGCCGCTCTTCAAATAATCATGCGACTTTCTCTACCTTAATAAAATTGTTACCATTTTCTCTCGTCTGATTCTTAGAAAACACAACACAATGTTCTCTACCTTAAACGTTAAAATTGCAGTTTTCTCGCTCCATCTCTGGGAATTCTCACACGACTTTTCCTACCGTAATAAAATTGTTGCTATTTTCTTTAGCCTTATTCTACCTCTTGAAAAACTCACAGAACGTTTTGTGCCATAAGAATTAAAATAACTATTTTCTCGCGTCTTCTTCCATCTCAGGGAGCTCTCACACGACTTCTGTATCTGTATCTGGTATCCTATGATCCCCAGGTGGGGCGAAGGGTCCTCCAATGGAGGTTTCATTACCTATACAAATTTTGATATGCTTATTTTCCGAGAGAGGGTAGAGGGACAGGTGGTAAGCCCATCACCTCACAACCCCCCTCTGGAAACTAAGTATTTCTTGGACGTGAAAGGGCCGAGAAATTTTGTCCAGAGGCTCTAATTTAGGCTTGGAGTTCTTTTACGTGCCGTAAATCTACGACACGGGACCCCCAGCTTAAAGTCCCTCCCGGAGGACTCCGTGCCAAGAATTTTTCATCCTGAAAAATCCATCGACCGTGGCCGGGTTTGATCCCGCGCCCTGCGGATCTAGAGGCGGGCACGCTACCTCTAGACCACCGCGGCGGACTCTCACACGACTTACTCTTCCCTAATTATTTTTTTCTATTTTCTCTCGTCTTATTCCAGCTTCTTAAAGACTCACACACTTTCTCTAACAGAAGCATTGAAAGTACTATTTTCTCATGTCTTATTCCATCTCAGGGAGCTCTCACACGACTTGCTTTACCCTAGTAATTTATTTGTCATTTTCTTTCGTCTTATTCTTCCTCTTGGGAAACTCACACAACGATCTGTATCTTAAGCAACAAAGTGTCGGTAACTATTTTCTCGCGACTTATTTCAGCTGTTAGAATAGTCACGTAATTTTGTCTAACTTAAGCACTGAAATTACAATTTTCTCGCAACTTATTTCACTTCTTAGAACACTCGCACAACTTTCTCTAAATTAAGCATAGAAATTACTATTTTCTCGCGGCTTATTCCATACCTGACAACTCTCGCATGACTTTATAGCCTTGTTAAATAATTGACTGTGTAGAGATAATATTATGTAAAGTTAAGTAATATTGAAAGAAGGAAAGAAATTATGCCATAAGTAGTCTCTTGAGATACCTGCTTTCTTGAAGAGCGCTCGAATATGAAGCCGGAGAATAGATTGAATAAAGGGAAGGGTACGGTAACATAAACATTACATTCCTCAGTCATTGGACCGAGTGCAGAGTTAGTTTATCTCAAAATTGTGATTATTTCCGTGTAGCACGTTTTAATATAATAGGTATGGATAACACCGTTTTCGACTCTATCGTATGAACTAAAGGGTAAAAACCAACTTCTACGCTTGACTTAGGCGTTTTTCTAAAATTGAATCTTTTATTTTATTTTTTTAAATCTATGTAACTTAGTTTAGTTTAAAATCCAAATCCACTAAAATTCTATAAAAATTAATAAAGATTGTGGTACTAATACTAATACTACTACTAGCCAACTAGTAATAGTAGTACTAGTAATAATGATATACTTATATATACGAAATCGAATCCATGTGCATTATATTAACATTATTTTATTATTTTAAACACTGGGAATTCGTGTATCATTTGAACAGGTATAAATTCATATTTTAAAATCCAGTTTACCCAGAACCCAATGTCAAGCTACGCCACTGCAGCAGATGATGTTCGGGGACCAATGAAATCGCAAATAGCGTCCGTAGCATCTCGTGCCTCACGAAAAAACGATGTTAGCACGAGCGGTGACATCAGCTGCTTTCAAACCTTGACGTCACATACATGCTCATAGCGCTATGAAGCGTTGCCCCGAACGACCAAAGCTCGCTAATAGCGAGCTCCCCGAATGCAGCCTGAATAGCACGAGGTTTATTAGGTCTCACATTGAATCTCTTCTACAATGAAACCCTAAACCCCGCCTTCCGAGGCGGGTCCAATTAGAGAGTTGGTGGGAGGAGGCTAGTGCACTGCATAAAACTACTTTTCCCTGAACAATGATTATGTGTATAGTAAAACAATGATGTTTATGTGTATAGTAAAACAATGTGGTTTGCTTCGAACAGCTTCATAAATTTGCGGCTCCCAAAGTTAAGGCTAGTGGCCACCCCTGATATATAGAATCAATAGGTTCTAAAGAATAATACATCATCAAATTTGGCTGTTTTTCATGTTTCTAAAACAAAAACATCATAGAGATCAGAGTGATAGACCACCCTGTTTCTAAAGCATCTAAGTTATATTTAATAAATGCAATAGAACAAAGCACATAGTACACGTATTTGCAATAAATTACAAATATACAAATTAATTATTTGATAACATAAGCTGAAAACTACAATATCAGTGTTTAAAACCATAAGAAACACTACACTGGTCAAAAGAAATGCTGGACCTGTATCAGGATTTCAAGATTTATTAGCCAAATCTAAAAGGTTTACAAGGCTTTGACAAGTACATGAATTGAACAATTTGAACAAAATAAATTTTAGGTACACAAATATAGGCTACCTATTTTCTAGGTTTTGAACTTTGTCAAGTACATGAATTGAACAAAATTGAACTACATAAATTTTAGGTAAACAAATATACTTAAATTCTAGGCTATGAACTTTAAATTCTGAACTTCTTCTTCTTCTGGCAAACAGCTCTCATAGTCTAGCTAGTGCCTCCTTAATGATGATAGCCCATTCTTCTCTGATTTCTGCCTTTCTCCTCCATCTTCTAATCCCCATACTATTCAAGTCATTCTCCACACAATCCAACCGTCTTAATCTTGGTCTCCCCCTATCTCTTCTCCCTTCAGGTTTGCTTTAAAAAATCTTTAACCATTCTAATCACATGCCCAATCCATTCAATTCTTTTAGCTTTAACAAGTGTTACTGTGTTAGGTTTTTTATATAGTAAATTTAGTTCCATATTTGAGCGTATTCTCCACCCACCTTTATCCTTTATCGGACCATAAATTTTCCTTAATATTATCCTTTCCCATCTTTCCAACTGTGCCATTATACCTTCCGTCATCACCCAAGTTTCACATCCATACATCACAACAGGTTTAATTATTGTGTTATAGATCTGTAATTTAGTTTGCTTTGACAGGTAACTTATCGTGTTTTCATAGTTTTAGCCAAGGAAAAGAAGCACCTATTACCTGCAGCTATCCTCTCTTTAATGTCTTTACTACAGTGTTTTGTACGAGGGGTATTCCGAAAGTAAGTTTCGTCAGTTTGTCACACGGACACTTTACTGACCCAAAAGCAATACAGCATGGCAGCATGACCTATACACCGTGCACTATTTTTCGACATAGTCGCCAGCGACATTGAGACATTTGTCGTAGCGTGCGATCAGTTTGAAGAACCCACTGTGGTAAAACTCGGTGCCCTGCGATGCAAGGAATTGGCGCACAGCCTGCTCCACCTCAGCTTCCTGACATTACTAAAGGTTCCATACAGACCATTTTGAGTGACAAATTGATGTTCCATAAGGTTTGTGCGAGATGGGTTCGTGGAGGCCGCACTTTGCGGGGACGGAAATCGGGAGATCAATTTCAAACAGCTCTATCTCGGACAATAAAAGGTTCAGCGGCTGCAGCAATGGCTCGTTTGAAAGAGGGGAGATAGCGGTACATGGCAGTGGCGCCAAATCTCTCGTGCCATCGTGAGCGGTACACTAATACCCGCGGGCACGCCAGTCTGCTGCGACTTGCTCTTCTACGGCGCAGTGCGCCTGCGTCATGCCTCCTCCGCTGACGCCACTTCCGGGATTCGTCTGGCGTTTGGTTAGTTCCCCTGGTGAACACGCCGCTCCTGCCATACATTGACGAAACTTACTTTCGGAATACCCCTCGTAGGTGACAAACAATTTGTCCTTCTCCTGCTTAGATACGTAGTCCAATCAGAGACGGCGAGATGGAGGGGAGACTCTAACTGCTGGCGACTATTCGTTCGCTCTTACACGTGATTGGCATTGAAGGAAATTGCTTCTCATTTGAAAAATACTGTAGAGTCATTATCAAAGGTGACCAATGAACCTAAATATTTAAATTTATTAATTTCTTTATATTTTACCTCATTTATCACTATTTCATTATCCTCATTTCTTGGCTTTGCTTTAGATGTATTCATATATACAGTTTTTTCCACATTAACTTCTAACCCCAATTATTTTGTTATATTCATTGTTTGTTCATTAGCCTCTTTAAGTACTGATCAAGATCTAGCTATCATTACCAGGTCATCAGCGTAGGGTAAATATTGTATGGATCTATTCATAATAGTTCCTCCTGGGTTAATTTGTAGACTACATCTCTAACTATCTTTTCCAAGGGTAAATTGAACAGCAATGTCGACAAAGCATCCCCTTATCTCAAACCACTCTTAGATTCAAAGGTTTCTGAACTTCTTCCATTAATTTGTATTTGATTAGTGGTTTTCTGTAACATTATTTTAACTAAATTTAAATTCTGAACAAGTGGATAAAAAAAAAAACAAGGTTTTTTGGCATTATGCATGCTGTATATTTTCAATTTTTAATTTAATTTTTATTTTTAGAAACACTAAAAACGGCCATATTTGAGGCAGGCCTAATGTTCTGTAGAACCTATAAACTCAGTTTGTTCTTAAAAATTTCCGAAATGAAAGAAAAACATGAAGAAGTTAGCAGGTAGTAGGCTGCACTTCTTTGCAATAAATTACAAATATAAAGACTCTTGTTCTGTAGCCATTCTGTTTTTATATCATAAGCTGAAAACTACAATATCATTCTTTAAAAATATAAGAAACACTACTCTGGTCAAAAGAAATGCTGGACCTATATCATCTTAAATTCTGAACAGGTGAATTAAAAAAACCCAAGGTTTTTTTGGGGGTAGGGGCATTATGCACGCTGTATTTTTATTTTTAGAAACACTAAAAACGACCATATTTGAGATTGTAGGCCTAATGTTCTGTAGAACGTATAAATTCAGTTTGATCTTAAAAATTTCCAAAATGAGAGAAAAATCGTGAAGAAGTTAGCACTTGTAAGCCTATAACCTACCTAAAAATAGCAAAACTTTTACTGATTATGGCAGGGGGAACGGTGTTCAGAATCGATCTCGTTGTGAAACAGTGTAGGCCGTCTGACGATGTTGACAATGGTATGTTGTTGCTGCTAGAGCTACCTGTCACTAAACTAAACTAGTAGCTAACCTAACCTGTCACAACCTCGTTCTACCTGTGACTAATCGTGCTTGTTCATCGTACGTTTTAAGGTATAATTTGCAACGTTGTTCGATGCAATCGAGAAAAGTTGAACGATCATAGCCAGCCAATCAGCGTCTTGGAAGAAATCTACAGACTGAATAACCTATGCTGCAGTAGCTGGTGAATTCCATGCAAAGTGCTAAAGTAGACCCAAAACTCCAATCTTTTTATCAAAACAATCTCGTCGATCTGCAGGGCCTGTACCGGTAACGAAAGTAAGTTCTGAGCCCAATGATGTGTGAATAAATTATTTTCCTTAACTTTGACTTTTTCATGTGTGAATAAATTATTTTCCTTAACTTTGACTTTTTCATATAAATTAGTGCCCCAATATGTATTTCTGTACCTCAGAGCCAAAGGAACTTAACTCCAAATTTCATATTTTTTTGTTTTTTTCATATTCTTTACTAACTTCTTGACCTCTATAGAACCAATTAATATTAAATCCATAACTTCATTAGAAACCAAGATATTGAGAGCCAAATAGTAGCAACTCCATTCCCCTTTATTGTTCATAATTTTGTTTTTCGCTCCTCCTGCAAAATTTAGTTTTTGGCAGTTACGCTCGTTTGGCTCTGAGGTACAGATTTAATACAAGGGAAAAGTAGTAGTTAATCTCTAATAATAAGAGGAAGTGTTTGTCTGTCTATGCACATTGCCCAGCAAAATCTACTGCATGCAGAGATCTGAAATTTTGAACATAGATTGACCTCGAAGCCAGATTTTTAATTTTTGCTTTCGTTCACATTAATTTAATTTATTATTGACTAAAATCAGGAAATGTCTGTTTTTATTCAGTTCTGAAACTCTTATCTTCTCACCTTCTGTCCAGAAATCTAAAAATAAAATTTTATAAGATTATTATCATGCCGGTTGTATTATAAGGATGAGAGACATGGTTGCTTACTCTTTGAGGAGAACATAATCTGAGTGTTCGAAAACAGGGAGCTTGGAAAAATATTTTGGCCTAAGAGAGATGAAAATGGGGACTGGAGAAAACTGCATAATGACGAGCTTCATAACCTGTAGGGCCTACTCTTCACCAAATATAGTAAGGGTAATTAAATCATGGAGGATGAAATGGGTTGGACATGTTGCAGTGGGGGAGGAATGACATATCTCAGAAATAATTGTTGGGAGACCCGAAGGAAAAAGATCACTTGGAAGACCTAGGAGATCTAGGTGGGGGACAATATTAGGATAGATTTAAGGGAAGTGGGATGTGCGAGGGATAGTTGGATGGAGTTAGCACAGAATAGGATTGAATGGCGGACTCAGATAAGCACAGCATTGAACCTAATATTTTTTTTAGTTTGCTTAGGAATTGTCTAATGCCATTGATTAAGTAAGTAAGTAAGTTCCGTAATCAATTCATTAGCAGTAATGTAAATAAATACCCTTCACAAACTGTAAATCACAAATAATACCACTGTATAGGTTTAACAAAATACTGACATATTTATGATTAATGTGTGTTTACTTAAAGTGAGTTATCTGAAGGTGTAAAATTTTCTCTATGAATTGCCTATATCCATTTAAGCATTCTGGATTCAGATTTGGGAAAAGATAACAGTAAGAGATCAGGAGGTAAACGTCACCCCAGGGATGGAGTCAAGCTGAGGATGAGGGGGATACCCCTCGAAACTGCAGTTCAGGTAAGTGTCAGTTTTACTGAAGTTCGTGTGTCACAATCCGTCTCATTATTAAGTGCCAGTATGATACTTTATAAGATTGTGTAGGGGATGGGGAAATGTCTGTCTGTGTGACTGTATGCACGATAACTCAAATATGCTTTATTGGATTTTCATGAAACTTGGTAAAAGCATTTATAATGTCCATGGGAAGAACCCTATTGGTATTGGATCAAATTGGTTGATCGGTACCAGAGTAATGCCCAATTTAGTGCCATTTTAATGGTAATATATCACAAAGGCGCAATAACTCAAATATGCTTTATTGGATTTTCATGAAACTTGGTTTACGGATTTTTGATGTCCATTGGAAGAAGCCTATTGAATTTGGATCGAATCGTTTGAACAGTACCGAAGTAAACAGTAATTAACAATCACATCTATTATAATATAATCTTCATATATTATTGTTTCTTGGGCTTCCAACTGGGTGAGTTGGAGGTTTGCTGCCGAAAGCTTGGAACCAAACCTCCAACTCACCCGGTTGGAAGCCCGAGAAACAATATATTCTCAACACAGGGAAATCCTCAAGTCACACAATATAATCCTCGTTCTCCAACAATTCAAAGCATTTTGATTGGCTCGCGGCCAACCAATCAGCGGCCGAGCTCCCTTAACTAATGTAAACAATTCTGTAAATAGAAATAATAGGTGAAATTACTTATTAAAGAGCATGCTTTCATTTCCAATTTTAATATAGGCTAAGTAGTAATTTAGTAATGGATATAAGATGCTACAATATTATTGCATGGCCCACAATAAACATAATGTCACAAATTGACAATCGTTTATTGGTAATTGTTATTGTTAGCCCGCTTTGGTTGATTCATTTCTTCATGACAATATCAGTGTAAATAAAAGATTTAAAATACAACTTGCTGTTGAATATCGATATAATGCTGTGCTTCTATCGATATATATGGCTACCAATATCTGCATTATGTTTTAATGTGAGTATTTTTCTTATTCGCTCCTGTGAAGCAATATACCTAATGTAATTCCTGACAGATTTATTTCAGATTGTCTTTAATTCATTCATATTCTATACTTGGTACATACGAGAGTTGGTCAATAAGTAAGGTCTCCAATGCTCTAGCCCAAGCTCACAACATCAGACGAAAGAGTTGGCACCACTGCCATCTGCCGTTTTCTCCCCTCTTTCAAACGAGCTTCTGAACCTTTTACTCTCCGAGATAGATCTGTTTAAAATGGATCTCCCAATTTCCGTCCCGCCAAGTAATAAGTAAGGTCTCTAGTCCAAGCTCACCAGACGAGAGAGTTGGCATCACTGCCATGTCCCGCTATCTACCCTCTTTCAAACGCCATTGCTGCAGCCGCTGAACCTTTTAGTGTCCAAGGTAGAGCTGTTTGAAATGGATCTCCCGATTTCTATCCCCGCCAAGTACGGCCTACGCGAACCCACCTCGCACAAACCTTATGGAACATCAATTTGTCACTCAAAATGGTTTGTATGGAACCTTTAGAAATGTCAGGAAGCAATAAACGAAGTTCATGAGTAGTGACGCATCAATCTTTTTGTACCAATTCATCGACTTTTGCCACCATCTCATCTGTGACGGCTGTTTTTGGTCTCCCACTTCGCTCTTCATCATGAATCTTTGTCTGGCCCTGTTTAAACTCACGAACCCATTTACGCACTTTTTTTATGTCCATACATCCCTCTCCATAAACTTCGCAAAGCTGTTTGTGAATTTCAATCGGCGGATATTTTTTTGCAGTAAGAAACCGTATGACTTCACGGGGACAGAAATCGGGTTCTATAAGATGTTCAGTACATGTCTTAATTAGGGAGTCCAGAATTTGATTGATACTCGCAGAGTTTTTGTTTTTGCATCCTTTAATGATGTTTACTATTTCTGTTTTCAACTGGGTATAAGAATATGGTATTTACATTTCTGTTGATTTTGAGTCTATTGAGGGGGGTCCCAGGATTTGATTCCTGATTTTTGCAGATAAGTTTTTCAGCTATTGGGCTAAAATGGTCACTAAATAAGGTGGTTAAAGATTTTGGATCAGTTATCATATTGCCTTGTGTGTCTTCTATTGTTAGTGGTTTTTGGAATTGTTGCTCCATGGACATGTACCAAACCATTTTGAGAAATTAAGCATGTTTACAGATAAACAGTATGGCTATAGACTTAACAGGAGTAAGTTACATGCAATGCTGTTGATAATGTAGTTCATAATTTAGAAAAAGGTTCGTTTGTTAGTTTTAGGTCTTTTGATGTGTCTAAAGCTTTTGTTAAACATAGCACATTAAGTAAGTAAAAAAATAAAATAATAATAATTTTAGTTTTGATGTAAATTCAGTCAAGCTTGGAACTTATTCTAAAAGTAGGCTAGTTGAATAGGGTGCCTCAAGGCTCAATTCTTGGACCCATATTCTTTAACATTTATATTAATGACTTACCTATAAATATTGAGAGTGCAGGAACTGATGGATTTCTGTTTTACAGATGATTTAATGCTTAAAGTGAGCTGTAAAAGTAAAGAAGTTTACTAATACTGGACAAATTGGAATCTACTTTAATTTTATTGCATAACTGGTGTGCCACCAATAATTTGTCACTTAATACAGATAACATTTGTGATATGTCTTTTAGTTATAATAGAAGTAATTCAAATCTTACAAATGACCATACTTTAAAATTTATAGGAATTACCCTAGTAGCACAGATCGTTGGGCCAATGTTGGGAAATGATCGCCATGTTTCGTTGGTCAACGGTTATGAATGTCCGTCGGGGTTCCGTTGCCAAGGAGCGTTTTTTCCAACCAATTGCCAACTGTAGCCAACCAATATACAACAAAATCCCAACAGTTGGGAGACATCTATTAGGTAATGGTGGAACTACAAGCAGCGCAGAGACATCTGGCGGAAATACTAGAAGCACAGAAAATTAAATTTTTTATTTTCCCTTTCATCCCTTTTCTCCTCTCTTCCTCCTCTTTTCCCTATTACCTCCCTTCTCTCCTTCACCCTACCTACCTATTCCTATCGTATAAAATTCGCACCTATGGGGATTCGATCTCGAGACCGCTAGTGTTATAGTCTATCAATTTAACCACTACGCTATTAGTGATCGTTACAACAAAATTCGAGAATTCTTCTAGCCTATTTACTACAGAGATGTGTAATACATGATGAATAGTAAGAAGGATATACATCTCGTATTTTGAATATTTGATGTGAATATATGATAACGTTATTTTCAGAGAACAAATAAAGGGCCCTAATATTAATAGAAGTAAAAACACCATTTGGATTCTTCAACATATCAAGATGGCGAATAACCTTTGTATCTTCATCGTCTACGTGATGACCTACGAAGTACGCCGGAAATTGCCGAAGACTGGCAGGAAAAGGTGGAGAAGTAAATTTTTAGCATGTAACGCGCACAAAGAGCTCGAATAATTAATGAATTAACACTGTTTTATTTTATAGGAAATGAAAATTTAACGCTTATAATGTTATTTCAACACTTTTTAATTTTAACATAAATGCGATTATATTTCAACGAAATGTATTGCTGGGCCAACAATCCTGTTGGTTGGTAACGCCAACGGAGGCTTAGCCAACGAAATGTATTGTTGGGGCAACAGCCCTATTGGTTGGAAACGCCAACAGTAGGACAAGCGTGCGACCCAGCCAAAAAATCCGTTGGCAAAACCGAGGGAATTACAACCAACCTTTTCCCAACATATCCCTTCCATGCCAACCAAATCCCTCCGTTGGGCCAACGAAGTGTGCTACTAGGGTAGGTTAGATTCTAACTTGTTGTGGCATTCCCATGTTGATTTTTTTATTATTAAGAAAATGGCAAAGGGACTATACATGTTAAGAAGACTACTGTCACAGTTGAACAAAAATATTTTGCTCAAATTGGAAGTGTATTATCTTACGGTATCATCCTTTGGGGGTCAAATTGTTATAGTAAAAGAATATTTAGGATATTTTGTAGTGCACACGTTTAGACACGTGCAAACCGTTGTTTGTCAAATTAGGTGTATTACTACTACTAATGGCATTACAGCCCACTTTGGGCCCTGGCCGCTGACATTCGTCTCTATCCAGTGCCCTCCTTCTCCATCTTCTAATACCAAGTTTCCTTAAGCCCTCTTCTACTTCGTCCAGTCACCTTTATCGAGGTCTACCTATTCCTCTGCTTCCTTCAGGTTTTTGCAGGGTGAGCTTCCTAACTGGGTTACCGTCAGGCACTTTCATTATAAGTCCTATCCTGCGTAATCTGGACACTTTGATTGTTTTAATAATATCGGGTTTAGCATATAGGGAGTACAATTCACTATTATAGCGGATATGCCAAGTTCCATTTTCACATTCTGGTCCAAAGATTTTCCGCAGAATCTTTCTCTCAAATACCTGTAACTGTTCTTCAGTACTCCTGTGTAGTGTCCAGCACTCACAGCCATAAATTAGGACAGGTTTTAGTAAAGTTTCATACAGATTCAATTTGGTTCTTAGGCTCAAGAATTGGGAACTAAACAATTTCTTTAATCCATAATAGCACCTATTTGCAAGGGAGATTCGATGTTTGATCTCTCTATCCATATTGTTGTCGTTCGTTACTATGGTTCCCAGATATTTGAAATGCTGAACAATTTCGAATTTATAGTCCCCAATTTCCAATTTTGACGACATGGTGGGTCTATTGGTCACTTGTATAAATTTTATCTTCTCCTCATTTACTTCCAAGCCCATTTTGGCAGCTGCCCTTGAAAGGGCAAGAAATGCTTCCTTGACAGAGGTCATGATCCGACCCACCAAATTAGGTGTATTGACTTTATATTCTCTTTATGTATTAAAATTACTTCCTTATGTCCATAGTCATATTGAACATTTTCACGTTAATGCAGATTTTCACTCATATGATACTAGAAATAAAAACTGTTTAACTTAAGAATACAACAATATCAATACAGTACTTCACAAAAAAAATTGGTTTTATATTTCAACTAAATTGCACAATGCAGTAACTACAAAAATTAAATTATTGTCACACACTAATTTTAAATGTAAAATTAAGAGATTACTAATTAAAAAATAAATGGTGCAAAAATACGTTGCACAAAGTTTCTCGCTGGCACAGAAAAAAGTAAATTATAGAGACAATTAAATTTTATTTATTACATTTTCATAAAACTATTAAGTATCTATCAGAAAGCATTAGGGTCAACCTTTATGTTCAATGCTTTTACCGTGTAATAATAATAATAATAATAATAATAATAATAACAACAATAATAATAACAACTTGGGGTTTGTATGGTCTTCTCAAACTCAAAAATGCAGGATACATTGAGGTATAGTTGAACAAAAGAAGTAAATCCTGCACGAATGAGTTTATTACAAGAACCTACTGGTCAATTTGGGTGGCCACGAAATTTGATTTGAACCCAGAACCTCTTCCCTATTACCCTATACCACCTGCTCTAATTGATTTTGGTGTGTTCATTAGACTGTGAACTGACTACATTTCACAGCAATAATTAGATTATAGTATTCTTGTTCCTATGGGCAACTGAAGAATGTCATTAATATTTTAATCAAAATGTATGTTCTGAAATTCGCATTTAAGTCATGTTATTTCGTTGTTATCTTCATACGGTACCTATTAATTTTATAAAGCAATGTATTTGACAAAAAAATGTTCTTTTTAATTTTCTCTACAACTTCCCTGTGCACAGTGGTCCAAAATGCGAAACTAGCAGGACAAAATTATATTATGTTTTGAAACTATATTCTTACATATAATATACACATACAATGCAAAGAAACACACTTAAACATATAAATTTGCTATAAAAATATATTAATATACATTTATACCTATAAATACATGCACACATCTAGGCCTATATAAATACATGAAAAATACATACATACATAAGTAAATGCGCAAATATGTACATAATATAATGTTCATATAGTTTAAGTTCTCTTTTCAAAATTCTAGTCATCATCATTATTATTTTCTTCTTTATTTTGTATGTCTGGAGAATCTAATGGGACAGAATTATTTGCATCTTGAATATACACATACACAGAACACAGAATGTACCACATTTGTACATACTAATTTATTATGTCAATCAAAGGACAGAAACTCAATTATCTGTATGCAGACAGATCTTCACTTCCTCAGTTCCAGGAAACATTTGCCCTATTTCAGTTGCAGCACAAAGAAACTGTTTGTAGATTAAGGAACAATGCTAATGTATTCATTTGTAGAAAATGATGGTAATGGAAAAAATAACCTACTTTAGATAAAAAAAACACATACACACATATGCCTACATACATATACATATATACATACGAATACAACAAAATGTGTTATGATACCATACTATAAGATTACAGTTCTGTTTTCAAAATTTTACCGTAATATTAATCATCACCATCATCTTTTTCTTTGCCATTTTCTTCATAATCTTCACCACCACCTTCATCTTCTTTTTCTTCTTCATCATCATCAACTTCTTCTAGAGGTGACAAAATTTTCTTCTGTTAATCATTTCTGTGGCTTTTGATTAGATGTGGTTCTTTTAGGAGCTGTTGAACTTCCAAGGGTAGACTGTATTTCTTCTTCTGGGGCAAGGGGCATATATTTGATATTAAAGGATCTGAAGTGATGAGCAGTAGATTAAGAACACTACCTTCAGAAAATAATTTTCTCGGTCTTCCAACATTTGATGAAGATGAAGAATTCAGTGGATGAAATTTCATAACACTTTCCCGGGAATATTAGTTCAGAATTCAACCATTTTGTATATTTAACCACAAATATATCAGCCTTTTTTAAATTTCCTTTAAGGCAACAGTATTGCAGTCCTGCAATTCAAAATTTTCTTCCATGTAATTACACAAATCTTGCTTAGTGAATTTGTTTTTCTACAATAATTTGAATAATTCCATGTGGGTCACAACCTGCAATTTACTTCTAGTGTGTGACATTCTACTTTTTTGGATCCCTTGTTTTCCCTAAAATATAAAAATAAAATATATATGAAAGGATTGTAGAATTTTTTTCATAAGTTTTATGAAAATTAACTAATTACATATTTTTTGAACATTTTTAATTTGTTAAAATTAATTGAATACATTTATTTATTTAAAACTAGCTTAAAAGGCCCGGCGTCACTCGGGTTTTGTATTTTGTAAATGCGAAAATAACTTATGAAGGGCTTTCGATTTTCAAACTCTAGGTCTTTAAGGCCTTTATATAGGTATTTAGAATTTAAAATGGGGAAGAACGACTTATCACACACAAACTATTCCCTCAGAAAACGCTAGATAGGCTATAGCTTATAGCAGATCCCCACGGCTTCTCCCAAGATAATTAATCGAAAGATTAACAATTAAGAGCAAAATAATTAAAATATTATATTTATTAACACTTTGCACGCAAAACATTCATAGGTGTAAACTAAACGATTGATAGGCCTAATTAATGAAACAGCTACAAATCCGGCTTTGAAGTGAATTTCACGATTAGAAAATAAATGGAAAAATTCAGTATTCGAAAGATTATGAGAATTGAAATCGATTAAACTCACGATAAAAAAAAGTGCGTAAATGTATTTGACAGACAGACATAGTACATTAGTTTTTATTTATATAGGTGAAGAATGGAATAAGCCTACTGAGGCCGTGATTTCTATATTCATTTGTCCAGATTTATAATTCCGTTACATTTCAGGCAGATTTAACGACCCTACATAAGATATTTTAATTACGATTACATATAAAAACGTTGTAGCAACTTCCCCGGAATTTTCTGTAAACTATATTCCATGTCAAATAAAATATGTTTAACATTACCTTATCGACATCTCTAGCTTTTATAATAACATGAGATATCCATTGCCTTCCATAGTGATCGCGACGATATTATTTCAAAGGTATGACAAAAATAGACAAAGCCTTCTGCAATTGATTTGACAACTGAAATGAATAACTGAAAACTGATGCTTCGAAAGCATAAAAAATGCACGTTTTCTTGCCGTTTTTCACTCATAACTCGCGAACGAAGGCTAAAATTAAAAATGTAATATGCCAGAAACCTTCCCGGGAATGCACTCAACAACTTCCCAAAGTTTCATGGCGATCCCTAGTAGCACACTTCGTTGGCCCAATCGAGAGATTTGGTTGGCATGGTAGGGAAAAGGTTCGTTGTAATTTCCTCCTTTGGGCCCATTCATTTTTTGGTTGGCGTTACCTACCGCCCTACCGTTGGGCTTATGATTGTGGGCCAACGTCGGAATATGATCGCATTTATCTTCTCACCAGTCTTCGGCAATTTCCGGGCGTGTTCGTAGGTCTCGGCACAGGCGCCGTAACGGTCAACGGTCATTCCTCATTCGCCATCTTGATATGTACAGAAGTTAACTGTTTTGATTCTCATTCATATTTCATACATAATATTAGGTAAGCCCTTTGATTGTTCTCTGAATATATAACGTTATCATTTTTACACAATACTGTATTATGAGTGTTGCATGAAATACAGCCTCTAAAAATAAATAAGTCGGCCTATCATTTATAGGCTATTCGAAATTTACATTATAATTGAAGAGGTACGTGTATTTGTTTCAGATGATTTACTGAAATCAAGGCAGAAGGAAATCAAAGCAGAGAAGGAGCATAAGCAACTAAATTGGAACAGTTCGCAAGATCAATTGGGATTTTCAAGATTTCAAACCTGCATATATGGAGCATGCAGTTATGTGTCAGAATCAAGTATTTCGATTTATTATACCGTGCATGTTACCGTAGGCCTTAGTATTTCATGTAAACGCATGTTATATAAATTTATGTAAGTCTTTCCACGTTATGCCCTCATTATATAGTCTAAGAAATCCAGGGAATGTTGCCAGTAAAAGCTCTATCCACAATGCGCAGTCGGCAGTTGGTGGCAGTTTGCTGTTGCAATCGGCCGCTTGGGAGCAGCACTCGAGTCGTCTACAATATGCTGTCGACATTGAGGTTAGGGAAACATCTTACAGAATAAAAAAGATGGAGGAATCGCTTTATAATTAGATAATATATGTTATAAACACATCTTGCTTTCTCGTAGTATGCTAATCTGTGTATTTGCACTAGTAAATAATTATCATTCGCGTAATATGTTACTTGCAGTCGTTCAGTTCGTAGTCAGAGATGAATTTCTCGTCTGCCGACTACTGATAACCAACTGCTGTCGTCTGCAACTGCACATTGTGAATGGCGTCCATTGATCACCACACGTTATACTTCGACTACAACCTACCGTCTACCGACTAACAACTGCAGACTGCGCATTGTGGATAGAGCTTAAGTTGAGCCAACATTGAGGTTAGGGAAACATTTTACAGTACAAATAATGGGAAGGAATCGATTTATAGCGCACAATATCTAGGCTATAATAAACACATCTTGCATTTCATAGTAACCTAATCTATTTCTTTGCACTAGTAAATAATTTTCAATCTCGTAATATGTAACTTGCAGTCGGTAGTCGAAGATGAATTTCTCGACTGCTGAATGCAACTGTACTTTGTGAATGGCGTACATTACTCACCACACTTTACTTTGACTATCAACTACAGACTGCCAACTGCACATTGTGGATAGAGCTGTAAGCCTACGTTAGTTATATAATCAACTCAACCTCTATAATTTAAAAACATAGTTCATGACAGGGTTAAAAAATGCTTTTACATTATGTTTGAATAACAGTCTAAATCTGATTAGCTTAACTTGATTGCTAGAATCCTTTTCCATCAAATTGTTTCATCTATCCCTCATGGCCTATATGTGCACTTAATAGATTAGGTAATTTAAAACATCTTTACCAAATCATGTAAAATCTCTTCAGATTTCTTCTATCTGTTCTATTCTTAATTTAGGCCTACATTCAGTCACAATTTTGGTTATAACCCCAATAGGCTACAGTTTGTAGAATTCAATTTAAAATGAAATGATCTTAACATCAGTCTGTAAAAGTAAAATATTACTAGATTATGGAATAAAATGGGAATAATGGAACTTTGTGCCCCACGCGTTCCCCTTTCCACTCGCCTGGCTGCTTCCCGAATGCCACCTGCCACGCTTCCCTGCAGGTCATGCCGTCATGGCTGTAGCCGCTGCTCAACGCCGGTAATGCGTAATTGCGATTGGCATGTCACCTAATATTTCACAATAAAAATAAAGGCAAGGATATAGTTTCCGACTCACCCTGCTCCCCTTTCCATCGGCCGCTTCCCCTCACCGCCTACCGCGCATCTTTGCCGGCCGCTTGCTGTGTTAAGCCCGCAGCTTGCTCTAATAATTGCAATTACCATTATAAAAAACAAAATAAAATTTCACGAATTATAGAAAATGTCGAACAATTAAAAAAAAACCCTTGTACCAAACATCATATTTCACGATCTTTAAACACCGATTTGATAATATAAAAAATCGAAATGTACATAATATTTCCCAATTTTTAAAAACGCCGTGTTATGATATAAAACATGGCTTAATTGATGCAGAAAAATTCCCTGCACCAACAGTACTCTTTTCGTAACAAACAAAACATTTCAAAATTTGAAAAAGCTATTCTTGCGTGACACTCGCGAGTGCATGAAGTCACTCTTAGTACCTATATATGAAATCTTTCTTTCTTCATTGCTCAACTGTCATTCGTGGCATAGTGGGTTAAGACTCCTAGCTATAACGCTAGGGGTTCCGATAGATAGGTAGGGTGACGAGGAGGTGAGAGGAAGAGAGGAAAGAAAGAGAAGAAAGGAAAAATAAATTATTTTTCTCCCCACCCAAAACCCCTACTTTCCACGCGGTAGTGGTTGGGGACTCGGGTGAGTCGCAATATATATTTTTCCCAAAATAAAATACCCTTGCACCTGGCATTCAACCCAATTCTGTACTAATTCCATCCTACTATCCCCCACAAATCCTATTTCCCTTAAATCTACATCCTAATATTTTCTTTCCACCTACGTCTAAGTCTTCCAAGTGGGTCTCCCACTCAGCATTTTTTAGATGTCTTTCCCCCCCATACGCACAACATGTTTAGCCCATTTCATTCCCTGTGATTTAATTTCCCTTACTATATCTGGTGGCGAGTACAGATTATGAAGCTCGTCGTTATGCAGTTTCCTCCAGTCCCCATTTTCATCTCTCCCATAGGCCCAAATATTTTCCCAAGCAGCCTGTTTTCGAACACACTCAGATTATGTTACAAACTGCATCTTACAATCAAAATTGTAATTGAATGTAAATTAAGAATATAATAAATAGAATTATTATGAATTTTGAAGAGATTTTACACAAATTTTTAAAGCTTTTTTAAGCCTATATTGAAGTCTTTTAAATATTATTTGATAATGAATAAGCTAATCTAAGTGCATAGGAATAGATGGAACAGCATTTTAGAAATAAAGCTCTTACAGGTTAAGCTAATCATATTAGACTGTTTTTCAAACATAATGTAAATACGCCTTTTAACCCTGTTATGAACTATGTTTTAAAATTATACAGGCAAATAGAATGGAAGTTACTTGATAGAGTTGATTATATTTCTAACGTATAGGCCTAATAATGGTGATGCTATAACTGGTCACAAGACAGCTGTATAACAAATTAACTAATCACAGTAGGCTAAAAGATTGCACATTGTTACTTAGGCCTATATGAGAATATAAAGATTAACACCATATAATATTGTAAACGTTAATGGTAACATTCTTGGATTTCCTAGACTATATTGAGGGCATAAGGTGGAAAGATCAACTTACATAAATCAACTATTCTCACATTACATAAAAATGAAGTTTATTAATATATGTTATGTAGTTCATAATATATATATCTGACTTATCCATAACTTGTAAAGCAGCAATAACAATAAACTATTCATTATTCATTTCTCTGAATTTTATTTAGCCTATAGCCAAGATTCTTTCCTTATGTTATACCATGTATCACCATTTTTCTGAGATATAGAATTCTGGACCAGGGTGCACATAGCCTCATGGAGACGAGGAGCCACTTGATAAAGAAATAGCGGCTTCAGTCATGAAGACCACCATCTGCCAATGTAGAAGAATGGAGGAAGAAGATGCAACATGGGTAGTAGGCCTTGTCCCCTCATGGGATGAAGTTCTCGACCATTAGTATTACAGTGCTTTCACTGTACGACTTGGCCGGCAATCGCACGGGCCGACTATCCGTGACTCATGCATCAAGCGCCCAAGTGATGCCTCGTCTCACCGCTGAAGTCTAGCATGTGATCTGATTGCGTTCACACGTGAATAATTATTACAGCAGTGTTTGTGTTTTTTTTATGGTTAAAGTAGTTTTTAGTTTTGCTTGAAGTGTTTTAAAAATGCCACGACATAATTATACATTAGAACTACTGCGTGTGAATAGCAATTTCCTCAAAAGGTGCCGTAGATGTAATGATGCAGAAGGACGGCATTTCCGACATGTCCTGTGATAAGGTAAGTTTGTATTTTTATTTTATATTTTCATATTTTATTGTGATTACAATTACGGAAATATATACGATTCGCCGGGAGTACCGTGATATGTCATGCGCCTGGCCCCGCATGCGGTTTATCTGTGACGGTGGAGCGGCCCTTGCGATTGCCGACCAAGTCGTACAGTGAAAGCACTGTATAACCATCAATAAGCCATCCAAATCCAATGATTTCCCTATATTCCTCCATTAGGTTCTGCTTTTTGTCTTGGTTTCATGTTTATTTTATCATAATTAGGCAGTTGATAAAATATTTTCCTCAGCAACTGCAATTTAAGAATGATTAGCAAGTCCATGCAAATCTTTCGCACTTCGCCCCTTTTGATAGGTGCCCAGGAAAACTAGGCATTTAGCTAACTAATAAATTCATTCTTATACATTCACAAAATACAGTATACGGTTGAATTAAGAGCAACATATGAACTGTATACTGTGTTTTGTGAATCTGTATGAGTGAATTTATTAGTTAGCTAAATACTTGGTTTTCTTGGACTATTATCAAAAGGGGTGAAGTGCGAAAGATTTGCATGGATTTATAAGTCATTCATAAATTGCAGTTGCTGGGGTAAATATTTTATCAACTACCTAATTTTGACAAAATAAACATGAAACCAAGGCAAAAAGCAGAACCCAATGGAGGAATGTAGGGAAATCGTTGGATTTTGGTTGGCTTATGGATGGAATTATGTTGGAATTCGGATGGCAACAGTTGGCATTCTGTTGGCATTACAATGATGGCCCAACAGATCGCCAACGAACATTCCCAACTGTTGGGATTTTGTTGGATATTGGTTGGCTACAGTTGGCAATTGGTTGGGTAAAATGCACTTTGCCAACGGAACCCCGACGGACATTCCTAACCGTTAGCCAACGAAACATGGCGATCATTTCCCAACATTGGGCCAACGATCTGTGCTACTAGGGATCGGATGAATGGTGTAGTAATGCATAAAGGACACACACACACATACATTTTTATATATATAGATTACTCAAATAAATATCTTATTACCCTTTAAGTATTATTTATTGCTGGTTCTATTGATTCAGTGTAGCCTGCTGATGGAAATCCCATATTTTACTAATAAACATACTCTGCAAGAAGCAATTTTATTTATTGGATTCTTGGAAAGAAATAGATTTTTCAGGAAAAGACGCAACTACGCACTTTGCGGTTCAAAGCATCTTATAGCTCATGAATTTAACTATGATCTGGTGAATTTTCAAAGTGCTATTAAGATATATATTTTTTGTAAGTCAATTTAAAGTTTTTGAAAAAAAATAAATTAACTATTTTATCTTTAAAGAATACAAACTAATATGACAAACATACAAATATGTATACATGTATACTCGTTATATCGAAAAGTTCCACATACCATGGATTAAATCATCCAGTAGTAATAAATTCCTCCACTAGTTCACACTTACTTCCAGCCACTAACAAACCTTACTGAGAAATAAACTTTCTGATGCCTGACACAAAATTGGCAAACCTTAATTCAACTTTGGGGATGTGTCATGCTGTCATAAATCAAAGTACCCTTATTTAAAGGTTCATTCGTGATAAGGGGATATGCTTTCAGTATTATCAGACTGTTGTTACTTAATTTTACAAGGGTGACCAAAATGAGTTTTGTCCTGCTAGATTCACATTTTGGACCACTGTGCTGTGCTAAGTTTTTATGTATTGCCCAATGTAATGGAGATAGCCTAGAAAAATTGAAAATGGATAGGAGTAAAGAACCTTCTAAGTCGTTTTTACAGAAAAACTGATGTAGCCATTTCGTTAGTCATAGATAAGAGTTTCGAATTTTAAATTTTTATTAAAATCGTTAGACCCTATTTTTCAAAAAAATTTAATGAAAAGTCCCCTTAATATATCAGTTATAAAACTCTAATTCTGGGTGGTTTGATAAAATTCCAAAAAAGTCCTTAGTTCAAAAAATGAAGAATAACAATGAACTGTTTACCCGCTGTGCTTGTCCACAGACAGACATCATTCCAAAAAAAACTTTTTTCTGTTTCTTGGCATCGTGAAACATCTATTTTCGGTGTTATCTCGGTTTTGATTTTTTTGTCACGATCACAATACTTTCTCTATAATAAACTTACTTATATGCGAGAAAGTAAAAATGTTTATATAATGTTGTTGATTTTTTAAATGTTAATTGGGATTCATTCTTGTGTCCGACTTTAGCATTGTGTAATAAATAATTGAATAAAAACACGTTAAAGAAAGTGTTTTTATTCAACCGTTAATTGGGATTTACATTTGTCATAATTGCATCTACATCAGCCAAAATTTTTATGTGCTCTTGATAAATAATTATAGCCTACTGTATACGTGTATTTTAAAGCATTGTTTCTAAAAATAGTCTATTGAGACTTGTGAAATTTATTATTGTATTTTGCACTAGGCTGCTTATTATTGATCTATTTTACTTATGTATTAGCCGTAGGCTACTTATAATTAATAAAATAAAATAAATAATGTATTAAGTTTAACATTGGCGATTGTGCATGCACTTATATTTTTAATGACAATAAAAATTCTGTCTGATCATGCAGTCATGTAGAAGACAGAAATTTGGTAATCAGTGTTCCAGAAACCAAAACTGACAAGAAATACATTTTTCACAACCAAAAAATTGTGTTTGGCAGTGTTACCAAGCAGCTTTTGCAGCTTGTGTGGGCATATAAGATTTTTATAATTTTTCAGACCCTACTTACCACTTCCTAGGAGACAAAAACTGAGGAAAATAAAGCAATTTTTGCATCATTGTCTGAGTTAAGTCAGTAAGTAAACTCTTGTCAAGACAAAATGGATTATCTGGAAAGGTGGCAAGGGAAACAGGCCCATTTACATTAACATACTGTTTAGACCCACAGTATTTATATGCCATATTTTTTTTTTTAAATTGCCCCCATTTATTTATCACATTAATCTTGCTTCTGCCTCCATTTTTGTAAAGCTAGTAGGACAAGCTCACGTTCTTCATAGGCCCAAGAAAGTATTACAAGTAAAAAGCACAATAAGCCGATAAAGAGGTGCAGTATTTTTAAATGCTCAAATAGGAATACTTGTGAGATCTGAGTTATAGTTCCAGCCAGTATTAATGACGCTATGAAATAAGATCCTGGGATAAGACCTAACAGTGGATTGTATTTTGTACCCTGATATCTGTATCTAATAAACCTGATGCTGTGCACAATTCGAATAAACATATTACAACAATTTGCAAAAATAAAGCCCACCCCACCCAACAGCCTTGTTAGGACCCATGAAACTACTAAAAATAGAACGGACAGAAGTGCCATTATATAATTATGTCTATCAATCTGTTCTGTATTCATGGTTGCAAATGCATAACACTCAGTAATTCCATTAACTGCTAGTAAAAGAACTGAAAGGCAATGTGTTTGCATTAATTTAGGACCATGGCCCATAATGAGACCTTTCCCACCATAGAGAAAAAGAAGTAGACTAGAATATGACTGCCCAAACACTAGGATGATAAGACCAACACAAGTCATGGAACGCAATGCCTTTTGAAGGACATCAGCTGTCTCTTTTATGCATTTTTCATCTTGGTTGTTTAAAGCCTTGTCTCGTACTACCATCTGTGAAAAATAGAAATATGCTGATTCTTCAACAGGCTGAAACAAAAATCTTGCTGCTAGAGATCCCAAATTATTGACGATGTCATAGATACCCTGTTCAGAGAATGAAAGGACTGAGAATAATGTCATGATATACTTTTCACCTTCAGTTAAAATTTGCTTTAGTATGCCCTGTTTAAAGAAACTCCAAGTCAGTTTTGTTAAATTATGGTTAACAAAAGGCTCGCTTCTTGTTCTTGATGGAAAAAAATTATACACTGAATTAAATGGAAATTCTTTATCAGCTTCAGTAACTGGAGTTCTGGTGCCAAATCTTGGATCTTCTTTCTTATCAATACTTTTGTTTCGCTCTACAATACAATAGTAATGGAAATATGTATAGTAACCTAGTGTATATACAAATGCAGCTAAAATTTGTGCAGAAGAAAATGCTACAACTGCTTTGTGTGGCTGGTAGACAATTAGGAAAGCATATGTCACAGAACGAACAGTTATATAAATTGTATCCATTACCACCTTGAATTTTATGAACAGAAATGCTTGCGATATTAGGTAAACTGGCTCACTACACATCTCTATAACACAACTCACACACACTGCCCACACTCCAAGATCATAATGCTTGGTGATGTCCTCGCTAGGAAGTAACAAACAATTCAACCAAATGTAACCAAATATTGCACTGAAAATCATGCATAATGGTACTGACAACCATATCAAATTGACAACTTGAATCCAATTAGGTTCACTTGCTTTACTCGGACAGGCTTTTCTGAAAGCTTCTCGGCTAAGGAACAGAACTGTTGACTCCAGAAGTAGAAGGCGGACGTTTATTACACCAACTACAGATGGGCTAACATGTCTAAGCACAAAGGCATTTAGTCCAAATGTAATACATCTGAACATTAACTGAAATATTATTTTGAAAGAAGCATTTTGTAGGCTGCTTTTCAAGAACTCTGTCATGATTTGCACCTCTGTTAAAATAGATACAATAAAAAGCTTGTTTTTTGCATGTGACAAATGGTACTCGCCCACAAGTGCAACTGGTAATAATGCTGTTTTGAATTCTGGGTTTAACAAAAAGGTAAATTTCGATAACTGATTTATTCCACGTGGGCAATACTGTATCTGTTTATTCAAACTAGACCAGAACAGGATAGCAGGAATATTCGGTGTGTATCTTGTGAAAAACGATTCACAAACAGGTCATAATAGTTTACTAGCAATATATTTAAATTATAAGTAATGCGGTAAAATTAACGCGTACATTATTATTTTGTACACGTTATTTAAGCTCGATTGTCATATTCACCTCGTTGCACGTCAAAACGTCACATGTTTGTTTTTAACTTGTCAGACTGCGGCCTGCGCATGTTTGATCATACGCTCTAAAACGTCAGATCGGCCTTCAAGGGCGAGATGTTTTTTCAGAAGTAGCAGCAACGTTTAGTTAACTTAATTACTCTAAACAGTGAGTTTTTATAATTTTGCTTTCTTTAATATATACAAGTGGTTGCTGAGGTATACTCCACCCAAACCAATCCTGGCATTCAGGCTGAACAAATTTTCTGTTCAAGGTTAATAGAGATCGTAGTTTAAAAAAGAGCAGGTTTGTATAGTAGGCCTATATAAACAAGTAATTTGTCAAAGTACTGTTTACATTCGAAAAAGTATAGTTATAAGTTACAGAAGGATGTTGTACCCCAACTAAAATACCCCCAATTTGTAGTAATTTTGAAAGAATTAGTTTATTCTTCGGTTCAAATTAAGGTTATGCTAAATCAGGTCTGTGAAACTTTTTTTTTCTTCAAGTTGCCTAAGGCTATAATAAAATGAACACAAGCAATTCTGGCTGTAAATGGGATACCTATTACTCTTAGCGAAAATAAGTGGTGTAATGTTGAAGATTACCCTAAAGTATTCATAGAAGACAATAAATGTTTTAGGTTACAGTAACTCGTGCCATGCTCTGACTAATTAGCCTACACTACATAACAAAATTTGACCAAGTTTTTGTTTATCTTATTTTTTTAGTGTTTGTTGCTTAATTTGATGATGCTGATCAGTGGCGGACGCAGAGGGGGGATAGGGGGTTATATCCCCCCCCCGAAATTTGAAAAAAGGCTATATATGCACTCTACGTGGCCAGTTTTATAAACTAATTATATATATATATATATATATATATAAGTTAATTAATTTTTCAAATCCCCCCCGAAAAAAAATTCTGCGTCCGCCACTGATGCTGATCATAGATATGTGAATGGTTTTCCCCAATGTCATTATTTCGGATGTAATAGGCCTAATCCATCTTTCAGTTTTCTTAAGAACAACCAAAATAGCATGTTTATTTAATGTAACTAGGTACATAAGAGAGAACTAAGATAGGTAAATCCTATATGGTTCTATAATGGTTCACATAATACTAAATAATCTCATTTTCAATACAACAATTCCCTCACTGAAAAATGTAAGCGAGAATGGCTTTTCCTTTTATGTTTTTTGGATCCCTCATCACTTACTATTCCCCACACATAGTCTCCCATCATTGCACAATCCCAACGTCCCTCATACCTTCTTTCCATAAGCTGAATGTCCTGGTGGAACTGTTCTTCATGTTCCTCACTCACATCTCCTAAATTTGGTTAAAGAAATCAATATGGGAAAACAAATAGTGCATTTTGACAGACATTCTGCACCCAAGCACATGGTAACTCTGTATCAAATTGTTCCTTGTAATTTTCACTTCTTTTGTTACCCAGAAAACATTGCACTACCTTTCGAAAAGCTTCAAAAGCATTACGTTCGTCAAGAATCATTACATCTACGAGTTCTTTAGATTGTAACATCGTACGAATCTGAGGTCCGGTAAAAGTCCACCTTTTATTTTTGCTTCAGATAACTTTGGAAACATTTGTCTGATGAGAGTTAGAGCCTCAGAGTTGCTGTTCAAACCTTTGATAAATTGTTTGATTATTCCAAATTTGATATGGTGTGGGGATAGTGATGTGGGCCGGAAATATTCCCAGTGGGAAGGAACTTATAAAAACTGAATATTTCCTGGCCCCAAAAAGTGGGAATTTATAAAAAGTCCTTAATTTTGAATGTTTTAATGCTTATTAACAGTTCAGGTACCTTAAAATTAAACTAGTTCAGCAAAATTCCACTTGTTTATCTAGGAATCATCACAGGAAAGTATTTACCCTTTCCTGTGATATAATTTTTCACTTATTTTCAAAAGCAGTGTACCTTGAGTCCATTTTATTTTAAAAAATAATACTAATTTGTGATAATCTCTTTGGTTTTCTTTATAAACTTATATTTTATAAAGTGATAACTCACTCATATTTATTCAAACAGTATTAAAGATAAGCAATTCTCTATATACAAAAGGCAATGATAGTATGTGTGTCCTTTAGTCTTTAGTCTTTAGTCTTTAGACTAAAAAATTACTGGACTGATTTATATGCTGTTTTTTGCAAAATAAACTGCGTAGTCTGGAGAAGGTTTAAAGCTGTTGAAATAATTGATGCGACAGTACAAAGAAATGAGAATATTATAGGAGAAAAATTCCTCCGGCACTGGGACTTGAACCCAGGACCTTTGGCTATTCGCGCCAATGCTCTACCAACTGAGCTAAGCCGGAGCTCAATTCACAGCGCCAGATGGAACTTCTCTCCTATGACTGATTGCCCTAATGGTCTACCTCACAGACAGACAAGTTATGTCATATGCAGTACTGTGAGGCACACTAAGTAGTGATTTTTGTGACCGGGCTCCCACTGTTATTGTACAGTTAACATTCAAGATAGATATATAAGCATTCATGAGCCACAGATTATTGTCTCGAGCATTGGCGCGAATAGCCAAAGGTCCTGGGTTCAAGTCCCAGTGCCGGAGGAATTTTTCTCCTATAATATTCTCATGTAGTGTCCAACAGAGACAATAATCTGTGGCTCATGAATGCTTATATATCTATAAGTACAAAGAAAGTTAGAGGCCTAATTTCTGAAAACATTGCATTCAACGTTGTTACTGACAACGTTGTTTGCAGTGTTCACATAGGACTCAAGCAGTTGCATTTTACTGGGCTTTGACAAATAAGATATCAGTTGTGATGCATCAAATAACTTTCTCTACCCTGGACATGGAGAATATCATTTTCTCACTTCACATTTTGATGTAGAATAAGAGGTCTTATTGCATTTACCAATGTCTCAGCCTGAGTTTGTGCTAACGATGGATAGCGAGTTGCTGTACTAGAAGTCTTTAAAAAAAATTCTACCCACTGTGGGCTCCGTATTAGTTGAGAAATAGGGATGTTTAATTTGTAAGCCTTAAGGCTGTAAAAAGAGACAAAATAGGATGGAACACTTTTAGTCCCATGTGCGCAGTAAAATATTGTGTCCCAGATTTTGGTACTTAGAAACATACAAGATCCTCACACCTGACCAAGCTGGATTCAGAGCTAACAGATCAACTGCCCAACAAACCATGAGGCTCAGCAACGAAATCAAAGCAGCTTTCAATAGGCAAGAAAGTGTTCCATCAGTATTTATAGACTTCAAAGGGGCATTTGACACAATTTGGAGGTCAAAGTTAATACAGAAACTGAAAAAAATTAATGTAACAGGCAAAATGTTAAGCTGGCTCAAAAGATTCTTAGCACAGAGAATGATCACAACAAAATACAATGATGCAACCTCTAAATTCAAGCAAACAAAAGTAGGCCTCCCTCAAGGCTCAAAAACAAGCCCAACTCTATTTAACATATATATATTAATGATCTACCTAAATGCCTACCTAATAATGTCAAATGCTGCATGTTTGCTGATGACATAGTCATATGGACGGCAGCCAAAAACAACAAACATCAAAAGAAAAACCTCAACAACAATATCGCCACAGCTCTACACTCCATAGAAAAATGGGCGAAAAACAATAATATGGAAATAAACACACAGAAAACAAACTGCCAACTCTTCACAATGCAGCACAAACAACACAGATTCAACCTCAAAATCAATAACAACCAAATACAACAAAGCGAGACCACAAAATACCTAGGAATCTCATTAGACAATAAACTACAATGGGCTAAACATATAGAGGACAAAGTAGAAAAAGCAAACCTAAGACTACCACTCCTGAAAAGGCTGGCAGGAGCAAAATGGGGAAGTTCTCAGGTCACGCTCAACAAAACTTATAAAGCATACATAAAACCAATAATAACCTCCGGTAGTGAAGTAATAATCACAGCAAACAAAACCCAACTCAACAAACTAGATAACGTACAGAGCAAAGCATTAAGGCTCATAACAGGAGGAGTCAAGACAACCCCCATCAATTCACTACAGATCTATACCAACAATCCCCCTATTCCAGAAGAAATACGAAAACAAGCAGCCAGCACCTATTTCCAAGTAGAATCACTGGAAGACCAAACGTGGACCAAAGATAGCTCCACGATACAACCACTAAAAACACAACAAGGCCCTATAAAAGAAGTAACCAAATACCTAAAAGCTCTCAATGTAGGCCTACCACTAGAAATAGAAGCAGCAATGCCTCCAACAAACCCGCTATGTTACCAAGAATATAATGTAAAATTAAGTCTGGAAGAAAATGGTAGCAAAAAAGAAGACCCAAAAGAAAAACTGAAGCAAATCACCCTGGAAACAACAAACATTAGATACCCACCAGAACAATGGCTGAGAATATACACAGATGAGTCACTAACGCAGGAAGCAACAGGGGCAGGTGCAGGGGTATACTCAGAACTTTTTAGTCACTATATATCAGTGGGCCAAAACCAGACCGCATACGAAGGTGAACTCCAAGCAATTTTAATTGCCCTAACTCAGCTCATTTACTGGCCAAAGGCATTCACAAAAGCAGTTCTTTTAGTAGACTCAAAAGCAGCCAACTCAAAACCTCAGTCAAAAACCACAAATGAAATAAGAAAAACGCTAGATGTACTAAACAACTTACATAAAACCATCAGCTTCCAATGGATACCTTCACATGTGGGAATCCAAGGGAATGAAATTGCTGACCTTCTGGCAAAAAAGGGAACCAGTCTTCATCAAAAAACCAAAACCACTACAAAAAATGAAGCAAAAAGAATCCTCCAACGAAAATGGAGACAGAAATATGAAAGTTCCTGTACTGAGGCTATGAGAAGAAAAGTATGGGATAACATACAAAAAAACTGGACAGTCAACAGTAAAAAACCAAGAAAGGAGGCAGTAGCTCTGTTTCGGCTAGACACCGGACATGACTGCTTGGCCCAACATCTCCACAGAATAGGAATCCTCAACTCAGACAGCTGCACACTCTGCAATAGCTTGGACCCCATGAATAGGCACCACCTCCTACTCTGCAACAAACTGGACAAGTCTAAATAAAGGCTAGTGTCCACATGAGAGCTGAGAGTGCGAGAAACTCTCGAGAGTACTCTCAGGTGGTGTGTCCACTTGAGAGCGCTAGTCGAATCCTGAGAGTAGCTGAGAGCAAAACTCGCGACATCACTCTCAGAACCGTGTCCACTTGAAACAAAATCGCGCGAGTTTTCGTCTCGCATTTACAAACAAGATGGACGCACAACAATGTATTATTCGTTGTTAATATTAATGTAAGCATTTTATGAGGGCTTGCTGAATGCTTTTTAGTGAGTACATTCATTTAATTATTAAGCGTTTAGGAGAATTTGACAATCTAATATTGTCAGAATATCATCAGAACATCGTGAAGTATTGGTAAATTCGATAGGCCCACAAATTAACTAAACAGACATTGAAATGTGATATGAGATTCTTGTTAAATATAAACTAATTGTGACTTTGTGTTTTTCCGGCATCAAACATGTGATTTTTAATTTATAGCATGTCAATTATTCGAGTGGAGTGATCCTATCAAACTGTGAATCTAAACTCCGTGCATTTATGAACGGATAGGTCTACTATTTATCCTCTGCGTCCACGAAGACCAAGAGCCAAAAAATGTTCCTTGTTGATTGGTCCTTTAGCACTAGAGCAAAATCATTTTGTGCGTCTACTTTTATACGCAATAGACTCATGTACGTCATCTTGGTCCCCTCAAAAGAATACAAAGACAACCACCAAGACTGATTACGCTATAGGCGCCGTGTTTCTAAACTCCGATTTGCAGAATACTTGGAATCGTATGTAGTCTACACTAATATTGTGTTCGTTTATATGATTACTTAACGATTGCAACTTAGGCCTGTGACGGTCACTGCTGTTCCGGAATTTTGTCCCGCAGGAGATCCCTACATACCTCTAATCTACTGCACCCGTTACAGCCTTCTTCGCCTCAGAATATTCTGTAGAGGAATCAATGATCGCCGTACTGAACCATGGAGATTATCAGTGTTTCATTATGTTTCATAAATGAATGTAATGTAACAATTTTATTATTTTTCAGTAATTCTCTTATGAACTTACTTATTTCATGATGAACATATGGACATAAAACGATACCGTATTATAATCTATTATCATTGATTATTATTGGATTTAGATTTCGTTTTTAGAAAATATAAATAAATATTGAAGGCAAATTAAATGATTTTATCATATGGCTTGTTGGGCATAAGAGGCCTATACACATTATCCACTCTCAGAAAACTCTCAGCTGTACGAAACAGATTGGTATAGTGCGAGCTGCTCTCGGAGATTGATTGCAAAGGCGTGTCCACCTGCGAGTTGACTCTCTGAATGCCACTCTCAGCTATCTCTCAGACAGTGCTCTCAGACCCGTGTCCACATACCGAAATGCAACTCTCGAGAGTTTCTCGCACTCTCAGCTCTCATGTGGACACGAGCCTTAAGAGAGACAACTAATCTCACATCTCTACTGGGACACCAGATTCCATATGGGCTAGATGACCCAATGGAAGACCATTGGAAGAAGAAGAAGAAGAAGAAGAAGAAGAAGAAGAAGAAGAAGAAGAAGAAGAAGAAGAAGAAGAAGAAGAAGAAGAAGAAGAAGAAGAAGAAGAAGAAGAAGAAGAAGAAGAAGAAGAAGAAGAAGAGATTTTAGGGCAAAAATGCATGAAAGTAATATTGATTTTCTTTTGATTTTAGCCTGAAACTGTTGTATGACAACATGAAAATGGGAAATAAAATACCCCGTAAACACAGTAAAATGTTATGTTACCAGAATTTCTGTTTCTTCTTATTTCAACCCCTACCAGGCGTGGTGTGTAAAAGCAATGGTTAGCAAAATTTTAAGTCCTATATGAGCGATAAAACCCATCAAGCGTTTTCTGAAGAAAGAGTTTGAGCATGACAAGTTGTTTTTCTTTGCTTCAAACTCTGTATTCTTATGTACAGTGAGTCCCATGCAAGAGTTGGCCAATCATGCGGGTTTCTGCATCGCACTGGGCACAGCTCCATCTCCTGAGCGATCGGGTGAAATATCTGCGCAAATAAAGTCGTGAACAGTGAAATGATTCAGGTTCTCACATTTACAGTTCAAATTACAATGAAAATATCCACGTACCTCATCACAAGAGAAGTTGGAAATGTCCTCCTCTTGCATCCACACAACACTGGCATCTTTTCAGGAAATTTTCTTTCATGCACATAAGTTCAGCTTCCGAGATAGAGTTAATTTCTCTTGTGATATTGCCTTTAAATTCTTCTAATGTATGGAAATTACCCTATACACTTTATTTTTCAAGTTTCCATTTATGAACTGCACAATATTGACGTGCCAATAAGAGAAAAGCTGTTCTTTAAGTATGTAACTCCCATTGATGTTAAGAAGGCTCTGAATCGTATCAAATCTAAAGCACAAGAAAGTGACAATATTAGCATAACCCTCATCCATAAAATTATCGACATGATATTACCGACATTAACACATATCTTCAATGCTTCTCCAATGACATCAACTTACCCCAGACTATGGAAACAAACAATTGTACGACCAGTCCCTAAAAATGACACACCCACCCTCCCAAGTGATTACCGACCTATCAGCATATTACCTACTGTCTCAAAAGCACTGGAACAGATCGTACGCAAACAAAGAGCAGTGCAGCCAACTTCTCGAAGTAAATGCCGCAAACCTCCGCAAGCCAAACGTCATTATACACAACGTTCCAGAAGATGTTACAATTGAAAATGCCACCGAAATCATTATGTCACAAAATTCTGAACTTCACTTGCAAGAAAACACCATTCAACCCAAGTACATTTTTAAAAACAAAAGAAACAGCAAGAATCTAATAGCAGAGGTTAGCACTGATACATGGCGATCACTGGTTGAGCGTAAAATCAAAATGGGCTGGCAGCTATGCTATGTGAATGATTTTGTTAAAGTGAACCGCTGCTTCAAGTGCAGCAAATTTAACCACAAAGCAGAAGATTGTAAAGGAGATCTAACATGCCCACTTTGCACTGGCAATCACAAACTAAGTGAATGCAAAGCGGAAAGTAAGGACTTCTAGTGCATAAACTGCATAAATCATAACAAGTACAATAAAAATGAAATTAAATGCGAAAATCATTCATCACTAGATAAAATCTGTCCATCATTGCAAATGCTAATTAAGAAGTATAAGCAAAATACAGACTATTAGACCCAACATGGCAAATAGATCTATAGAAATAAAATGTTTACAGATTAATTTGCAACACTCTAGAGCTGCAATGAGTACATTGATGCATACTATTAAACAGCATAATATAGATTTGGTATTCGCCCAGGAACCATATGTATTAGACAACAAAGTGGCAGGGGTACCCTGGAACTACAGAGTCTTCACCCACGGAAATAACAGGAGAAGGGCAGCCATTTTAGTTACAAATCAACTCACTGACGCAATGCTGATTAATCAAATATCTGACGAGGACTCTGTAGTCATAGAACTAATTCACGACAATTTGAAGGTATACGCAGCAAGTATGTATTTAGACATAGAGAGAGAGATATCAATATAGATTTTATGAAAGTCGACAATATCCAAACGCTAGCTAATGGAAACGGCCTAATAATTAGTATGGACAGCAATTCCAGGTCTAAAACATGGCATGACGTCATCACAAATGCGCGAGGTAAATTAGTTGAAGAATACCTGGCCTCAAGCAACTTACATATATTGAATGAAGAATCTATTCATACGACTTTTGAAAATAATAGAGGGAAGAGTAACGTGGACTTGATAATAACTAACAATTTAATGCTACCAAGACTGAATGACTGGGACTGCAGTGGGGAAGAAAGCTGCTCCGATCATCGCTACATCACTTTCACCCTATCTCATCGCTCAACTGATAACAGGGCTGTTAACTTCCGAGGCCCAAAATTTATCATAAAAGAAGACAAACTTGAAGAGTTCAGAAATGCTCTTGTAAGAGAATTCTCCAATAGACACGTTATGGCAAACTCGCAAAGAAATATTTCCATCACAGACTTAGATGAACAGCTGTCCAATATGGCCAACACTGAAGCAAACATTGAGAAGCTTGTGAGAGAATATACGGAAACAATACAAGTGGCATGCAAAAAATGTTTTAAAACTAGTAAACCATCTGGGAGATCTATCCAAAAGAAAACGGTCCCTTGGTGGTCCGACGAATTAACTATTCTACGCAAAAGAACTAATGCACTAAGAAGACGCTATCAGAAAACTCGAAATGATAAGAACCTCAGAGAACAAAGGAAGAATGCTTATAATGAGGAGAAGAGAAAATACGAGAGAGCTATTAAACACGCAAAAATTAATTCTTGGAAAGCATATTGCAGTCTAACCCCGAACAACAACCCATGGAATGCAGTGTACCGCTTTTCATCTGGAAAAATAAAGAAAACAACACAACTGACTACTCTAAAGAAACCTGATGGCTCCGTAACTTCGGACATGTACGAAACGCTAAACTACATGTTAGATTATTTTGTAACTGAAGACAAGGAGAGTGAAGACAGTGATTATCATATATCAATTAGAGAAATTACCCGACAACCTATAGATACTACTGATAGAGACTTCACACCACAAGAAATCAAAGGAATCCTCACAAGAATGGATCCAAAGAAAGCAACAGGGAAAGATGGAATCAATAGTACAATTCTACTCCAAGTTTTTGGATTGTTTCCAAGGTACACGACGACCATCTATAATTCGTGTCTTCGACATAGCCATTTTCCACAGCAATGGAAGGAAGCACTACTCATACCAATCATTAAACCCGGAAAAGACACCAGTCCAGATCCATCAAAATTTCGCCCAATAAGTTTAATAAATACTGGTGGGAAAGTACTGGAGAAACTTCTTATAGACAGAATCATGCACCACCTGTATTCTAGAGAACTACTGAATCAAAATCAATTTGGATTCACGCCAACAAAAAGCACAGTGGATGCCATGATGGCCCTTAAAGAGTATACAAAGCAAAGCCTTAAAGAAAACAAATTCATAATCCTAGTTAGTTTGGATGTCCAAGGCGCGTTCGACGCGGCTTGGTGGCCCAGTATTATGTTCGCATTGAGAAATTTCAACTGTCCTCAGAATTTATACAATCTTGTAAGGAGCTACTTTAAACAGAGGAGAGCAGCTTTGTGTGTGAACCATATCAAAGTTGAAAAAACTGTATCAAAGGGGTGTCCACAAGGATCATGCTGTGGACCGGGAATGTGGAACATCCAGTATAATTCCCTGCTGAACCTGGAATTCACCAACCACAGTAAAGTTATAGCATTTGCTGATGATCTGTTAATTATGACAAAAGGTAAAACTTTGCTTGAAGCCGAAAACTTCGCTAACGTGGAACTAGAGAAGATCTCACACTGGGCGAGAAATAATAAAATCAAATTTAATGAACAAAAATCTAAGGTATTGACAATAACAAAGAGAAGACATAATAATAATACAGGAACAAGTGTATTCTTAAACAACAAACTTCTGGAACAAGTGAACACAATGAAGTATCTGGGAATTGTGCTGGATGAAAAGTTCAACTTCGGAGCTCACATTCAGCATGTAGCGGACAGAAGCACAAAACTTATCAACGCACTATCTAAATCAGCAAAACTCGACTGGGGACTGAATCATGGAGCTCTAAGAACGATCTATAGAGGTGCAATTCTGCCCTTATTGTCATACGGGGTTCCAGTTTGGGTTGAAAGTCTACAGAAAAAACATAATCGTACAAAAATTATATGGGTCCAGCGATTAATAAATTTGAAAATAGCAAAAGCATTCAGAACAACCTCAACCGAAGCTCTCTGCACATTAACAGGTCTGACACCCATAATCACCAAATTACAGGAGACAGCCAAAGCTTACAATATCTTAAAAGGAAAAGAAGACATCAACGTTGACTTTCCGCTACCAATTAACGAATGGCCTCACCCAGCCAATTTCAGTGGCATAGAGGAAATCGACTCTGCAAAAGAATATGCCGTGGAAATATACACAGATGGTAGCAAGTCCGCTGATGGAGTTGGCTCAGGAATTGCAATGTATCTCAATGGCCAGATAGCCCAGCAACTACAATATAAATTAGATGACAACTGCTCGAACAACCAGGCGGAACAACTTGCAGTTCTGAAGGCCTTAGAAACAATACAACAAATGCATCTGACACTTAATACCACTAAAACTCTTGCTCTTTACACAGATAGCAAAATAACTCTAGATTTATTAAAAAATATCAGAAATCATAACTACTTAATAGAAAATATCAGGAAGGTACTGAACATTTTGAAAAGCAACCAATGGACAGTAGCGATTTCCTGGGTTAAAGCTCACACCGGAATACACGGAAACGAATTAGCAGACCATCTTGCCAAACAAGCTGCCAGAAGCAACGAACAAGTATCCTACGATAAGATGCCAAAGACTGGAGTACTGAAGACATTACGTGAAGACAACTTGAGGAGCTGGGAAAGAGAATGGCGAGCAACGCACATTGGAGCTGAAACGAAAAAGTACTTTCCAAGCATCGTAGAGAGATTATCGATGAAAATCCCAATCACATCGAATCTCACGACCATGCTAACAGGACATGGAAGAATAAGAGCCTATTTCCACAGATTCCAAATAACACCAGATGCAACTTGCCCCTGTAATGGAGGAGACCAAACTGTCGATCATATTCTACTTGAGTGCGCAAAACACGATATAGGAAGACAAACATTACGCCGAAGCATAATCACTAGAGGAGGAGTTTGGCCACCAGATAAAAGAGACTTAATGAAAAGATTTTTAAAAGACTTCTGTAAATTTGTGAATATGATTGACTTTACTAATAATACAGTTGTTTAAATTAGAACACAACTAGAGACGAACCAAGCACATATATGTAAATAGTGTAAATACTTTAAACACCGATGTAAACCAGAACATGTAGTGTTACACATTTGTAACGGAGCATGTTGTTAAATAAAGTCTCAAAAAAAAAAAAATAATAATAAAAAAAAAATATAAAAAATGCAGATTTACATTCATAGTAGACTCGAAACATTGCATGATGCACTGACTCGACTAAATGACGATCTCAATGCTGTATCTAATTGGTGTAATAAATTTGGTCTCAAATTAAACCCAGATAAATCCCAGGCCATTTATATAGGCCATCAGAGATTACTCTCAAAATTAGATAATATGAATCTGCAAGTTATGATTAACAATAAGCCAGTCCCTTACAGCTCTTCCATAAAGAACTTAGGGCCCATCTGGATCAAAATCTTAAATGGGTCATTCAGGTAACACAAGTGTGCAAGAAAGTATTTGCCACAATCCATTATTTGCAACGTATGAAGTTCTGTTTACCATTTTCTTTGAGGAAGTCCCTAATTGAAAGACTTGTAATGCCCCATTTTGATTATTGTGATGTCGTTTTATGTGATCTTAGTGAAAGCCTTGCTCTAAAATTGCAGCGCGCGCATAATGCATGCATTCGCTTTGTGTGTAATATCCGACTAGCTGAGCATGTCACACTGTCCCTTCTAAGATTATCATGGCTTCGTGTCTGTGAAAGACAAACTATGCATTCCCTTTCTCTTCTTTTTAAAATCCTCCAATCCTCAACTCCCCATTACCTGGCTAATCGTATTCAGTATTTATCTTCAAATCACTCACTAAATACCAGATCACAACATGACTCTCTGCTTTCAATACCTATCCATAGAACATCCATATATTCCCGGTCTTTTATTGTAACTTCTGCACGTTCCTGGAATCTCCTTCCCTCCAGCATCAGGGTCTGCTGTACGCTGAAAACATTTAAAATTAGGCTAAACGAATATCTCCCCAAAAAACGCTAATCTTTTGTTTAGGTATAAATCATTTACGTTTTATTGTTTCTTGTATATTGTAGATCTAAGATAAATTACTTATTTTTTTCTCTCTAGTATAACACACTTTACTAAAATAGTTTTATTTCATGTAACATAGACTAAATTCACTAAGTACTGTATATGTATGTATCTAGTGTATTATTATTACTTATAGAACTATGTTAGTGTATTTGTTTGTTTCTTCTTTTCTGTCTCTGGTTGAGGCCTTAACTCTGCCAGATTAAATAAAGATTTATTATTATTATTATTATTATTATTAAATAATAGTCACATACTATTAGAAGAACTTAAAGACAATATCGCAAGAGAAATTAACTCTGCCTCGGAAGCTGAACTGAAGCGTGTGAAAGAAGATTTCCTAAAAAGATGCCAGTGTTGTGTGAATGCAAGAGGAGGACTTTTCCAACATATCTTGTGATGAGATATGTGGTTATTTTCATGGTAATTCCAACTGTAAATGTGAGAACCAGAACCATTACATCGCTCACGGCTTTATTTGGAAGACGCCGACAATTTCAGTTGCTACAACAAATTTAATACGGTATTATAAATAACTAGTACTGTAAAGAGTGACCATTGTTATTTGAAAAGGGTGCCTAACAATTGTGCACTGCTGTTCGATGGCAAGGTGTTTGGGGGAAGGAGCTGGGATCAGCTAGACTCCAGACTCGCATCCAACCTACCCATAACAGATTCCATAGATGTTACAAAAGTGATTTACCTCTATCATTGATGCATATCAGAACAATAAAGGTCCCAGCACTGGTCCCTGGGGATGATCAGTATCAACCATTACTCAGGAGGAGGTTCCTTTCTCTATATGCAGACTTTTAAAAAAGAGGTCTTATCATTTCTCAGTTCTACTAACTAAAGTAGAAGCTGTTCACCTCCTGTAGTGGGATATTTCCCAGCTTCCAGACCACGAAATGCACTATTGTAAGTTTTTGCATTTTAGAGTGTCTGTTTATATTCAGTCTTCCTCCACCGAAATCGTAGTTTTTTTTAACGCTTTCAGTAGGTTAGAACCTAACTGGTGAATTTTTCCAGCAGTTTAGAAAGTAGATTTTTTACAGTTGGCAGTTTCTTTGCCTTAATATAAAAGTCATTTATTGTTTTTCTGATCACACACATGTCAAATTCATCCAAATCTGTGCATGTCCTTGGTTGACTTTTGTTCTGTTTTGGAGTTCCGAAGCTGACTGAACTTCCAGCTTAAACATCCAGCATTTCTCTTTTTATTGTTTTAGTTAGGGCACAGAAACCCCACATGCAGCAGACGCACATTCTTGCACTTTTTTTCACAGGAATGGTAAAGTCATTTTCCTCATTTTCTTTCGTCATAAGTTAAAACATTGGCAATAACGTCCCTTGTTTCTCCTTTTATAACTTTCCTATAAAGTTTTGACTGAGTGGGAGCTATTTCGCTTGAAGAACTCAATAATAGCACCAGCTAACAAAGAAACTAACTAACTAATAAATAAGTAACTAACTAATAAATAAATAACTAGTACTATCTTAAAGCAAATAAAAAATATAGGAATAATTTAAGAGAACTTCATATAGACTGGACTGCACAGTTCAAATGTAAGCACAGGTTTGTAACACTTGAACAGGCAATGATAGACTGACTGCTGAGCATCTGGCTCTGCACATCGTTTCCCCTTCTCTGCAATGTAGGATTACTGACTGTTCAGCCAGAGAATCACAGAGATGTTTGGGAAGTGATTTACCTCTATTTCATGAGTATTCTAGTATTACTTTTTCTCAAAAGTCCAAACAAACAAAAGGGGTTAAATTCAACACCACAATCTGTAAATATAATATGTAATGGTGAAAATCTTAATATAACAGAAGAATTATTACTATGTTTTCATGGAGAATTTAAATCAATCTGAATATGCTTATTGTATTATTGAAGTTGTCATGAAAACAGGTATTCAGATTGTTTTGAGTCTCATGGTCGGTACATCTAAAAAGGGGGATCAGATCGAATTGAGATCAAATTCAACACCATGAAAACACTAGACTGTATTCAATTCAATCTCAGTATGCTAAGCGGAGGTTTCATTGGTTATAGTGTGTTGGCGCAAAAAGTTTAATTGCTTGCATATCCTGTGTTATATCTTGGAAACATATTTTCATTACCGGTACTGAATAAAAAATTGCATGAAAACAGGGAATATATCGGAATGGGATCATAGTGAGATCGATTTGAATTCTCCATGAAAATGTAGTATGTTTATTAGGCCTTCAATTAGATAGCCATCTCACGTGGAAAAACCATATAAAAGAAATAGTTTTTCAAAATAACTTCAGCCCATTATGCAATCAGATTACTCCAAAAATTACAAATATTAAAACATTAAAAATGGTAGAAATTTGTTCTATTACAAAAAAGCACTAAGATTAATGGTGAATGTAAAGTAGGGTGGCCGAAAAACCCAACATTTTTTGTGCATATTGTATTACTGCACAAAATTGTGAATTGAGGAACAAAAACAATTGAATCGATTTATGACTTCCGGTCGTGCATCCGCCTTAAAATTTGTGGAAATCGTCAACAATTCAAGTTTTCCAATAATTTTCTATATTATTGAACTTGCCATCATCTGAATATAATAAGATTTATGAAAAAATGAAAAAAAAAAATTAAATTAGAAAAAGATTAATCGGAGTGAAAGACTAGAATTAATTATGTTTATTTCAGCTCAAGCATTTACATAAAATAAATTTAAAAATTTCAAAACAAATTATATTAGCAGAACTTGTTTAAAAAGAAAATACTGAAAACAAACTATGATTAAAATAGTCCAGAAAAATCCCATACAAACTTCCCACCTACGCAGAAGCTTTTCGGTTTACCACTCCGTCTTTCCAGCTCAAGATATTTGGAACTATGACTTCTTATTGAAGTTAGTTGTTTTTTGCTCTTGAGAGCAGCATCGTTTTAATGTAGCCATCCCTAGACTCAGCTCCATGAGGTTTTCATGATACTTCACATCGCTGAACTGCCTGTGTGTAAACTGGGAATCTATTAATTTTCATATCACATTTAGGGACTGTGCCGAATTGAATATGTGACTGTAATATTTGTGTCATCTGCATATTGTATTATATTTTTTATGAGACACTGTCTTTAAGGTCATTAACATATATCAAGAATAAACTAGGTCCTAAGATAGAACCTTGAGGGATTCCATATATAAACCGCCCGTTATTTAAAACAAATTCCGATATATATGTAGGCTAATATAAATACAAGAAATTGTTATAATTTGCATACATCAACAGCCAATCTTACTGCTTTCCAAAAAGGTGTGCTATATTCAGGAGTAATGATTCTCAATGGCCTGCTTTGTTAGGGTAGGTCAATAAAGCTAGAATTTGTTTTGAACCCCTATAGTGCGGAAAATCTGTCTCCTATAATAAGAAGAAAAGACAATATTTAAATAATTAAAAATTGGTTGTCATCTTCTGGTCGCACATCATACTAAAGATTCATAAAAAAAAATTATGAAATTGATAATTTTTTGTAAATTTTTCAACATTACTTAAAGTTCTATGATTGGCACACTATAGTTTGTTATGATTATTTTATGATTCAATAAAATTAAATAAAATAGAACATAATATTTTAATGTTTTCTAGTCGCACAATGTATTTGAAAAACAAATTAAGGAATTTAAAAAAAATATTTACAAGTTTCACTGTCCAGATCTTCACCTGTTTTGTCACAACCTAGAACTCACTATGAGGAGGTGGCAACATGTTGAGTTCCACCCACACCCTACCCATCCAAGCATCCAAGCATCCAAGCATCCAAGCATCCAAATCATCCAAGTCTTTATTTACGTTATATTTTACTCATACAACTATTTACAAAAATTAACTAGGATACAGTGGTTCACTGTAGGAATGGGATATTGGGAGCAATATATTGACATTGGAAACACAAAATTGACAACCAAAAATGTGTTGCCGTCTATGCAATATGTTATATTTATGTTTCAATTTGATTAGTTTTTAACTTGACTTTGCCTAAAATGTTGATTTTGCCAATTTTTATAAATAAACTAGCTTAAAAGGCCCGACGTCGTCCGGGTTTTGAATTTTGTATTTTGAAATTAACTTATGGAGGACTTTCGATTTTGAAACTTTTTTATTTATTTTTATTAAGGAATATTCCAATGGTTTTCCTTCATCCCACAACAGTCTTTTCCCCCATAAGTCCCTGTCCATAGAATCTTCTTCACTTAATCCTTTTCTCGCCATACTCTTTTTCACCCCATCCATCCAGCACTCTTTGGGCTTCCCTCTTCTTCTTTTTCCTTCTACTTTCCAATCCAAAATTTTCTTGGGCATTCTATCCTCTGTCATTTTGAGTACATGTCCATACATGAAACTCTAGGTCCTTAAATAATATGTATGTAGAATTTGAAATGAGGAAGACCGACATATCACACTCAAACTATTCCCTCACAAAACGCTAGATATATATTTCATGAAAATAAATCTGTCATAATGGTCCAGATTTCCACTGAATAATATATTTAGATAAAATTAAATAAAAATTGTTTACAGTGGATATTTATTTGTCATTCCAACAAAAACACACAACGTTTCGGTCAAACCATAAGACCTTCTTCAGGTGACTGTTTACAAGAAGAGAATAAAACTCTCAATTGTCCGTGTCATAACAAACACTTCCGTATGGTTTGACCGAAACGTTGTGTGTTTTTGTTGGAATGACAAATAAATATCCACTGTAAACAATTTTTATTTAATTTTATCTAAATATATATTTCATGGCTCATGTTGAATGTTGCATTCCGTTGCTTCTACATACCATGCCTGGGAGGGGTTGAAATAAGAAGAAAAAGAAATTCCGGTTACATAAGAATGTATTGTCTTGACAGAAAATTTTATTTTTCACTCTCATATTACCGTACAACCGTTTCGGGGCTGAAATAAAAAAGAAATTCAATATCACTTTCATACTTTCCTTCCCAAAAATTTGGGACATAATATACTGCGTGCGTATGTCTTCTTTTATATGCTTAGGGCTTCTGATAAACATCCCTATTTCTCAACTAATACAAAGCCTACAGCTATGAATAACGTATCAGGGGATAGGATTTTTTTTACCAACTTCTGATATAGCATACTCATGGCAAACCCTTAAGCTGTCCTTGCAATACGACTGCTTATTCTACATTAAAATGTGAAGTGAGAAAATGATATTTTCCATGTCGAGCATAGAGAAAGTTATTTGACTGCATCACATTGTGCTTTATTTTCGTGGATTTCATTCTTCAAGAACTATTTTCACATGTACAGTGAAATCTCGATACAACGATTTCGCAGGGACCAGAAAAAAATATTGTTGTAGAGAGAGATATTGTTATATCGAGAATTTACAAAAAATGTTCAAATATTGGTAGTATATGTAAGAAACAACTTCAATAATTGAAATGCTTTAAGTATTTAAGGAAATAAAGAATTTTTACACAAGAACTGCTATACTGTACTGTATTCACTCCACCCTTAAATTATTACACTAACTTATGAGCAAACACATTGTCTTTTCAGGAAGAAGCTGGTAAAACATCCCAGTCTCGTCAGCATTATAAATATCTTCTGGCAAATATTTCTCAGTAATTTTTTTTCATTTCATTACTGCACCAGAGATTTGCGTCATTTGTTGGTGCAGATTTCTCTTCCCATTGAATTAACTTAAAAGTTATGCCATGGCGGTCTCTAAAGCGGACAAGCCACCCATTGCTAGCCTTGAAGTCCTCCACACCAAGCATGGTAGCAAACTTCTTAGCTTGACTACAAATCAACGGTCCATTTATTGGAATGTTTAAAGTTCTTTTTCCATTGAAGCATTCCAAGGTTGCAGCATCCAAGTCAATAAATGTTGCCGTTTTCTTTCGTTTTCTAGTAGGATCCACGGCATTTGAATTGAGTTTTTCCTCGATCTCATTCCTTTTCTTTAAGAAAGTCGACACCGTAGATTCCGAAAGCCCGTACTTTATCGATGTTGCAGTTTGTTTCATGCCTGCGTCAATGTCTTTAATTACAGCTAATTTCTGCTGCATACTAATTTGTTTGCGAGAAGCCATGCTGACAGAGAAGCACAACAATACGCGAACACCACCAAACAAACTTGCCGTGCAGTGCAGGCACTGACTGGCGACCAGGCAACTGGTTTTCTCCATTGTGCACTTGAGCGAGGGTGAAGCACGATCAAGGTCAAGGAAGGCGATTCCACCCTTAAAACGAGGAGGGGGAGTTCATGATTTGGACTTTCACGATCTATTTTTATCGTTGTACCGAGGAAAATGTATTTATGGGGATTCTAAATGTAATCGTAGTCGGGAGGTTTATCGTTATTAAGAGTATCGTAAAACCGAGGGGAATTTTACATTATTTTAATGGAAAGTATGCCGGGACCAAAATATTTTAACATTATAAAGAGTATTATCGTTATATCGGTAATCGTTGTACGGAGATTTCACTGTATTACATCGATAGCATCAGAATTTGTTCAAGCCCAGTATTATATAATTCCCAAAGCCCAGGACACTAAACAATACACTGTTGTCATGATAATTGAATTGCATTTCATTTTTTCAGTATATAATATTTTCTGAAATTATATACATTTTCAAAGGAAGGGATGGCTTGTTTGAATTTTAATGTTGATCACGTTACTTCTCGGCCTTAATTGGGTATGTGTGCAAAATTTCGTCCAAATTGGTCAAGAAATGTAGATTTGTATAGGGAACATACACGCCCACATACATACATACACACTTTCGATTTGGCTTGGTTGCAAGACTCACACTTTTTTTGTTTTGTTTTTTGTTTCTTTGTTTGTTTGTTATGAAAATATGTGACAGCAGAACTCTCTTAACTGTGCCTGTGTCACACTTCTATTTTGTTGTGAAAACTATGACAGAACTCTAACTGTGCCTCATTTCACATTTCCGACTTTTTCCGTGGATTTTCCAAAAATTTTCTTTCATACAAACCTTGTCCTGACAGTTACGAACACAACAAAAAAGAAATCAGCCAAATCGGTCGAGCCATTCTCAAGTGATGCGGCAACATACATTTTGGCATTTCATTTTTATTAATACCCTCTCACACCCTCCATTTTATTTTTGTTCTTGAGTTGAGAAAATCAACATTATCAAAAAGCAATATCGGTATCATGATATTATCGGAACTGAAGTATTGATGTCAAAATATTGGATATTGAAAACAAAATATCAATAGTATCAATATTGATATTTCATTCCTAGTTCACTGTTACTTCTGCTGCTTCTTTTCAACATGTATACAAAAATCATTCACAGGCTGTCTTGATAATGGTATAGTTCTGATGTTGCCATTTCTAGCTTCGCATCCACATATTTTAGTTGAGGCCTCAGTATCACAAGTTTCACATGCCTCTTTACTGCCCAAATGTTTCAGAGAAACTTTTTAATGTCAATGATGTTTTTAGTGTCGGGATTGATTATTAGTAATTGAATACCATTATCATATACTTTCCGAAGCATTGGGGAAGGATACAACAAGCAAGTATTCCAGTCAATAATTTCAATGTAATCTGTAACTTAGAAAATTTGTCTGTGGTGGCATGAAATTTCAAATAGTTTTTCCTCTAGAGGCTTGTCTTTTAAAATTCTCCTATATCCAGCTTTCACATGTATTCTCTTTCATTAATGATAATTGTCCACAATAAATTTTCTTAATGTGCAAAGAAGGCTTTGCGTCCAATTACTGGACTAACAAATTTATCTAAAAAAAAAAAAACAACTAAACTCCATGGCCCTACATCTCTGAAGGGACTAGGCCTATCACCCGACCGCTGCATCATCTGCCATAGGCAGATGGCTGGATTGGGGGGCATGTGGTCATCATGCCAAGACCCATGGCCGTTAATGGTGATTTCCGTGATCAAAGCCGCTATTTCTCTATCAAGTAGCTCCTTAGTTTGAATCAGGAGACTGAGTGTACTCCATTCCAGACCTCCCTAACTAACTAACTCTGTGGTGCTAACATCCCAGAAGGGACAAAGCCTACCACCCGACCCCTGGGTCATCTACCATAGGCAGATGGCAGGATTGGGGGGGCATGTGGTCAGCATGCCGACACCCATAGCCGTTAATGATGGTTTCCATGACCGGAGCCGCTACTTCTCTATCAAGTAGCTCCTCAATTTGAATCACGAGGCTGAGTGCACCCCTAACCAGACCTCCCTACCTCAGAAAAATCCGAGGAGGTACCAGGGATCAAACTCGGGCATGCAAATCTAAAGCCGGCGACGCTAGCCACGAGACCTTGCAGTATCTAGGTTGTCAGATAAATACTGCAATTTTTGATTTGCTAGAAAAACATGTTTCAATAAAACATTTGCTCTTTTTTATGTTGACTCACACAGGCAAGTAAGATTTCAAGACAAAAACCTCAGGAGTGCACTATTACTAACTAGAAAGATTTACAAGAAATATAGACCCTTTAATTCTGAATCTCATGTTTCAGTATGTCACCTAAATAGGCTTGTAATTTAATACTAAGACTACCGTTACTAAACTAATAAGCATAGTTACTCGTCCTGCTTCACACCATATAAAATTACATCATAGTCCCTCCATCTGGTGGTGATGTTTCAAATTAATTCAAAGTCTTCATTCTGAGCAACCTATGCATGGTGGTTTGACATATCTGAGTCCATACCAAATTCTCCAGTAACACACATAGTTATATGCCTATTCTACTAGAGCAGTGTTTCTCAACCTTTTTGAACCCGCGGACCTCTAAAATGTCTAAATTTTTTTACGGACCCCTAATTTTACATCCCATTTTTAAAAGTAGGCTATATGTAGGCCTATATTTTTAATATTTGGGTATTAATTATAGGTCATTATAACAAAATAAATCTAATACATTTTTTTATTCAAAGGAAACACAGTTATTGAATTAGAAGTAAACTATTGACAGTTTAATATTTATTACCAATTTGATAATATAATTAGGAATTATGTTATTACTCACTTTTAATGTGATGGTTGAGCTTGTCGCCTCTGGCAGAGTTCCTGGATATCTGGCTCAATATTAGTCAAATTTAGTCGAAGATCAGCAGATACATTAAGTCATCTTAATTATGTCTGCGGACCATCTGCACTGGTCCGCAGACCATAGGTTGAGAAACGCTGTACTAGAGCGTAACTTGTCCAGTTTCCTTCTTCCTCATTTCCCTTTTCTTCCTCCCTTCTCTCCTCTTCCTCTTTCACCTCACTCATCTTGGTATTTTAAACTACAAGGTAGCTAATAAGACCCAAGAAACATTTTGCAAAATTCATTTATTTTGAACAAAAGGAAACACAAAAGTTTTAACACTTGTCATACTAGCTAGCACTGTAGTTCTACCGTACTTAAAGATTTATTTTTCTTTAAAAGATAGTTCCAATGAGAAAGTTATGGTCTAATTTAATATTTAAATGTACTCAGGCCAGAAGTAGTTGAGGTTTATTCAAATCCAATTAAGAATAAAGAGTTAGTAACAGCCTGTATGACTTTAGAATTTTGCTGTTAAATGATGATTTCAATTATTGTGATGTTGGTGTGTCATAACATAGATACTGTAAAATTTTTTCGACCTGACACTGCTCAGACAGATGCTCAGTACCCTGGATGAGTCTACAATCAACTATCTCTTTTCTCCTCCCACCTCTGAATGACCTTCCCCTCACTCGCGTTTCAGTAATGTCAGGTTGAAAAAATTTTACTGTACACTACAAAGGTACTTCTTTTAAAAATCATCTGGCTAAAATAATAAACTATTACTAGGGCCTATAATTTTCAGGCAGAACTGGGAAGAAATGAGTTCAAACAATGAGGATCCACCAATGGTCATTACAATAAAATGTGAACCTGAAGTAAGTATTTTTATATTTAATTACATATATAGGATACACACGTTCAGTTATTGTCAAAATTAATCTGATTGAAATCTACTTTATAGGATTTTATGCACGACAACAAAGATGTTGACTCAGAAGGAGAAATAAATGATACAGATGTTATTTGTGAAATAGAGGAACTTCCTAACGAATTGACTGCAGAGGGTTTTGCACCACATGTAAGTACGCCTATTGTATTCAAGACTTATAGTTCTTGAAGCTTCCTTACTAAATACACACAGATATCTTTATTATTTTACTAATTACAAAATATTACATTCTTCAGTAATTAGTTCAGGGACATAATGCTCCTTCCCAGAGGATAAGCATGGCCACTTGCTTTCCTTGCGGCAAGTGGCCATGATGGTTAAGCTTATGTTGTAACATGTACTTGTCATTCCCATAATAGGCCTGTATGTTGAAAATTTTCTGACACATTTTCTGAAAATTTTCTGTTTGCTGCTACACATGTTTCACATCTTATGAAATTGTCATCAGTTTTTATGTTTTCTACCCCATAGGTACTGTAGGTAGAGAAAGTATTGTGTTCTACCCTAAAATTCAAAGTTGAGTTTGCAGCATTAACTTTTTGAAGTCCTCTGATTCCAAAAATTCCATTATCAGAAGAATGACATAGCCTATTTGTTTGTGTTTATGAACACCATAGCTTCAGAACAAAACATTGTATGAAAAACAATTAACATTTCTTTTAGGGATGTGACATAGACAAAGATTTATTAATTAACAAATCATCTGCCCTCAACTGAGGGAGACCTTGAAGATCCAGAATTAAAATTGCATATTTTTTTAGAATACAGATTGTTATTTAGTTAGGAACTTTAAGATTAAGTCCAAATTGCTTATTTATATACAAATGGAATTGTAAAATTTCTAAAGAGTCTTTCATAATAGTAAAGGCTATAGTCTCTAAATCATAATTAAAAAATGTAACACCTTCAGCAAGTTAGCCATAAATTGAGGCAGAGTGACCCTTGCTTCGAATAGAATCCTGACACTGTCCATCAACACTGAGGTGTATCATACTTGGTGCTTAGATAATTTCAGTGCAGGATAAATAGAAGGCTTTCTTCTCTTCGTCTTCCTGTTGGGCTTGCAAAACATCTCTCTTAAAATGGATGGTCGGATTCAGTATGATTTCTCGATTGTCTTTTCTGTGAATGGCCACACTGTCCTATTAGAATCTGCCAATGAAATACAGTGTACTTATTCATGTACTTCTCACCCATTTAACAAAAAATAACTTTTTGTTTGGTGTCTCAGATGTTTTACTGGATTTGGGCTATACTTAGTGTGCTTATTCCAAATATGTAAACAGTTTTTGGCATATTAGAACTTTGCGCCCCATGCTGCTCCCCTTTCCACTCGCCTGGCAGCTTCCACCCCTCTCGGCTTCTCCCCGCGTGCCGCCTGCTCCACTTCCCCGCAACGCATACCTTCATGCCTGTAGCCATTGCTCAACGCTGGTAATGCATAATTGCAATTGATATGTCACCTAATATTTCACAATAAAGAAAGCCCCTTGCACCTCCACATAAAATTCCACAATTATAAAAACGACCCTTCCAACAAAATAGGCTATTTCACAATAAAAAAAATACCCTTGTACCATACATAATATTTCATAATTGTAAAAAACGCCATATTATAACATAAAATGTGGCTTAATTGATGCAGGAAAATTCCCTTGTACCAACACTACTTATAAAAACCGATTCTTGCGTTAAAACTTATGAAATCCCCCTAACATAACTCTAATATACAAAAGCTTCCTTCAGTGCTCAACATTCACTCGTAGCGTAGTGGTCAAGACTCCTAGCTATAATGCTAGGGGTCCCAGGTTCGAATCCCGGTCGATCCAAAATTTACTATTAGGAATAGGTCTCAAATAGGTAGGTAGGGTGAAGAGGAGGTGAGAGGAAGAGAGGAAGGAGACGGGAAAGGAAGAGAAGAAGAAATAAATTATTTTTTCTGTTTCATCAGTTCATTAAGAGATGGCGCCACCGTTGCTACTAGTAGTTCAAATGCCGCCGCTAGGGGACGGAGTTAGAGAGTTGGAGTGAGGGACTCGTATGGGGCGCAAAGTTCGGTTTTCCCCAGTTTTTCTCTACCAGCTCTACTTTTGTCGAGGGGGGGATTTTATTAGTGAAGTCTTAGTCTAGCGAAACAAAATCTTGCTTGAAAATGTAGCTAGTGAAGGTTCTTGACCATACTTTGGACACGTAGGACGAAAACTGTACAAAGTTTTTGGCCCTCAAATTGACAGCTCATAAGTCATAAACGACCGTATAGTATGTGATAATTAGACTTCGGACTTTTAGGTCGCTAAAAATGCTGTTATATGGTACCTAAAATAGGCTCTAAAAATTGGAAAATAGGTTCTAAAAATCGTAAAATAGTCTCTTATAAAATCGTTAAGTTGCCAATTTTCTGAAATATCTCAAGTGAAATGCAGAATATTATGTGTTGAAGTCACCATTAATAAATAATCATGATAAAACAAAGATATAGGCCAATAGTACTGCACCACCTCCTGCGAAGATTAACTCCCAAGTTGCTGGGCTCATGCTACCCCCAGAGTCTGAAAAGGCAGGAGGAAAAGGAAGCAAATTTGAACGAGGACACTTGCAATGAATGCAGGGGTCCTCGCAAAATGTGTTTTTATTTTAAAATAAAAACACCCTGGAAGCAATTTTAATTATAAATTATATTTTTTTAAAAGACTCTTATTTTACACTGAAGAAAGTTATCAGATTGAATAAGATTTTAAACAATTAGTTACTTTTAAGCAGAAATACAACATTGTTTTACACATTACCTTTATATGTTAAACAGTATGAAGTTATTCCTTCGAAACAGTCAATCCTATTTATTTATACAATATGGTGGCCCAAGTTTTAAAGTCACATAATTATTAATTACAGGCCACATGAAAACGATAATAATTTGATTTTAACAAACTTAACATTTATTTTTAAAATAAAACAATCACACTTAACAAGGTTTTGTTGTACATACCCATTTTTTTTTTCTTTATACTCACAAACGGCTGCCTTTCTTCCTTTGCAACCTCACGACTACTTACCCCTGGCCATAGGGTAAGTAGGCTCCCTTCTTGGAAGCCTAAACACGGCGTATGGCAACTAAAAATCACTAACAAATGAATTTTAAAAGGAGGATACTTGACCTCCAGACAAGGAGAGAAAGGACTGCAGGAGGGAAGAACACATATAATCGGAGACTGAAGGGGAGGGAAAATGAACAGCTTGCACCTAGGAATTAATGGCCCATGGAAACAGAACGAGGGGAACAGAAGGGAGAGACAATAATAAACATTTTTCACTAATTAAATAATATCCCAAGTTTAAATTAAATTACCAATGAAAATAAACGTAACCAAATTAAGTATTATGATCACATGCTTGATAAAAAAAAAACCCACCGAAAGGAGCAAGCCCACAAAGGATATCGGAATTTTAAAATTTACAAACGCAAACCAACATGCACATGCCCATGCTAAATTAACCTCTTAAACAAATGACCAAGCCATGCTCAAAATAAAATTAAACCCCCACCACAGGCTGCCTCCAAGAACAAAATTCAAGATTCAAACAAAACCCCATGAGACCAAAAATGCATTCCCTACAGTACACAAATCTAGATCTATGAACCAAAGGTCCATCCCGATGCAAATTTAAAACTCAAGGGACACCCGCATGCAACAAGGGCCAGAAATACTATGTCCACCATGCTAAAATTGAGCAAGCCATGCTGACACAAAGGAATCACGATAAGTCCCAAAACCAAACTTTAATCATATTATGTAATCAGCACTATTGTGTTAACTAAAATGAGGCTGGATGAATAAGATTAATGTTGATTAAGAACAACATACCCGTCCTGCAGACCACAGCAAACAATGGTTCGTAACCCTGGACCGCCATGACACAACATCACCACTTTAGGCTTCCAATCAAAGAGAGGCCGGTTGGCGGCAAACATACGGCTTATATAGGCTTTAAACCCTTTGGGCCTTAAATTCAATATCTCGGTTTACCAATCGTCATCTCACTTACAAAAATAAAACAAAACACTAATGGTCCTTGATGCATAATGAAAATTTTAACAAATAAGGAAGCGCGTACCAGCTTCCCAAGCTCGCAGCTCGGTGCGGACTGGGGAAGGCCTTGGCTAGAACCTGCGCTCACCAGCAGCTCGAGAGAAGGTAGGGGAAGGGAGAGAGTTTGACAAGCAAACACCAGAGCGCACTTCAAATGCAGCCCGGCAAATTGAACAACATAACAAATTGACTGATGTGAACTCTCAAAGGATTATTACGTAATACCCATTATTGCGTAGGATAACAGATTGTTGCCATCTAAGCCACATGCAGAGAAAGATCTATTTTTACATTCTTAAACCTCGTAACAGTATGCCTAAATTACTCCTTGAACTTAAATACTGTTACATCCACCCCCCTGCTGTCTTGGAATATATCAAAATATATTCCAACCTTATCTTTGAAGCATTTTGAGAGCACAAAATGAGTGTCCTGATGGGAGAAACACTTTCTGGAAACTGACTGACCACTTTCGCACAGATTTCACAGATACTTCATACCTGAGCATAAGAGTGTCCATACTTATCTCGTGGAATGAATTCCATACTACTTCAGTCCTTTAGTGCGAGCCCACAGTCACTGATTTTCCAGGAAGATGAGACATTTGTGCGAGGTGAAGTCTCTCATCCCCCATCAGATGACTAGTGAAGACAGGTCAGAAGCATGTTTCCGCAGTTGCTCTCCACATCAGGCACCAAGTTACTCAGCTCGCTTCAATATACAAATCTGCTCTCTGAAATCATAAGCTCTGCGGCAGCATTTGGCAACAAAATGGGAAACACAGTCAAGATAAAACCCTCCTATCCTTTTCAAATACTTTTCAAAGTAAGTTTTCCTCAACAGCTAACCCTCTAATCTTCAGCTCGTACTGGACGTCCGCTTTAAGTAGGTTATCAGGATTAACTTTCTTTCGCGTCGCGGCCATTTTAGCAGCAGCAGACATGAAACATACAAGATAAAGAAAATGAAATATTTTTATAAGACACAAACCCTGTAATAAAACATTAAAAATGCTTCCACAGTGTTCACCATTATTAAAGCACTAACCCAAAATGGTTAGGCCTACAGAATATTAATCAGCGAGGCGTGGACTACCAATTGGTAACAACCACGCTCACGTTAACATAAATTTGCACCACCTCCTGCGAAGATTAACTCCCACGTTGCTGGGCTCATGCTACCCCCAGAGTCTGAAAAGGCAGGAGGAAAAGGAAGCAAATTTGAACGAGGACACTTGCAATGAATGCAGGGGTCCTCGCAAAATGTGTTTTTATTTTAAAATAAAAACACCCTGGAAGCAATTTTAATTATAAATTATATTTTTTTTTAAAAGACTCTTATTTTACACTGAAGAAAGTTATCAGATTGAATAAGATTTTAAACAATTAGTTACTTTTAAGCAGAAATACAACATTGTTTTACACATTACCTTTATATGTTAAACAGTATGAAGTTATTCCTTCGAAACAGTCAATCCTATTTATTTATACAATATGGTGGCCCAAGTTTTAAAGTCACATAATTATTAATTACAGGCCACATGAAAACGATAATAATTTGATTTTAACAAACTTAACATTTATTTTTAAAATAAAACAATCACACTTAACAAGGTTTTGTTATACATACCCATTTTTTTTTCTTTATACTCACAAACGGCTGCCTTTCTTCCTTTGCAACCTCACGACTACTTACCCCTGGCCATAGGGTAAGTAGGCTCCCTTCTTGGAAGCCTAAACACGGCGTATGGCAACTAAAAATCACTAACAAATGAATTTTAAAAGGAGGATACTTGACCTCCAGACAAGGAGAGAAAGGACTGCAGGAGGGAAGAACACATATAATCGGTGACTGAAGGGGAGGGAAAATGAACAGCTTGCACCTAGGAATTAATGGCCCATGGAAACAGAACGAGGGGAACAGAAGGGAGAGACAATAATAAACATTTTTCACTAATTAAATAATATCCCAAGTTTAAATTAAATTACCAATGAAAATAAACGTAACCAAATTAAGTATTATGATCACATGCTTGATAAAAAAAACCCCACCGAAAGGAGCAAGCCCACAAAGGATATCGGAATTTTAAAATTTACAAACGCACACCAACATGCACATGCCCATGCTAAATTAACCTCTTAAACAAAAGACCAAGCCATGCTCAAAATAAAATTAAACCCCCACCACAGGCTGCCTCCAAGAACAAAATTCAAGATTCAAACAAAACCCCATGAGACCAAAAATGCATTCCCTACAGTACACAAATCTATATCTATGAACCAAAGGTCCATCCCGATGCAAATTTAAAACTCAAGGGACACCCGCATGCAACAAGGGCCAGAAATACTATGTCCACCATGCTAAAATTGAGCAAGCCATGCTGACACAAAGGAATCACGATAAGTCCCAAAACCAAACTTTAATCATATTATGTAATCAGCACTATTGTGTTAACTTAAATGAGGCTGGATGAATAAGATTAATGTTGATTAAGAACAACATACCCGTCCTGCAGACCACAGCAAACAATGGTTCGTAACCCTGGACCGCCATGACACAACATCACCACTTTAGGCTTCCAATCAAAGAGAGGCCGGTTGGCGGCAAACATACGGCTTATATAGGCTTTAAACCCTTTGGGCCCTAAATTCCATATCTCGGTTTACCAATCGTCATCTCACTTACAAAAATAAAACAAAACACTAATGGTACTTGATGCGTAATGAAAATTTTAACAAATAAGGAAGCGCGTACCAGCTTCCCAAGCTCGTGGCTCGGTGCGGACTGGGGAAGGCCTTGGCTAGAACCTGCGCTCACCAGCAGCTCGAGAGAAGGTAGGGGAAGGGAGAGAGTTTGACTAGCAAACGCCAGAGCGCACTTCAAATGCAGCCCGGCAAATTGAACAACATAACAAATTGACTGATGTGAACTCTCAAAGGATTATTCGTAATACCCATTATTGTGTAGGATAACAGATTGTTGCCATCTAAGCCACATGCAGAGAAAGATCTATTTTTACATTCTTAAACCTCGTAACAGTATGCCTAAATTACTCCTTGAACTTAAATACTGTTACATCACACAGAATTATATAGACCTATTACTAGCGCCTGTATTACTACCATAACAGTGAAAACCTAATCCCTGCGACCAGAAGCTACGTATATCATACTAGCATATTCAACCCCTTGTATCCCTCAGAGATTCAGAGTACTACGTTTTTATTTTTTTTATTTTTTATAAACTGGATGTGGGAGTCGGGAGAAAAACACTTCATATTCTTGGGAATTCCAAGGAATTTTTCTACTGAAGACAAAACATTCCTTACTATTTAACCACATCACAAATATGTCATGTACTGCACATTCCGAGCTAAAAAAAATTAGTACGAACTGAAAATAAATGATAGAATTTATAACAAATAATGACTTATTTTGAACGTTAGAGGAAAAACAAGCAAAAAGGCAATATTAGGCTCTAACGTAAAAATAAGCTGTTTTAGGTCCTATAAAAGAATCAGTTTTAGGCATAGCCACTTATAAAACATGCATATACAAGTTTTTGTCCATATATCACTTAAGGATTAAAATAGGTTTTTACCTAAAATCCGAAGTCTAGTGATAATACCAATTTTTTGAAAGACCCCATGTTATATTGTTATTGTGAAAACCTAATGTGTTAATGTAATGTTAGTGTGTTACTTTTTTCTTCACATGATTTAGAAGGTACAAATAGGCACTGTTTTTTATTTAAGTTATATCAAATGTAAAATGTAATAATATGCATAATGGTAATACCATATCTCAAAACCTAAGGCTGATAGGGCAAAACTAATGGCACATTTGGCATCAGCGACCTAAATATACCCAAGAATAGGTATAAATTCTAAGGCACCAAAATGGCTGTTGGTCTGTGTTATCTGCTATAGATGACTTAACTCTATGATGCCTACTGTTTCATAGCAGTTTTGTTGCAAGACACATGTCCTATAGTTTCGGTCTCATTGCAAACGGGTTGTGCTAAAAGCTCTGCCCGGTACAGTTAATGCTGCAGACACATTACATGACATTTTTATGGCATTAATATATTCAGAAGTAGACAGGATCTTCTTTATCTTCTTTATGGAAACCCAGGTATTGGTCTTGGGACACTCAGCATACATGTTAACATCTTTTTCTTTTTGAGGCAGCTCACATTATGCCTGGAAACTTCTGTTTCGAAAAATTTCTCAAAGTTCCTTCCCTTTGATATTTTGTGGGATTGAGTTCTTGTCAATGTTAATCTTGATGAAGGCCAGTTCTTGCTATGCAACTAAATTCCTCAGATGTTGCAGATGTAAACTGTTAACAAGCATAAGAAGGTTACAATTACAAACGTTATAATACTGTATACTGGCTTCCCATTGTGCACACAGCTGTCCTAAACCCCAAATCTTTTTTCTGCATATAGCATAGAATTAAATGTGTCATCTGGCAGCATCATGATTTCTTTACATCATGATTCACAGCATTTATGATTAATTTGTTGTTATCTTCCAGGAAAGATTGTAACAGTTGTTGTAATGGAGCACACTGTAATGGGTAGATTAAACAAGGCTATATGTATTCATTTATAATTTTCAATTTCTCATAAGGTGTTAATAATTTGGTTCTGACAACCATTGAGATCTGTAGATAAATTGCTAATGATTTTGCCTTAGTCTATTTCTTTAAAGAAATCACTCCCAGATATTTGGTGTGCTCATTTTTGTCTTGTGATGAAGTGATCGGACCCTTGTGTAGAAGAAATTTCATCTCTAGATAGTGTTCCATGTTTTATAAATATAGCTTTGCTTTTCTCAGGATTATTTCAGAGTCCTATCATATCAAGACTGTTTTCAGCTAAGTTGACTAGCGCTCTTACATTCTCTTTATTTCTACTTATAATTGCTACATCATCAGCAGAAAAAGCAAGTGCAGATAGTGATGGTCAAATATTGAATCCATATTTGGTAGAATGTCATGATTGGTAAGATAATGCATTCAAGGGTGCCCATATGATATTTTCTAGGGGAGGGGCAATTTTTTTAATTAATTAATTTTTTGTTGCTTGAACTTCTTGGGCCACTTTGTAACATTATATTACTAATATAATAAGTGCAACAATGACGTAGCCAGAAAATAATTTCAGGGAGGGTCAAAAGTATCGGGAGCTTTGGGGGTATGGAATACCCCCGAAGAAAGCGGGGTCGGGGTCCACCCCCAGAAAATTTTTAAATATTGAACTAATGAAAATAACATTTTACGCTAATTTAGCACTGAAATAATAGTTAGAAATTTTGTTTACCATACTCTAAGACATGCCAACATAAACAAGAAAAGGTTACCTAAGTCAGGGGTCCACCACCGGAAAATTTTTAAATATTGAACTAATGAAAATCACATTTTATGCTATTTCAGCACTGAAAAACTAGTTAGCAAATTTGTTTACCATAGTCCCGGGTCTGGACCTGCCTTCGGGCAGAACACTCATCATCATCAGGCCTACTCTAAGACATGCCAACGTAAACAAGAAATCGTTACCTAAGTCGGGGGTTCACCCATGGAAAATTTTTAAATATTGAACTAATGAAAATCACATATTACGCTATTTTAGCACTGAAAAACTAGGTAGCATATTTGTTTACCATACTCTAAGACATAAACAAGAAATCGTTACCTAAGTTGAAGGTCCACCCCTGGAAAATGTTTAAATATTGAACTAATGAAAATTACATTTTATGCTATTTTAGCACTGAAAAACTAGTTAGCAAATTTGTTTAGCGTACTCTAAAACATGCCAAACATAAACAAGAAACCGTTACCTAAATCGGGGGTCCACCCCCAGTAAATTTTTAAATACTGAACTAATGAAAATCACATTTTTTTTGCTATTTTAGCACTGAAAAACTAGTTAGCAAATTTGTTTACCATACTCTAAGACATGCCAAAGTAAACAAGAAATCATTACCTAAGTTATAATACTTGCTACTATACTTGCAAGTTATAATACTTGCTACTAAATAGTAAGAAAAGTTAAATAACACATGGAACAATGGAAATAATAGCCTACTCATTATGTTATGAAAATAAAATAACTGCTATATCATAACAAAAATTGTTTAATTTGATAAATTTTGAAATACAAAAATACAACTTTAGGTTTTGATTTTTAGGGGTCCGGACCCCCTGGACCCCCCTTTCCTAATCCACTGTAGATTCTTCTTCCATGTTGTAAATTTGGTAAAACTTCTGCATACTTTTTATGTCTCTACTGACTTTTAAATAATTGTTCTAAAAGAAAAACACCTGACTATAATTATTAATATACATTTTTTCCTTTCCCTGAGAGCTGAGGGGTATGGGCGCCCATGAATGCATCATATTATTTATAGCCATATTTAAAAAAAATGAAACAATGGTGAACCCACACCACATTTAATGCAGATAGGTTTAGTTTTGTGAAAGTTGCTTGAATTGTGTTTCATGACAGCAATAACTGAATAATGATGTATAGGTTTTTTGAAATAGCAGACTGTTTGAGTGATGACTTTCTGTTACTTTTAATATCACTTTACTTGAAGGAAATTCCATCTTTTGTAATTTTCCCAAAAATGCATCTTAATGATAGGCCTATTGTTTAAATTTTTTACATGAGGTGCTTAAACTAAGAGCTTAATCTTCTATTTGAAACAGTTTTCTGAAAATTCTCTGAAGGTTGGTTATAAGCAATCCATTGTTTTGCATAGTGAACAGTACTGTTGAATCAAGCATGAACCCTTCTACCATGCATAGCATTCAGCCTTCACCGACCACATGCTGGAATAGCTCCATCTCTGCAAGTAAGAAAATACCTAATGAAAATGTGAATTAAAGTATTTAGCTTACATATCTTCAAGCAGATGTTAAAAATGCTGCCCCCACTTATTCATGGGTATCTGGCAACAATGAATAAATTTTATATGGGCAGAACTACAAACTTCTATTGTCTCTTAACACTGATGTTTGATGTTCCAGCACACAAAAATTTATACATCGTCAGTTACATATATATCAGAGGGGATAACATTTTCTACATCTGCCATACTATAAGATAGGTGAGTTAAATACTGAAATTCTCCTTTTTTGATTTTGGTATTCTCTTACTTGAATGTTCAGCTGGATTTGGAGGTAGCTAAAACCTGTTGTGATGATTGGCTGCCAGAGTCCTGGTGAAGGGTGTGCGCTTTGCACTGTAGAATTCGGTGGCTTCATGTTTGATTCACACTGTATTTTTACATGAGAATGAAACAACTTAATATGCTCTCCCTGCAATGCAGTGAAACCTCCTTATAATGATATTGTTATAATGAGGGTTAATTAAACCAAGGGGCACCTTAAGAAAATTGCATGTAAAAAAACTAAAAACAATGTAGTTACATAACAGAAGAATTTATTTAATTCAGAAATATAAATTGTAACATGTAACACAGTAACCCTGAATTAAAATGTACTATACTGTGCTTTTTTAGTAAAAAATTAAGTTTATAGACACTTGTCATACTGGCTAGCACTGTAGTTCTACTTAAAAATTCATTTATGTTTAAAAGATACAATATTTTTGCTTTGTTTTGAGACTTATTGACTTTCTTTGAGCAAATGCCATAGCTACTTTTTGTCCTCACACCGAAAAATAATTTTGACTACTGGTTTCTAGTTAGCAGTCTAACATCACGTATTGTATGTCATAGAAAGTGCAATCTCAAAAAGAGTGGAAAGAGGGAATAAAGAGAGCAAAGAAAGAGACAAAACAAAGTTGAGAAAAAACAGTCAAAACTGAAACCATTTGCTTGGCATCGCGTGTGCATTCTTTGTGTATTGAACAGGCAAGTGAAAAGGCTGTATGTTTTTGCAAACACAATGTTTAGCAATGAGGCTAATTAATTACTCTGGTCAGTGACCTTGTTCTCATTTTTACTTTGGAATACTTGTAGTTGCAAAAAGGTACTTATGAATTATCTTAATTAACATTATTAAGATACAAAATTTGCCAAGATCAGAAAAAATATTGCTTAATGCAGATTTATCATTGTATTCATCTTCATTATATGGAGGTTTGGCTGTACAGTAGAGCCTCGGTAATTCGAGCCCCGGTATTTCGAGGTTCCGTGTAATTCGAGCTGGTCTTAAGAAAATTAAAATTGTCCATAAAACTAGAGTAAAATCCCGTTATTATACGGTGTCCGCAAGTAAGTTTTACGTACTTCCGAATGTGTTACATTTTGAGCTTTCTTTCAATTTTTCCATGCACAAAAATGCAGGTAAAACTGTCCCACTTGGGGTTTTTGTTCATAATACACAGAAATAACCTTGGCTTCAGACTGCTAATGCATTTCTATTATAGATTGACAGAAACCGTTAGGTTCAATTTTTCTTTGTCGGGACCTCGTGTCAATCAATTGTACAGTGCATATTTCCCCATCCTTTCAGAAAAGAATACTGTATTGTTACAGTAATCCCTACAATGGTAATTAAAAGTGTTTTCCTAGTAGCATCGCTTTCCCGTTCCACTCCATTAAGGGTCAGACAATGACTTAATCCTTAAAGGATGCCGATGTATACATACAGGCGTAACACAGGTATGTAGGCCTACTATATTGTTTATTTATTTATTATTTAAACCATTATTGTGCTCATTAAACATTTATTTGCGATTTACCCATTGATTTAGTGAAATTTCCGTATAATCCGAGTTTTTTGTAATTCGAGGTAGCCTCAGCCCCAATTAGCTCGAATTATCGGGGTTCTACTGTATTCTCACTCTTATTCTAAACCAGAGTGTGAAGTGACATGTGACACAACAAACTTTGCTTCACTGAGGGGCATTTCAATTATATTTTAGTTTGCAAATTTTAATATCTTTTGTTTTGTGAATTACATGGCGATTTATGTAAATCCAAGCTTCTTCAGTTAGGTGTAATATCCAGTTACTCTCTTAACATGATTTTGCAGCATTAACTTTGGAAACTGTTTCATTTTAAATTCTCTCCCACAAAACCTACTACTTTTGTTACTTTCCCAGCAGAATGCTCAGATACTCCAATTTACCTTCACCAGATGCCTAAGAGACAAAAGGTTTCGTTCTACAATAAATTTGTTTTTTAAAAATCATAATTTCAGGACCCCGAGGTCACTAAAGGTTAAAAACTAATGTTAGAAATTAGGAATAACATTAAGTTTACATAAGGGTCATTCTCCAGAAAAGGGCAGATTTCAATGTTAGAATTTTTTTTAAAACTATTTTTTATTTTGGATCATGTAATTTTTTTATGTAATATTTCCTTCTGCAGAGTACTACTGAGGTACTTGCCCTACTTACCGAGTGGCATTTTGCATTAAATTAATAAGGTTAGAAAATGGCGCATTCATGGAGGTGAGAAAATAGTATGAAATAGTAATTATAATAGAAGTTATGTGAGAATTAGAATTAATTTACTGTATTAAATGTTATCATGAAAATGAACAATATTTATTACCATACAAATGGATTAACACACAACTTTTTACTTATTTTTATCTATGTTAAAATAGATTATCACCTTAAAATCAAAACTTTAAATCAAATCATGATATATTGTCATAAACTATTAGGCTATACCAGTATCTTCTTTAAACAAAAATAAAAAATGCAGACAGTTAAATATGTCATCAATTACAACATTAATTACACCTCCATTGATAGGACTCGAGAGTAACAGTAACGGAGGTGAGGGTAACGGAGGTGAGATTTTTCTCTAATTTGTCAAACAGCTTGGGAACATTTGAGGTTAGAAAATCTCAGTTCTAGAGTTTAACTTAGCATTCCTTATTATTATAATTTATAGCAAAAGTAAATATAAAAACATACAACTTTACCGTTGGGTGTAGGTAACGGAGGTGAGGAAGTCCAATTACCAACTCTGCATTTAGTCCTTTTACACAAACAAAACAACACTTAAAATCACACTAACAGCTTGGCTTTATATATTATTATTGTGTCTCCAACGAGAAAAAGCCCTACTGTACAAATATATGCTAGGGCTATAGTTTAACAAAATACATACTAAAATATGTTATTGCGAATCAATACAAGAAATATTAAATAATTTTGCCATGAATCTGTAACACTTATCTCTACAAAACCTTGAAAATGTCACTGACAAATTTCTGGAACTGTGTGAAACAACACTGTTTTTTGAACATTTGTGTTAAAGGTGGTCCGAATCTTATGTTGCAAAAATCAAAATGGAGTTCTAAGAGGTGTCTCTGTCGTTCAACCACTGGGCACTCAAATAACAGATGGTTGACTGTTTGATTCTGGTGAAGACAGGAGCATGAAGTATCATTTGAATTATCAATTTTAAAGCGTTTAAAATATGACTTGAATTTGCCATGTTCTGTCATAAATTGAGTCATTATAAAACTCGGTTCGTAATTCTTGGAGTCTAGTCTGTCTTTGGCTGTTGGAAAAAACACTGTCTTTGTCCATTGTCCATTATAACTGTTTGTCCACTGTAGATTCCACTTATTTAGCATATCCTCCTTCAATTTTTTCTTAACATACGAAAGAGGGCATTTTGTATACTCATACCCACTGGATAAATTTGCGGCTGCCTTAGCAAGCTCATCTGCTCTCTCGTTGCCTTCGTTCCCCATATGTCCTTTCACCCAATCTAAACATATATGTTTTTCATAACTGTAGACTGCTTTTCTAATATCAGCTGCTATTGGATTCATGTTATATTTGTCGTCAATAGCTGCAAGTGCTGATTGAGAATCACTCATGATGCGAACATTTTGCAAACCGTTGACGCTCCACTCTATGGCTTTCTTCAGTGCAAGGAGTTCCGCTTGAAAAACTGTACATGTGGGCGAGAGTCTATACTGGTAAGTGGCTACTTCCGACTCGCCTTCATAGACGACAAAAGCACAACCAACTAATGCAGTCTGATCATCGGCAGTGAGGCGGGATCCATCAGTGTATATGAGGATGTCATGTTCGCGCAGACAGCTTCGTTGGACAGGGCAAGCGTCTATTGCTGGGTGGCCAGCAGTTAGAAAATGGACCGGGCGTTCAACTTCATCAGTGGTGTCTGGGTTGAAATCTAAACGTCCTTTCTTGATGTTTGTCAATCTTGCCCTATACATTCCCGTCAAATGAAGAGGTTCTATTCCGGCCAGAATCAATGCAGCATCAGTAGAAACTGTGCGGTATGCCCTTGAGACCTTTAATGCAAATCCGCGTTGTATTTGAGCCAGTTTCTTTTGAGCCCATTTCTTGGTTAGTACTTCCTGAAATGCTGACACACAATATAAAATCATTGGTTCGGCTGCACCTCGATATATGGTTTTAAGAATAGTTGAGTTTAGACCCCAAGAAGGTCTTACTGCGATAGATAGTCCTGAAAGTAATTTGGTGGCCTTAAGTTGTAATGATTCAAAGTGTGATCGAAATGTCAGTTTTCTGTCTAGGGTAATCCCGAGATAAGATAATCTGTCTGTGACTTTTATCCGTTTCAGATTCATTCGAATGTTTGGTTCCGAGATATTTCGTCTTCGTGAGACCAGGAGACCCACATTTTTGGAAGGATTAAAACTAAGCTTATTTTCACAGCCCCAACGATAGAGTGAATCGAGAGCTGAATTTGCAATAAAATTTAGATTTTCTGTAGTTTTGGACCTTACTAGCAACATAACGTCGTCTGCATAGGCCACGAGTGTGCAGTTGTCTGGTAGACGTTGCTTCAAAATGTCATCATAGAGTATAATCCAGAAACCAGGGCTGCAGCTGGATCCCTGTGGGCAGCCTCTTGTGACAGTTCCGGTCGTCTTGGCGCCGCATAATGTTAGTAGCGCCTGTCTGTTGCTAAAGTAGTTCTTAATTAGTTTAAAGATGTTCTTGGGACAATTCATAGACTGTAGCTGAACCAAAATTTTTGGCCACCATGCATTGTTAAAGGCTCCAGATATGTCCAGAGAAATGAGTAACCCCTCTTTGCCATGGTGGAACGTTTCTTTTATCCAACTGACTACTGTAAATATAGCATCTTCTGTTGACCTGCCTGGAGTGAAACCGAACTGATTTTCATGAAGGAGATTATTGCTGTACACTTGGAACATAACTCTGTCTATTATGAGCTTTTCAAAAATCTTACCCATTACTGGAATCAGACTTATAGGTCGAAGTGTGCTTGTAGTGTATTTACCTTTAGGTGCATTAGGTTTTGGTATTACTTTCACTGTAGCTATTTTCCAAGCATTCGGGAATACTCCAATATCCAGGCATTTATTGTATAATTCCAAAAAGAGGGTTGGCAGCTTGTAATGAATATGTTTTACTATATTAGCTGATATTGCGTCGATTCCCGGTGCTTTTTGGTCATTTTGTTTTAATATTATTCTTTCGACTTCTTTTTTAGTAAATGGAGAATCGTCGTTTGTATTAGGAGGCAAGGCTGATTGTTGGCGCAGCCACATCTGTTGTTCGTTGTCGGTTGTGTCCTTGGGAAAGAATGCTTCCAAAAGAACATCAGCAGTTTCGAGAGGAGTAGTGGTGCAATGATTTCCACAGTCTATGGTAGTTAAACTATTATTGAGATTTTTAGGTTTTCTACACATTTTATACACTAAATTCCACGGGTTATTTGCACTTTGGATTGAGCAGAACTGTTTCCAGCTCTGTATTTTAGCGTCATTTATGGATTTTCTATACTCTTCCCTCACTATATTAAACTGTTCCTTATACACTTCACGCAGAGGTGCACAGTTTGATCTCTGAAATCTTCTTCTGCACGCTGCCACTCGTTTTCTGAGGATTGTTAGTTTTTGTGTCCACCAGTAATTTTTAATGGGGTGGTTGCTGATTTTTGGCAAATGTGAGTCGCACAGTTTGGTGGCTTGTACTGTCAGGTCCTCAACTATATTATTAATGTCCGTTTCCGTAGTGCAGAGTTGTATTCTGTTCATTATAGGAGCGAGAGATTTAATAGCGGCCTGCTCGAAATGGTCCCACTTAACATTTTTAGTTTTGTATTTTCTTGTGATATATATATCACTGCTCACTGACAGTTGGTTCCTTGATGACCGAATTTTTGCTATAATAAGGCGATGGTCTGATAAAGTTTCTTCTTGGATAGACCAGTCTGCAATGTAAGGAAGTAGTAGCGAGTTGCAGACACTAACGTCAATAAAGCTAGAGGAGTCTCCCCTAGTGAATGTTGGTGTGGTACCTCGATTAAGGATGTGTAAACTATGTGTACAGCAAAAATCGAAGAGTTTCCTTCCTTTTTCGTTAGTAAATTCACTGCCCCAAGCCTGATGTTTGGCGTTAAAATCCCCTAAAAGTAACAAGGGAGAAGTCTTTATGTCCAACTGAATCCTTTCTAGATTAGCTAAAAAGGCATCGAAGTCACACTCTGGATCTGCATATATATTGCATATATAGACATTTAAACCATTGTACGGTACACATATGAGCACACAATCTGGAGAGCAATACTGTTCAATTTTTAATACTGTTCTGATACTAGTTATTATGGCTGCTCTAATTCTTTGCCCGTCAATACTGGTGGCTTTATATAAATGATAAGAAAACTGACAAAAGTTGGAGTCCAAGGAAAATAGAAAGACTGCAGTGCCATATCTGTGGAAATAATGGAACTTTTATATTGTTTCACGGAGGTGAGGTCTCACCTTGGGACAAGCATGTTTAGTGCAAAAAATTGTCTTTACAAAATGATATATTTTATTTTCAGTTATTAATGACTCATTTTTTGAGCTGTTTGTTCTTGTTATAACACTAAAACGGAATAAAAATTAAAGCCTGTTGAATTATGAAAGAATGAAAATGACAAGTCAGGCATTGGGACATGACACGGAGGTGAGATCTCACATACTGTGCCCTAAAATGCAGAAAATTGTAACTTTTGTTTAAAAAGTGGAATATGGGATCAAATAGACCTTATTTCAATCTAACTTATCATAATAATTAATAATCCATAAGTACTTATTTTATACCAGAAAATCAACTGCGACACGAATCTGCCCTTTTCTGGAGAATAACCCATAAATATACTAACTTTTTCTTCTAATTCAAATAATGTGTATGACTTTGAGTTACAAAACATTCAAAACATTCCAAATGAATGTAGAATAATGTAATTGTAGGTGCTACACCATGAGACTGAATAATAATTCTATTATCTAATTTATAGTTATTATGCACATAAGGCTTATACTCACACTTACTATATTTTCGTGAAGAATTGAAAACAATCTGAATTTTATCCCATTCTAGCAGTAGCGGCTCGTGGCTCAAAATGAGGGTGTGCTGCAAATACCATTTCTAACAGCAAACTTAAAATATTCCCAAAAATTATTAGTAGGCCTATCTAAACTGCTCGTCTTTTAATCCATCTCTGGGAACTCTCACGCGATTTTCTCTGCCCTAATTATTTTTTTGCTAATTTCTTTCGTCTCGTTGAACGTTGTGTCAGTTGTGTGACAAGAGAAAATAAAAAAACATAATATTAATAATAATAATAATAATAATTAAGGCAGGGAAAATCGCGTGAGAGTTCCTGGAAATGGAATAAGAGACGTGAAAATAGTATTTTTAATGATCGAGGTAGAGAAAGTTGCGTTAGCGTTCCCAGTGCGACAGAATACTTAATCGGGGTTGTGGAATCCGGGTTTTTCTGAATTTAACACATTCGAATTTGGCGGTGAAGATGAAAAGCATTGCTTACTCGACTATGATGATCCCCCACACTACATCACGGCCCCCTAGCTTCAGATCTTCTCACATAACTAACAGCGCGCTCACCGGTGAGACGTGAAATAATTAGTAAAGCCTCAGAACCTCACTCTGGGCCCGCTGGCGCAGCACATTCTGCAGGTTAAAACTCGCATATACGCCATGCAGTCAAGGTTGAGCATGACGTCACAGCCCTATGAAAAATGTGCTCTTCACAGAATCCCATCATGGTGCCGAAAAGGTAGTATTCACATTACCGACTCTTGACTCTCAAGCTACCAGCTAAGAAATTCTCGCATGGACGTGCCAAGTTCAAAATCTACGCAAAAGAAAATATAATATTGCGTTTGAAAATAACATTATACGACAAGCAGAAAAAAGCTGTGTGCTGCAGCTCAATAGGAGAATCCGCCACTGCATTCTAATATGATCTCTGTTTTCATTAAATCTCAATCCAATCCGGTCCCATTTTTAGGTGTTTTGACCTTGAGACTCATTGAGTTTAAAATGTGATAACTCTACCTTGTCAATGTAAATAAATTGTTAAAAGTCAAATGTATTTCAACCAACTTGTGGTCATATTCAATGACCAGGTCATTAAGTAAAAATTAAATTATTGCTACGTTGAACCAACATAAGCACATAATAATTATGTTGGTTCAATGTAGCAATGTTTTAATTTATACTTAGTGACCTGCTGATCACTGAAGATGAGCAAAGGTTGGTTGAAATACATTTGATTTTTAACTGATTTTTAATATTTTTATATTGACAAGGTTGAGTTGCAGCATTTTAAATTCATAGATGACGTCAATATTGGCTCTATTTTATCACAACCTTGAGACTCTGTTTTCACGACAATTTCAATATGGTGAGTGTACCCAGATAGAATTGAATTCCCAATGAAAACGTAAGAAATTCCGAATATTGAACATAAAACAGATTTATGAATAGTAAGTTATTAAAATATAATGACAGCACCATCAAAACATAAATGGAGACTGTAGAAAACAGAGGGGTGCCAACATAATGAATCTGAAAATGCCTAATAAGTGAATAATATGAGGTTTGTTCCCGAAGCAAACCCATGACTGCTTGAGAATTTGCTGTACTGCGCATGTCCAGTCTATAACTTATCCGTGATTTTGCACTTTGGGAACAGTTAGAAGAACTATGGCTAGTAACCCCTTGCAGCATACCAGTACTGAAGAGTTGTTTGTTTGCAGCACTGGTTACATAATTACATAATTATTTAAGAATGGTCGCTGTCAAATGGTTTACAGTGATACCCTCCCTCTTGTCCTCTGATTTGCTGTAACAGACACCTAATACTTATTGCATTTATTTTCTTTTAACAAAAATCTTTTTCCCATTTTAAAATTTCTTCTACCTTAAATAATTTTGATCTGCTCATAGATGTTGTTATTAAAAGAAATTGTCTATATTTCTTGTATAATGCAAATTTTAATTGGGGATGTTTTTATATAGTTCAGTAATGTGCACAGAAAGCTTAAAGTATGTTCTTTCATTCTCATGCTTTCATAACTTTTATGCTTTAGTATAATGTACATCTTCTGTTCATACTGAGTTAGCACTACTTCCCGTTGATTTCAGATGTTGGATACATCATGTAGTGAAGATTATAAATTGGAAGGAAATGAAAAGCTGACTTCTCGATTTATCTGTATCAAGTGCAATAGTTCATTCGATTCAGATTCAGAACTGGAAACTCATTTCTGCTCTTTAAGCCCTGAACGAATGCTTGATTGCCATGTATGCAACAAGTCTTTTCGTTGTAATTATAACCTCCGACAGCATTTGTTAATTCATGCAGGAATCAGGCAATACTCATGTGAGGTCTGTGAAAGGTCATTTACTCAGAAAAGCTCTCTGAGTCAGCACTATCTTGTTCACACTGGAGAAAGGCATTTCCCATGCGAAGTGTGTGGAAAATCATTCTCCCGAAAAACACTCCTCAACCAACATTTATTGAGTCATTCTGGAGAAAAGAACTATTCTTGTGAAATTTGTCATAAAGCATATACTCACAAAAGTTCTTTGCATCAACACATGCATGTCCATACAGGAATAAAAAGGTTTGCGTGCGATTTATGTGACAAAACTTATAGTGATAAAAGCAGTCTAAATCATCATTTGCATACGCACCAAGGTATTAGGTTTCCATGTGAGATATGTAAGAAGTCATTCACTCAGCGTGGGACACTCAACCAGCATATGCTAATTCATTCGGGAAAAAAGCAGTTCGCTTGTGATGTTTGTAATAAGGCCTTTTCTCAGAAAAATCTTCTAAGACAACACATGTATGTACACACTCAAATAAAACAGTTTATGTGTAACGTCTGTAATAAGAAATTTACTCACAGAAATCGACTTAACCACCATATGCGTGTTCATTCTGGAATCAAATACGCTTGTAAAATCTGCAATAAACTATTCACTCAAAAGAGAACAGTCAGTGAACATCTGCTTATTCATGCAGGGAAGAGACCTTTTGCCTGCAGGTTCTGTGAGAAAGCATTTACACTGAAAAAATACCTGAAACAGCATGAGGCAAATCATGCTGCAGGCAAGGAACATATATGCAATATTTGTAAAAAGTCTTTTGCCAAGGATGTGTACCTTAAGAAACATTTAGTTGTTCATTGTGAAGAAAAGGAGTTCTTTTGTGGTATTTGTCAAAAGAAATTCCAGTGGAAAGGCTCGCTTACAAAGCATATGCTCCTTCACTGAATGTGGACAGAAATTGACACCAAAACTATAATCCTCTGTCAAGTAACCACATCATGATTTTTAAGCACCATACCAAAACTGTTTTTAGTGGGCCCTTAGAAACTTGCCTGTTTCTCATACTTAGCAAAAATATTCTAAGTGATTTATGCCAATTTTAAAAGAGGATATACACACATTAGGCTCTCCCCTTTGAAACTGGACCATATGTGTGACTTGAGGCTTTCCCAGTGTTGAGAGTGTATAATGGTAATACCCTCTCCAAAAATACAGCAAAGGACCCATAGAGCATGTGCAAACCAGGTGTCTTATTGAATCATTGAGCAAATGGGTTGTACTGTAGAGAAAAGATGCAACGAACACCACAGATGTATTAGGCTATATTACTCAGACAAGTCTGTGGCCCACCATTGGTTCAACACTGGCCACATGATTCAGTTTAAGATCTCATGGAGGCAGAGATACTACACTGGTCAAAAAAAGTTAAGCATATAATGGTTTTATTAATTTAAATAAAGTAGATACATTATAATTGGGTTTCCGGTACCTCAGAATAGAACATAACGTAGGAACACTCTGTTTGGTAACAATGGACTCAGTATGAAAGTAAAATGTTGCATTCTTGGTAAAAATAGGAAAGAAAAGGAAATAAGATAAAGCTTTCATGAACCACAGATTATTGTCTCTGTTGGACATCACATGAGAATATTATAGGAGAAAAATTCCTCCGACACTGGGACTTGAACCCAGGACCTTTGGCTATTCATAGGAGAGAGGTTCCATCCGGCGCTGTGAATTGAACTCCGGTTTAGCTCAGTTGGTAGAGCATTGGCGCGAATAGCCAAAGGTCCTGGGTTCAAGTCCCAGTGTCGGAGGAATTTTTCTCCTATAATATTCTCAAGAAAAGGAAAGTTGACAACACATACAACATCAAACAAAAGGAAGTGATGTTTTCAGGACCCTGTTCAATAACGTGTTGGTCCTCCACGAACCCTGAGGAACTCATGAATGCGACGGGGCATGCTCAATACCAATGCATTGAAGCTCTCCTGAGGCAAATTGTCCCATTCCTCCATGGCGGTATTCCTGAGTGCTTGAATCGTTAATGGGGGATGTTGACAATTGGAAATGGCTCTCCTAAGAAAGTTCCATGCAGTTCATTTCCGGTGAGCATGCTGGCCAATCCATTCTTCGGATCCCATGTCCTTCCAGATACCGCTGCACAGTACGAGCCCGATGAGGTCAAGCACTATCATCCTGTAGAGTGAACCCTTCTCCTATAGTCTCTGCAAAACCACTTAATATGGGTTGGAGGATGTTGTTTTGATACACTGCAGCAGTCATGTTTCCCTCTCTTGGAACCAGTGGCGTGCGGTGGCCAAACATGATACCTGCCCAAAACTAGCTTCAGCCACCAAACTGTTGGTGACGTTCCACAGCCATTGAGGGATGATTTCATTCCCCTAATTGTCTCCATATGCGAATAGAGTTGTTGTCAGGGTGTAAGCCCATTCTCACTTCGTCTGAGAATAAAGTTCTGGTCCACTGGTCCCGTGTCCAGTTCTCATGTGCTCTAGCCCATCTTGCACGAGTACCCCTGCAATGTGGACGGAGTGCCGGAGTCTTGAGTGGTCTTCAAGCATACAACCCTAAGTCATGAAGTCTATTGCGCACAGTTTGGCTACTGACAGCAACACCTGTGGCTGCACGCAGCTCATGGCGCAGAGTAGTAGCTGAGTTAATAGGGTTCCTACGTGCAGACACCCTTATATACCGGTCCTGAGCTGGTGTTGTTTTGCGTGGACGGCCCATGCGAGGTCGATCTGCTACTGAATGGGTCTCTGGGATTTTTCTCCACAGTCTGGAGACAATACTTTGATGCATATGAAGGATGTTAGAAACATCAACTTGGCTCATGTTTTGTTCCATCAAAGTGATAATTTTGATGCGGTCTGCCACTGAAAGTCTGTTCCGAGCCATTGCACAGCACTAGGACGCACACAGACACTGACTGAATGCACTAGGACACACAAAGACACTAACTGAATTTTGCTCGGATTACAGGATTTGTTTACTAGCCGTGATTGAGGTCTCCATGACAATGCAGAATAAAACAAACGAAGGAGTTTGAGTTGGTCAACAATATATGTGGTACATAAAACCAAAAGAAACATAAATATTAGGTATTATTGGGTAAACTGGATATATGCTTAACTTTTTTTGACCAGTGTACTATGTCCAAATAATAGCAGAGTCCTTGGAAAAGTAGATCCAAGGTCAGAATTTCAATAGGGGCAGCATTCTTCAGCTTAGCCAGGCCTAGAAGCGATTGTAGGCCAGCCTCGCTTTCTCCAAATAGAATCCTGGTCCTGAAAAAAAAACAGTTTTATAATTTAGCAATATTTTTGCATATTCCCTCTTTTTTCATGCTTGGACGAGCTAAAGTCTGTGCAACACAATATTACTTTACATTCCTGGCTAATCCAATCTCTCCATCTATCCAGTTCACTTGTTGATTTTCCTGTTGGCCCTCTTCCATCAAGTCTTCCTGTTATAAAACAGTTTTTTCCTGAACCAGCTCACTTCCCCCAGAAGATGGCAGTAGAGCTGGCTGCTGAAAGCATGGATACAACTATCCCACTTAAGTAACCTGTTGGAAGCCACAGAAACCATTATTCAGAGCCATACTGATTAACTGTTATATGCTAAATTTATTCCAATACTTTATATGTTATGCATCGATTTCTGGCAGAAGATTTTATTTTAAGACTTCCTGATTATATACCATTCATTAAAAATTTCAACTATTGTGTGCTACTGTTACTAAAATGCACAAGTAAAGGAGGAAAGTTTTGAGTACCACACAAGTATAATCCACCTTACACTCTTGAGTAATTTCTGGAACTTTCTTTTTAGTAGTCTGTTGTGAAGTGATGCTGTAACCTGATCACCCTCTGTGAGCTGAGGACTGTTTACAGTTTTTATATTGTTACATTATATGTTGGGTGTGTTATCAGTATCTCAGATTCTTACAATGCATTACTAAATTCAACAGTCAAATTGTATAAGTTGTACAAATCATTTAATCTATAAACAGAGTTGCTGATCCTCATTAGCTGATGCAAGGTACATATCACAAATTGGCCCATTGTCATTGTACAGACCTCCAGCATCTGCTTTCTTATAACAGAAAGTATAGATTATTTGTGTAGTAAGTTACTGTATGTTGCAGTTTTTTGTATAGTACTAGTAAATAATTTGATAGGTTAACAATAGTATTCAATATGTAACTCATATACCATGGATTCCCACTTCAGTCTGGAAAATAGACTTGGATTCAAGTGTGACTACAATCAGTTTAACTACAATTTAAGTTTACCAGAAAGCTAGTTTTCTTAAAACATGTTCTCCACTTTTAAGCATTGAAGACATTCATGATTTTCATCTATTCATCATCCAACTAAAGAATGAAGTAGATTAAACAAAACCATGTGATAACAGGACCTTTTTTTCTTAATTCCATTTGCTGTGATTGGCTCCTGAACGTTTTGCATCTTCTGCTTGCTCCGTTGCATTCTCTGCATACTAAAATAATCATCTCTCAAATACAGAAAATGTATTTAAATTCCATGTTAAGGAGTTGTTCATATTAACATTTATAATTATTGTGGTTTTAATGCAATGTATTAACAATTTAACATGATGACCTAAAATTGTTTTAAAAAAAAGTCCTATAAAATAACCCTAAATTTAAAAAATGACTTTATAATTACAGTGGTATCTCGAGATACAAGTGCCTTAACATACAAGTTATTTGAGATACGAGCTGTCGAGCGAGCGAAGTTTTGTTTTGAAATACGAGCGACATTTGAGATACGAGGAACGGCCAGCTGCGTCGCTGACCACGGCCCACCAGTTTACTGCGCATGCGCCTCGTGCGTCTCGCGCATTATCCCACGTATTCCCCCAGTGTGCTTGTTTACCTCGCTGTCGAAGCATCTTTGCTAAGTTTTTCTAGGGCTAAATGCTAATGTGCATTTACATACTTTATCACATTTCTTTTTATAACCATGGGTCCGAAGAAAGTGTAACAAATATGTATGTACACTTTATAAAACCAGTTTTTTTTTTTTGCTTTACATTCTCTTTTATTATGTTTTTATACAATATTTGGCATTTATAAATACATTTTTCTTATTAAAAAACACGTAACAAAAACAATTGGGGGTAGCTTTTTTGGGGCTGGAACGGATTAATGGCATTTCAATTAATTTCAATGGGGAAAATTGCTTTGACATACGAGCAAGGTTACGGAACGAATTAAACTCGTATCTCAAGGTATCACTGTATAAAGAATCACCTAAAAACTGATATTTTATTTATAAAATATTATTATTGTACACACAAAGTTATAGACTATTTTGAAAATAATTATGAAAACTGTAAATGCAGAAAGGATGTTGTTGGTCTAAAATCTTTGTTCTTTGTTCTTGATTGCAGCATCTGAGAAGAAAAGTAAGAAAATTGTTTTTAAAGTAGATCCTACAAAAATGTTGCATTATAGTAACCTAATAATTTATTTAAATAATACCTGTATGGGGGAAAAAACCTTGTAAACCTTACCTTATTCAGGATTGCAGTAACTCACTGTCAGCATATGGATATTATCGAAGGTAGATGATCTTCATGTATATATTTACACATGGAGAAGCTCCTCTCCACATTCGCTGAAACTATGGGTGAATACTTGAAATATGGTAAAAAGTAAAAAAAAAAATCGCACTGCTAACTGTAACTGTTGTGAATGTTCTTTCTTCACGGTATGTAACTCAGAACATAGTTTCAATATGTAGACGAGTTTATAATATCAAATTCCAAACACAAATCTTCAGACAGATCCATTACAAATACAACAGGCTTCACGTCCAACCACCATTACAAGAACAAAGTGTTCACTCACACAGCAGCGCATGTGCAGTGCCCTCTTGATGGCACCCATACAATCACACTTTGTCATACACAAATATTGCCGGACATGAGCGAGTGGCGAGTTCACTACTTTAACACTTCCTCCCGAACAAGACCCAAGGTTAACAATGAATCTGACTCTTCATACCAAGATTGGAACACATAACAGAAAAGAAAATAGCAAGAATTTAAGGTTATGTTTTAGGTTAATGTAGACATTTTCTACTAGATATAATTTATATGTTTTTCACATTTTTGCCATTATTTGTGCTACAATAATTAATAAATCTCCATGTATTTTTGTAGTACTGGACTGCAAACTCACAAGAGACTCTTATCCTTAGAAAGGCGTTTAGCTGGCAGTCAATCTCTCTCTACTGAATATGTCAATTTCATGGCGGAGTATAAACGCCTAGACCACATGGAGCCAGCTGACCAGAATCTGAACACACATTATTCAGACTACTTTATACCACATCATCCAGTCTTGAAACCCTCAAGTACTACCACTAAACTTCGTGTGGTGTTTGATGCTTCAGCCAAGTCGTCAAACGGCAGATCCCTCAATGACATACTTGCCGTAGGTTCTACGGTTCAACCTGACTTGTTCTCTATCTTGTTGCGTTTCAGACTAAATCCCATTGCTTTCTCAGCCAAGTCGTCAAACGGCAGATCCCTCAATGACATACTTGCCGTAGGTTCTACGGTTCAACCTGACTTGTTCTCTGTCTTGTTGCGTTTCAGACTAAATCCCATTGCTTTCTCAGCAGATAGGCTATTGCTAAAAAGTATTATCAGGTTGCCGGCATACCATTCACACCAGAGGTTATACACAATATTTTATAGTGTAATGATGCCATCTTCCTGGCTTGTTTTTGAGTAACGGTTTGGAGGAATAAACCATAGTCCCAGATTGGTTGCACCAGAGCATTGTAAATTTTTATCAAAGATTTTATGGGGGCTCCCCACCATCTGCCCGATAAATACATGAGAAGTTTTTTGGCCTCTTGGAGTTTCTGCATAGTGTAGTCGATGTGTGCAGTCCATTGTAAATGTTGATCCATGATTATTCCTAAAAACTTAACGAGGTGAGCACGAGAGATTTCTTGCTCTTGTATGTGACGAGGTACTGAATGTGCTGTAAGCCGACGAGACTGTCTTGGTGTAAAGATGATATATTTTGTTGTTGACATATTAATCTGGAGGCCTTGTGTCTCTAACCAGTTAAGACTAGTGATAACGCCAGCACAAAAATGAGGAGAAAGTAAATCCTTATGAATTGTGCGGCGGTATAGAACTATGTCATCGGCATATTGTAGGCTGCGAAGATTTCCTGAAAGGAGCATATGGAGCTTAGACATATATATCACATATAACAATGGGCTTAATGGGGACCCCTGTGGGATTCCTCCAAAGGAGTGTCGTATTAGTTTTGACCCGGACTGTTGAAGATGTATATATCGACACTGATTAAGATTAATAATAAAGTTGACCAGCTGGGGCGGAAATTGAAAAAATTGCATGGCGGTGTAAAGTTGATGTAAATTCACATGATCGTATGCCTGTTTAATGTCCACAAATAAGGCTTGTACATATTCCTTCTGTATGAACGCCGATTGAATTTCGGTTGTAAGGAGAGATGGGTTGTAGATGGCATTATATCCCCTGCGAAATCCAAAATGATCCAAAGGCCACCTCCCAGTGTGCTCCATCCAATGGTGTAAACGTTTAGTTAGGAGTTTTTCTAAGATTTTGAGAGTGGTACAGAGCAAAGAAATAGGTCAGAAATTTGTAATATTACCTGGGTTCTTCCCAAGTTTAAGTATTGGAACAACTGTTATATGCCTCCACTCTTCTGGTACAATGTTATGCTCAAGGAAATAATTATAGCTGAACTGGAGAATGCCGATACCTTAGGGGAAAGAGCTGATAGTATACGATAGGTGATGGCGTCATTCCCAGGGGCTGAGTTCGACCGGCTCTTGGTTAAGATCAAACTGGAGATTTCCTGCATGGATATAGGTTGGAAGTCCTGCGAGGGCTGTAAACTTTGTGGGGAGGAGACTTCATATTCTGCCGGTGCCCAGTCTGGAGCTATGAGTTTTAAATAGTTATACTCTTCGGACACAGGAAGGACTGATTTATGTCGCTGTTTCTTCTTGGTAAACCACCTGATGTTCTTCCACAGTTGAGGAGGAGACAATTCCTTCCACCCTGCTCTTTTCGCCTGTCGAAGAGTCCATTTAGTGAAATCCTGTTGTCGTTTATAATTGAGATAAGTACGTCGGTTCATGTTTTGCATGTATTCATGTAGACAGTATCTTCTTGCGCGGACAGCTGCGGAACACTTATCATTCCACCAGACCGGTTTAGGAAAAGTTTTTTGATCACCCTGTATGTAATATGGAGGGTGGAAAATATCAAAGTAGGAAGTTATTCCCCTGATTAGGTAAGAATAAAGTTGCAGGCCATCCCAATCTTGGGAAGCGCGTTGTAAATAGTCCTCCATGAAATGGGAGATAAAGGTTGGATTAAAAGCACGAATAGCATAGCGAACTAGTGAGCGACAAGATGAAGGATTGGAGAATGTGTGGAGAGTGATTAATACCGGAAAATGATCACTACCCATGGGGTCCGGGAGAATCGTTACGGATGACTCGAGTAGTAAGTGCTGGGATGTGAATGACAGATCTGGAATATCGTGCTGCTCCAGTTGATCTATAAGTGGGTGAGAAAAATTAACCCTAGATTTGCCATCAACATACTTGGTCGCCAAATTGAAATCACCATAACTTAATAATTTTATTATGGTGGAGTAACTTATCATATAAGAGTGCTAGGTGCTCAAATTGTATTTGATGACGACATGGGCGTACGGTGAAATTTTGTTCGGGAGGGGTTCAAAGGGTAAAGTAGCCGGCACTGTGGTTCATGCTTAGTGTGTGGGTCTGGCATGCAAGTGAACCCGGTTCAAGTCCCGAGTTAGGCAGGCGTGTCATTCGTGGTGGATAAAGCCGGGCGTAGGGAGTTTTTCTCGAGGGCCTCCAGTTTCCCCCATTCATTCCACCACACTCTCCACCTCATCTTTCACTTTCCCTGTGATCATCATACCATTTCCTTTTCCTGTTTCCGGTATGCCTCGCTCCAGCACCTGTTGTGGTCATGAAGTTACTGGATGGTGTGCCACCAAACTGGGGGTCTATTTCCCAAGAGGTACCGAGGCAGCAGCACACGTGGCATAGAAAAGGTATCTGATCGATTAGGGAAGTTCCGTGGGGCTCGCGATGAGGTCTGTTGATGGGGGGGGGGGGCCATTGGGCACGCATATCATTCCATTACCGGAGGATAGCACGGTGGGCCGAAAGCTAAAGTCTAAATAAATACTTTCTTTTGACAAAAATTAACATAATACTGCATGATGTATAGGGCACATTTTTAAAGCCATCTGTAATTCCACCGGTGAGTGTTCGGAGTTGTATAATAATTATCGTATCATGGATTTGCAAGAAGTGGAAATAATAATATACGGTGGGCAGGGAACTAATAACTGAGTGCTACCATTCTTATAAATAATGTTATAAGCATATTAAATTCATTTAAATTAGGTTCCTAACCTCACTGGGCAGTTATGGATAACGTTTGGAGATACTTGGAAACCAACATTAATTGATTTTTATGTGGATTTTTTTCTTTTGTCGTCTTGAAACAAAATCAACTCATCACTTTTCATGTTTATAGGACTCATACTCTGCTCAAGAGCAGTTCATAGTTTTCGCACAAAAATAAACTCTATTTATGAATGGAAAAAGAAAATCGCACAATTGTGCATCTTTTTGTGCTAGTGGCACTTGTCATCTGCTTCTCTGCTCTGCCATGTCTGTCATCTAAGAAGCATCGTACATAAAGTTTGATGAGTCTGATGACAATCAATGAGTTTCATCACACAAACACCGGTGAGTTTAATATCAGTTGAAATTTACTCCATTAAATACACTGACAATAGAAAAAATTGACAAGCAATAGTTCGATGCCTACCCTACTGTACATACACAGATCTCGAAGTCCTCATGTAGCCCTAAAGGTAAAAGGAGTATAAACACAGCAGAAAAAAGTTGATTGCTAACATTGTAATTTCGTAAATATATATATATTCAAACTCTGCAGGATATTAAGCTGAAATTCAATGAAATTCTGATACCCAAACGACCTCACCACATGGGTAACCAGACCACCGAATCCGAAAGGAATTTTATTCACTATTATTAAGCTGAAGAACTACCAACACCACACCGTTTTGAAATTTGAATCTAAAATAAATTATGATAAATCTTAAATAATACATTGATATGTACGAAATTTAAAACCGAACCAGCAATTTTTTACATTTAATTTCACAATGTTATAATCTTAAAAATATAGCAGACATTTCGGGGGGGTTTCAACCCCCTGAACCCCCCCTTACCGTACGCCCATGGATGACGAGGTGGATTATAGACAACTGCAACTGAAAGACAAGCAGTATTAACTGCGATGAATTGCAGGTTACTTTCATCTGTGTTATTATGAATATTACAGTCTGCTACAGTGAGAGTATTGTGCAGGCCAATGAGGATTCCACCTTTTCCATCCTGCCGGTCTGCACGAAAGACTGTGTAATTGGGCAGGTTGAATGGATGTATGGGTTGAAACCAGGTTTCAACTAAAGCTATGATTATTAATAAATTTCATCTTGTATTTGAGGGTAATTTTTAGAAGTATAATTGTAAGAAAATTTTTAGTCTAAACCCTCATAAAAGATAATCAACTAAGAAGCGAAAGACCAAAAATTCCTATAAGATATAAAACCTGATGTGATTATAGTGTTAACTAAAAAATTTTTATGAAATGAAGTATTAATTTGCATTTTACTATGTTGTCATAACTAGTTAGGAGAGTTAGGTTAGAAGACCATAAAGTATATAAAATCCAAAGGGACATTAGGGGTGAGTTTTGAGGCCAAAATGGCCAAAATATAATTTTTTTTAAATTTTCCACATAATTAATCTTTGGACCCCCACGGATCGTTTAAGCATAATTTTTTTCACGCTCCGCCATTTTTAAAGGCCTAGCACTATTTTTAAATCTCCCATGCACTGGTCTTTAAACGCCCCCTTGTTCATACTCCGCCTGCGAGTACATTTCTTGCTAATTTTTTGCTGATATTTTGATTTATATAGGAGCCATATTGAAACTAGACTTGAAAAGCAAGTAGGTGCTTCCATCTAGCCATCTGTATCAGAACTACTACTACGTTATCAATATAAATGCCAAAATCTAGACAGGAAATACGAATAATCTGCTTTGTGAAAAAGTTTTTTTCACTTCTTTGATTACAATTTTATATTATTTTGTTTATTTATAGGTTCTATTGTTTTATGGTGTTAATTTTTTAACATATTTGAATCTTCTCAATATATGTCTGACTCACTAGCTTCCTGTTTACATGGGGCACATGGTGATCACGTTGTGAGAAAAGTTTTCTGTTTACTTGTTGTGTTTATAATAAATCCTAGAAGGCATCCTTTGAAAGGAAGATCGAATAAAAGGAAGAAACAGACTAAGGCAGCAATAGCAGCTCGGAAAGCAAAGAAAGCTTGTGATGAAAGCATTGTAAATAGGCCAGTTCCAGCTGGGAGTTGTGAATATGTAAATAAAGTTAGTGTTAGTGATTATGTAAATAATGCTAGTGATACTGTAATTAGTGCAGATGGTAATAGTAAGGTCATTACTGTAAACACTAGATCTGAACAGAAATTGTCAGATGCTCTTCCTTCAGGATCAGTACATTCATCTGAATCCAGTTATCTGCTTGTCCATACCAGCACATTTCCTGATTTGTTTAAAAATCTGAAATGCCCTGACTGTAATGAAGCTTCCCTAAATGTTGAAATAAAAGAGCAGCATGGGTTTTCCACTAAACTCCTTGTAGTACGCAAATCATGTGGGCATAGTACAGGCAAAGCATACACAAGCCCTAGAACAACAGCACCTGTGAAAAAAACACAACGACCTCGTTTTGATGTGAATAAGAAAGCTGTAGAAGCTTTCTTGAATATGGGATGTGGTCACAGATACATGGAAAAGTTTTGTATGGCAATGAAAATGCACTGCATGAACTCTAGAACTTTTACTGACCACATGCATGACATAGCGGCAGAAGTTGCTACTATGAAAGAAAGAATTCTGAGTCACAGTAGATCTGTAGTACGGAAGGCCCATGAATGTATTGACTCATCACTTGCAGATGCCACTGTAATTGATATTGCTGTGTCATGTGATGGCACATGGCACATGGCACAAGAGGGGTCATACATCTCTTTATGGCATAGGTTTAGTTGTAGATATTTTGACAGGACTTGTCATTGATTATGAAGTCTGTCAAAATTTTGTCATTATTGTGCTAGCCTTGACAGTGAGTTTGGTCCTGGTACTCCAGAATATATGATACTGGCAGAGGCTCACAAGAAAAGTGGAGAATGCTGTAAGAACTTTGATGGATCATCAGGGTCAATGGAGGTTCAAGCTGCAGCTATATAGAAAAGATCTATTGAGAAATGTGGAATGCGCTACACAAGTGTGCTGTCAGATGGAGATGCTAGGACCCACCAGCATCTGAATGGAGCAGCAGTGTATGGTGAAGGTGTTTAAATCATAAAAGAAGAGTGCATAAACCATGTAGCTAAGAGAATGACTACTGGACTACTGAAACTAAAAAAAGACACTAATGACATGAATCTAGGTGGACGTGGCCGTGGTACCTTGAAAATGGAAACGATAAAGAAACTATCAAGTTACTACAGACAGGCCATTCAGAAGCATATTCCTGATGTTGCTGCAATCAAAACTGCTATTTATGCCACCCTGTATCATTATAGGTCCACAGATGAGAATCATAACCATACAAAATTCCCTAGTGGAACAGACTCGTGGTGTTTCTATAATAGGAGCATTGCTCGAGGCGAGACCCCACAGAGCCATAAAGAGATGTCGGTCCAATTTGCAGACAAAACAGTGACCCGTATCCTGCCAATCTACCAAAGACTAGCCAGTAATGAACTATTAGATAGATGTGTCAGAGGAGGAACACAAAATTCCAACGAATGTGTTCATTCCGTTATTTGGAGAAAGTGTCCGAAAGAAATTTTTGTGTCTAAGAAACGGGTGGAGATAGCAGCATGTACTAGTATCTCTGAGTTTAATATGGGATGTTCTGCAACTCTTGAGCTGAAGTGTATTCTCAGAGGTGAAGTGTCTTCATCCGTTACTTCAGAATTAACAAAGCGTCGTGACCAGGTGCGAATATACCAGAGCAAGAGATCGAGCTCCCAGCGTTTGAAGAAGACACAAGAGGTGCAAAAGATGAAGAAACTGCAGCAGGAGGCAGCCAAGCAGAAGAAGGAAGGAAAAACATATGAATCTGGTGCATTTTAGTAATTCAGGTGAGGCAGTCTGGCTTTTATAGCATGCGTTTGAATTAAAACGCATTTTTCTCAATACTTTGTTTTCACATCATCAAAATGTTCCACGCATCTGAAATTTTCATGAATTACATTGAAAGTTTTCCTAGATGTTCAGAATATGTGCTATGGAATAACATTGCAATATCTAAGTTAACTTTAAAATAACTGAAAATAAAAATAAAAATTAATTAAAATATATTAAATTTTTTAAATAAAAATTTGCCACATTAAAAAATAAAATTACAGCAAATATTTAATAGCTACCTGAAATGTCTCAATGTTAAAGTGTTCAGGATGGCTGTAGGTATTTGTAAAAAATTATACATGTCTTGACCTTAAGAATCAAGATGCACGGAACATTTTGATTAGATGATAAATTTAACCAATAAAATTACTTAAATAAATTATAACTCAAAATATTTCGATCCAATTAATCTCAAATTTGAAACATTACTTACTCTTGTCAATATTAGTATATAGTTAAAATTTCAGAGATATCTGTTGATAAATGTGGAACTTTCAAAACTCACCCCTAATGTCCCTTATGTATAGCGTTAATAGGTCAGATTGTATGTAAGAGACATTAATAAAATAAAGTGAAGCAGATCCAAAAAACTGTTGATATAATATCTTGTTTAGATACACATCTCATTTAGATAGAACAGACAGTCTAAGTCAGTAATAGAAAACCATTAATATTAATTAGTTTATTCAAAGAATAATAGTCACATTATTGAATGATTATGAATCCACTAAAATGTAAGAAAATTGTTAAATTACTTATAATATATTTTTTGCAAATTTTTATATCTAAATAAGTTTAGTTGACTGTTAAAAGCAATGTTAAATATAAGACTTATTTAAAATTATTTACAAGTGTACAATCTTGAAAGGTTTCACATTATAAATCTCATATTACAGTCGAATTTGGTTAATTCGACGTTGGATAATTCAAAATATTGTATAATTCGAATAAATACTCATTCCCCTTGAAATTCCTATATAAATGTGTGTTAAAAAATTGCAATTAATTCGAATTTTTTAAGTTTAATTTGGATAAATCGAAGCTCAAATTTGTCTCATGTTAATGTTGTAAGGATTCCAAGAGTTCATTGCTTCCAGGAATTCCACAATATTCTCTATTTCGCTGAAGAACCTTAGTCGGTAGCAGCCAGCAGGTACCGTACTAAAGTGTACTTTTAACCACCGTTATCTTCCTCCTGCAGAATAGATGTTTAATGGAATGCGAAGTTCACCCCCTCCACTACAGTCTTGGAGGGATTCAACACTTCTGTGAAAATTTTAGTGTTCATTCTATCCTACAAGTATGACTGTGTTTAAAAAAGTCAAAGCGTAGAGTTCCTTTATTCAATTTAGGGTTACAGTTTTAGTGTGGAAAAAAAATGGTTTCATTTAACATCCAAACAACAAGATGGCAGTCATTAAGGTAAGATTCACTATACAATAATTATTATTTATTGCAATGAGTTTATTTTTAACATTTTTACGGCATTTTTGTTTAAAAAGTTACAGTTTTGGTTAATTCGAAATTTTGATAATTCCCCTTGGGGTTCGAATTACTAAGAGTCCACTGTATATGTTAATTTATCACGTGTTATACGTGGTATAGTTATATAAAAGTAGTGTGGTACACACTCATGCAGAAGTCTTATTACATACTTAAAAGCTAAAAGTTTTTATTTGAGACAGTTCACATTACAAGTCTCATATTATATATTAGTTTATCACGTGTTATACGTGGTACAATGTATAAGATTAGTGGGAAATTCACTCTCTCAGAATTCTTTTTATATTACCAAAAGCTAAATAGCTAATTCAGTGTGTAGTAGTATATAGGTACCAAATATTACTTATATCATATATACAAAAGATGTGTCCAAATATTTATACTTTTTTGATGATTCTAACCTAACTTGATTAGGAGTTAGTGCAAATTTAGATCGATGTAACTCATTGAATGTGTAGATACTGCACTATTATTACTATTTGGTTTTATAAATATTTCTTCTTTGTGGCAATAATGTCAATAATTATTATATGCTTTTCGTAGACAACACTAATGACTGTAGATTATCAGGAATTAGTCAGTCGCTTCTAGTCGTAAGGTTGATTAACTGGCTATGTACATTTCGGCACAAAGATGTACCGTACCATCTTCAGTCCATAAATCTTTAAATAAAAGAAAATAATAAGAAATTAGTTAAACCACGTTAAGAAGTTGAATAAAAATCTTGGAATGTATTAAGTTAATGATTTGAAGAGACTAACCTTGTATCAGTTGTAGGTTTCATTTAGATGTGATCATGCTGAGTGCTTTGTAGCTACTGATAAGTGGTATATTCTGAGATTAAGGCTTAGGTTGCTAGAGCAAGTTCAAAAAGGGGGTTATGTTCAATTGAGTTTTCATTGAGGATATTGTTTTTATTTTTGTATATTTCTAGAGATTCCAGTGTGTTTAATTTTCTATCTATTTTGTGTTTATGGACAACAGTTAATGTATTTTCTATTTTATCATGTTTGTGGTTGTGTGTAATTAAGTGTTTAGCGTATACTGAATTATATCTTCTATGTTTATAGTCTAGCATGTGTTCCTTATATCTTAATTTGAATTTTCTACCTGTCTGTCCTATATATACTTTGTTGCATTCCAAGCATTCTAATTTATATACACCATTGTTGTCGTAAATATCTTCTTGGTTATTATTTATATTGTAAAGTTTGTTCTTTAGGTTGTTACTTGTTTTGTACGCAATGTGAAAGTTGTTTCTTTTTTAGTATTTTCGTTATTTTGTGTATTTTGTTGTCTGTATAATTAAAAGTAGCAAAATTTGATTTTTTGTTATCTTTAATAGGTGTCAGTTGGCTATTATGGTTAAGTTTATTTGAAATTTTTCTTTTATATTTATTAACTATATTGTGGACATTTTGGTTGTTATAACCATTATTTTGAGCTATTTGGATAATAGTTTTATATTCTTCATCATATGCTTTTTTGCTTAGTGGTAAGTTTATCATTCTATATACCATACTATTGATAGCTGAAATTTTCTGTTTAAATGGGTGATTAGAGTTCTTATCATAGTATCTGTAAATGTGGATTTCCTAAATATGCTAAATAAAATTTTACTATATTGTCTATTCAATTCTATGTCTAAAAAAGATAGTTTATTCTCATGTTCTTTTTCTAGTGTGAAAGTTAAGTTTTGGTTCATTTTATTGAACTCCTGCAGTATTTCTTCTGGATCATTTTTATTACATATAATAAAATTATCATCTACGTAGCGATAATAAGCTTTAATGTTATGTTTATGAATTATCTTATTAACAAGTTTATTTTCTAAATTTTTAAGAAAGATTTCTGAGATAATACCAGACAGAGGAGAGCCCATGGCTAAACCTTCTTTCTGGAGGTAAATTTTGTTGTTAAATTTAAAATAGTTTTGTTTCAAAATATGCGAAATCAAATTAACAATTTGTTCGATTACTAATGGGTTTTCTTTAGCCGTGAGTAAATTGTTTTGTAATATATCAAGTGTATCATCTATAGGAATGTTTGTATATAAGTTTTTAATGTCCAACGGTATTAGAATCTCATTCTTGTTTAGTGTAATGTCTTTTATTTTATTGGCAAAATCTATTGAATTTTTTACTGTATACTTATTAGTTAGTTTAAGTTTTTCTTTAATAATATTTGACATGACTTTAGAAATTTTGTAGGTGGGAGCATTAATGAAATTTACTACAGGTCGAATGGGATAGTTATTTTTATGAGTTTTTATTTGAGCTCTTAAATATGGAATTTTGGGGTTCATATTAATGCTATATTTTATATCATGCTGGTTGAGTATAAGGTCAGATGTTTTTATGATATTTTTAATTTGTGTTTGGAATTTCTCTGTAGGGTCTTTTTCTATTTCTGAGATGTTATTATCTGTAATGAACTCTAGTGTTTTAGTAATGTATTCTTCATTGTCAATCAAAACTATGGCATTACCTTTATCAGCTTTCGTATGTTTGATGTTATTGTCTTTTAATTTTTTATTAATTTCTTTTAGGTTTTTGAGATCATGAGTGAACTTTCTATTTGGAGTAGATGCATTGTCTATGTATGTTTCTTTTATTGCTGTAGCTAATTCGTTTCTTAGTTGTAGTTGGTTTTGTAATGGTGCACTGGATATAGCTGTTTCTGTATTTATGACTAGCGTTTCAATTTTCTTTTTAGTAGGCATTTCAAAATTAAATTATATCCTTGTTGAAGAATTTTCGTTTCTTGTTCATTGAGATTAGTTTCTGTCAAGTTAAGTACACGTGGATAGAATTTGATATCCAATTTTTACATGATATTTAGTGATTACGTATAATAATTCCACTTTTTTATTGTGGAGGCTGCGGGCGTTCCATTGCAGGCAGGTTAAGTCCTGATTTGCTACTGCTGTACTTAACATTTTGGATTTTTAGTTGAGGAAGCTGAGTAAATTTGAGAAGGGGCATAATAATATGCCGGAGTTGTTGTATTTCCTGTCGGAAAGGTACATCCGGCATATTGTTACAAATGTCATCGAATTTTCTAGCAATGTATGTTTCACAATGAAATGCACTGTCGTTGGTGGGCTGGTCAGCAGTGGAGCTCTGTGGCACAGTGGTGTGTTGTCCACTGGTACTCCGGGAAAACAACGTAGATCTCTGTCGTCCATTCGAAAATAAAAGAGAGTCCTGTACTGCTTCATGTAGTCGTTTCTTGCTACGAGAAGGTGGTGCTGGGGTTTTCATTTTTTCTGGAGAGGGAGAACTTTGTCCAAACTGTACAGCCGGGGTCGCCGGAAAAGTGATGATATTATTCTCAGGCACTCTGCTTCACTAGAACTTGTGCAAAAGTCTTATGTCCCATATAAATGTCCTGGGCATCTCGAAAAGTGATATTGTGCTCTATCATGAGGTTGTGAATCTTACGTTGAGTACATATGAAGGGCAAATGGGGCTGGTCGCTGTGTGTTTTTGACCACAGTTAATACATAGTGGTTCCTCAGTTTTACAGTCGGCAGACGAATGTCCCTGGCCACAAGTGGCATAGCGGCTACTACTTCTGCAATACTTTTCCCAATGCCCGAACTTTTAGACAGTTGGTGCACTGGGTAGAGGTGGGACATATTTCTCAACTGGAGCCGTTGTGTAATATACGGTATGTAAATTCTACTTGGAAGTTGTTGAGATGCAAAGGTAATCTTAAGAGTGTAAGTAGGTGAATAATGTATTTCCCCTTCTGTGGAAATTGTCTCCTTCTTAAATCTGTGTATGTCAATGACTTCACAGCCATTGTCCGTTCGGAGGGTGGCTTTAATTTCTTCCGTAATATCTGGAGGAATTCCCTTCACGATACCTATTACTTGTGTTAAATGTTTGGGGATAATAGCTGTGGCGCCTAGTTGAGTCGGAATATCTGATAGTACAAAATTATTAGCACTTTCGGCAGAGCAAAAGTCTATTTCCACCTTGTTTTTATGGATTCTATTGATGTGGTTAATGGCATACTCAGATTTATTGAATATCAGGCGACCAAGCTTCATGGGGTGCAGATTTCCAACGTTTTTTTCGGTACCGAGTACCTGCACTATATAAGGTCCTTTGTGCCATTTGGCATATGTATTAATGGGTTTATCTGGTGAAGAATGGGTAGCATTTGCTTCTGCAATAGTATTGGTATCAGATTGTTCAGTTTCCATAATGCTTATGTTACCGGAAAGCGCTAAAGGGTTAGTGGATAATTGAGTGACGGAAATTAGCCTTTGCTGGTGAGTGGCGCCAGTCCCCATAAGGGATGGAATCCCCGAGGAGGTGTCTACTGAGATTGTCAATAGTATATAATTACAAGGATGAAAAACGATATGGACTAAATAAGAGGGACAGACGAAGTTTTATGTAATGAAAGTCACAAAACACTGAACACAAAAAACTGCACTTCACTATTTACGTTTGAAACGATCCGATCACTGCGACGGTGGAATTCAAACTGGGATTTTTTTTCTTCTTCTTTTCTTTTATTTTCTGGCACCACACTCGGCTGCAGCCCAGTTTCAGCGTCGTAGTTGTCTATGGTATTAATCAGCAGGAAAAATCTGTATGGAGTGGAAAGTGAAGGAAATGGAATGCTACAGTTTCATTTTACATTTTTTGATGTGTGAATATAAAATTCCGAACATTTGTAGTTCCGAATTATGTATTACAGAATGAATGTGCCATGGGCCAATGCCTTTAATAGAATAAATACGTGATTGAAGATGGGTGATCTGATTCCGGTATAAAGGGCATCCAAAGAAAATATGATTTATGTCTCCCACTTCCCCAAAGTCACAGAGGGGGGAAGGGCGTTTTTTAATTTTGTATAGAAAGGATGGTGTTAATGCGACGTTAAGTTTAATTTTGGATATGAGAGCTATTTGTTGTCTAGACCTGTGAGTGTTATAAAACCATGGCTTAGGGTTACGATGGGAACCGTGTGATGTCCATATATTACGCAGGAAGGTGGTGGCGATATCGGAATGGGGGCGAGAAAAGTAGAATATTGAAGGTTTGAATGGGCTTGTTTGGCAAGATTGTCGACTATTTCATTACCAGGAATACCCGTGTGAGCGGGAATCCATAGCAATGTAATTGAGTTCTTTTGGATCACAGATATCTTATATAATAGATGTTTACAATTAATCTCCCACCAACCACAGGAGGGGGAGAGGTGGGTTGAAGCTATGTTTTGTATGGCGCTTAGTGAGTCTGTACATAGGAGGATATTTGAGGAAGAAAAACGCATAGAGATCCTCATCTCTATGCGTTTTTCGAATGGCTACTAATTCGGCCGTATAGTTAGAGAAGTCAGAATGAAGTTTGTATTGTTGCGCGCTGTTTGTATTGAAATAAATATAGGTGGCCCCTACAGCTGTCGGGGTTTTAGAGCCATCCGTAAAGTAGATGTGAGGTGTGGCATTATTACAAGATTGTGTTAACTGACGAACATATTTTTGAAATTTTTCCGCTAGGTCTGAGGGCCTGTCCGTCTGAATATCACATTGTAATTCAGGGTATTCTATACAGTAAAGTGGCGGTCTAGGGAGTCGGAACATGAGTGGGTGATTGTAAAATTGAGTAAAAATTTTAAGAAATAGAGGGTTTGTGTGAGAAGAGGTGGGCCCTCCCTCTGACACCCATTATGTAGGTACGTAAGTTTATTAAAGAGTGCGGATTGAGTACTATGGAACAGTTTACTGATAATTTTAATGGTAGAAATTTGTTGTCTGAGAGGATATGGTTGTAATTTCAATTCGCGGATGAGTCCCCGAGTGTTCGGGTTACCTGACACCCCCAAAATCTTTTTGGAAATTTGATAAATGGTTGATTGAATTTTTCGTTGCTTAATTTAGAAGGTGGATTACAGACTACATTTCCATATTCTAATTTCGAAAGAACTAGATTATTGTATAAAGTCATCATGTGTTGAGGGTGAAAGCCCCACGACGCGCCCGAGATATAATCAAAAATAGGTTTAGTAGCAAGAAGAGATTGATGAATATTTTTAAAATGGGGAGTCCAATTAAGGTTATGGGTGAAATGTAATCCCAAGAATTTAGTGGTGTGTACCACTGAGATCGGAGTGGAATAAATACATAGACTAGGTTGTTGTGCTAATTTATGTGGATGAATGAGGATAGTGTGACATTTGTGTGGGTTTAAGGTTAGACCAAGGGATGTTAGATGTTGTTCTAAAATATGGAGATCCTGTGTCTCGTTATGGTATTTAAACCTGCATCTGTTCACCCTAGAGAATAGAGTGATGTCATCTGCATATAATAGAACCTGGCTGTTAGTAAATATATTGTGGGAGAGATTACGAATGTAGAGGGTAAATAGAAGGGGACTCAATGAGGAGCCCTGAGGTAATCCTATGGAGGTAGTTCGAGTGTCTCGGTAGGAAAAATATGATGGGAGGGAAATTTGTCTCTCCATAAATAATTGTGCGATTATAACAATAAGCTGTGATGGGATATGTATAGACTTAAATGTTTGAAAAAGAATATGGAGGTTAACGGAATCATATGCATGGCTAATATCCAAAAAATGTGTGAGGAGAGCTTGATTTTGCATCCAGGAATTGTAAATCTCTGTTGTCAGATGTAGTAATGCGTGGTGTGTACTGTATCCTCTGCGAAAACCATACTGATTCTGAGGCCATAGTCCATTTCTTTCTAGATAAAAGGAAAGACGATTAGTGATGATTTTTTCAAATATTTTTCTAAGTACGTTGCATAGCATTATTGGACGGTAATTTGCGACTGCGGTGGCTAGGGCATGTGGTTTAAGGATTGGTACGACATAGAAGTCAACCCATGATCGCGGTATATTGGACTGAGCCAGTACCTGGTTGTATGCCTTCAAAAGCAGTGTGAATGCATTATTTGGTAGGTGTTGTATCATTTCATACGAAATGCGGTCCGGTCCGGGTGCTGTTGATCTGTGGTGGGATGTAATGATCTGCCGAAGTTCTCTCTCTTGATAGGGTGAAGAAGCGGATGTATGTGAGGGTGAATGAATTTGAATGAATTTATTTGTTCTAAACAACAACTTTACATTAGCCCACATTTCTACTTTAGAAAAGGGTCCGTACCTACCTTGCGGTTTCTGACGGGTCCTTTTCAACACATTACATAACTATAATATATCTCACAACAGTTCATCGTGTCTCAATTTATACGTTAACGTTTGTTTTCGTAAACATCTGGGACTGCACACTATTCCCGCTGCTGTTAGTTCTAGCTTACTCCACTCTTTATGAACTGCCTAGGGTAAATAATCTGCGGGGCACTCGCTAACATGTACGATGGAGATGAGTGATTGGATATCATTTATACATTGAATAATATGAAGTCACAACTCCTGTTAAAATTCTTTATATTTTACTAAATTTTATTAAGCTTATACCTACTCTTGATTATTAACTTCTCTTCCTGATCGCTCTTAATTTATCTTTCCTATTTTTAACAACCACTGACATACTGACTTCATTACTAATTATGGCCTCCCTAGCTACGTTTTACCGCTTGAAACTTTGTATCCTCTTACGGCTTCTAGTGATTATAGGTGCGCTCTCGTCACTGCTCCCACTGTTGATGTCACTTGGTGCGTTCTTGCTCCACGGCCCCCAGGGAATCTGGAAACGTTGCGTCACAGATGATGTGCTTGCTTCTTCGCTCAGCTGAGTTGTTGGGTGGTTGCTATCCTTTCCTGGTGACGTTGGCACATGTTCCCTCTGTCGTTCGTTAACCTGACTACCAGCACGCTTATCTGCAGTTGCTGATTCAGCTGACAAGGTCATAACACTCGTTTCCGCGCTGTTCCTTACGTCTATCTTCCTCCCATCCACATACAGCTGTAAATTTCGAATGGTAGCCTTGTTTCCCTTGCTTCTTTCTATCTTCATTTTTTCAACTAATTTCCTCCTTGTAATTCTCTCCGTTGGTGATAGATCCCTGTTAATATAGATTGTCGTCCCTTTCAATTTGTTAGATCTCTTCAGTGTAGCAAAGACCACTTGCGTGGATGCACATTTCGCTATAATTACTCTGTTTCCTGAAGTTTTCCCTATCCTGTATGCCGTAAGGAACTCCCATCCCTGGATCTGCACTTCCAATTTGCTTTCTACTAGTTCATGGACTTCTTGCAAGGCACTAATTCCTTTTCTCTCCTTTATCCCGTGGAAAACTAAATTTAGTTGTCGATCTGAGTTTTCTATCTTCTCAATTCTTGACTTCAGTTGTTCCACTTCTGTCTTCATTCTTGCTATTTCCTCTCTAATTTCTTGTTTAACTTCTTTTGTTGCCCCATTTATTTTATTAACTATTCTTTCTTCCATTCTTTCAAGGCTTTTGATGACCTCTTCAGAAACACCTGGCCCTGGGTTCATTTCAACCCCTCCAATTATCAGCAACACTACAATCAGTAGGGCCCAGGTTGCCATGTTTGATTGATCTTCTCTTACTGTTCCTTTGGTCCCTGCTCTCCTTTTTGACCCAAATGAGCCTATCCTCATTCTGTATAATTCAATTTCGTTGGCCATGTCCCTTGTGTCGTTTTTACTTATATCCACTCAGCACCTCTTCCACACGTCTGCTCATTACCACTGCTTGCTTAGAACTGCTATGTGTGGGGTGAAAAGATGATTAGATATAGGGTCACAAGTCGGAGATTCGGGGTGTACCGAAACTGGCGTGAGATCTTTCAAGAATTGTTGTTGTAGTTCCACCTTGTGATATATTAGCTGCGATGGATGTTGTTTCTTGGCAGTAAAATATCTGATCTTCTTCCAGGCCGCAGCGATGGTGGCTTATCCAGATACTTCGTTGCAGTATTGATGCCATGCTTGTCGCCGTGTCCGATTAGTGACTTGTGTGGCTTGAACCATAGCACGTTTAACCTGAATATATGTCATATGTGAAGGGGACTTACGGAAGGCAGCGTAGGCCAGACGACGACGAGCTACTGCTTCAGAACATTCGGTGGTCCACCACTGAGGTCGGAATTTTCTCTTGGGCGATTTTGGTAATAGAGGGGGGAATTGAGTGTCTAGATAATTATGAATAATATTTGCGATGTCATCAGTAGTAGTTATAGAATAGCATTGGCGTAAGTATGTATTTGTGGCCTGTGCTATGGAAAACATGTAATGCTCCCAGTCGCGAATTTTTTGTGGTAACAGTAGAGGGGTGTTTTGAAATGATTGACTTGTGTGAGTGATAGTAATGTGTATGGGCACGTGATCGCTGTTCATATTGTCCGTAGCGAGAGTCCAAGAAGCATAGGGGTACATCTCGGCCGAGATAAATGACAGGTCTGGTGATGTGTTGCTCTGGTTCTGGTTTCCAAGACGGGTAGGTTGATAGGAATTTAAAAGAGAGAATCCACCAGAAGACAGGTGTGCTAAGAATGGATAGTTGTGTTCGTTTAATCTTATTTGGTGTGGTTGTATATGGGGGTTAAAATCACCATAAATGAGTGTGGGGTACAGATGTATGTCCGGAAAAATGGAAGTCCAGTATGTCTGGGTAATATGATTGTTCCGACCGTGTTCGGAGCGTTTCCCTAGGAACGTCTGTGCGCCAGGAAAAACATGCTGGTTCAGTGTGTTCGTCAAATCAAACCAAAATAAATAACTGAATAACACCTATTAACATTTATTGAACTGTTGGTTACACTCATTATAATTATAAACACTACTTCTAGCCATGATGGCTCTGGAAATATTCAGCTATGACCTGACCCGCGCCATGTTCTTTGAGATGCACGCTTGGACTATAGCGTGGCGTGGCTGTGATGCTTCTAACTGTCGTCAAAGCTGCCACCTGACAAGCACCACTCGGGAGCATGACTGACACGTGGCGCATCCGTGGCTTCTTACTCACCAGACACGTGGACAGTCCACGCGGCTGCTACCCAAACATACCGCCACACCTAAATGTATCACATTTAAAAAAGATTACAAGAAACACAAACAAGAGGTGATAGATAATGACAGATCTTTCTGAAAGTTCAATTGTTCAATCTGATCTTGAGGTCATAAAACTTATACAGCCTTATTGCATCAGTATTTCAGGCTGGTCGTCAATGTCATCAAACTTGAGTTTGTGAACTACAAAATAATAAAGAAATGAACAAGTGCTTAGCGATTCTTAAAAACACATGAGAATCACTAGCAACATACTTTAAAACAAAAAGAGAACAAAAGTATGCCAATCATTGATTTGGCAATGGACAGAGTTTGTGTATGGAACGCTTCAGAGTCCCACTGCTAGTGCGGATGATAGCTGTCCGGACTCGCCCATCCTTCCCAGGGATGACTTCCTTGATGACAGCTAGTCGCCACGACAATGGAGGAAGATTGTCATCCTTGACGATTACAACCATACCAGGTGCCAGGTTTGGGTGACTGTCTTTCCACTTTGGTCGCTGCTGTAGACTATTAAGATAGTCGCTGGACCACTGCTTCCAGAATCCTTGCTGCAGTGACTGGATGAAGCGCCATCTTGAGACATGACTGTGAGCATCTACAGTCCAGTCAGGTTCAGGAATGGATGTAAGGGGAGCTCCTATTAGGAAGTGGCCAGGACTAAGGTACGAAAGGTCGTCTGGGTCATCCGAGAGCCTAGTGAGCGGTCGCGAGTTTAAGTAAGCTTCGATTTGACACAACAGGGTGTACATTTCGTCATACGTCAGGCTTGCGTTTCCAGCAGTTCTTCTCAGATGATATTTCATGGACTTGACGCCCGCTTCCCACAAACCACCAAAAGAGGAGCATTTGGCGGGATGAAATGCCATCTACATCCTTCCTGAGCAGCATGGTCTTCGATTTCGACTCTAGTCTCATCAGATTTCAACACCCTCTCTAACTCTTCTAGCTCGTTCTTTGCCCCGACGAAGTTGGTGCCATTATCACTGTAGATGTTGGCACATTTCCCTCTTCTGGCTGTGAATCTCCGTAGAGCGGCAATGAAGGCTTGTGAGGTTAAGTCACGTACTAACTCCAGATGCACCGCCTTAGTTGCAAGGCAAACAATTAGCGCCACGTAGCACTTGATCTTCATTTTGCTCCTTGTGCCACCTTGCTTGATGTAGAGAGAACCGGCATAGTCCACACCTGTGTTCAAGAATGGTCGGGACGGTGTAACCCGTGGGGTTGGCAGTTGTCCCATGAGCTGTGATGCTGCCGAGGCCTTTAGCCTGTAACATCTCATGCATTTGTGGATGATGGGCCGCGCAACTTGTCTCAAGTTCACTATCCAGTACTTGCATCGTAGCGACGCAATTAATTGTTGGCAGCCAGCGTGAAGGAGTCGTGCATGTTCCGCAGCCACGATCAGTTCTATAAGGTGGTGCTTTGGAGGCAGTATAATTTGGTGTTTTTCTGCAAAAGGCTTCAGAGAGTTGTTCAGCCGCCCGCCTACTCTGAGGATACCATGGCCATCGAGAAATGGGTTGAGGCTCTTTATTTGACTCTTCGGCGATACCTCCGAACTTGTCTTTAAGGCCTCTATCTCCTTTGCATACGCTAAGTGCTGCGTCTGCCTTATACAAGTTCCCAAGGCTGTTTCCAGTTCCTCACTGGACAGTGTTCCGGTGATCTTGGTGCCCCTCCTTCTAGCGTTAGACAAAAACCGGTTGCAATATGCTATCACCCTTTGTAATCGATGGAGTGAGGAGAACCTGGTAGTGATGTCGTTGAGAACAGTGCTGGCGAGGCATTGCGTTGTTGTCCGTTGGTCAGGTACTTCATCCATTACACAGGCAGGAATGGGGTTAGGCCAGCTTGCTTGATCTTGTTTTAACCAAGATGGTCCTTGCCACCATTGCTTGTCGCCTCGAAGACTAGATGCTGATTCTCCCCTTGAAAGTTTGTCAGCAGGGTTGCTCTCGGAGGGAACATGGCCCCAATTAGCACCCATAGACAATTATTGTACTTCAGAGACGCGGTTTGCCACAAATGTTTTCCATTTTGTATCTAGCTCACAATCCTTTCTGACGAAAAGGGTTGATTGTGTTGCTGAACCATCATTATCAGGATGCGCCATTCTTATAGGTCCTGATAAAACCCACCCTAACTCAGTGTTCTTCAGGACGGGAAGATCATACTTGTTCTTTCGATAGCCTTCGAGTAACAAATGCATGAATAACTCTGCTCCAATGAGCATATCTATAGACCCAGGTTTGTTAAAGTTTGGATCCGCTAATTGTATGTCTGTAGGCAGGTTCCAAGCTCTGCAATCAATGTTGCTTGCCGGGATGTTGCCAGTTATTTGTGGGAGTATGAAGCATGTAACTGTTGGTTGGAAGCTCGACGTATTGGACCGAATACACACATCGACACTCTGTGATGTAGTCACTGCGGTATTGTTAATTCCATTAATTTGAATAGTGTTCTTACATCGCCTTAACCTCAGTGCTTTAGCAAGGCTCTCGGTGATGAAATGAGATTGAGATCCGTTGTCCAGCAAGGCGCGGCATTGCTGCGAGCGGCCATCACTGTCTAAAACTTGAATCATAGCGGTGGATAACAAGACCTGAGAATGCTTCTTGAATTTCAGAGCACAATAACTTGAATTGTTCTGACTTCCATTATCAACATTACTACTGTTGCTGGACGGGGAGCCATCGTTCATGGCTTGGGGTATGTCGTCAAAATGGAGTAATGTATGGTGTTTACGATTGCATAGTCTGCAGTTGCCCGACTTGCAAGAACGAACTCCATGCTGTCTGAAGCAGTTGAAGCACAGACCCTTGTTTTTAACAAACTCATAACGTTGTCTGGTTGTAGATTTAATGAAGGCGTCACACTTGTGTAACGGGTGATTTGAACCGCAATACTTGCATTCATCACTAGTTGCAACATAAAGAGTTCATTTGGGGTGGTTTGCTGGGACCCCTAGGTTGGCTACTCTTTGGGGTACTGGATGAGGTTCCCTTTTGGTCACGAGCTGCAAGCATAAGCTCCAGAACTTGCGCTTTCTCTTCTAGAAATGCAGATACCTCACTTAGTTTGGGGAAGGAATCACTGGAGACCTGCATCTCAAACTCCTTACGTGTACCTGCATCCAATTTATCTAGTACTAATTGTTGCAATAGAATTTCATGTAAAGGTACTTCCAATTTCATGCATTCAATAGCATTTAAGTTGTTCGTTAGGTGATTATTTAGTTGCCTGAGGTCTGAAGCTGCAACCTTATGACACGTTGGCAAGGACAAAAGGGCTTTTATGTGTTGTGTAGCAATTAACCTTTTATTGTTGTACCTCTTACATATAGTGTTCCATGCGACTATAAAATTATCGTTTGAAATAGGTAGGTTCTGAATTAAGTCATGAGGCTCTCCCTTAAGTACTGAGAGCAAGTAGTGGAATCGCTGTATGTTGGACAGCCTGTCATTGTTTACAATTAATCCCTGAAACGTATCATGGAAATGTATCCATGCCTCATACTGACCGTGGAACTCTGGGAGGTTAATCACTGGCAGTCTAACTTCCGCGGGAGAACAATGAGATTGTTGAGATGCATCGTTGTTCTCGCTAGCAGTAACGCCTTTCTCAATTAGTGTGGTTCCTTTAGCCTCTATGTCATAATAGCTATCCTCAAACTGCTCCCTATCTTTCTCGTGGGCTTCACTGTTATCTTCGTCGTCATTCAGTTCTAGCTTGCTTTGAACTGCTGAGTATTCTTCCCACAGGGATGGTAGCTGCTTCAACCGAGTGCGTAATTTATTTACATCAGAACCATGCACAAAATTATCTACGAAGTTGCCTATGCGTGTCAAAGAACCCTTTATTATGCCTCTTTGTTTGACCAACTTATGCCTCACTTGACTCCATGGTAAATAGAGGATAGAAGGAAAATTACAAGGATTGACTGACCTGAACACTAAATAGCTGTGATGAGAAGTCTCCCTTGTTGTGGAGCCGCCGTGTAGCCTAGCCTCGATGAGATGATCTTGTAGCGTTGTCAGTGTTTCTGATTTGTATATTTCCGCTTCACTTATTACACCGGAGGACCTCGTAATTCTACGACACTTATTTCTAATTAACGACACTTATTTCCGGCCCAGGAGGATCAATGTTCCGACCGTGTTCGGAGCGTTTCCCTAGGAACGTCTGTGCGCCAGGAAAAACATGCTGGTTCAGTGTGTTCGTCAAATCAAACCAAAATAAATAACTGAATAACACCTATTAACATTTATTGAACTGTTGGTTACACTCATTATAATTATAAACACTACTTCTAGCCATGATGGCTCTGGAAATATTCAGCTATGACCTGACCCGCGCCATGTTCTTTGAGATGCACGCTTGGACTATAGCGTGGCGTGGCTGTGATGCTTCTAACTGTCGTCAAAGCTGCCACCTGACAAGCACCACTCGGGAGCATGACTGACACGTGGCGCATCCGTGGCTTCTTACTCACCAGACACGTGGACAGTCCACGCGGCTGCTACCCAAACAATGATGGCGAGGCGTATTATAAATGGCGATTAAATGGATATTGGGAAGAGTTACATGTATGGCCTGAAATTCATTGGAGTAATTGGTATAGTATGTAATGTCGTTAATGGGTATGTGTGGTTGAATCAACACGGCTACTCCGCCTCCTTTGTGATCTCTGTCATTGCGTAAGATTGTGTAGGGAGGAAACTTCATCTTATGGACTGGTTTAAGCCATATTTCCAGAATTACTATGATGTCTATTGGATTAGTTGGCAAAAAATCTTTTAAATCATGCATATTATTGCGAATACTGCGTGCATTCCATTGGAGGATGGTAAGAGATGGATGGTGATGCATGGATATATGTTCGGGAAGTGAGATGTTCAATGAGTTGAAGGTAGTTAATAACTGGTTGAAGTTGCTGTCTTCAGGGCATGTATAAAAGTTTCAACTCATATATAATTATTGTGTTATATAACTTCACTGTGTTACTTCCAATACAATTTAATTATTAGAACCTTAATCGTTTAATAATTGATAATTTCTTTTTTAATTTTTTAAATGTATTTTCATAATGAGATTTAAATGATAGTTGATTGTCTATTAAAATGCCTAAATATTTCATCTCATTTAACACTTGTACTTTTATACCATTTATTAAAATATCACTATCTATTTAGTTATCTTTATTCTTTTTGTTGATTATCATCGCTTTAGTTTTGATTACATTAAGGTACAATTTGTTACTTTGAAGCCATTTAGCAATTTCTTCCAAATCTTCAATTAGTTTCTGAACACCATTATTGTTGTTGGACGTCTTTATATATACAAGAGTGTCATCCGCAAACAATTTCACAACTGAGTGTTTAACTACTTTGGGTAGGTCGTTTATGAATAGAACAAATAGTAGTGGTCCAAGTCTACTGCCTTGAGATACACCAACATTAACATCTAGCTTTTGTGATATAGTATTTCCTATTTTCACCACTTGCTGCCGATCTGCGAGATAGTTTCGTACCCATTTTAATATGTTTCCTCTTATTCCCATCCTCTCTAATTTCATACATAGCATCTCACGATTTATAATCTCAAACGCTCGTTTTAAGTCTAGAAACACTGATATAATACTGCCATCCTCTTGCAAATGTCTTGACCAATCTTCAATAACAAAATTTATGGCTGATTCTGTTGAGTGTTTCTCACGAAAACCGGATTGTCCTTCATACAATATTTTGTTGTCCTGAATAAACTTTAGCAACTGATCATACACAATAGATTCAATAATTTTATCTGTCACTGGAAGCACATTAATAGGCCGAAACTCTTCAATATTGTGGGTTCCCTTTACTTTGGGTATAGGTGTGATTTTGGCTATTTTCAGTTCTTTAGGAACTTCATATTCTTTAAGAGACTTATTAACAATTTCGATGACTTTGAAACCAATGATATCCCAACATTCTTTCAATACGCTTGCATTTGGTTGTATTGAATCTTTGCCTTTGAGTTTCAAGACAATTTTTTTAACTTGCTCATCTCCTGGCAGTATAAAATCTATAATAGACAAATCATTGAAATCTACATGATTGACTAATGCTGGTCTAGGGATATTGTTCACCAACTGATTTATACTATCTATAAAATATTCATTTAAGCTGTTAGCTAATATATCTTCTCTAGTTTCCATAGTTCCATTGATTTCAATTGTTATTGTGTCAGTCTTATTTTTGTTTAAAAGTTCCTTTAAAATCCTCCAAACTTTTTTTGCATTTTCACCACATTCTTCGATTTTCTTAGATAAAAATTCTCTCTTACTTTTTCTTAGTAGTGCTACGAAACGATTTCTCTTTGTTTTATATATATTCCAAGCTTGTTTGACTTCATCTTCAGTCACTTCTCCTGCTTCAAATTGGAATTTTTTAAATGTGAAGATAAAATATGTTCTGATTTTGTCATTTCTGGCATTAACTACATCTTTATTAAAGTACTTGCAGTATTGATGTTTTTTTATGATAACTTGACTTGCTTTAGATTTTTTGACTTCTTCTTCTAATATTTCAATAAATGATTTACATTCTGCTGAGGTTATGTCTGGTAATCTTATGTTCAAATTTCTTCTTAGTAATTCATAATCAATTTTTCCATCTATTTTGATGACTTCATCCTCTTCAATATTCTTGTTTAATCCATCTACAGTTATTAGGATAGTTTCATGATCTGATATTATAAAATTTTGTAAAATGTTATAATTTACTTGATTATAGCTAGTAAAGATATGATCAATTATAGTTTTTGACGTTTCTGTGACACGTGTAGGAACATTAATTATTTGATTTAAATCAAAAGTATCCGTAATACGTTTTAAGTTTTTGGTATTACTGTCAGATTGCATTGCCCAGTTAACATTACTGTCACCAATGATAGTCATATCAATATAATTATCACCCACTATATGTTGCATCTCCTCCAACCAGTTTGAAAAATGTGTAGTAAATATACTCCATAAACAATTAGGCGATTTGTAGTACACTCCCAGAAGGTGGTGGCGGTTCTCAAACGATAACTTGACAGTTAGCAACCATAATGTAAAGTTCACACTAATTTTACTTACAACATTAAATTTGATTCCATTGCTAATATACATCCCTACTCCTCCTGTATGTTGAGAATTTGAAAAAGTAAATTGATGTTTAAAATTTGGCAGATGTATTTCACTCTCGTCAATGTCATTTGTTATATGTGTTTCACTGAAAGCAATAATATCAGGATCAATTACTTTGACTTCATGATACAGATCTTAGATGTCATTGGTATTCATACCTCCGATGTTACAGTATATTATTTTTAGCTTGTCCATTATACCATAGCTATTCGTTGTTTTATGCTTCTTATTATTTGTTGCCTCGTAGGACAGTTTATGTCACGTGTGCTATGGTTATAATCAATAGGAACCATCAGTTTGGTGCTTCTTTCCCAACAGTTTAAACATCCTGGATCATTTTGACAAGATTTGAACAGATGCCCTTCAAGCCCACATTTACCACAAATGTTATTATTTTTGCATTCGCTTGTGTTATGACTGTATCTCATGCAGATTCCGCACATCCTGACAGGGGTATACTCATAACACTTTACACCTTTGTTGAACTATATACAAATGTGTCTGATTTTGAATCTTGTCCGCAGATTTGCCATCAGTTTCCATAACATATGTCCATAATTTACTCTTTTCGTTTTGATAGCTTTTTAATATTTCGATTTTGGTATCACTTTCGAAATTTAGATCCTTTAAATTTCGAGCAACTTCTTCATGATTCAAATCAAAGTCTTTTGCAACATTTACCATTTTGAAGCTAGGCAATAGCATTTTTGGTTTCTTTAGTTCATATTTATCATCATACTCTTTCAAACACTCTGATAAACACTTTCCTGCCTCTTCATGAATGAAAATGCATCATGTGGTCGCCAACATCCATTAATGGATAGGCAGAAGAAGAAGAAGAAGAAGAAGAAGAAGAAGAAGCCTCTTCATCGGCACACTCAACTTTCACTCCGCCATTTTCAGTTGTTATAATCTTATTTATTCTAACTTTTTTGTTTGAGTTTTTTTAATATCCTTTATTGTTTCACTTTTACTCTGGTTGTTTAATGGTGTAATGACCAATTTCATCGGTTCAATCTTTCGAGGAGCCACAATTTGGGAATACTGAATGACCGGTTTTTGACCCTCAATCTTTTCAACCATCATATCAATCTTCTTTTTTATTTCTTCGACACATGAATTTTCTTCTTTTTTTTTTTTTTTTTTTTTTTTGACTTCACAACTTTCACAGTGCCATAATGGCATAGTCAAGGCACTTCTGAATTCAGAGTCCTCCACTAATTCTTCGAATTTAGTCATCAGCTCATAAATCTCCTTATTTATTCTTTTCGGTTGGCATTTGACATGGTACCAGGCGTTGCATGAATCGCATCCAATCCATTTTTCCTGGCTACCCACGGCATCTTTGCATTCGTCACATTTAACCTTTTTTTCAGTTTTTTTTTCCGTTTCTTCTCACTCCTGCCCATCTTGTGTATATTAGACAACTAACTCATATCATATTAATCCTTTTTATTACCCAGAAAAACTATTAAATATTAGTAAAACACCATAAAATCGTGGAACAAACATAAACACGAACTAACGCTATCAAGCAGGGCTACCAACTCATGTTATCAACTAAATGTTTTGGTTTGTCATATTCAACACCCAGCTCACAGAATAAGCATTTTAGCCAGATTAACTCTTTAGCTCCTTCGCTTGCTGCAATAAATTCTGCTTCGGTTGTGGACTGTGCAACAACTGATTGTAACCTACTCATCCAAGTTATTGCACCCCCTGCATAAGATGCAACAACTCCTGTAGTAGATCATCCCGAATTTACATCACCTGCGAAGTCTGCATCTGAATAACACAGTAGACCACCACTTCCATGGCGATAGCTTAATATATAGTGTTTTGTGCCAGGTAGGTAATGCATTACCCGTTTCACTTTCCCAGTCAGAAACAGTTGGTTTCTGCATTGCTCTCGCTAAGCGACTAACAGCAAATGCAATATCAGGTCTAGATGTATCCAACATCATACATCCAACTGTGGCACGATAAGGAACTTCCTCTGATAGCAAACAGGGGTTTGTATTGTGTCAAGAAGTCTCACAAGGAATGCTCATACACGTTGCTTCACTCATAATGAAACGTCTTAGCATCCTTTCAATATACTTCTCACTACTGATTGTGGTAGATCCATCATCATTCTGTGTAATGTTCATGCCAAGAAAACTGTCCAATGGACCTCTTGTTATCTTGAATTCATTGAATTTCTCCCATAGGGAGAAAATATTTAGATTACAAAAATGGGCAATAAGAATAATATGTGGAAAGAAAAAAAGGGAATCTTGTAAACCGCTATTTGAAAAATTAAAAGTCCTCACTCTTAATGGGGAGTATATATATACAGTTTCTCTTTAATTTTGGAAATATTTTCTGGGTTGTAGTTACGCCTTGAGGTTTTCTTTTTCGGTTTATTTTTAATTTTTTGTTTTACCGGGAGATTTGTGAGAACTGCTTTGTAATCGGAAAGACCCGTTTCCAGAACTAGGCATTCCCCCTGTCCATATACTTTGTTTGTTAAAATATGATCTATACATGTTTTTGAGTACCTCGTGATGCGTGTCTGGTGCATATGTCTGAAATCAAAACCGTGACTTTGAGCTATGGTGATGTAGCCGTTTTTCATGTTGTTGGTTTGGTTTTCACCAAGGGAGTTTATTTTTAAGTTTTCCTCTAGGCCTGTAGTTAAGTTAGTTTTATAAAGATCAATATTGCAATCTGTAGCAATTAGGATTTTTTTCTTTTTGTCATTTAGTAGGGTATTCATTAGATTTTCTAATTTAGTGAGGAATGTCTTAAGTGTGTGGTGATAAGGTACTCTATATATGGAGATCACTATTATGTTCAGATTACTAATTTCAATTGCTGATAGTTCAAAGATATTGTCTGCACTTAAAATTTTCAGATCATTTCTAGTTTTTGTACCTTCTAAAAGATGATCCCAGACTAATATGCAAGAGCCGCCTCGTGCTTGTTCATGCCTACTATAATGGTCTGCTGAAGAGAATCCTTTTACTTTGTTTAACTAGTGTATTTCATCATGCCTTAACCAATGTTCATTGAAGCAAATTACTTGTAAATGTATACTTGTCATTTCTTCTACAAATAAGTTCAACTCATCAATTTTAGAATTTATGCCTTGTGCATTTAGGTGCATGAGCCAATCAGTGGTCTGTTTTTGTGGCCATTCTGATTAGACCTAGATGTGCTAATGTTTACTGTTGGCCTGGATATACTATTGATTGTTTTTGGCCTAGATATACTAAAGTTTTCATTTGACCTAGATATACTAATGCTTGTGTTTGGCCTATATATACTAATGTTTGCATCTGGCCTAGTATTTACTGTTTTTCTTTCCGATTCACCTACTGGTTCTGTGTCTAGTTTCCCTGACTCTTGTTTTCAGTTATTATGTCCATAACATTTTTTTATTACTTGACTTAACCTCCAAGATCCCTTTCTGTTGAGGTGGAGCCCATCCTTACTCAAACAAGTGATGTCTAGATATTTGTCTACGTCTACAAATATTGCTTTTTGTGATTCACAAGCCCATCTTATGTTGTGATTTACTAATTTGACAAAGCTATAACTCACATCACGTCTTTTTATTATGCTATTCACTGCAACTATTGCTTTCGGAAATTTTTCTTTTGTTGCTCTTATCGCACTATACACTTCACCAAGACTTCGTCTGGGTTTCCAGCCCTTTTTAAGTCATTGGTTCCGACGTGTAGAAATACTACTTCAGGATTTTCCTGAAATCTTTCAGTTTCAACTTTTTTGCCAACTGCTCGGCTTTTATCCCCTATACACTTTGATGTCGGCCCCCTTCACGTTTACATGCGCCATCATGGAGTCACTGAGCACTAGCACTGTCTTATCTTCTGCTGCGTCATTTGCGGAGCTCTTTAGGTTAGGAGTGGCCTGCAGCGAGGAACTTCGTTTGCTGGCGTCATCTTCCTCTAGTAGCGTGGATAGAGCATTAAATCTGTTTGTGGTCGGAAACTCTGGTGGTTGTGATTCAGTTTTTTCCTCTCCTTTCCATTTCCATTGTTTACAACTCTTGACCAATTGGCATTTTGCTTGTATTTCCAGTCGGACCGATTGGATTGGTTTACCTCTTGGAGTTGGTATAGTAAGGCTTTTTTTTTTTTTTTTTATTTGACCATAGTTGACCCAGAGTCCCACAGCCGGAGGCTACACTACTGGGGAGAATACAGATAATACATAGACTAATATTTACATACAATTTGCTATCTTGGTTTCAAGGCTTCGGTGTATGTGTAGATGATGATGATGTGAGTGATGAATTAGCGAAGGGTGAATATTTACAACATGGTACATGGCAATAAATCAGAAGCAGTCAGTACATATGTAGAAGATGACGATGAGGTGAATGATGAGTTAATGCAGGGCGAATATTTGCAACACACTAGAATTACATAAACTGGGAGGAATCTGTATACATATAGATGATGATGATGAGGTGAGTGATGAATTAGCGGAGGGTGAATATTTACAACATAATAAAATGGCCGTCTGTACATGCTTAGAGGATAATGAGGTGAATGATGAATTGCTGAAGGGTGAATGTTTACAACACAGTAACATGGCAATCAGGAAGTCAAAGTCTTATACAGAATTAATATATACAAAAGAGTGAAATCGTGAGCGAGTTGAAGAGAAGACAAAATGTTTATGTTCACTATGGAATCAGAGTTAGTCTTCTTCTGAATTTCTTCTCTCTTCGATGACACGTCGAGCAAAAGTCTTGAAGGCCTCGTGGGTCGTTCTACCGGTCCAGTAGCTCAGCTCCGGCGCCCATTGTACTCCTTCCGCCGTGGCGATGCGTATCAGTTCGCGCCTGGCTTCCCTATGGCGTGGGCAGGTGTACAGCGCGTGGTAGGCTGTGTCCTCCTCACAGTCTTCGCAGCAACACAGACTGTCGTCGGCCAGGTTGAACCTGGCCAAATTTGCCAGGAAGAGGCCATGGCCCGTGTAGAGCTGCGCAGTCGCGAAGTCTGGCGTTATCCACTTCTGCTGGATCCTCGTCCTGACGCTGGGGAAAAAGCTCTTTGTGAGGAGCCCATTCGGAGTGGTCTGCCATCGGCGCTCCCACTGGCTGATGGTTTGCCATCTGAGGAGGCTTTTGAGCTGGGAGTTTGTTCTGTCTCTATAGGTAGCTTCTGTTACCTGGAGCTGGCCTATTTGTGTAGGCATACCTTTCTTTAGGTCGTAAGCCACGGCCCTTTCGTCTAGCAGCAGATCTGCTGGCACTACCCCTGCGATGGTGATAAGGGCGTCTGTAGAGACGGTGGAGTATGGTCTGGTGACTCGCAATAGTGCCTGGCGTTGTGCGGACAGGATCTTCTTTTTGTGTCTGGCGTTGATATAGGGTGCCCATCCCTTGGCCGCGTACGTTAAGACAGGTACAAAGACGGTGTGGTAGAGGATCCTGTAGTTGGTGTATCGGTAGCCCCAGTTTTGACCCGATAGCCTTCCCAGAGCCTGGAACAGGGTGACAGCCGAGGCACAAGCCCTGTCCACCTGCTTGTCCATTTTGTTTCCTGCCTGGAGCTCCACTCCCAGGTATCTTAGCTGTTGGACGTTTCTCAGTCTCGTACCGTCAGCGAAGATGCGTGGTGGTCGCTCGGGATCTAGGAAGCCCTTAAGGAGTAATGTTCTGGTTTTGTCGGTGGATAGTCTCAGCTTTACTTTTGAGCACCAGTCTGAGAAGATTCGCATCGCTTCATTGCCCTTCTGCTCGAGCCCAGTCCTAGAGTTGGCCTCCAGTAGGAGTACCAGGTCGTCAGCGAATGCGATGGCCTTGACGTTCTGGATGTTTTCAATTTGTCGAAGGGCTTCGTCGAAAAGAAAGGGTCCACAGCTTTGGTCCTAGAACTGACCCTTGAGGACAGCCCATGGTGACTGATTTGGTCTTCTTGTGGAAGTTGTCTTTGACTGTTACCTTCCTGTTGCGGAAATAATCCTGTATGGTCGCGTAGATGTTGGGTGGGCATTGAATTTCTCTGAGTCTTTTAAGTACTTGGGGCCACCAGACATTGTCAAAGGCCCCTTGTATGTCAATAAACACTCCATGCACATATTTATATTCGGAGGATCTGATGAAGATTTGGAGCTCCCTGATAGCATCCTCGGTGCTGCGGGCCTCTCTGAAGCCATATTGTTGGTCAGAGAGGGAAATTTCTATGCTGGCGTTTAGTTGGGATAGGATCAGTCTTTCTAGGATTTTTCCCATGACGGGTAGGAGACAGATAGGTCTATATGAACGGGGCTGAGTAGTGTCTTTGTCTGGGGATTTCAGGATAGGTTTAAGCAGTCCATGTTTCCAGGAGTTGGAGAATATGTGGAGACGAAGACAGGCATTGAAAATTTGGAGGAGTTGGGTCTTTAGCTCTGGCCCACCATTTTTTACCAACTCAGGATTGATGTTGTCCGGTCCTGCTGCTCGTTTGGTTCTTGTGGAGTCAAGTGCAATGTCAAGATCGGTCAGGTCGAAGGCCGGGTACGGCTCACCATCGTGATGTCTTTCCCACGCCGTCGCTCTTGTATCGCGTTGTTCATCAGTTTCTCCATCTTCCCGGTCATCTGGCACGAGGGCTTCGAACAAGACGTCAATGATGTCCTCCCACGTGGCTGCCTGAGTGCCGTCACTCTTTGTGAGGCTGGAGAGCCCAGTTCTCGGGCGGAGCTTGTTGGCCTGGATCCGATAAGCAACCCCCCAGTTCAGAATGCTCTGCTCAGATACGAAGTTCCGCCAACTCTCCCGCCTGGTGCGGTGGATTGCTTGGGTGTACAGCCGTCGTTGCTCTGCATACTGGGCTCGGAGCCGCTGCCTTTCTGGGGATGCTGCACGTTGGTAAGCTCGTCTTTTGGCGTAGGTAATCCTCTTTAGCTGGGTGAGCTCGTTGTTCCACCAACTTACTGTAGTCCTTCTGGGTAGGGTCCTCCGGATGATTTGGTTGGCTGCCTGGGTTATGGAGTCTGTAATGTAGTGAATTCTGGCTGCTATGTCCTGTTTGGTGTCGAGTGGCGTCGTGACTTGCTGAAGGTGTTGGGTCAGTCGTTCCTGGTAGGCAGTCCAGTCGGCGGTTTTGAAAACATAACGTCTCTCCTGCGTGATAGTTCTCGGTCCTCTGTTTTCTATTACAGTTTCTATTGTTTTGTGTGAGCTGGAGGTTACGTCGCCTAAGATTTTCCATGAGTTCTGGAGGGCCAAAACCCCACGAGTCACAAGTGTCAGGTCTATGTAGGAAGAGCCTTCTGCGGTTTGGAAAGTTGGGCCCTGATGTACTTCGTTGATTGGATGCCAGCCTGTGTCTGTTATCATGTCCTCCACCATTGCGCCCCTCTCATCTGCCGGGTGTGGACCCCACAGTAGCGACTTTCCGTTTACGTCACTTCCTACCAGTGTGTTTCCTCTGAGAGTCTCTGATATTCTGCGGAGAGACATCAACATGCTTTCCGGAGACAGACTGTACTGTAGATAGGCGCTAGCCATGTGGAAGTCTCCCATAGGGGTGGAGACTGTCACACACACCGCGTGTGGTGTGCTGAGATGGGCCTGATGGATGACCTCCAGTTCGGGGTTCAGGATAATAATGGCCGCCCATGGAGCCTCGCCCGGACGACTACCGATGAAGGTTCTGTTCTGCATACCAAAGCCAGTAACCTTTCCACTGAATTGGTAGGGCTCTTGGAGCAGTAGGATGTCGACTTGCTCTTCATGAGCCTGCTTTCGAAGCTCATCCGAAACTAGGCGGGATCGATCGGTGTTTAACTGCCAGATTTTCAGTGTGTGCTTAGTGTGCCCCATAGTCGATTCTGCTTCTGAGTCTTTCTTCTGCTTGCATCAGAGAAGGGCAGTTTGGGTCATGTGTGTCGTGGTCATGGGGTGCGTTAAAGCGGCTGCAGAGGACGCACTTCGGTGGCTCAGTGGATTTCTGGCAATTTTTCCGTGTGTGTCCCGTTGCAGTGCAGTGGCTGCATGTTTCGTTCTCAGCTTTGCAGTATTTGGATGTGTGTCCCAGGCCTTGACATCTATAGCACCTCGTGACTACCAGATGGTCCTCAACTTTGCAGGCTTGGTAGCCAACAAAGATTCGCCCGCGACTTAGCATCTTTTCTCTTAATGCTGGGTCCACTTCACACACCCAGTGATCACGGTCGTCAAGCTTTCTCCCCAGTTTGAATTTTAGTTCTATCTTCTTCCAAGTGTCGCTGTCGTCGTCGTCTGAGTTCTGACCCACAAGGGCTGCCTGCACTTCTTCGTTGGTCATGTGTCTTGGTATGCCTTTAATTATTACTCTTGGCTTTAGTTTTGACGTCTTCTGGGCACGGAACCCTTTTCCGTGGAGGGCCGTAGAGTTTATTATTTTTTCAGCTTCAGCCTCAGACGTAGTTTCCAATACTATCTGCCTCCCGCGTGTTCGTTTCAGGCTGACAACTTTCCACCCCTCTGTTGCAATTTTGACTTTGTCCCATGAAGCCTTATAAACTCCGTCAGAAGTGTCTTCTTCTTCATCAGGACGGTCGATAAGGACAGTGTGTTTCGTCTTTGGCTGAGCTTGTGGTGTCTCGATTGTGTCTGTAGGCTTTGCTGCTGTCCTGGCGTAGTTCAGTTGTGGTTGTGGCCTAAGTTGTTGCTTTTCACTATTATTGTTCTTTAGGATGTTATTTTCTGCTTTTATTGTGGCCCTTTCTTCCAGCCAGTTGTTGTGCAGGGTGAGTATCCGCCCAAGGGCTTTGTAGAGTTCCCGCTTCTTGGTTACGGTCTTTTTTTCCGCTGCGATATTCCCTGCCAGATAAACCAGCACTTCTACCATGGTTCTGTCGTCATCCTCCTGGGGGAGTAGTTCTGGCGGGATGTCTGGCTGGGTTGGCGTACCGTTCTTGGTAGCTGTCTTTGTTGGTTCGGCAGTGGATACTGGGATGTTAGCAGTACTCGGTCCTGGCGTTGCTTCGCGCTTAGGATCATGATTAGCTTTGGTTCCCATGGTTAATGCGCAGACTTAACGGGTTAGCAAGTTTGATGGTGGGTGGATCTTTAGGGGATAGCCAATAGTAGGTTTATAGTGGAGTTAATGTTACTTCAATGTTGATGCATTAACTGACTGACATTTTTGCCGGGGAAAAGCTCAGAAGCAAATAAATGTGTATCTGCGGTAACTCTTGCCAGACATCGAAGCCGCTGCGCTGGTTGATGAGGTTGCCGGGTCAGAAGTTGCAATTCTAAAGCGTGTGTACAAGGTGGTACTGGTGCTGGCACGTAGCGGCCAAACAGGGAATCTGCTTTGAGCAATACTGATGATGGCGCGCCACCTAGCTGCTAGGCCGTGAACTAGCTATTTGGGCAATGCTAAGATTTCTACAGGGTTGAAAATCGTTTGGCACTGTTAAGATAGTGTTTGGGTTATTTCGTCTGAAGACAAAAAGCGATTGGAGTACAGTATTATTATTTATATGTTGAGGTATGAGCGTGGTTTATGGTCATATTCAGGAGTTACAGATGTGGGGCTTGTGTGTAGGCGGTACTAGAGCTGACATCTAGCGGCTATGCAAGGAGCCCGCTTGTGCTTTGATCTGATGGTGCGAAAGCGGCCTATGTCGAAAGTTGAAGGCGTAACAGCTCGGGGCGGATCTGGGTATTTCTCTTGGCACTTGTGTTATTTATTAATTTGTAGAATATGGATGGGTCTGTGATTAGACCTGGGGAAGTGTACAGGTTGTTCGCAGCACTTTGTCTAATTAAATGCACTATATGCAGCGTGGTAACATTCTACACCGGCTGTGCGCCGTGGCTGGAGTCTCACCAGCTTCAGCCTCGCTATGGTCGTTGACCGCACAAGATGTGTATTGTTGTTTCCTGCTGTATTAATGCACGCGTTATTCTTATTGCTGGTGTCGTTATGTGTATTAACTAACCTTGATATACTTCTTCTATTTGTGGTTACTTCTGGTTGATAATCTTGTCGGTTTCACTTTACTATAAGAATTTTTGCGGAGCAGAATCACAGTGGATACTAGTAGGACGCCATCTTCTCTTACTCCTCGGTATAGTAAGGCTGTTCTCTCATCGAGTAGGTCATCAATCATTTTTTCGTTTTCTCGAGTCTTCTTTTCTGTCTCATATTTTTCTTTTTGGAGAGCCGCCACCTTCTGACTTAGGTCTTGATTTCCTGTTCGTAATTCTTTAAATTCTTGTCGCGAGTGTTGTATGTCTTTGTTTAGTATCTCGATCACCTTGTGCAGCGACTCGACCATTTCCGCTTCGTTACGTGATGCCTGTTGAGTGGTTGAGTTTCTTGTCTTGTGTTTCTCGGCCTCAAAACTTCATTTTGTTCTACTTTTATTTTAACTATTTTCCGAGTTCATAAGGATTTTGTTGCCATCTAATTCTTTCGACTTGTGAGCTGAATTATCAATATTTTGCTGGATCTTTCGGAGCGTACTTCGTGTTGTTACGTTACTAGGCTCCATCTTGTAGACAATATTGCATTTTGATTGGAACCTGCTTGTGCCTCTTACACTGAAATTAGACAAGAAATCTGCAAAAAAAAAAACGATGAAACACTCAAATTTATTAATAATACACAGGCTTTAAATTCACTAAGAAAAATAAAAACTGAATTGCTGAAGGCTGAAATAATAATGAAAGAAAATACAAAGTTCTTGAATATTAAGTTTGGAACTCTTGAGGTGCTGAAGTCTTGATGTTGATCTTGAAGTTAATTTAGTTAGTTATTTCAGTAATGTTCTTGAGGATAATGAAATAATAATCGTTGTATAATAATTCAAATTAAATGTTTGAAAGAAAGATGTGTTGTACGATGTTTGAAGCTGGAGGTTAACGTTATGGGTTAACTTCACTATAAAGTCTTACAATTACCACGTTCAGATGTATACAAGGTGTCCATTAGCTATCTGACGTTGGTCCAGTGGATAAGACTTTAAATGGATTGTGGGAACAGTAAATTTTAGCTGTACGGCGATTATAATATATGCAGTACTTAGCTGAGAATATGTTGATCAGAGCACAGCACCCTCGCTATGCACAAAAACGGCTCTTCTGAGTTGTGGGCCCTCCGCGTATGAAGGACGCTGGAAGATAGTTGTGAGTTGTGATTTCCAGATATTTTTTCCAGAAAGTTGTGAGTTAAAGTTGTGAATTATGGACGAAACATGTCCAACCAAATAGCGACTTTGAAGAAGTAGTTTTGTGAGTTAGTTGTGAGTTAATGTGAACTGGACAAAGATATCCAGACGCGAACGACGACCACTGCAGAGTGTAACGGATAGTCGATGACCGCCAACAAAAAACTATGCTGACAACATAACGGCCCTAAAATCCTATGTTTGAAATTACATAAAATTAAATCAGTTAAACTTGATATGCTATACTAATGCATAATAAATGATTATAGGATAAATCTGAAGCACAAATCAACTATAATTAAGGTGGTAGATTATAAAGAATTAGCATTACAATGAATATTTAGTAATGTGAAATATAACAATTTCTTGCTATACAATGGCATCCCTGGAAAGTGTATCGATAAGTATCGAGAGTTCTCGCAAAGAAGATATAATCCTGGATGATCCAAGGAAAACAAAGGAGACTTGCATAATATTATACAATGACATGTCTTAAACTAAATTAATATTACAATATTATTCAATTTATAACTCAAATTAAAATATTAGCGCCTAAAAACATAAATGTGATAATATATACTTCAAAAGTTAAATAATAAGCTGTATTTAAGAGAAATAGCTGAAAGTAGGCGTGGCCTAAATTTCACACGCCCTCGTGTAAACAAAAAAGGGGGCTTAAAAGAGGCTTTTAGGCTATATATATAATGAAGTAAGAGTGAAAACATAAACTAGGCTACACATAACATTACCCCATAAGCTATGAGACTATGAAAGAAAGCATACTAGGCATTTATTAGTAGGGTTTGGCTAGTGCACGTTTTTAGTTTCCTTAACAGAAAAGTCACTCGAGACAGCTTTTTCCAGAGATTATCTATGTGCACATTCCAGTTTAATTTATTATCTAAATGTAACCCTAGTAGTTTGATATTTTTGTTTTCTTCAAGTTCTGTGAAGCCATTGTTTAAACTAAACAGGAGCTGTTCCGTTTTGGCATCATTATTCTTAAGCATATTCACCATAAACCACCTTTTGGCTTTAGTTATCATTTCCTTTAATTGTGACTTAACTGATAGAGGATCTTTGTCCGTTGATAAGAGAGTAGTATCATCAGCATATACCAGGGACATTTACAGGTAAGTCATTTATTGCTGCTGTGACAATAGTGCAACATACGGAGCACTGCTGCCACTGCACAGCTCCCGCCACTGCACAGCTTATGGTGCTGATGCTGCGGCACTGCTGCTTCACATCCCGCACTGTAGATGACTGTGGGATTTCCCACTCGAAGAGACAACTGGAGTTCCATTGCATATAGGTTATGGCATATAGGATTTGGAAAACAGTGCAATAATAGGGGATAGGAATGAACTAGATGAAAACTTATATAAATATAAATTTAGCTTTGATACAAGAAAAGATGTAAATTTTCATACTCATAAATTTATTTACAATATAATTACAATTACTATGGCAAAAACTGAACATAAACTTTCTGAATCTGTAACCTCTAAAAAAATTATGATTATAATAATGGTCCGACTGCTTTTACAAATTACATAAATAAGACTAGTTGTGGACCCATGTTAGGTTATTAATTATGTTTGCCTGGTAGTAGAACCAAAAATGTGTGCGTATAGAAATTTATAATAAAGATCTGAATCATTACTGCAATCTAAAGAATATTCTGTGAGATATAAAGAAGTGCCTGAAGGGCGGAAAGAAGAAGAAAAGAAGAAGAGAAGGGAGTCAAAAACATTCACACACCATACATACATTTCAAACAAACCGATATCTGCGTGATGTAAAATTTAGAAATATGACAAAATAATGACTGACAAAAACCCAGGTGAGCGGGCACAAAATACATCTGAATAATGAAAGAACAATATATATGAAAATTTACGTGACAAGAAATATACTATACAAAATACAAAAGCCGCTCACCTGAATTCCAAACCATCACGCAGACATCGCAGACATATACGAACACACAGACGATCCCAAGCAAATGACTCGAAGAAGACAGTAGTAGATCGAAGAATAGAATAGAATAGAATAGAATAAATCAGATTGATACCGGCAGCTATTACGTAAACAAGAAACAAAGCCGTTAAGCGGCGAGAGAGGGGATACACATGCGCATAACATCATCTTACTGCGCCCTCGGAGACTAGACGTTACAGAGAGATTAAACCACAAAGATTGCATACCAGCGGCAACCATATTTAAGTGAGAAACTGTATAACCTTTTACAAGAAAACAAATACATCTACATGAATAAAAGTTCGTGTGCGTAAAATGTGGAGTGCAAAATAATAACTATAGAGTTCTCAATAGCGTAGAAACTGAGCACCGAACACTATTAAGAAAAGAAAAGGGCCCAGTACTGAGCCCTGGGGTACTCCATCAGTCACCTCTTTGAATTTTGAAAAGATATTATTTTCATATTCAGTTTGTTTTCTTTCGAGTAGGTATGATCTGATTAGCTTTAGTTCATTACCGCCAATTCCATAGTATTCTAATTTTGCACAAAGAATTTCATGCGATACACAGTCGAAGGCTTTTGTAAGATCAAGAAGGGTAACACCCAGAACCATACCTTTTTCAAAGCTATCAAGTATTTTATTAACTAGGGATTCGACTGCCATAGTCGTGGAGTGTCCCGGTCTAAAGCCATATTGCTCTTTGTAGAGTAAATTATCCTGGGTTAAATAGTTGTTTAATTGATGCATTAGACATGTTTCAAATATCTTTCCTATAACAGGAACTAGCGCAATGGGCCTGTAGTTAGAAGGGTCACTTTTGTTACCATTTTTGAAAACTGGAGTAATTTTAGTTATTTTCAAAATATTAGGGAAAGTCCCTTGTTTCAGGATTAAGTTTATTAAGTATGTTAGTGGTAGGAGTATCAAGTCAGCAATTTTCTTGATTATGGTATTTGATAGGCCATATATATCCTCAGTGAGTGATGGTGAGAGTTTTATAATTATTTTCATTACTGTATTAGTGTCTATTTCTTTCCATTTAAAAGAGGATTGTGATATTCTGGGGGGGAGAATTACCTTTTCTAAGAAAGTTCTGGCACAGTTCGTGTTTTTAAGGGATGGAGCTTCATTGCGAATGCCCTTATGTATATTGTAAGGAATTTCAACGAAAAAATTATTCATGTTATCAGCTGAGATTGGTATTATGTTCTTAACATTGTGAATTGTAGTCTCATTTTTAATGACAGTCCAAGCCGCCTTGCACTTATTACTGGATAGATTAATGAACCAGTCATTACCATCTATTTTCGCCTTTTTTATGATTGATTTATAGTGGTACTTATATTTATTATAGCTTTCTTTGTCTTCTAGAGTACCGGTCTGTTTATATTTATCAAACAAGATTTGGAGATTTGTTCTCATAGTTTTGAGTTGAGGAGTAAACCATTTAATAATTCTTTGTTTAGGCCTTCGTTTGTTGTGATGACCTTTAGTCTTCTTATACACTCTCGTACAGTACTCATTAATAAGTGATCTTAGTGTATTGATAAAGTATGAAGTGGCTTCTTCTGGATCAGACATACGTAGTATGTTGTTCCAGTTAATTTCTAATAGCTTTTCCCTGAGTTGGTCTATTCTTTTATCTGAGACAAGTCTAATTGTTCGTGTAGTTACAGGCTCATCTGGAGTTATTTGTTGATCATTAGTGGTGCATTTCAAATTAATTTGCAGACCTAGGTGGTCAGATAAATTGGGGTTGAATACCGAGCATTCAATTTGAGTTCGAGTTATGTTTGTAGCACAGTTGTCCAGGCATGCATTTCCTCTAGTAGCCTGATTATTTAGGCAAAAGAAATTATATGATCTAAGAGTATTAAGAAAGTTTGTGGAATCGGCCATTGACTTAAGAATATCTATATTAAAGTCTGCACATATAATGACTTTAGTTTGATTTTTCACATGTAGAAAGAGTAGCATTCTATCAAGGGATTCAGTAAATGAAGTATGACAAGAATCAGGTGTGCGATAAATTGATATTATTATCAAGTTTAGTTTAATGATTCTAATTGCTACTGCTTCCAAAATTTCAGTTAAGGTTAGGTCAAGCACCTCAAAATCTATCAAGTTCCTAATAAATATGGCAGAGCCACCCCTTGATTTAGGCTTTTGTCTACAAAATATGCTACCTAGTTTAAAACCATTTGGGATATATAGATTTCTTTCCTCATAATTGAGCCAGTGCTCATTCACACATAGTACATCACAGTTTTCATTGTCTAGCAAAATTTCAAGTTCCCCTAATTTATTCCTTATGCATTGTGTATTGATATGATAGATCAGTAGATCATGGGCCTGTGGTAGGATGTGTGGTTTAGTAATGTTACTTGAGGAGCAGGGTATCTGGTTATAACATGGGTAATTGCTTACGTTTGGGGAATCAGGTTTCCTATCATTGTAGTTGTTCTTATTCATTCGGCCTACTCTTAACAGATCGTGCCTTAATTTGCTACAACCTTTACTGGTACTGGCCAGTTTCCCTGAGGAGTATATAGGTAAGTTTAAGGCTATATGTTTAATATATTTATCAATTTCCTTGGCTAGCAAAGCCTTACCTCCACCATTCAGGTGTAGACCATGTCTAGTATGAAGAGCTCTCTCGAACAATGTTACATCTGGTAGTTTCACATTTTTGAATCTTTTACTCATGCTGGAGAGTTTACTATTGACAGCTTTAACCTCAGCGTTCACCCAGGAGTAGGGTGGGAGGTCATATCTAGTTGGGACATTGATTAGTACTACATTGGTGTGAGTTAGTCCCATTAAGGTATGTTCCATGTTAGTGGTTAGTTTGTTGCTTTCGTTTCTGATAATGTCATTGGTTCCACACATCAGTACTATACAGTCTTTATGGTCAAATGACTTGCAGCACTGTGTTATGTTTTTAAGCACTTCCGTTGATGGGGCATTTGGTTTCACCATTCCTGTCTTCTGGTAATCCTTCAATTCAAGTCTATACGCTAAGCCACGTCCGTGACTGTCAGTGAAGAGGTGAACCTTGCTCTTCTTGGGTTTCCTCGAAGGTGTGGAATCTTGGGTTGCGATCGGAGAGCCTTGAGTGATGTTTTTGGGGTTATGTGCGGGCCAATGCGATTGTGCATTAGGCCTATGCTGATCATTTCGGAGGACTTCAAATCTATTTTCTGAAAGGAAAGACCCTCCCGTAGAGCTTGCAGACCCTGTTGCCATGTTTCTCACCTTGTTTAGAGGAAGACTATTCCTTGGTGTCCTGAAAGCTACCTCCCGTGCATGGGTCCGGCCTTGGGTGACGACCGATAAGTTTTTGTTATGTTCCTCCTGCAGTGTATTGATAATAAGTTTTAATGAATCATTTTCCTCCCTCAGTTCACGTATTACTTCAGAGTAGTCCCCGGTAGTATTACGAACGCTCGTAGGTTGGATTTCATCATTTCGATCGTCACATGTCCAGCAGATCCAAGTACCCGCTTGTCTTATAGAATTTACCAATGAAGGATCAATTGTTGCACATCTATTGTGGAAGTATTTGTCACATTGATAGCATAGCACTCTGTTTTTTACTATTTTTTGACACTTGCCGCAGTTAGTATCTTCTAAGAACAATTCTTTCGAGGATAATCTTTCACTGTAACTGGTAACGGGCGCCATCTTGACCTCAGATAACATATAATTGACGGCCATCTTATGTGGGTAAACAGTTTAACCAACACGACAAACTTCACTGGAGATATAATATGGGATATTTCCGAAATGCGTGAATTCGGTATGCCCTACAAAACTAATATCACTCTTCATAAGCTAACCAACCTAACCAACCTAACCAAACAAACATAACCTAACCTAACTATCACTAAAATAGAAGCTACCTGCCACTACTTACCTTATTGCAGGAAGATCAGTTGGTCATCCTGCTTTGCAATTGCTCATCCTACTTCACTCAGAACCATAACATGGCTGCCGTGTTTTATGCATAATAAAAATGAACTGATTGCAAGGGTAAAAATACAACATAAAGTTCTAAAAACTACTAATTTCACCCCTGTATCAATTCCTTCAACAATAGTAAGTACATTAAATTACATTTTCAGTGTCAGGAAGGAAAACTGTATGGCTAAGGATATAGTGCTCTACCCAATCAAAGGCAGCTAGCATTGACCACCTCCAGTGGCCCCAATCACTTTGCCCTTTGAGTTCCTTCACTTTCAGTACTTTGTCTGAAGTCATTTTTATGTTCTGGAGTACACACAATATTTCGCTGCAATATGGAATTACAGTACATGTCGCGGCATCACACTGGAATCAATATGGCCTACAAACACCCAGGGCCGTAGCAAGGTCCTTCTGCGTCCTTGGGAAGTTTGACAAATCTGCACACTCCAATACTATGGGGTCTGAACAATTTTTTTAAATTTCTGTAAAACTGATTTTCTTAAATTCGCTTCCAGAAAGATTTTTTTGGTCCCATTTCTGTAAAAAACCACTGCCTAATAGATCAAAACTAATAATGTAGACTAAGCTGTGATGGTCATGATAGTTTAAGTTGGCACATTTTTGTACTGAAATCATTCTTATCTATACAACAGAAGCAACGCCAACATCAACAAGAGACGAAACAACACAAACATTAATATTGTTTCACTGTTTAATTAAAAAATTGCTTAGTTAAAAAATACAATAATAATCAGGGCCCGGATTCTTATGACTTGTCATCTTTTTTATTGATGCTGCATAGACATTGCCAACTTGTAGATAAATCCTAATCATGGCCTCTAGATTATAGAAATGCATTTTTATTAGGTCATTTTTTATTTTATGCAATTTTATATTTTTAGGGCATTTATTTCGATTTTCCGTCATTATTTTGTCATTTTCTTGCCATTTGCTTCCTTATTTAGCCATTTTGATGCATTTACGTTGAGTACATTAACTCTTTTTGTCACATAGCTAGCATTGTCCCCAGTGGTGCTGTCTTTAAAGTGTTGTTTGTTTAATGCAAGAAGGACACACTCTGTGTTGAAGTGTTGTCATGTCTCAGTCGGAAACGAGAATCTAAGAAACGCCAAAATGTTGTATTACATTACTGTTGTTATTAGATTGACTTGGCACCAGGGTCTGCCACCTGCTTGGATTTGTGGGTGCAAACTACTGTTTACTCTCAATAAGCAATATAATCCGGCAGACCGCAAAAGGAAATGCTGAAGTTTGACTGCCAGTGCCTCAGTGCTAGTATAAACTTCCGTAAGGAAAGAACATTCACAGCAATGAACAAAGTTTTTTGGACCTACAACATCCTCTCTGAATTTAAGGTTTTAGTAATTATGTACAAATTAGTCTATAACTTTGTTTGTACAATAATAATTTTTTATAAATAAAATATCAGTTTTCAGGTCATTCTTTATAATTATTAAGTCATTTTCTTTAAAATTTGGGGTCATTTTATAGGTCATTTTTCAATCAATTTTAGGTCATCAGAATCCGGGCCCTGATAATAATATAATATAATTAAAAATAATAGCAGTGACTATAATATAAGCGCCGGCCTTAGAAGGGAACTTGATCAAAACAAACAGCATGTGTACTGCCAGTGGCAGAGCATGCATCGGCCGCGGATCACAACACATATTCAACGTAAAGTTACAGAAATTAATTTTGATGTACATTAATACATTGTGTGATTAAAAAACTAAACAGTTTTAAAATAGGAAATTTTAGTTCATGCTTAATTTATAAACATTAGTAAATAGTAATAACAAAAGGAATTGAGATCTGCGCATTCGGCTTTTTCTGTTGTTATAATAATATTTTAGTTGGTCAGTCATTTTTGCATGTAGCATGTAACAGTATGTGCAATGCCATTGTTGATCGCTTTGTAATCAATCCTACCGACAGTAGTAGCACTGAGGACGAAGTCAGCTGGAAAGGGATTGAGTTGAACCACTTTCATCACAATAATAACGTACATTTTAATTTTTTATTGTCGTTATATCTTTCCATACTGTTCATGATTTATGTTATCATACTCTGTCAATAAGAATCGTGTTAATTAAAGGACGTTGCATGACTGCTTTTTGCTTGTAGACAATCGGCATAATACTTTAGATAGTTCACGTGCATTAATTGTTAATAACCTGAAAGATTTCTTCCACTAACGTGGAATTTATATTGCTTGATAAATTGCACCAGCCTAAAAAAGGCGGGATTTTTCATGGTTAATTTTGCACCCTCTTTGTACCTGCGCCCTTGGCGGGGGCCCACCTTGCCACCGCCTAGCTACAGCCCTGCAAGCACCATGCTACTTCTCACAAAGAGAATTCGAAGTCAGCTTCTAAACTCCTCAGTCTGCACAAAGATAGTCCCTGCTGGGCCCATAACCTGTTGGAGAGGTTGGGTGTGTAACACAGAACAAAGTTTCAACATGTAGAGGAGTTTATAATATCAAATTCCAAACACAAATCTTCAGACAGATCCATTACAAATACAACAGGCTTCACGTCCAACTGCCATTACAAGAACAAACTGTTACTCACACAGCAGTGCCCTCTTGATGCCACCCATACAATCACACTTTGTCATACACGAATATTGCCAGACATGAGCGAGTGGCGAGTTCGCTACTTTAACAATGTTAACATCTCAACACCGAGTGTGTCCTTCTTGCATTAAACAAACAATACTTCAGATACAGCACCGCTGGGAACAATGCTAACTAGATGACAAAAAAGAAAAGTTAATATACTCAATGTAAATGCATGAAAATGACTAAATAAGGAAGCAAATAACACGAAAATGACAAAATAATGATGTAAAATTTAAATAAATGTCCCAAAAATTTACAGTTGCATAAAATGACAAAAAATGACCTAATAAAAATGCATTTCTGTAATCTAGAGGCCATGATTAGGATTTATGTACAAGTGGGCAATGTCTATGCAGCATCACTAAAAAGATGACATGTCATTAGAATCCAGACCCTGGTGATGACTATTGCATAACAATTAATGACACATCAAAGTGTGGTTATCAAATTAACCATTTTCCTCTGGGAACAGAATACTAAATAATATAATACAATGATTTAATATTTTTACATTGGAAGATTTGTTGTAAACATAAAGGAGAGTAATAGCAGAACATGCTTGAACATTTTGTTGTAAAATGTAAGAGAGATAAGACATTTAAGGTGGAGTAAAAACTATAGCTGAAATATTAAATGTATTTAATACATTTTGTGAAAAATTTGCTCAACTTTAAGTCTGTGGAATTAATGTCGGACTTTACCTGTGTCAAATTTTTATCATCTGCAATGTTCATAGAGAGATGTCTACAGTCGGTAAGGTTATGGCTCCCATACCAGGGAAGTGTACAATGTGGTGAGTTTGTGAAACCAACAATTTGCAAAATTGAGTTTTTTCCCATAACAACAAACTCCCTACATTAAGAAATATCTTCGCAACAGTAGGCCCTAAATAGTGATCTTGATCTTCCCAATTTCAATAAATCATCCTTCTACAAACTAATAATTGAAATTAGTTCTGAATTTGTTAACCGAAAACTATGTACTAGTGCTATAGTGGATGAGTTTAAATCATTACATGGTGCAGGAATTATTTATGTCAGATAAGAACTAAATGAAACTTGGGTTCATGTGGACTACACAAAATTAAAAGTATGGAGTTACAATACTATGAAAAATCAATAAATGAAATTTTCCTATTCGGGTTATTTTATTAAGCTCAGGATAACGAACCCAACAGGGAAAGGAAAGCTAACCATTTTGCATATGATGACTGCTTATTAATGTGAGTATGCTTTGCTATTCATACTATAAAAGAGGCTTAATTATGCCATTTATGTATGCATTTATTATTTTATTTCATTATTATAAAATCATATTTTAATGTGATCTATTAACCTGGTATCAACACACCTTTCAACTGTTTGCTATTTTGTCTGCATTTTCCATGTGAAATTCCATGTGGTCAACGGAGTAATACATTTAGTTTTGTTTACATCTACTTCAATCTTTAGTTGGTTGATGTATAGTACACCATAACCATCAGTTAGATACCATTTGTTAATCTCAGTGAAGGGTTTTTTAACCTTTCACTTTTACTGGCATATACAAGGGTTATTCAGAAAGTAAGGAACGTTTTGGAATTTAAAAAAAAACCAAGTACAAGAAAAACATTTTATTATATACATGTGAAAGAGGGACTAGAATACTACTTTCCAACATAATCACCATACAAATTTAGGCACTTATCATAGCGGTGGACAAGCTTTGAAATTCCTGTGTCATAGAATTCTGCCGCCTGTGATCTCAGCCACTCAGTGACGCGTACCTGGAGCTCCTCATCGTCGTGAAGCTTCTGTGAAACAATTTCAAAAATAAAGTCCGTGAAACTTGTGGGAAACATAGAGAAAGCTCAGTTATTGTGAAACGGCGGTTTTCACGAATCTTTTCGTCAACTTTGGCGACCAGATCATCAGTCACAATGCTCGGACGTCCACTCTTCTCTTCATCATGAACGTTTGTTCGCCCATTTTTAAACTGAATACACCACTTCCTGACAGAACTTTCACTCATTACATTGTTCCCGTACACTTCACACAGCTCCCGATGAATTTCTATTGGTTTTAAGTTTTTTGCCAACAAAATGAGATTAATAGAGTAATTAATAGAGATTAATAGAGTAATGCTTTATGTGAAATATGAGGATTTGTATCCATTGTTATGATTATCATTGGAAACCAACTATGCTACTGAAATGTTCCTCTTCCATTTCAAACTTAAAGCGCACCGTTCACTTAATGATTGTGTAAATGTATAAATGCTCAGAAAAGGATGGATCACAGAAGACAGTGTTCATTTAGCCATTTTGACCAAAAAATGTGATACTTAGATTTTAGTGTAAAAAAATTAAGTTTACTGTACCTTGAAGTATAACTGCACAAAAGTTTATGCCATTTGGGCACATGAAACATGTGGTGCTGACACCATTTTGAAGCTTCCTTGCATCTCAAACTGCCAGTCCATGCAAACTTAAATTGCCTTTTTTCTCAGTTTCAATTTGCACATTATTTTGCCATAATCTATCTTCTCCCACAAAAATAGAGATACAGGTATGACATTATTTTTTGCATGACGAAACTAATTAGTGGTACTTACGAATATTGTTGCCGTGGATTGTAACTTGATATTCCCACACGCAATCTGGTTGCTATGAAAACAAAAGAAATCTCAATGATGAAAAAATTACAAAAAGCACTAGTGCCGTAAGTAATACCATCACAATACAAGCCTTTATCGAAGGCCGGAACCAAGGCCCTCCAGTTTGTTGTGGCTTTAACAGGACAAATATTCCGTCCCCATAACAACCAACCCATGCGGATCACTTTCTAAAATAAAACATGTATCTTCAATAATGTATATACATAATATTTTCAGCTAATATCTCAATTCATATAATTAAATTTATATAAATAATCATCGTGCAAAAAATAGCATTCAATACTCGTTCTGTAAGCGCATAACAGATCTCGGATATTGAAAAAGCTTGGCGCAAGCGCCTCGTTTTTTCAAACTCTTTCCTTGATCCTTATGCACTGCTTACGGAACTAGTATTGCAATATACTATTACAATGTACTTTACAAGTATGTAATGAAATTACTAATCATATTTTCTGTATAGGCCTTAGTGTTTTAATATATATATATATATATATATATATCGTATAATCATAAGTCAGTTTCTTTTAAACTTTTAATTTCTATGGGTAAAATATTTTTTAAAACAAATAGTGTAGACCAGTGGTTCCCAAACTTTTCAGTCGGGGACCCCTTGAAAAAAATTAAAATTTCGCGGACCCCCTCTGGGTTTTGAAAAAAACTAAATAAATACTTGAATTCAAATGTATTAAATTCAATAGACAAAATAACATCAATGGTAACAAACAGAGTTTACTCCTTAATGTGAACAGTGAAGCTGCTTTAGAAGATATGTAATTTGAGAAAATTACGAGATACCCACTTTGGGAATCACTGGTGTAGACAATATAAAAAAATCCATCAGTAGGCTAAATGTTTAAAGTAAGCATAAAAAACACATTAAAAATTCAGATTCATATTTTATTACCTGTCGGAGGAGACAGATTTTAATTTCAGTGAAATTAATGTGTATCTCAGAAACAAATTGAGTTGTTAAAATGAAATTTTAAACTTTAATGTTTGTTTACATTTCAATTAAGACTGCAAAATTTCAAGTTTCTAGGACACATATTTTAGAAAATAACTCTCTACACTTTGCTCATCCCTTTGGTTAATAATAGTGTGTCCTTCATGATAGTATTCAGTCAGCCTGGATGTAACAGGCAGCAGGGCACAGCCTTCCTGTTCCAAAAATTATGGGTTCAATTTCAGCTCAGGTTGATGACATTTGTCTAGTAGCAGTATACCATCCTTGTTAAATAACCATTACAGACAAAAACACTATACAGGGTGATCCGTTAGAGTTGTCAGAAAAGTAAAGCGTTGTGTACAAGAAACTATTTAAATTTATTAATTTTTAATGGTACAAACAGGTGTAGGAAACCTGTAAGTTTTGTATTCCAGCACATTAGCACACAACTTGACCGCCATTGCAAATGCGGCACAGATCATATCTCGCGGACAGGTTCCGCCACGTGGCACGGAGCATTTCTGGAGTGATTTGCTGAAAGGCTGCTGTCATCCGTCGTAGGTCAGCTACATTCTGTGGTCTTTGTGTGCACACAGTTGACTTTATGTACCCCCACACAAAAAAATCTGGAGGAGTCAATTCCTATCAGGTAACCTTCTGCCTGTACGAGGCATTTTGAGACCATCTTCCAAGAACATGCGGTACCAGTTAACAATGTCTTGATGCGAAGGGCCATGCCGACAGTTGTACTGATGTCGGAAAGCCCGCTGTGTTTGTATTACACTAGAAAACTTTGCATACCATACTAAACACTGAGCGTACTGTTGTGGCGTGACCACCATTTTGTCTTCTATGCACGATAGCGCTGCTAAGCTATGTGGCCGAAGTCTGAAACATCACTCGTTGTTAACTCCCATCCTTTCCACTTACATTACAGCAAATTGCACAGAGCTATATACATTAACCTCTTAAATATAACGTTTTACTTTTCTGACATCTCAAACGGATCACACTGTAGATTAAGGACATATTTGTAGATTTTAGCCAATTTCTTGTGCTCAAATGTTATAGATTCAGAAAGGTTCAACTTCATTTATCAATTATCATATCAATAGTAATTAGTGAAATTAAAATGACTCAGTTTGTAAAATAACTACCCAAATTTGTTTTTGTTATTTATTACTTCTGGTTAGTCACTAGTAAAATAGTCAAGTTAATAAACACAGTTTTAGCTCCACTTACATCAGTCTTCAAAACAAACTAGTTTGAAGGAAATCCTCCCCATCCGCAGCTAGCAGTTGGCTGTAGATTGCACTGTGCTACCCTCCATCTTCCTATTGGTGAGTCAAACCATTGGAGATGTGGTATGAATTGAAATCCTACCAGCAGACAAGGTCGTCAGACTTACCACTGACTGGGAAGATGGAGGGCAGCACAGAACAGACTACAAACGCTAGCATCATCTTTAGCCACTCAAGCACCAGTGGATCATCAGATGAGGATGAGGGAAATTTCCTTGGAAACTAATTTGTTTTAAAGAGGGGCTAAAAGTGTTTTTATTAACTTCATTTCACTAAGGATTGAATATACTCTACTATTTATGTTACTTTTTAATTTACTGTAAGTATTGTTAAGTTTCTATTTGGTAGTTTTTAGTATGTTTTTTATTATGACATTGACTTGCCACATTTCATGAACACTCAAACAATATTATATGCAGACGACACAACTTTTTTAAATTTTAGTTCTGATTTTAATGAGCTTCAGAACTTAACTCAAAATACTATAGCACAAGCTTCAATTTGGTTTAGGGCCAATGGATTTTTATTAAATGACAGTAAAACTCAACAAATATTTTTTAGTCTTAGAGATTTACCAATAGAAAATAGTACAGAAAGCGTTAAGTTTTTAGGTATATATATAGATATGAAGCTGAACTGGGAACCACATGTCAATTATATTACTACTAAATTGTCTAGGGTTATATATCTTATAAGAAAACTGAAAATGTTTGTGCCAGATAACTATATAAGATCTGCATACTTTGCGTTCTTCCAAAGTATAATCTCATATGGCATATTACTTTGGGGAAATAGTGTCCATATTCAACGCATTCTGATACTGCAAAAGAAGGTAGTTAGGGTAATAACAAACTCACACAAACTAGAACATTGTAGACCTTTGTTTACTAAATTACGTTGTCTTACCATAGTTAACCTTTATATTTATAATGTACTGCTTTATACAAAAAACAATCTGTCGTGCCATAACTTAAAAAAAGATATACATAATTATAATACCAGACAAAGTAAGAAAATAAATATACCATTTCATAGATTACATAAGTCATCAAATAGTTATGAAATGTTAGGTCAAAGAATGTTTAATACACTACCATCACATCTTGCTGAATTGCCTATAAATCTATTCAAATGCAAGGTGTATACTTACCTGGTTAACAACCCTTTCTACTCTGTGTCTGAATTTTTTGAGTGTAATATAGTTTAATGGTAATATGAATACAGGTTTTAAAATGTACATAGTGGGTTAAGTCTAGATTGTGGTCCTGACTTTATCTAGTAACAAAGGGGTTTAACGACAATAAAATTCTTATTTATTTATTTTTTTAATTTATCTAAATTTAAGTTATTCTTAAAAATTCTTGTTAACTGTTAATAAATATTAAATAATAAATATTTCGAATATGACTTTAAGAATTTATAGTTAGTAATAGTTAGTAAATGTACAAGAAACTTAATGTAGTATTTTCACTTATATTGTAAAATTAGTTGTGAATTATGTATATTTCGTGTTGTAATTTATGTACGGGGTATGTAATCTTTGTACTCCTGACTTTGTCTATTACCTAAATGGTTTAATGACAAGAAAATAAAATTATTATTATTATTATTATTAGTAAAACATGACTAATTAATATTTAGGAGCTTCTTTCTTAAAGTCGATGGAGGGTAGAATGACCACGTACATAGAAAATACAGCTATCTAGCCATTTTATGCTTGGGCACATGTAAAACATGGAAACTTTCTGACATGATGCTCAAATTGATTCCTTTTCCCATGTACAGTTATATTTCCTTGGCCAAATAAACTGTGTCATGATCTCATCAACAATATTGTAATTGCAGTTCCAAGTTATTTTACTGTTACTGATATAACTAGATCCTATGCACTTTAAGTTACTGGTAACCTGGTTTTTAAATTTACAGTTCTTTATTCATATAATTTGTGAGTGAGCAAAGATTGTAATACAGTAGGAGTGGCCAGCTACCAGGATGTTGGGAGCTACGTTTTCAGAAAACAGTTTGGAAAGAGCCGCCCATATTTTTTAAAGTTAAATGTGAATTTAAAAAAAATCAAATATAGACATACAGTCGAGCCTCGATATCTCGAATCACTAGAGGATGCAAAAAAATATTTGAGTAATGAAAATTCGAGTTGTAGAGGTCACGAATATTGCTGTAGGCCTAAAACTATATTTAAATAGTCTTACCTTTTATTGAATGAAAACATTGACCTTAATAAAATAAAACTTTATTTCTTAATCTAATTAATGACCTAGTGTAATTAAAATTATAACAAAATACTGTATTCTTTATAAAGGAGCCACATTTTTATGACTTCAGGAAGTCTGTCATTTTCTTCAGCTTGACATTTTTTCCTCGCACTTCTTCCACAAAGTTTTTGACTATGTTCAATGATGTAAAAACACACTTACAGATGGTAGTAGATTTATAAACAACTTCCTTGTTCTCCATTCATTGATACACTGGAATGCTTGGTTCATTGATGGTTGAACATTTGTAGCCTTTACATCTCCCTCTCAATCATCAGAATCTTCATGATGCTTTACTGCATTCACTATGCCTTCATCTGATGTGTGCTCCACAATAAAAACTTCAGAATCCACCACCTGGAACGCTACGTAGTTTGTTTATGACATTTGAAGTGTTCCTTGAAGGTAGACCACACTTCGGACTCTGATGTAGTTGTTGCTCTTTTGTTTTCCATTACAGCTAGTGCTAACTGAACACACTGTTTAACACAAAGCTACTACTGAATCTTCAAGGTTTTTATTTCTTTCACTCTAGTATTTTTAGAGAATGAAACTCCCCCATCTGAAACCGTATCTGTGGAGAGTGTGTTATTGACGAGCAGTAAAAATTGCCAAGGTCAATGCACCAACTTCCTTGTTTTTCATTCATTGTTACACTCATCCAGTACCTGACCAGCTAACAACATTCTTAGTTGGGGTTTCAGTTTTAAATTACAAGATCTAGGAATTAATAATAGTGTCACAAGCTTCAACCAAGTAAAGGGATACACAACATCCAAGCATTCAATCGCTGACATCTCTGCGGCCTTCGCTGACAATAAGGTTCCCATTGGACACTGATTGAAAATGGGCCCTTGTAACAGGATCAAATTTAGCCAAATATTGCAATAGAGCAAGAAAATTCCCTGAACTGCTTGTAGTTTCATCTAAGACTGATTCTCTGTGGCTTCTTAGGGCTAAGTTCTGTTGAGCCAGTTTCTGTATGGTAGCAATTGTGCATTCCAGAACTTCTCTCCAGATTCTGCTTTGTTGTAATATTTGTTCCTGAAGAGTGTTGTCAATTACTGAGCCTTGTTTTAACATTCGTTCTAAGCTTTTCCACTCCATAAAGGCAATCCTAAGGGCAGGGCTGTTTTCATGATCTTGAATGCGCAAATTTAATTTTCTCCACACTGCAAATCCTCACTCGTTAAAGCAAGATTTCATGTTTCTTTGAGGAAATAACACGCAACAAAAACAGAACACAGCTTTTTTGGACAGAGAAAAACACATCCATGTTCTGTTAACCTTTTCACTGTTCATCAAAGTTTTTTTGAAACCAGTTTTTATGCAGAGAATGCCCTGATTCAACCGCAGGAAAAGTAGAATCTTTATTTTGTAACTGATAAGTGCCTTTCATAACAACTATAGCCTATCACAAAATTTTTGTGAAATCTCCAAAAGCCATGATCCAATGTCACTTAACCACATTTTATCAAAATTGTCATTGTCATGTTGAATCAAAGTTTCCTTTGGCTCATTTCCATTATTTGAACTCGATGAAGGTCTAGCACCAATTGCACTTGATTCCAAGAGTTGGATTGAGGGATTTGAGTTGTCAGAAACCATCAAGATCATCGTCTTTAGCCAATTCATTAACTACTGTAATATTTGATTCATTAATCTCAAGGCTTAAGTTGATACTGTCAAATTTACATTCTTTCTGAGTTTCATTGTTTTCAGAGTTCAGTGATCCTTTTATAAAAGCTGTCTTAAACGATTTCGAACTCTCAAGTGCTTTGGTACGTTGCTGTTTCAGTTTTCTATTTTGAGACCCACTTGCCTTGTGTTGTTTCATAATGAAATCTGAAATACAATGAAACAAATTACCTATTACTATTACATTATTTTTACCATGTTGCCCATTAACAATTCTAGTTTAAAATTGCTTCAGCCAATAGCAAACGAAATAGAGAGGGAACACCTAATATTTTTGCTAGTGCTAATTGCACTTACCTGTTTTCTAGCTGTGCATGAACAGGAATTACTTGTACTTTCAACTAAATGTGTAAACACATTGTATATTCACAATTCATTGATAAACAATGACTGTGAAATGAACGCAACTCAACTCCACAAATGAATCAAGTGAACTAAGGATTAAGGAATACACTTCATGACTAGCAATCGTTAACCCTGTTGTGACTTGATGCCCCCACCCTGCACCGGCCGCACTACCAACAACCATGCATCCCCTCTCCATCACCGCTCTGATTTTGGCTCGAGTGCTCTGTTCACCCGTACACAGTAAACTTTTCCTGTGTGCTCGGCACCCACAACCTATTTCGTATTGTCTATAAATACTTTAAAACAAAACGTTTATTTCATTTCTAAATAATATTACTGCAGTATTTAACAAAGTAATAAATAAAATTTGACCAATAAAACTGTATATTTTGCCTGAAAAAAATTATTTTTTCTTAAACTAAAAAAAGATGTTTTTCAATTTTGGCGCTCCCCCCCCTTTACAGCACCTGGTGTGGCTGCCCTGTTCGCCCCCCTCTTGGTACGCCACTGGGCGTATGAGCTTCACACATGAAAACTATTAGGCAAATTTCCTTATCTACTGTAACACTCACAAATAAGATAAGATTATCCCCAAAAAAGGTTTATTTGATTTTTGTTCATTTGTTTTTGCATATAATGGTGCATATTTTTAAAATTATTCATGCATATTTGCATTCATATTTTATTATTTGATTATGCACACAAATCCGGGCTCTAGTCATCATAAATGTTAACAAATAGATAATTGATCACAATGTACTACTTGCTACTAAAGAGTTCAAGTTTTATTTTTTTATAACAGTAGGCCTACATGGATGTGGTCATTCTACTCTCCATCTGCAAAATTTGGCAGATGTGCAAGAAGGTTAGGTGATGTATTTGAAAATATTGCTATGGAATTTATGAAAAGAGCATGAGAAGTGGCCATAAAATAAAATGTCATTGTTCCTGATATCTCTGCAGCATTTAAGGGTATCTAACCTTTTCGTTGCTACTGCGGCATTATGTTACAATATGAAAAATGTTGCCCACATGTTAGGATTGCTGTTCACAAAAACTAGTTATTCCATTAAAACCTTCCTCAATGATAGAAACTGATATTGGGAAGATCACAGTGAAGTCATAATATTATATTATGGTTTAAAAAACACACTTAAACTTCACTAATTTCATACCTTGGTAGGACTACGTAGTTTCAATCACCATTGTGATTATACATACTAGATTATACATACTAGATACTACATAAAGAATACTACATCGCACCAGTTTTGCCCTTGTGAGAGAAAGAATCCAGTACACTCGTCGCCTACTAAGTACCCTTGACAGGGACTTGCTGGAAGTACACCTAAAGCTCTCGCTGGAGCTATCACCACTGGACTGGGAGTGGATAGACCAATCGACCAGCGCGCGGGCATGTTCGGTGATGGACAAGACAAGCGCCCAGCAATCCAAAAAGTTCCACAGTCTTCAAGAGAAACAGCACCGCAACCCGCCCCACCCCTGGAGAAGGAACGCACCGTTGTTAATCTAACAGGGAAGGAACTGGACGAGGCCTGTACTGCAGTTTTAGCCAAGGGCTTAAACTTTGCTCCTACACCAACATCTACCCCTACACTGCAAGTCATCAGTGGCGTAGAACGGGCAATCACAGGACTACCAGTAGATGCAGCTGAGGAAGTAAGGAGCGAGGTCAGCAGGGTTCTAAAAAGGCCCACTACCTCCAGGCCCAACATCACCAAGGAGGAACGGGCAGCACTTAGGAAACTGAGGAATGATGATAGCATAGTAGTACTACCAGCAGACAAGGGCAACGCATCCGTGGTAATGCTCTCCACAGACTACAAGCAGAAAATTCAAGCCATCTTAGAGGACGAAGCATACAGACCACTTAACAGAGATCCCACCACATCAGTGGAGAGAAAGACAACAAATCTCATTAACAGATCGGGCCTTCCGAAGGACACTAAGAAAAAACTCATCTCCTATGGATCAGTACCACCTAGGATGTACGGCGTGCCGAAAATCCACAAGGCGGAGGTCCCTCTGAGACCCATAATTAACACTATCGGGGGCCCTATCTACGCACTAGCCAAGTTCCTCACCTGCCAGCTCCAGCCCTTGGTGGGAAAATGTCCACATCACATTTCAAATTCCTCAGAGTTTGTCAAGATCCTTCGGAACATCACCGTAGCACCATCAGACCTCATAGTCAGCTTCGACGTAGTCTCACTTTTCACACGGGTTCCTGTCAATGACGCCATGAACCTACTCCAACCCCATTTTCAACCTGACATCATAAACCTCTTCAGACACGCACTCTCCTCCACATATTTTCTATATGATGGCCAGTTTTATGAACAGACAGATGGTATAGCCGTGGGTGTTATATTTTGAAAATAAATAAAAAACGAGACCCTCTAAATGGTTAATATTAACCAGTATTGGGATCGCAATGAGGAAGTAGAAAGCGTTGACGCAGGAGGTTGCGCTATAAAGAATTAACTTCGCTGTTTTGCTGACTGGAGATTCAAGGTGGTTGACAGTGGAACAATTGGGAAACAAGGAAGAATATTTTAAGTGTAGAAGTAGCATTGAACCGGGAAGTTGCGAATAAGCTTTTTTTGTTGTAATGTCACGGCTGCCAGTGGGGGAGACGACTTGACCACAAAAAGTTATAAAAGAGGCGAACAAATTGTTCACCCCTTCTTGTTGCTTCTTGGTGGCTGCCAGGTCCACGCCGGAAGCCAAGGCACTTGGTGCAAGTTTAATTTTATCAGTGTATACAACATCTTGAAGATGAAATGTAAGTAGAAAGATTTTCACCTCATTGTAATTTTCAATTTTTTTTATCTTAAATAAATCTAGTCATTTTGGGTATGTTAAATTGTGGCATTTGTAATTTCGAATGATAAGATGATGTCCTTCCTCACCCGTATGGTACTTCATAACATTCAATCATTCAATCCGGGCCATCCTGATTAAATCATATCCTGGGGACAAATGGTGTCAGAAATAGTTAGGGCCCCGGGATATGACATCTGGTGTCAAGAAGTGGGCGAACCTAACGCGGGACAAAACTGATGTCCAGAAGTGGCGAACCTACCCCGAGCCGCAAATTGTTGTCAGAATGGGCGAAAGTAACGGAAAAAAAAATAATAAAAACCAAGGGAAATTAGTTTAAGGGAAGTACATATTGTTATAGAACATGTTAATGGGTAACGTAATGGGTGGACACCATAGAAGGGGAATGAAGTAGAACATGTAGAGGTAACGAAAAGAAAAAAAAAATGTAAAAGAAGTGATTAAAACACATTGTTAATAAGTAGCCACGGATTGATTTTCTTTTTTTTCTCTTTCGTACTATTACGAGGACACATCTCAAGTTTAAATTACAAATGCTATTGTCAAGGTAAGTGAGGAAGTGATGAGTGGACATGATCAAATAGCAGAGATAGCGAAAACAATAGTAGGAATTGTGCAGAAGTGGTAAAATACATATGGCAGAAAATTTAATGTAACATAATTAAAAAGAAAAAGAACAGGCTGAAGTTGAGGGAATTTAATAATAAGTTTTATACCAGTATAGGGTGCAAACAAACATTTTAAGATGCCGATCGACGAAGAAACTAGAAAGGCTATCGAGGACCTTAACAATAGGTTAGCGGCCCTTACCATTGCAAATAGGGCTTTGCAACAGGCAAACCAACCTGTAAGGCATAAGGACTTAACTGTGTGTACCGCGGTTAAAGAATGGAACGGTGTGTCAGGATCCTTACCTGTGAGGGAATTTTTTTAATAATATTGAAGCCGCTGCTTCTATGGGTAACCTCGAAGCAGAGGACAAGAAACAAATAGTTAAATTAAAGGTCGTAGGGCCAGCCGCAGAATTTCTGTACGGTAGACCCGACCTAACCAGTAAAGAGGCAACTTATGACCAGCTTAGGGATGCGTTCCAAGAACGTTTTAAGGAAAAGTTACCGGATAGCTATTACTATACACAATTGCAAACGGCGGTGCAAGGGAAAAACGAAACACCAGAAGCATTTGCAGACCGATTAAAAGCCCTCAGCTTGAAAACACTTAAAGTGACAGGAGATGCAACTGAGAAAAAAGTTCTGGAGGAGGAAGCAGAAAGAAGGCTTCTTGCTGCTTTCACCGCAGGACTTAAGGGTGAAATAGGCAAGCAAGTCCAGTTAAGAATGCCGAGAAGTCTTAAGGAGGCAGTGCAAATTGCAGTAACCGCTTTCAATATCATACAGACGGAGCATATTAACAGGAAAGAACCTGAAGTACACCCTAGGCCTGTGTTTAATATGTCTGCACAGTTAAAGTGTTTTAATTGCGGAAAGCTAGGACACAAGGCACGAGACTGTCGTTCCAAACAGCAGCCCAATCATCAAAGGTCCCCAGAACAGAGTCGGAGGGTATATCAAAATAATTTTCACAATCAGGGAAAAGCATATATAGGGAAACCACAAATAGAATGTTTCTTTTGTAAGAAACGGGGTCATATCCAGAGTAAGTGCTGGACGAAAAACCCTCAGTTAGCACCTAACAAGGGAAATAATGTTAGAAAAAACGGAAGCTATGGAAGAAATTCGAATAATAGGTCGGATTTTTAGTCAGCCTCTACCAGCACCCCTACGTGGAGGCCAAGCCAACAGTACCACCAGTAGTAACCACAATTGTAGAAAATTCCCCAGAAGTGTTAATGGTCGATATCTTAATTGAGGGCCGGAGGACACATTTTATCATAGACACAGGAGCAACGATTTCTGTTATTAAGCCGGGAATCTCAGAGGCAAATTGGGAAAATACGGAGGTATTAGCAAAAGGGGTCACGGGAATTGGACTGGACATAAAAGGGTCACAGACAATAGAAGTTCAGTTCGAAAACAGGGAGAAATATGTTCATTCGTTCATAATCTGTCCGCTAGGAATTACCCAAGATGGAATTCTTGGTTTAGATTTTTTGAGTAGGCACAAAATAAATATTAACATTGTACATCGCATGTTACTGACACAAAGTGGGGCAATAAATCTCGGAGTACCAACCGATGACAATGGAATCAGGAGGACAGAATTCGGTCTGATCAACCGAAATGTTCTGAATTTCTCTCAGAAGAAATCAGACACCTCCGAAGACATTCCCAGTACAAAGGTTGCGACAGGGAGAGGTCCTAAGGGAAACCACCCTATAGATCAGTTAAAAATGCAAATAGGATGTCCAGTGTTTAATACGAGAATTGTGAAGGTTCCTCCAAAAAGTGAGATAATAATATTGGGAAAGTTAAGTAAGAAAGGATGCGCATCCAGGAAAACAAAGAGAGAGGACAGGAAAATAATTAAGGAAGACAAAGAAGTTACTGTGGAAGACAGGGAAAAACTTTTTGAACCGGAAGGTTTAGGCATATATGGAATATATATAGCTAGGTCGTTAAACGATAATGAACAAGTAAAGAAAGGAAGAATTCCCATAAAGATTGTAAACTGCACGGCAGAAGAAATTGAAATAGTGAGAAACAGACGTTTAGGGCATATTTACCATGTAGTAGCAAACAGTGAAAATAGAGTTAACCATGTAGAGGGAGTGAATATATTAACTCCGATGGCAGGGAAGGAAGAAAAAGTAAATATTGCAGATACCACGAATTTAGAGCACCTAACAGCTGTAGACCAGAACAAAATAAGAGAAGTATTAAGAAGATATGCTGACGTATTTCAAGACCCAAGAGACAATGAACTAGGTTGCACTAGCAAAATTAAGCACCGTATCGATACGGGAAATGCACGACCGGTAAAGAAAAAACCCTACCCCATACCGTACAAGTATAAGGAAAAAGTAAAAGATATGTTAGATGACATGTTGAAAAAAAAATGTTATACGTCCTTCAACGTCGCCATGGAACGCTCCAGTCGTTCTTGTCCCGAAAAAGAGTCCAGACGAGGCAGACAAATTAAGGTTCTGTATTGATTTCAGGGGGTTGAACTTGGTATCTCATGGGGATACATACCCAATACCCAACATAACGGAAACTTTAGAAGGTTTAGCAGGCACCCGATATTTCAGCAAACTCGACTTACAATCAGGGTACTGGCAGGTTGAAATTGAAGAAAAGGACAAGGAAAAGACCAGTTTCCAGACGCAATATGGCTCATTCGAATTCCAAAAAATGCCATTTGGATTATCAGGGGCACCCGGTACCTTTAGTAGACTCATGGACAATGTGCTATTAGGACTAAAAGGCTTATCATGCTATTGTTATTTGGATGACATTATTATTCATGGGTCGTCAATAGACGAGCACGCGGAAAGATTGGCCGAAGTTTTGGAAAGATTGAGAGAGGCAAATTTGAAAGCACACCCTCGGAAATGTAAATTTGCGGTGGAACAGATAGAATACCTTGGTCATATAGTGAATCAACACGGCATACTTCCAGATCCAGGAAAAATCCAGGTAATTAAAAATTACCCTGTCCCGAAAACGCAGAAGCAAGTCAGATCATTTTTAGGCTTAGCGGGCTACTATAGAAGGCACATACCAAAGTTCGCACACATTGCGAAACCCTTTTCAGACTTAACACGGAAAGAGGAAAAATTTAAGTGGGAAAAACCACATCAGGAAGCATTTGATAAATTAAGGGAAGCATTGTGTCACGATCCTATATTGAAGTACCCGGATTTCTCAAAACCCTTCCTTCTATGTACAGATAGCTCAAATTTCGCTTTAGGCGCTGTTTTGGCACAGAAAGAAGGAGACGTGGAACACCCAGTAGCTTATGCATCACGGGTTTTATCAAAAAGTGAGCAAAATTTTTCCGCGACAGAGCGTGAATTGCTAGCATTAGTATGGGCTACGAAACATTTTCGATGTTACTTATACGGAAATGAATTCATTGCAGTCACAGACCACGCCGCACTGAAATGGTTATTTTCACTACAAGATCCGAACTCAAGACTAGTGAGATGGGCTTTGAGACTGTCAGAATTTAAGTTCACAGTACAGTACAAGCCAGATAAATCACTGACCAACGCAGATTGTCTTAGTAGAATAATGGTAAATACAGTACAAACTACTAATGAATCCAAGTCCGTGAGAAGTTTGCAAATGGCTGAACCAAATTATACAGAATGGATAAAGGATACAAAAAGATTTCGATTAGATGAAAATGGAATTTTATTTTATAAAGAAGGAAATTCATAATTTCGATTGGTAGTACCACAACAAATGAGAAAGTCAATTTTGGAAAATTTTCATGACACCCCATTCGCTGCTCACCAGGGTCAAGTCAAAACATACGACTTAATTAAGTCAAGATTTTATTGGCCGGGAATGAAACAAGACATTCAAACATATGTTGCCGAATGTATGTCATGTAATTCTAGGAAATCAGGCAAACGCAATATAGCTCCGTTGCAATTATTTGAACCAGTAGAAAAACCGTTTCAAAGAGTACATATGGACATAGTTGGACCATTACCTAAGTCAATACGGGGAAATGTATATTTACTAACTTTTGTTGACGCATTTTCTAAATACACAGAGGCTATACCAATTGCGGACCAGACAGCAGAAACCATAGCTAAAGCCTTTGTTTATAACATTATTGCAAGGCATGGGACGCCTCGGAAATTAATCACTGATAAAGGAAGTAATTTTATGTCCAAATTGTTCAAAGAAGTTTGTAAATTGTTACATATAACCAAACTTCAGACTAGTGCGTACCACCCCATGTGCAATGGCGCAGTTGAAAGAACGCATCAAACACTAGCTGACATGATGTCACATTTTGTTACGAAAGACCAACGAGATTGGGATTCATATGTTCCTATTATACAGCTAGCTTTGAGAAGTACGCCACACACAACAACAGGATACTCCCCATATTTTTTGTTGCATGGAAGAGAAATGGAATTACCTTTCGCGGACCATGTAGTACCGAAATTCCAGCTAGACGAAATAGAGCAGGAAGATGTAAAAGTATTGGCGAAGAAGTTGGAAGAAGTCTATGAAAAAGTACGAGAAAATTTGGAAAACGCAACTCACAAACAAGTAACACAGTATAATGAAAAGAACAAAACTAAAATCAGCAAAATAAAAGTCGGAGACAAGGTATTGTTGCATTCAACGGCTTTAAAGAAAGGAGTTTCAAAGAAATTTGCAAAAAAATTTATTGGACCATTTTTGGTAGTAGAAAGGATAAATCCAGTAAATTATAAAATTAAAGCGGAAGACGGAACAATATCTATAGTACATTCTAATAGATTGAAGTTGTTTAACACACGACAGCTAGTCATGCAAGATGGCAAGGACATGCATAGTGAGGCAGAGAGCGACTCGTTATTAGGTCAGGACGAACAGAACTGTGAAGCAGAGAGAGAAGAACACACAGCTGATGACGAATGCGCAGGCGCGAGACAATGCGAGGATACGGACGTGCGGAAACAAGCAGAGACAGAAGAAATTATTTGTGCACATGATTTGAATATAATACCAGGGGCGTGGGAAATTGACGAAATAAGCAATAATAGGGTTGATTTATCAAGCATGAACCATGAACAAACACAGACAAAGACAGGAGACGATGACCATGATGATGACGAGATACCATTAAGTTTGCTAAAAGAGAAATTAAGTTTAGAAAAAAAAGACAGTCCTCCAGCCGCCAATTTTGATGACCCGACATTAAAGCATGAAAATAATGTACCACTTACAGAGCATTCCGAAGTCCAAACTAGGTATAACTTTAGGCCTAGAAATTTAAGTCAGGTACCGACGACATCGCAGGAAAAAGTAAATGAAAAAAGGGAAGCAGAGGAAACTATAAGATATAATTTAAGACCACGATAAAAAGGATTTTTTTTTAATGTTTCAGGTTACATCTACATATGGGCAGTCGTCCTAATAACCATACCAGGCAGAGGGATGAACATCAAACCACAGCAGGAATTAGACAAGGGACTTGTTTTTTTAAAGAAACAGGACATATTATTATCGGCAAATAAATGGTCTATTGTATTAGATTTTTCATTGCAACAATATTACGAGATTTTGGATAACATGACAGAACAAATCAATTATGTGAAACAAACATTACGTAAACCAAATTTTATGAATTTTCAGAATTATAAAGCTTTAACGGAAACTTCGAAAAATACTGTTCAAATATCATTACAAAGATTGGAACACGAATTGCAGACAATGGGAATAAAATTGGATGAAATTGATAAAGAATTATTTTTTTTCAGAGTGTAGAACAAAAAGAGGACTTATTAATTTAGGAGGTTCAACTTTGAAAATTTTGTTTGGAATATTAGACTCTACGGATAGACATAGGATAAATCATCAAATCGAGTCACTAACGCAAACGGATGTAAAAATTGTCGATTTATTGAAACAACAAATCACATATGTAAAGAAGGTTACAGACAGAACAGACCAAAATTGCATTAAATTGAATAAATTTTCTAAAATACTTAATACAACATTACATGTACTAGATAATATTACGGAGGATGTATTTTTTGAGATTAATTTAGTTATGAGGAATATGAATTTATTAACTAATTTGCAAATTATGGCCGATACACTGAAAGAAGTCCAACATCATTTAATTCAATTTAGAATGGCAATTGACTCAACAGCAGCTGGTATATTGAGTTCATATTTGTTACCCCCACATGAATTTTCGCAGATATTACAAAGAATTGCATTAATGTTACCTGAAGGAATTTCATTATTGTTCACACCTATAAACAATAATATATTTTTGTATTATTCAATTGTTTCAGTCCATGCTATTGTAGTAAACAATAAGTTGAGATTAATAGTAGATCTTCCCCTCAAAGCTTCAGAGAAAACTTTTCACTTGTATCAGGTAAAAGAATTACCTTATGTTAAGTCTCAAACTACCAACACTACATTAGGATCAATAGTTATAAAGACAGAGTATCCATATTTCGCGATCACGGAGAATAGATTATGGTACGCAGTATTGAAAGAAGATGTTCAAAAATGTAAAGGTAATCCTGTCTCAATTTGTACAGCAGAGGTACCGATTTATTCTATAACTCAAGAGACATGTTTAGCAAATTTGTTTGTAGGAAAGGACGAAAAAGTTCACGAACTTTGTGACATACGTTTGATTGGAAATAACAGACCACCAATATGGTACAGACTTCCTAAAACAAACACATGGATTTATAGTGTCCCTAGTAAAATATCGCTTACGCCAATTTGTTTCAATATCTCCGGAGAAAAACATACGATGCCACCGGTAGAAGTATACAACACGGGAATGTTGGAATCCGCTGCAGCTTGCCAATATTTTTCTGAAACATTTCAACTTTTACCACACGTAGAAGGGAATATTATTCGTGAAAAGACACAATGGGTCAACGATGTCATGGTTCCTAAATTGCATGACCAAAAATTAAAATTGCCGGAATTATTGGATAAAGAAAAATTGTTAAGCATTATAAATGAATTACCAGACACGCAATCTTTTCAAGAGGACGGAATAACTTTGCATATGTTAAAACGGAAATTAAAAGAGATTAAACCACCCAAATACAATAATATATCATACGGATTTTTGCCGACGTGTATACTCGTAATAGCAATTGTACTAATCGCTATTTGTTTCTATATGTTACAGCTGTTCCAGAACAGACGAACAAGGTCACACATATCGGTGCAAACCAACACAAGTGCAGATGTAGCACATTCCACAGCGGTCAATGCAGACAATACGACAACTCAGGAAGAGACAACTGAACCAAGACTTAGTTTAAGCAATTCACAAATACCATCTGTGTTTAAGGGCACGGGATTTTTATAAAAGCATAAGGTGGAACACACAGATTTTTTTTTCATTTTAATTAGACAGACTTGAATCAGTTAAGATGAGATGTTAAGGATTAATGGAAAAAAAAAGACAAAAGAAAAGAAAGGGTAAAGGAAGCAAAATGTTAAACATTGTATGTAAATAAGAACAAAGGAAAGCATGATTTTTTTTTCTCAGTCACAATTGAATACTTGGAATCAGAATGTTATAGTAGCATAAATTAGGTATTAACGTAGAGAAAAAAACTACAAATAACAAGAAAACGGGGAACAAACAAAACCAGGAATTAAATTGATATATTGTAAATAAAATGAGTATTAGTGTGTCAAGCCGTTACATTGGTAGCCATGACGAGAAATAAATGAATTATTAAGATAATCGAAATTAAATTATAACACTCTCAGCCACCTCTGGGTACAGGGCAGAAACGCAACCTAACGGCAAATGAAGATTCAGAGGAAAAACCAACAAACAAACAAAATAAATGAAGATTCAGAAGAAGAACCAACAAACAAACAAAGTACAACAAATTGACCGCATTACGACATGCGACGCCGATGTCAACATTCAAATATAGCTACAGATTGTATATCTGTAATTGTTTCAAGCATTTATAGGACATCCACACCCCGTTCGAACCCAACTACCGTGGGTTCGATCTAGGGGGGGGGGGTGATGTTATATTTTGAAAATAAATAAAAAACGAGACCCTCTAAATGGTTAATATTAACCAGTATTGGGATCGCAATGAGGAAGTAGAAAGCGTTGACGCAGGAGGTTGCGCTATAAAGAATTAACTTCGCTGTTTTGCTGACTGGAGATTCAAGGTGGTTGACAGTGGAACAATTGGGAAACAAGGAAGAATATTTTAAGTGTAGAAGTAGCATTGAACCGGGAAGTTGCGAATAAGCTTTTTTTGTTGTAATGTCACGGCTGCCAGTGGGGGAGACGACTTGACCACAAAAAGTTATAAAAGAGGCGAACAAATTGTTCACCCCTTCTTGTTGCTTCTTGGTGGCTGCCAGGTCCACGCCGGAAGCCAAGGCACTTGGTGCAAGTTTAATTTTATCAGTGTATACAACATCTTGAAGATGAAATGTAAGTAGAAAGATTTTCACCTCATTGTAATTTTCAATTTTTTTTATCTTAAATAAATCTAGTCATTTTGGGTATGTTAAATTGTGGCATTTGTAATTTCGAATGATAAGATGATGTCCTTCCTCACCCGTATGGTACTTCATAACATTCAATCATTCAATCCGGGCCATCCTGATTAAATCATATCCTGGGGACAAATGGTGTCAGAAATAGTTAGGGCCCCGGGATATGACATGGGGTCGCCTCTGTCACCTGCCATAGCCAATTTTTATATGGAGCACTTCGAACAGGCAGCTTTAGAAACAGCTATCCACAAACCCACCCATTTTTTCAGATACGTCGATGACACGTTTGTGGTCTGGCCCCACGGGAAAGAAACACTACAGGAATTTCTACAGCATCTGAATGGATTAAACAGCAACATACAGTTCACAATGGAAGTAGAAAAGAACGGACAGCTCCCCTTCCTTGACATCTTAATCAGCAAGAAAACTGATGGGACTTTGGGCCATGCTGTCTACCGGAAGAAGACCCATACGGACCTATACTTATATGGAACGAGCCATCACCATCCATCCCAGCGCAGAGGGGTACTTAACACTCTCTTTCATAGAGCTTTCGCCATTTCGGACTGCAACAACTTACCGGAGGAACTAGACCATCTCAAGAGAATATTCCTCCAGAACGGCTACAAGAACAATGAAATTAGATTAGCCCTGAAAAGGACCGCTTCTCCGCGTCCAGCAGTGGAAGATGAGAAACCCCCTGACGGTAGCCGGCGCGTAGCATGCATACCATACATTGGCGCAACGTCGGGGAAAATTAGCCGTATCCTCCATAAGTTTGACATAAAAACAATTCATCTACCACCTCCCAAGATAAAGCAACTGATCCGGCCAGTGAAGGACAACCTGGGTCTGAAGACAGCTGGTGTGTGGCAAGCAATACATTGGACATACCGGCCGCATGGTGGAAGTGTGCTGCAAGGAACATGCCCGTCATATCCGGCTGTTTTATCCAGATAAATCTGCGGTAGCGGAACACGCCATCAACATGGGACACTGTATCAAGTTTGGTGAAACGGCTATTCTTGCCAGGTCTTCAAACTTCTGGGAGAGAGTGGTGAGGGAAGCCGTGGAGATCCGTTTGGAACCAAACAACATGAATAGAGACAGCGGTATCCAACTAAGCCCTGTCTGGTTCCATGCTATTGAGTCGCTCAGGTCCATACGAGCCAACCGCACACCTTCCAATGAACCACCAGAGTAATTAAAAACATTGGCCCTCATTTGGACCGTGTTTCCCTTGTTCCCAAATTTTTTCCAATTTTTTCTCGTTTCCACCACCACCTATATAATAATAATTTATTTTCACTACCTATTGACCGTTGGCCCTTATTTGGACCGATTCTACTTCTCTAATTTTTCCCTCCTGTTCTTACAGCACCCATCTGTTTCCTGATTGGTTGGTCTTCAACAAATCCTTTCTCCAATCCGGATGTCCCCATTCACAGCAGTCCTATAAATACACGCCATCTAATCCCGGCATTTCATTCTCCTTGACAATGAAGCCTCAGTTTGGCTTCGAAACGTCGGAATTAATCCAATTCACCACCTGGTTAGTAGCCCGGGAAAATATCATATATTGTGATTGAAACTACGTAGTCCTACCAAGGTATGAAATTAGTGAAGTTTAAGTGTGTTTTTTAAACCATAATATAACTTCCTCAATGATCTAAAACTTATATACCTGCTGATACCACTTCCTTGCTTATATTAAATTAATTCAATTCTAAAAGGGTTAAATAAAGTGTGGGAGGGGCATAATTCTCTGAAAATGTACAGCTGGGATTTAATTTCCTAAAACTTATTGCCATTTTGTGCCATTATTTTTTCTGTACAAAATGTACCTTCTCTTAGCTTCTATTGGTCAGAATTACTTAAAACTTTTATGAATAATTCAGTACTGGTGCATTTAGTTCATGATTTAATCAATGATTATTAACAAATATATATCGTCCTAGCAACTTTTCAGGACATAAGTAAAATGCTACAATTCCAGCAGTAAATGGTTAAACTACAATCAATTTATTATAGTATGAAAATCATTGTTTGCATACAAGGCTTCAACACCTGTTTTCTTCTTAACATTCACAACTGTAACCTGATACTTGCTACTTTCATAGATATGCAGTCCCTCTTCTATACCAACATTATTTTTGTGGGAGTAAGCCCTAAAAATGTTTTAAAAAGTACAGCATTATTGTACATCTTTATGTTTTAAATCTCTACTTCCAGAATGATATTTTCAAACTCCCCATGTTAAATTGATTTTAAATCTTCCAGAAATAAACTGTATAAATTTCAGTTTTGTACTGCCAATACTTTCTAAAAAAGGTAAAATAAAAACCATTAATTAAATATTGGTAAACTTAGGAATTAATATTATGGGAGTGAATGAGGTAAACACATGTAAAAGTAACTTATTTATTCTGATTTCTCATGGTTTTTCTCTCACTGAAATTTATTCTTTCATACAACAATTATTTATTCACTGTAAATTCATTAGGGCCTATGTACAAGGAATTTTAAATAATATTTCATTGTTAATTTGTATATGAATCTAACATCTAAAGTATGGTAAGTCAAAATGAAAAGTAATCTCAAACAAAATATTGTTATTAAAGTCACAGGAAACAAAGTAAGCTGTTCGGATGAACCATGAGGAACACTTTGCAAGTAGAGAAAAGTCATCGTAACATGTCCATAATTTCTGCATTACAGTTAAATCTGTTTTTTATTTTGGAACCTCTGCCTACCTGCTCTCAAAGATTGTACAACTCGGGTGACAAAGTAATACTATTTTGGTATCCTACATACAATTAATATAATTATATTCTGTTTCCTTGTAGGTATTATGTTGTAGCATAATATTATGATGCTTATGTAAGTAAAATTTTAGTATGTACTAAATGTTAATGTAGTATGTAATAATGTATATATATGTAAATAAATCTTAAATAGAACAGTACTAAACAACTGAAATGAGATTAACAATAAAAATATTTAAAAATTGTAATACTGTTCTGTTTCTCAAAGTACTGGGCATATTATAGTTAACATCTCTGAGATTCAATTTATTAATAAAAATCAAGTAATATAAATACAACTCTTCTTTTTCTTAGGGTATCATACTCTTAACACATTCGCTACCGTGCATGCCATATGGCGTGGAAGAAAAGCCAGCACTTCGCTCCCGTCCACGCCAGCTGGCGTTTAAGCGCCCACGCCAATTTTTTGTATATTTCTTCAAGGAAATGTTGAAGGTGGTAGTTTCCAGTTATGACAATAGTTAGGGGGGTGAATACACTTGCTAGTTTCCATTTACGGCAATAGATGGTGGGTAAATACACTTGCTGGATTTACAGAAACCCTCAAAATTATGTTGTTGACCTCCTGACAACAAAAGAATTCCATGTGCTTTTGAAGACCAGTTTCGCAAAGAATGGCTAGCATCAGGCTTAGTAGTAATTCCATGTGCAGTGACGAAAGAGATAAACGTGATTAAAGGCATAGGCCTATCAGGTGAGGAGATAGACGAATAATTATTCAACAATGATTCTGGTCATGAATTAATCCCATTTGCTGCAGCTCTGCGGCCATTCAACAAACATAGAAGTCTTCCTACAAGTATGTAAAATTTTTATGCTATAATTTCATATGGTTTTCAAGAAAAACTGAAAATAGTGAGGTAGTGTAAATTCATGTGTATTTTTAAATAGCCATTTAAAAGTCCCTGGGCTGGGGCATTTAAAGAGCTGGCAGGTAGTGAGTAGTGAATGTGTTAATAGGCATAACAATTACTATCAAGGCACGATATCTTTGTGTGCCTTTGCTAGCAATTAGTAGTAACAGTTGTTTTCTGACTAAAGGCAATTTTCCATGGTCCAGTGGTTAGAAGCATTTCTAGGCTAGAACACCAACATGGTCTAATGATTAGTATTCCTTTGGCTAGAATGCCTCACACTGGTCCAGTGGTTACAATTCCTTTGGCTAGAATACCTCAATGGTTCAGTTGTTTGATTCCTTTTAATAGACCACTTCATTAGTCCAAATGGTTAGAATTCATTTGGCTAGAACACTTCAATGCTCTAGTGATTATCATTCCTTTTGTTAAAATGCCACGTACTTCAGTGGTTAGAGTTCCTTTAGTGGTTAGGACTCTTTTATTCCTTTAGAATTCCTTTGGTAAATTCCTTTAATTAATTCAACACGTAAGTTGAAGTACTGATTAGCATACCTTTGACTAGAACACCTCGATGGTGCAATGATTAAAATTCCTTTAGCTAGAACATCTCTGTAGTCCAATGGTTAGCATTCTTTCGGCTAGAATACCTCAGTGGACAAATAGTTAGAATTTCTTTGGCTGACTGGCAAAGATCCTCTTATTCTTAAAAATAATTTAGACAATTCCGTTGAAATAGCCAAGGCTTGGTTCTCATCAAACTATCTATCAATTAATATGACTAAAACTAGTAATATAATTTTTTCTTTAAGTGCACTAATGGATTTCAATGGGATAGATATATCTGAACATGTTAAAGTACTGGGCTTAACATTAGATAATAAACTAAATTGGGAACAGCACACTGAAACAGTCTCTAAGAAATTATCCAGAGTAATGTATTTACTTAATAAGCTAAGAAATAACGTATCCCAGGATATGTTAATAACTGCAGATTATGCTTTTTTTCATTCAATCCTGAACTATGGAATTAGACTCTGGGGGAATTCACCCTCTGCAACGAAAGTTTTTATGTGGCAAAAAAAAGCCATAAGATGTATTCAGAGACTCTCAAAAAGAGACTCCTGTCGAGAAAGTTTTAAAAATTTACAAATTATGACACTGCCATCATTGTATATTTTTTCCAATCTAACTTATGTAAGAGAACACATACAAGATTTTAATGAACGAGCATTCTTTCATAACTATAAGACAAGATACAAGAATGATATAAACGTACCACACCACAGGTTAAGTAAAACAAGCAATAGCTATAAATATCTGCAAGTTAAACTTTTTAATAATCTTCCTCAATCTATAAGAGAATTGCCCTCAAAAGCATTCACTAAATTAATTGCCAAGTGGCTAATGAAAAAAGCACATTATTCACTAAATGAATTTTTATCGCTAAAAATCTCAGCCACTGAGTTTTATTGATGTATTTCAATACAAGGATTTTTTTTACTACATTGTAATGCATTGTACTTTTTATTGCTATGTAAACTGTGTACTATTTGGACAATGCCTATTTCTATCTAGATGGATGATTAATGGCAGAAATAAAGAATCTTATCTTATCTTATCTTAGAACACCTCAGTGGCTAGTGGTTTGCAATCCTTTGTTCGGACACCTCATGGTCTAGTGTTAGAATTCATTTGACTAGAACACCTCACCTATTCAATGGTTAGAATTCCTTTTGCTAAAACTCCTCAAAGATCCAGTGGTTAGCAGAATCCCTTAGGCTAGAACACTTCAGTGGTCTAGTGGTTAGAATTCCTCTGGCTAGAATACTTCCATGGTCTAGTGATTAGCAATGCTATGGCTAGAACTCCTCAGTGACCTGATGGTTACATTACCATACCTTTGGCTAGATAACCTGAATGATCCAATGGTTAGAATTCCTTTGGCTAGAACACATTCATGGTCCGGTGATTACCGATACAAGCCTTCCTTTAGCTAGACCTCCATGGTCTAGTAATGTACCGTATTGTCCCGAATATAAGACGATGTTTTTTCCCTGAAAATGTGCCCTTGAAAACTATACTCGTCTTATATGCGCAGCCTAAGATTCAACAACCCTCCATTCATGAATGCAACTGTGCACGTGTGTACGGGTATTCCCACGCAAATGGCATGCACAGAACACAAACATATGGCGTGCGTCCGACCCAAGGTCAAAGCCGCATGGAAATTACCGAATTTTACCGAACTTTATTGTTCCCGAATTCGTGCTACTCCTGGTACTGCACTGCTTGGCATCTCTCTCTATTCTCTTTGTTTGACCACCATCATGGCAGACCATGTGAAAAAGAAAGCATCTTCATTGTCTCAATGCGTAAATAAAGGCGAGAGAAGAAGTTACGACATGAACTTCAAACTTCTGTTTTATAATAATAAATAATGAAATGTTTTATGTGGAGCAAAATGTACCAATAAGCTATTTTATTTATTTTTTCGTAACTACCCTTCAAAAATTCAGGGTTGTCTTATATTCGAGGTCGTCTTATTTTCGGGCCAATACGGTAATATAATTTATTCTTGTATCATACAATGTTACACTCTTGGTGTTCCAAAAGTTCCTCCTACCATTACAAACTAATATTAGCACTTCTAAAACATTATGTTTCAACACTATTATTTTCTTAAATTTCACTCATACGAAAGTAGAATATATTTATCACTCCTATTTATCTTGATGAAAAGTTAAATGCCTTTTCCTGCTTTGTAATTCAATTCCCCCTTTGTCACTTGTGTTACCATCCTCTTTACCTTTTAATTCTTCTTCACTAGTTTCTTTTAACCACAGTCTGGGAGGAATGTGGAATCCATTGCTTTGGGTAATTGTCCTCATTCCTTGACATGCATTTTTGTTCCCCGTCCTCTGCTGTGATGATACATGACATATTGTTTTTTTCTGCAGTGACATCACTTACAAGATGTCATTCCCGTACACCTGCACATTCTTGTTAGCTGACCTGTGCATTCTGTCAGGTGAGGTTACTGAATTTATGAGACTGTAGTGTTGATTTACACTTCTATTCCTATCTCTGTCCAATTGTAACGAGCTTCCGCTCAGAGATGACCTTTTTCTGCCTTCCTCACTTGTGCTGGCATGTTTAACCACATGAGCATTTTTCTCTGCAGTAAATGAACCTTCTTCTACAGCTGAAGTGCTAGGTCGCTGATCTTGGTTCTGTCATCTGTTTCCTGACAACCCTGTCCATGTTTGGGATCTGGTATGCTGACTCAACATTTCTCGGTCAGTATTTCTTAATTCCCATCTATTAATATTAACTGCTATCTGTGCCTAAAGTTTGTGGATTTGAATTTAATGTAATTTGGTTGTTGTTGGTTGACACTTGTGCTTGAGTTCTACTTTTCAGTTCAGTGTTGTTTCTAAAAAAAGTCCAAAAAAATCCAAGCCTGTGTTCGATACATAAGTTGTCTCTCACTAGCACTGCAAACTTTCCTTCATTTCTTGCCTGTCTCGAAAACAGTAATAGTTCTCTTCTTGTTGCTCTCTCCTGATAACTATAGTAATGTTCCAAGCATCCAGATAACATAAGGGATTTACTCATCACTATGTCTTTAGTTACTGCACTTACGAATTTCACTAGAATTTGGTGCTTCCTACCCTTCCCCAGGCAGTAGACATTCTCAATATGAAGCTCCGATTAGGTTCAGGTGTAATTTCAAAACCAGCAACTTCAACACACATTTATAAGAGTCCATTCTTCTTCCATATAGTTCAGTTCTTCCATTCCAAATATGATGATGTTCGTCCTTCTAGATTCCTTCTCTATGTTCTGAAATTACCACTTGGATTCCTTCATAGAATTGATTTCGTGTTTTAGATTCCTACTAAATTCTGTGGCAGTACATCCCTGAAGGGACTAGACCTACCACCCAACTGCTGTATCATCTACCATAGGCAGATGGCAGGATTGGGTGGCATATGGTCAGCATGCCAACACCCACAGCCATTAATGGTTTTCAATACCGGAGCCACTACTTTTCTATCAAGTAGCTCCACAATTTGAATCACGAGGCTGACTGCACCCCGTTTCAGACCTCCCCACCTCAGAAAAATCTGAGGAGATACTGGGGATCTGTTGGATCTGTAGTCAATGTTGCTAACCACAAGACCACACCAACAGTCTTTGTGTTTTAGGCCTGTTTATTTTTCGTTTAAGTTGTTGTAACACCCTCGTACATCATCCAGCTTGATGTTTACTTGTTGAGTTTATTATTTAATTTTTCATCCAGTTTCATTAGTATGTCACCAACTGAAGCCAGATTGTCATTTCCCGCAATATTACCACTTTTATTCCTGGAAGCAGGTCCTGGATTAGTTCCATCACCACCAATTATTAGTAATACTGCCACTCATAGAACCATGGATTGTTAATTGATATGCTGTGTATCTGTTTGTTACTCTTATTTATTTCTGTCTTCATTTTCCCCTACAATCCAGTTTGTGCATGATACATTGTGAGGTCAATGCCCATTGCTCCCTGTTACTACTTTCTCTGCACAAAATGTCTTTCTCTGCAATATCTGACACAAGACTGCCATGATCTAGTAGTTAGCATACCTTTGGTTAGAACACCTAAATGATCCAATAGATAGATATGATCGATGGCTAAGTTGTTGAGAGCAGATGTTAAGGGAGATCTTTGCATAACATCTCTTTGTAATGCTATAGGCTTTTTTCTACCCATCACGGTTTTAATCTGAGTTATGTTTTCTATCTGTTGATTAAACATTGGATTTGCAAGCTTGGTAGGTATTCCTTCAGACTCAAGAGTCTTCTATTATGATTCTTGCTGATGTTATTGAAAGCTCGTTGAATATCCAAAAATATAATAGTAACATATTCTTGCTTGTATCTAGTTTGCTTCTCTCAATAATCCTCCTAGGATCTATATTTATAACAGTTCCTGGTATTAAACAGAATCCTCATTAACATTCATTGAAACAAATGTAATCATGGAGGCAAGTGTCGGATACTCTTTCAATAACTCTTTGTACAACAGCACAGATGGTTATTGGTTGCCAGTTTGACATATCTGTAGGATCTCCTTTTTTGTACAGTAGAATCATCAAGGCCTTCTGAAGGCATTTGGGAATGTTATTAGTTTCTGATATTATGGTGGAAATTTTCACAAGAATTGTCATTTGTCATTTTTAAAGGCTCTCATCAAGACACGATTTGGACCAGGTGCCATATCTACTGTAATGCAGTGAGCCTCTTTGGATATTTTGTACCATCACTAAGTTTGCTACAGGGTCCTTATGTAATGTGTTTTTGTTTTGTTCTGTTGGGTGCTCTTGGTTTCTCTTTTGTTTCATGCTAACTCAATTTCTTTCTCTCTCTGGTCTGGTGTATTTTAACCATTATATTACATCATCATTCTTATAGAGTGTGAGTCATTTCCCTTACGGGAAAGTTTCTCACTTGGCGAGTGGTTAGCTATACAAGCCTGTCAGTTGATATTCAAGATTTAGCCCATAGTTGGCTTCAGGGTGTCTTTGCTTCACATAATGACTTTGTGGTATTGTGATTAGCCTGTACATTGCACTCAGAGATCAGGCATTTCACATTGGGAGTTTTGTTTCGCCTTCCTGCTTGATGATACCCAAGTCAAGTATTGTACCTCCAGATGATTGCTGCATCATAGTGTTCTTAACAGATTCTCAGTTTTTCCTTATGATTTGAATTGCTTAGCTGGTGGGACTTTTTTCTGATCTGTTTTCTGTTCTGTGTTTAAATTCGTTTCTGGTTAACCGTTCTTTTTGGCCCATCAGTTTCTTTCTGTCTTCTGGTACACTTTTCATTCTGATTCTTATACCTACATATAAGACTGAAAAATATACCAGTATATTATATATTGCAGTTCTGTTTGTTTCCGTTTATTATCTATTCATAATTCGAGTTTGGTTTCTGTCCGACTATATTTCTATGCCAGACCTGGATTCTGTTAATATGATTACAAAATAAAGAGAGGGGGTGCAATACAGCGTTATACTGTTGGCAGGTTTTTCAAGTACAAACTTTTAATTCATAGGGATGTTCCCTGAGTCATATTTGTTTGTAATATTGTTTTTTTCTTTTTATTAGATTTTTTAATTCATGCCCAGGATGTTATTTGTTCTAGAAATAGGTTGTAATAATTGTTAAACATTACCTTACATGATACATATATAAGCATTCATGAGCCACAGATTATTGTCTCTGTTGGACATTACATGAGAATATTATAGGAGAAAAATTCCTCTGACACTGGGAATTGAACCCAGGACCTTTGGCTATTCGGTCACAAAAATCACTACTTAGTGTGCCTCATAGTACTGCATATGACATAACTTGTCTGTCTGTGAGGTAGACCATTAGGGCAATTAGTCATAGGAGAGAGGTTCCATCTGGCGCTGTGAATTGAGCTCTGGCTTAGATCAGTTGGTAGAGCATTGACGCGAATAGCCAAAGGTCCTGGGTTCAAGTCCCAGTGTCAGAGAAATTTTTCTCCTATAATATTCTCATTACCTTACATGGTTTTCTTGTAGGTTTGGTGTAATACAGATGTAATACTATTAACTTCCTGTTTTCCTTCCTCCATTTTCATGTCCTCTTGTACAAAGTTGTTCTGTTACATTTATCTAGCTTTCAGTGAAACAAAAATGGGTTAAGTCCTCGTACAATTTCTTCTTTTAGTACAGTTGCTTCAGAAAGTTCATCTAATCATAGGTGATCTTTATCTGTGACTTCGCATTCTCATCGGAAAAATTGTTAGGGTTTCAACTAAATTATCGTAATCCTCCTGGTCACAGTTCTAAACAAGCAGTGGTAACGTACAGACGTGTGGAAGAGGTGCGGAGTGGATTTAGGGGAAAAAAACGACACTAGGGACATGGCCATCGAAATCGAAGTATACAGAATGAGGATAGGCTCATTTGGGTCAAAAAGGAGAGCAGGGACCAAAGGAACAGTTAGAGAAGATCAATCTGTCATGGCGACCTGGGCCCTAGTGATCATAGTGCTGCTGATAATTGGAGGGGTTGAAATGAACCCAGGGCCAGGAGTTTCTGAAGAGGTCATCAAAAGCCTTGAAAGAATGGAAGAAAGAATAGTTAATAAAATAAATGGGGCAACAAAAGAAGTTAAACAAGAAATTAGAGAGGAAATAGCAAGAATGAAGACAGAAGTGGAACAACTGAAGTCAAGAATCGAGAAGATAGAAAATGCAGATCGACAGCTAAATTAGTGCCCTGCAAGAAGTCCACGAAATATTAGAAAACAAATTGGAAGTGCAGATCCAGGGATGGGAGTTCCTTACGGCTCACAGGGTCGGGAAAACTACAGGAAACAGAGTCATTATGGCGAAATGTGCATCCACTCAAGTGGTTTTTGCCACACTGAAGAGATCTTACAAATTGAAAGGGACGGCAATATATATCAACAGAGATCTATCTCCGACGGAGAGAATTACAAGGAGGAAATTAGTAGAAAAAATGAAGTTTGAAAGGAATAAGGGAAAGAAGGCGACCATTTGAAATTTACAGCTGTATGTGGATGGGAGGAAGATAGATATAAGGAACAGCGTGGAAACAAACACCACGAGTGCTATGACCTCGACAGCTGAATCTGCGGAATTAGAGACTGAGGGGACGTGTGCAGAGGCTCAGGTTAACGAACATCGAAACCAGAAGGAACGTGCACCGACGTCACCAATAGGTGACAGCAGACAATCAACAACTCAGCCGAATGAGAAACCAAACACGTCATCTGTGACGCAACGATTCCAGATTCCTCGGGGGCCTTGGAGTAAGAACGCTTCAAGTGACATCAATAGTGGAAGCAGTGAGGAGGAAACACCAATTATCACTAGAAGCCGTAAAAAAATTAAATATGGTTCAAACGGGAAAATGTAGCTAGGGAGGCCACAGTTAAATCAGTGTGTCAATAGAAGTTAAAAATAGGAACGTGAAGTTAATAGTGTGAAAGAAGAGAGTTTAATAACCAAGAGCAGATATGAGCTTAATAACATTTAGTAAAGCATAACGTAGTTAAAGGGGGGTTACTACTTAATATTATCCAATGTTTAAATGACATATAATCACAAGTCTCCATCGTACAGGGAAGCGAGTGCCCCGTAGATTATTTTCTCTAGGCAGTTCACTAACAGCAGCGGGAATAGTGTGCAGACCCAGTTGTGTACGTAAACAAACGTTAATGTTTAAATTGAGACACGGTGAATTGCTGTGCGATATATTTTAGTAATGTAATGTGCTGAAATGGATCCGTCAGAAACCGTAGGGTAGGATCCATCTCTAAAGTGGAAATTTGGGCTGATGTAAAGTTGTTGTTTAGAACAAATAAATTCATATTCATATTCATAATCCTCCTGGTCATATGTGTCATTGAATCTCTTCTTCTAATCTTGAAGATCTTGCTTATAATTATTAGAAAAAGAATTTGCATTGCAAGTGTTATTAGGAACATATTCTTCAGAAGCAATTGGATCTTGTGCACCGGTATTGGATTTGCATGGTTTTGGAGCAATTTCTCACAACATTTGTCAGGATGTGAGTGACTGATGTGATTGATATAGCCTGTATTACTACAAAAGTGCTTGCTGCAGTTGTTCACAGTTCTGGGAGTTGTGAAGGGTGTATTATTCATTACTGTCTATCTTTTACAATAATTTCAAGAAATTTACATTTCTAGACAATCTAACATAAATACAAACTCAAATTAAGAAAGACCAGATATATAGCAGTCTGCTATTATATATCTAATATAATATGAGGAGATTTGAGCTTAATAATTCTTACAGCACAGCATTATGTTGCTTGTAGCTGAATCAAGGCAACCTGTGAATCTGTAAAAGACTTGGAGATCCTTAGGAGGTTAATACTCCCAGATTTTGAGATGGTTGTAAACCTTATGCCTCACGATAATCCTCATTCTAATTTCTGCTAGAGGTTGAGTTGATTCCAGGGCAATAGTGCCATCAGAAGAATTAGGCCGAGTATGCAAAGGTGGCCCAGGCTGGGCTCAGGGTAGCTATCATTAGCGAGGGTTACCTTGAGGTACAACTGATTATGGACCAACCAGCTAAAATTCAGGCAGCATTTGGGAAGCTACTGGACAACTTACTGGACAATTCTGGCATTGTTCTGCAATTTTTTGACGGCTAACTGACCAAGGGGCAGCCATAGTGGTTTTTCAGGTTGAGACCTCTCAGTCCTGGCTTACTGGTGCCAAACATGAATGCATGGGATGGCTCCATCCTTAAAGTCATCAATATGGATGCCCTCCCTACATACAAGAGGATAATGGTCTGGTCTGGATTCCAGACCTGCAGCGGAGATAGCCATCATCCTGAAAAGATTGGCTCATTAGAACCACAATATTGTCGCACAGCAATGGAGGGTGCTGGATCACAAGGTGGAGCCCAAAGCATTTAACTTGTGCTCAGCATAGACTCCATGTCAGAGGAAAGATTACAAGCAAAAGGGAAACTCTTGTGTGGCACAGGCCAAGCTGTCTTCCTCTGCTAGGTACTGGTGCCAAGAAGAAGAAGACAAAGTAGGAGGATGGGATGCACATGGTGAGTAATACTGTTACTATGTTTAGGCTAACCTCCAAAACAGTTTTCTTCCTCCAGGGTTCTTATCTGAAAGCTGCTGACTGGAAATATACATATTGCCCTGATACAGGAATCATAGGGTGAGGGCCATATCATGGGACTGATGGTGTTTTCAGGTTGTAATGTAGAGAGGCCTAGAGATTGTATCCTAATCAAAGGTCTGGGTGCCTGGGCAATCTTGCAGTTCTGTTCTCATGATGTGGTGGCTGTCCTTGTGTGAAATAAAGAGAGAATTACAGAGAGGTAATTAGTTGTCTGTTCTGCTTTTTTCCTTATGATCCTGAGGATCCTCCACCTCAAGAATTTTGAGGACCCATTATTTTTTGTAGAAGGGAGAGGCTCTGCCTGGTGGTTGGATGCCCATCATGGGATTTGGGGTAGCACGAATGTCAACGCTAGAAAATCCTGAATGACCAAACTTACCGTATTTACTCACCTATAACACCCCCCCCCCTTTTTCACAATTTTCAACTTCTAAAATAGGGGAGGGTATAATAGGTGAAAATTTTCACATACGTTGGGTTGTCATGCTTTAAAATCAGAAAAACACACATCTAGCGTCTTTAAATTAACATGCAAAATAGTTGTTTAATTCCATTTTTTTATTTACAGAAAGTTAAATTATCATGTCAATTTAACAGTTTTAAACAGTTTGGTATAGCTCCCTCCTGCATCAATTGGAGGGGAAAATATTTACCATTATCTTTTATGGAATCAAATAGGGAGCAACGGAAGTGTTTGGAGTTACTGACGGGAAAAAACGTTGAGGAAGGCATTGGGAAGTTTTGAATGAAGGCGAGACAGCTCAGGTTTGAAAAAGCGACAAATTGGAGAGCGGGTGTGGAGGGTGAGGAATAGATTTAGTTTGTTTGTGTTATTTTGTATTTATATTATTTGTTCTTTTGTTGTGTGTTTTTGCGTAAGCATGTACGGTCCATGCGGACCCATGCGACTGTTTGCATTGGAATTTGTAAAAAGTTAATTATTGTAATAAACACTTACACTACACTACTACCGCAGCTGACTGGGTCACGTGACTAAACGCTGCACATGCCTGCGTGGTGTTCAAGGTTAGCTCAGCATTGCAATGTCGTCATCCAACTGGGCAGCAACTGCTTGAATTTCGTATCTCCCTTTCTTCACACCATGGAATGGTTTCAAAATTTTCTTTGCTCCTGATAATTTGTCTTTCTGTTTATGCCAATAAGATATCATACCATGGCTGCATATTCTAACACACTCAACTTGAAGGATGCCGCAAAACTTGGTCTCCAACTCATTTTTCACGTGCTTACTAACTCTCAGGCAACAACACAATACACGCGTATGGCGGAAGTTGAACTCAGAAAACTGAAGGCCATTGAGAAATCTGTGGGGGATGTGAGAGTAACTAAGGCCAACACACAGGTGGCAGGGAAGCATAGGTTTTACCGTTAACAGGAATGTTGCAGTTGCCGATAACTTTAAAAGATTTTCTGCATTTTTTGTGTCGAAAATTGGGGGGGTATAATAGGTGAGGGGGTGCTATAGGCGAGTAAATATGGTACCTACTGTAATAACAGAAGGGAGGGGGTCATAGATATAACACTAGAACCCATTGGAATCTTGGAGAAAATCAGTGGCTGGAGGGTTAGCAGTGAACTTATCTTTCTGATCATGGGCATATAGAATTTTGGTTAGCAGGCAACTTTCATTTGAGAACCTTCAAGGACCTCAAGAGAACCCATTAGAACTCCTAGGGTGGACATGAGAGGCCGAATTGCAGGGGCATTGCCTAGTCTGGATTTGTGCAGCTTTTAGATTTTCCTTTGAGGATTATGGACCACTCAAAGTGGACAGGGCAGTAAATAAGTAGTTCCTTTGTAGCTCGACTCTGAGCCATCTTCAGAAAGTCATTAGACAGCTATACAACGGAGCTAAAGGTAAGTCGGATAACAAAAGCTGGAAACTATGCAGTGATACACAGTGTAAGTATAAGTATGAACTAATGAAGTCCTCAGGTCCTTAGGGCTGAAGAAATTTCAGCAAGAGCAATAACCATCTATCAAATAAATTTTTCTATGAACCCTACAGCATTGAAACTATTGATCCAAAAATCATTTCAAAACTGAGAAGACTGTATAGACTTCGAGGACATATACCTTGATGCATGCGATCAGGTCACGATATATCCCAAGCGGTCATGACCACGAAGAGGATAGAAAATAGCGTCATCAGTAGACTTCGGATTTTAGGTAAAAACCTATTTTAATCCTTAAGTGATATATGGACGAAAACTTGTATATGCATGTTTCATAAGTGACTATGCCTAAAACTGATACTTTTATAGGACCTAAAACAGCCTATTTTTACGTTAGAGCCTAATATTACCTTTTTGCTTGTTTTTCATCTAAAGTTCAAAATAAGTTTTTTTTTTTTTTATAAATTCTAGCATTTAGTTTCAGTTAGTACTAAATTTTTAGCTCGGAATGTGCAGTACATGACACATTTGTGACTTGGTTAAATAGTAAGGAATGTTTCGTCTTCAGTAAAAAATTCCTTCGAATTCCCAATAAAATGTAGTGTTTTTCTCCCAACTCCCACATCCAGTAAAAAAAAAATAAGTAGTTCTCTGAATCACTGAGGGATACAAGGGGTTGATTGAATATGTTAGCACGCGTAGCTTCTGGTCGCAGGGATTAGGTTTTCACTGTTATGGTATTAATACAGGCCCTAGTAATAGATCTATATAATTCTGTGTACCATAGGTCTATATTTGTGTTTTAACAAGATTATTGATTAATGGCGACTTCAATAAATAATATATCATGCAATGCCATTGAGTTAGTTCAGAAAATTGGCAACTTAACGATTTTATAAGAGACTATTTTACGATTTTTAGAACCTATTTTCCAATTTTTAGAGCCTATTTTAGGTACCTAAAACAGCATTTTTAGCGACCTAAAAGTCCGAAGTCTAGTCATCAGAGTGCACCAGTGAACACACTGTGGAATGCAATTGTACTCAGTGAAATGAGACAAGTCACCAAGATTTGTTATGCCTGCAAGAACCATACATAAGGGTGGCAAGCTATGTCGATAAGCCCATGGCTGCAACCGTTGTCTGCAACATAAAAATGGAAGTAGTAAAAATATCACAACTCTCGGTCGACCATTGCATTTTGTTACATATTAATTTTTAAAATTATTATTTCGTCCTAGCAACTTATACTTTTAAAACAGTGATGAAATTTATGAGTATTTAAACAAAATAGAAGAAATTTACAACATATTAAAACTTGAATTAAAACTTGACATCAGCTACCATTAGACAGCGACTGCTGCAATAGGTTTTGTCAAAAATTATGTCAGTCTCTAACATATTCATCACCTTCGTTCAAAAACATTTCGTTTGTACTGTACAGTGCTTTGTCCAAGAGCCAATTAGTCAACCATTTCTTGAACTCATTTACTGGAAGATTAAGTACCGTATGTCTGTAGGTACCCAATTTAGTATTTTTTCACCAAGACCTATATAAGAATTCTTACATTTTGATAATCTGAAAGGACATCTATAAATTTTATCTGCTCCTCGGGTTTGATATTGCGCTTCTTGAAGATTGTTATATTTTCTCTACACCACACTGCTACTCTTAAAATGTAGAGACTCGACACTGTCAATATTCTACCCTGTATGAAGTACTTTTTGCAACTTTCTCTAGGACCTATAAAGAATCCTTATTGCTCTCTTTTGCTTAATAAACAGTTCCTTAGTAGAGGATGCATGTCCCCAGATTCTTATGCCATAAATAAGGTGACAATGAAAAAAAAAGCAAAATGCACTACATGTAAACAGTTATTGTTAACACTTTGGTTGAGTCTACTCAGGAGATAGATAACTCCAGACAACTTGATACATAATTTTTGAGTGTGTGCTTTCCAGTCCAGTTTTGTGTCCATGTAAATACCTAAAAGTTTAACATTGTCATTCTCATTAATACCATTCTCTCTAATAAGACCAAAATTATAATGAATTGTCTTATCATTATTAAGTTTAAGACCATTGGTGACAAACCACTTTTGAGCCATATCAAACATAGTTTTAGCCTGATTGTCCACAACATCATAGGAAACAGCACTCATCAATAGAGTTGTATCATCGGCATAAATTATACTTTTGCCTGATATATTGTGAGGCAAATCATTGATTACTACCAGGAAGAGAAGAGGCCCTATAACGGAACCTTGAGGAACTCCAATTTCACATTTTAAACAGCTTGAAGGTTTATTGTTGACACGTACTAGTTGACTCCTTTGATCAAGGTAGGACTTAATGAGTTTACAAGCTTGTTCACTAATACCATAATATACCAACTTGAAAATCACTATCTCATGAGAAAGAGTGTCATAGGCTTTAGATAAGTCACACAGCGTAGCTCTAACAAGATTTCTTTTTTCAAAAGCATCTAGAATAAACAAATACATTTCATCCACTGCATCTATGGTAGATTTGCAATCTCTATATGCAAACTGCGCTTCATCAAGCAGGTTATGCATTTCAAAATAGTTCATGAGTTGCTTGACCATAACGGTCTCTAAGATTTTAGATAAGACGGGAACAACAGTTAAGTTAACTGAAGTCTGAAGTTAACTGGATCATTTGGATCACCTTTTTGAAAATAGGAGCCACTTTTGATATCTTTAAAGCCTGTGGGAAAATCCTCTCTATAAGGCAACTATTAATACAACTGGTTAGAGGTCCAGTGATTTCACTGGCATTCTGTCTTATAAAATCGTTCGACATTTCATAAACATCTTTACTTTTGGATATTTTAAGTTTCTGAAGAATTTCTAGGATTGTTTTTTCTTCTACAGGAGACCAGTCAAACTGCAGTTCGTGTGTACTGTCACCAAGAAGTGCTTTAGCTTCATTGCAATCGGCAGGAACACTCAGTCTTATGGATTCAACTGAATCAATAAAATAACGATTAAGATCATCAGTATTAAACTTACAGACGTTTTCTGTGCAGATTTTCCACTTTCATGCTGAATCACTGTCCAAGCAAAACATAATAGTTTCATTGAAAGATAGTATAACTTAGTAGTGGCAATGATATTGTATTGTTTAAACATAACAAAATTGAATATAATCCATCAAAAAGCGGGCGAGCCTGAGAAGCTCATCTTAGGTGGTTAATAGTTACTAAAAAACTTAGGTGTTCTAGGGTCAACAAGATTTGTCAATGGGTAGGGAAGGGACCTTTACTACGTGCTGAATTATGTTTACTTTTACTACGGGACTGTCATCTGAGATTTAGCAGGCATGCTGATTTCATAAAGAGAGCGAATTATTCCATTGTTGACCACCTGTTTCTCGACACAAATACGTTATTGACTAACTTTAACAAAACACATTTCAAGTTCACAGTTAATCATTTTGCATTATCTCGATGTGCGGTAATACAGGGTGTGCCAGAAAGAATGCCCTGATTACAGAAGGCAAATATATCCAAACCCAATAAAATATGAAAAAACTTATGTAATTATTTGAAAGTACACACGATGCCATTTACATCAATGTGTTTTGAAGAGAACATCATTCAAGTGGCGGCCTCCATTGTTTATACACTGATTGAGCCTCTCTCGGTAGTTGTCCACGACTCTCATTGTCATTTCGGGCGGAACAGCAGCGAATTCCTGTTGGGTTGCCTCCTTAAGAGCTTCCAAAGTTTGGGGACGATGTTGGTACACCTTGACTTTCAGATGTCCCGTCTTTGGAGCCCGAAATGTACGCGAGAGGCACGATGCGTTCTTGCGCTGCGTTGCTATTGGCGACTCGCCATTTTGAATAAACTGCTGTACAACATAAGCGTGATGCACTATTAACCAAGCCATGGTCTAAACTAAAATGGCACCTAAGTTGCTGTTCGGCAATATTCACTCTGCCTCTCTGCCCCCACCCACCACGTAGATATCTATCTCCCAAATCGGGACGTTCTTTCTGCCGCACCTTGAATAATAATCAACCAGTAGGCCCATTATTTATTCTTGAAAAGGAAATTTTAAATGCTTAGGGAACAAGTATTGCAGTATTGCATACCATTCTAAGTGTTGTACATGAAAAAAAGATTTACCCAAACAGACTGTAGACATTGTCAACTATACAGGGTGTATCATAATTAATATCACACACCAAAATGGTTGAAAAGAGGCCTATACGATAACAGAAGTAAAAAAGTCCCAGCAAACGGGTCCGCCACGAATGTATGGTTATGAGCTACCACTGACTTCATTAAGAAACATCGTCCTAATTAGTATAAATGAATTTGAAAAGTAGACTTTGTCTAATTGCCATTCTAAGTTGCCTCACAATTCTCTTATAGCTTAACTTAACAAAGAAAACAATTCTTCTTTAGTATGTTATATACTACTAATACTGTACACTCTTCCTGTTAAAGGAGGTATTTAAAGTGTTGTCCTTATACTTGGATACAATCCTGCACTTGTCTCTGCAGTTTCAAATTCTTTCAAACACCCCCAGATCATCTTGGAATTCTTGACAAGCACGATACTTTGCTGTTGCTGTATGGTTCCAGTTTGACTGCATAGAGTTCAGCACACCTGACACTGTTCAGACAAGTGATCTGATTGCTTCGACTGTGTACTATACCTAGTATCTGTTCTGAAGGGTTTGATTACAACTTCACCTTGTGACAATGATGTTCAGTTTTGTAAACAAGAGCACATCACGGACTACTTCTAAGTGCTCAACGAGTGAAGCATAACTAAGGATGTCATTATTATTATTATTATTAGGCCTATTATTATTATTATTAATATGATAACAATGGTAGGCCTAACATTAATGATAATATTATGACAGTAATAGTAATAATAGTAATAATAATAATAACAACAATAATGATAACAATAAGAAGAAAAGAAGACATGAAATAAAAAAGAAAAGAAATGGAAGAAGAAATGAAAAATAACAAGAAGAAGATATTTAGCCTAAACAAAAAAGTCTACCTTACATTAATCAGATTCTGGGAGCCATTCAATCCCCTTCAAGTCTATGCCATCAGATGGTTGAAATTCATCTTCACCATAGCTTGTATCTGCTATTTTGATAATGAGACGGTCAACAATAGTGTCACTCATAACATCTGATCTCCAGAAAGTCTCTTCTTTGTTAATTACATGTTCAGTGCACTTCCGCCACTTGTTGGCTGTCACTTCAGTCAGTGACCTCTCCATTAAGATTTCATACCTTTCAGTTTGAAAGTATTATTATGACTTGCAACAAATACCTTTACCTGACCCCAGACAAGCTCTGTGGGATTTAGAACACAATGGCATGGTGGGAGCCGTAATATTATATGACCAGCTTGTTGTGCCATGTTATTTATTTATTTATTTATTTCTTAAAGGTCCCAAAGAGCACATATGGCTCGCATAAAGGGAAAGTCAAAAGTACATCATAGGCAGACTTTACAAAGTAATAGAATAGAGACTGCACAGATTATAAGTAAAATATATATATACAAAACAAACAAAATATCTGTCAAAAAAACATAGAAAGACAAAGGAGAGTAGAAATTTATAGAATAGAACCAGAGTTCAATCATTATTAATAGACTAAAGTTAAAACAAATTAATTTAAGAATACAAGTAATACTCATATATAAGGTATAGAATATAATACAAGGGAGAAGAGCAATTAAGAGAAAGAAATTTAATTAAGTAAAATTAGATTAATTAAAAATAAAATATAATCTAGTTGCTACCCAGAAGTTTAAACCATTAAACAATTTACTTAATACTAAAAGAGTACAATGAGTCACAAACAATTTTTCTTCACAGAAAGTTATATAAAACATTTTTTTTTTTTTTATTTACTACAATCGCTACTGAAATTATTCTTTTGAGATGTTAAAAAAATTTAGATGAAGTTATCAGAGTTATAGACAGTTATTGAAATATTCATTAAGCAGGTGGGCTTTAACCTGTTTTTTGAAAACAGTTAATTTGTTTGCTTTTTTGATATCCTGAGGTAGATTATTATATTGTTTTGTCATCACGCTAATAAAACCCTTTAAACCGTATTTGGATGTTTCAGTAGTATTTACTATGAGGTTATTTTGACCTCTTGTATTATGATCATGTATATTATTGAATTTGGGGATGTAAATCTTACTATGGAATAGATCATTGAGAACTTGGAAAGCAAAGGTAGTGATTGATAGTTTTAGTGATACTACCAGGGGAATAATTCCTGATTCCTGAAAAATCTGCTTCGTGGGAGTATGGAAGTCTAAGTTATAAATTATCTTTATAGCCCTGTTTTGTAATGTTTCAAGTTGTCGTAGTTGAGCCTTATTACAGGATTGCCACACTATATCCATATACTGTATTTACTTGTCTATAGCACCCCCTCACCTATAATACCCCCCCACCTATAATACCCCCCCCAATTTTTGAAAAAAAAAATGCAGAAAATCTTTTAAAGTGATCGGCAACTGCAACATTCCTGTTAACGGTAAAACCCATGCTTCCGTGCCATCTGTGTGTTGGCCTTAGTTACTCTCACCTCCCCCATAGATTTCTCAATGTCCTTCAGGTTTCTGAGTTCAACTTCTGCCGTACGCATGTATTGTGTTGTTGCCTGGGAGTTAGTAAGCACGTGAAAAATGAGTTGGATAGCAAGTTTTACGGAATCCTTCAAGTGGAGTGTGTTAGAATATGCAGCCATGTATGATATCTTATTGGCGTAAACAGAAAGACAAATTATAATTTGATAATTATCAGGAGGAAAGAAAATGTTGAAATCATTCCGTGGTGTGAAGAAAGGGAGATACAAAATTCGGGCAGTTGCTGCCCAGTTAGATGACAACATTGCAATGCTGAGTTAACTTGAACACCATGCGGGCATGTGCAGCGTTTAGTCACGTGACCCAGTCAGCTGCGGTAATGCAGGAGAGAGCTATACCAAACTGTTTAAAACTCTAAAGTTAAATTGACGTGATAATTTAACTTTTTGTAAATAAAAATAATGGAGTTAAACAACTATTTTGCGTGTTGATTTAAAGATGCTAAATGTGTCTTTTTCTGCTTTTAAAGCATGACAATCCAACCTGTTTCATGTGAAAATTTTCACCTATTATACCCTCCCCTATTTTAGAAGTTGAAAATTGTGAAAGAAGGGGGGTGTTATAGGTGAGTAAATACGGTATTTAAGATGCGAATGTATGAGTGCATAATAAACATTTTTAAAAAGAGGTCTTGGTAACCCATTGTCTCTCAGTCTAGCAAGAACCCCAATAACTGATATTATTTTTGTTTTTATTTTTCCAATATGGTTGTTCCAACTAAGGGTTGAGTCTAGAAAAATGATGTTATTTACCTCTTGAATTATTACATTGTCTAGTATCAGATGTTGATGTTGGTTATGAATAAAGCTAGGTTTCCTGAATAAGATATATTTTGTTTTATTTCGTTTTATTTGTATTTAGGACCAATTTGTTATATTTTAACCATTTATTTAGAAGATTCAGGTCTGTTTGCATGTCATTAATAATAGATATTTCAGAAGTTCCAGAGTAAAAAAGTTATCAATAACATATCGGTCATACTGTTTGTGAACATTTCCGTATGAGCTCTGTTTGTCTTGATGTGACATTTAAAATCCATCATTGCAGTAATGTCATCTTAGCACCATGCTTTGGAGTATACGCTCTAACTTTACACTGGTATGAAGCATTATCCATCATAATAACCCTGCTTGGCTCAACTTCAGGTATAATGTCTTCAAACCATTGGAACACTTCACCATTCATATCCTCTTGATAATTACCTGTATTTTTTAGATTCGAAAAGCAGAACCCCATCTTCCAGAAAGACAATCTCACTTCCAATGTAATAAAATGATGGCTCTTTTAAACCTGTATTTAGTCCTGAAAGAAATGCCCGCTTCTTAGATTTTACGGTTGAATCTTTCCATACTTTCGATTTTGTGGTCCTCATTGAGATAATATATTTCGGCCCTGTTCCCTGTATTAATGGATTGCTCTAATATAAACTCATCACCATAGCGGAATATCCTCGTTATCAACAATTATGTTTCTATTGTTCCTTTTAATGAAATCAAAGTCAATATTGGTCAGAAGAGTGTGGAAAGTTGACCTTTTAAAATTAGGTAGGTCAGGAACACTATTAACAACCAACACTTTATTGTCGGTGGCTAATTATTTATAAAGAACTGGTGGACCTTACGACACACAACAGATGTTACAAATTGCTTAAAACTGAAACACCAGTGAACTTATATTTAAATTTTGTCTTTAATTGCTGAAATAGGATATTTTTCATAAAACTTATAAAACACATTGAGAACAATGCTCTTTTCACCACTTTTCAAAGGTTTACCTTGAGTGTGTTTAACAAATTGGTCACAATTCATTATTAGAATATTACCACCACTGCTCAACACAAACTCAGTAATATTGGTACAGTTTTTAAAAGCTTCAAGCTAGTATTTTATTTTTTTGTTTATTTGATCAGAAGTCGTGAAAGGGGTGACTCAGTAATACCTTAAATTACTGTTTACAGCATTTTAAAAATATGTTTCTGTACACGAGCTTCAAAACTTTGCTTTACAAGGGGGAACTATTTTATCTCTTGTGTGCAAGTGCACAGTTGCTACTTGTCTGAAACTTACTTTGATTTTCGTGTCATAATTATTGGTATGTGCCTTCGACCTCAATCATCATGGAAAGGATCCATGTACTGGAGGAAGAAGAAAAACGTAGCCAAAGTTGAGGAAATTTTCTGGATGAGATGTCTCAACAAACAAAGAATAAGGAATATACTGATCAAAGAGTGGCAGCAAGAATGGGCATTAGTAGAGGCGGATAGAAGAGTAAAGGAGATCTTCCCGGACATCAGGGAATGCCTGTGTCTGCAACATCTAACACTGAACAAAGGGACAATCCAATTCCTGACTGGGCATGGCCCATATGGGACATAGCTGAAATAAATCAAGAAGAGAAGTGAAGATAACTACCCTGCGTCTGAGGGGGTATGGAGATGCCAAAACACATGCTCTTCAAATGCCCCAGTGTGCCTCGGAGGAAATTTTGGGAAAGAGGGTGCCCTTACACCTTGTAGAAGAGATACTTAGGAACAGGGAGAATTATGTCCTCCTGGAGGAGCTGACCAAACTGGTCTCCAAGGAGGTGACAAGGGAGTAAAGAGCCAACAGGGCAGCAAGGAGGGACACACTGAAGGTAACAGTGGTATCAGAGATAAAGACAGTTCCCCTTAGGCATTCAAAAGATTAAAAATTAAAAGAACAAGATCCACCTCAGGAACCAGTAAACACCTACAGAAGAAGGGAGCTCTCGCAATCCCTGGGCAGAAAAAGTTAGAACTGCCCTGCAGAGAATAAACCTCATGGAAGAAACAAGAACCTTGAAAGAAGAGGAAGAATAGCAGAATAATACAACAATCCAAATAAGACGACTAAATGCTCAATAACTAACATGACAGATAAAACGTAAACTGACCACATGAAATTGTAATAATATGAATATGTCTAGGTAGGGAGAGTTGAAATCTGAGTTTGCCAAAGACCCTTTTCTAACTGGAATGGCAGTAGAGTAGCATAGTTTTTGTGAAGTACTGTACTCCAGTAGTAGTAGAGTTTGTATTGTATTAATAGAAAATGAAGACCACAGGGAAAGAATGTGCTTTGTCCATTTTCTTGATTTTGCAGGAGAGTGTTTTAAAAGTTTATTACCAGAAATATGAAACCATGAACTCAATATTGTTAATGTTAATGTTAATGTTAATTTATTGTCACATATCGTTTACATTTGTTCAGCTTTGGCTGGTAAACTGGTGACTCGTCAAATTGTGCTTACTTGCTAAGTTACAGACTAGGAATAAGTTATTCTAGCTTAGGCCTATTCTATATTACTTAAAAATCAATGATTACAAATATGGAAAATCTAACACTGATGTAATTCTTTTTTTTTTTTTTTCTAATGCTATTAATAAGTGCCTAATAATGGAATGATTTCTTTTGCTAGTTTTTTATTAATTATATGTTAACTTCATCTTCAAGGAGTTCTCTGATTGAGTAATATGTTCTTTGCAATAACCAGTTTTTAATTTTAATTTTGAATTGTCTGCTATTTAATGCTTTTATGCCCATGTATTGTGGGGTGCGCTCTAGGAGGGTTAATCTATGGGAAGGGAATTTTAACAAGTCTTTGTTTTTGGTGTTGTGTTCGTGTGTGTTAAAATTACCATTTCATCATCATTAACTTTACTTTATTATTTTGAAGTTTTCATAAATAATTTGGGCTATTTTCTTATGGTTTGGATTATATAAGCGTATTTTTGTTGTAAGGTCACTCTTTAAGTTTACAGGAAAAGAATGTGCTCTGTCCTTGAAAATTCAGAAGACCACATTATGAGAATGCTACAGTTATAGAGTGACCATCATTTCTATAAGGAGGGTCGAAAGGTAGAGTGCTCAAGACACGTATTGAACATAAATTTAAATAACTATTAATGAAGAATAGAACATAAAGTACAGAATTGAGTAGGCCTACTCATAAATTTAATTGGGACAGTACAAAACCATACATTTTATAATAACAAAATCACATCACATCATTATTTCCAAACATTTCTGTATTAGAAGAGGAATTCATTGAAGAATATTTTTGTCTCCTCTCCACAAAATTGTTTTAGAATTTGAAGATCCCGATATTTTGCTTGTGAAATTCTCAACTTACCTGAAAATACAATGTTACAATACAATATATAAGTTAAATGCTTTACATTAACATTACTGCTAATGGTAGACAATATATATATATATATTATTTACCTCTGTAAGCTCTGTCTAGGAACAGAAACTCACATGATCCACAAATTTGATGCAGGTTCTTAGTATTCCTTGGGGTGATACGGGGGGAAGCTACAATGTTGTAGGTGGATGGTGTAGACTGGGATTTGTTCGGGAAAAGTACTTACTTCGAACCTTCGTCAGAGTCCTTTGGTTTTGCACCCCAAACTTCCACGGCTGCTTTTGCCCAGGGTATTGCACGAATCATCTCAGGGATATTGTTATAGCTAGTTATACCTTCTGAAATGATAACCACACTATAAACCTTTGATTATCGGAATTTATTCAAACAGATTGTAAGTCGTGTAACTGTTTGTGCATCGTCACCACTTTTGTTTCACTTGTCATTTACTTACGTGAATTATGTTCTTCATATTTATCACAATATAAAATAAGACTCACACGCTTATTTATTCTGAATACGTTGTGCTTCATATGTAGTTGTGGCTGTGAGAATCGCCATAGCTAGGTATAGGTTTTACGCGACTTCTCCACGAGAGCAAGATGCGGAGATCTGCTCTGTTCGGAGAGTAATAATGGAGTGTCGTTTTAGTAACGCTATCTTTCGCGGTTAAAGATGCTTTTCTCCCATTGGCTACATGTTTCGTTACGTAAATTATTCTTATTGGTTAAGCCAATTCGCGGGTTGGAATTATGAACTTAGTACGTTGTATTTTAAATACATACATTTCTTTTACAGTTAATATTTGGATTTTGGAATTGCAAAATAATAATAATAATAGGATTTTGAATACATACGTTTCTTTTACTGTTAATGTTTCGAATTTGGAAACGTAAAATAATAATAATAATCGAAATGAGAATTTTGATACCGAAAATAATAATAATAATAATTTGGATAATAGAATAAATATTAATTAGCTATTGTTTTATAAATAAACCGAAAGGGTGGAATAATTCCAGTCTCAAATGCCCCTGTGTTAATTTAATTATGTCCGAAAAGGTAAATAATTAAATTAACACATCATACCCCAGAATATTTATTCTTATCAAATTTTGAATTACGCTTGAATTCGTAAAAACTTAAAATGAATATTTCAAGTGGTGGATGACGACATATGAATTAGTGTAACATAAGTGTATGTGTCAAACATTACAACTTCAATTTAAATAATTCTTACCAAAATTATTTGTATACAAACAACTTACATCAGGTTTGTATTACCTTGCATTCTTTTAACACAATCTTAAAAAAAATGAAAACTATTGGAACAATATATGAAAATAATATTAAACATTTTTAACTTGAAACAACTCCTTGAAAAATAAACATATTTTGTATATGGCAGCACTTCTTGTTAGTTATAGAGAATTTTTTTTTAACATTTTGAAAAGATATATATGTCGAGATTTTTCTCATCGTTCATATTTGATATATATGTGTCGAGATTTTCTCATCGTCCATATTTGATATATATGTCGAGATTTTCTCATCGTTCTCACAATATCACTCAGTTATTTCTCTTACACGAATTCTCTTTCTTGAATCACTATTTAACATGTGCTTTCATAAGACATACTAATGTAACACACCATATATTAACAAACAAATATACAATTTCACATTATGTTGTTCTTTTATAACAACATTACCCTTTCAAATAATAAACATTTATATATACAACATTACCCTCTTAAAATAACAAACAATTTTATATACATATATCACATTAATGTTCAATCCTATCTCTCTACTATATACAACATCTTAAACTTCTTATATTTAAATCATATGTATTTATATATTTTATTTACAACATTTCCATATTCTCAGGGTTCGGTGTCGGATCATGTTCGCACATTTCAGCAATTCTTTCCTTTTATTCAATTTTAATTTCAGCTTATCTCTCTTTTTGCTTGTGAATTATTAAGCTAGAACCACTTATTTTTACATTAATTATTAATCAAGCATTACTTATAATCCATAATCCTTTGTATTCATCTTTTAACTTTATCAATATCTTATTTTTGGCACAATATCACTGCAAAATACTTCTTGAATTATTTATTTTATTATTGACACAACTATCTGTTACTACAGCAAAGCGATTTATTCTCTTAAATGTTCAACGTAACGTCTTTATGTACTTTAAAGTTGAAATTTCGATTACTCCTGAATCTAACATTTTCTGAATTGTCATATAAGCTTCCTTTTTCAATGCAATCGGAATTGGTCTACTCTTATATGCAAATTCGTCAACTGGTTCGATGTCAAACTTATGTTCGTAAATATTACAGAGTCCTACGTTTTCTGAAAATACTTCTTTATTCTTGACTAGTATCGAAAACAATCTATCACGTTGGTTTTCATCTAAGTTATGAGCCATATCTACTTTCTCCTTCAAAATAACCATTGTCGTAGAGTTCGCGCTAGGGTCGGCTTCTTTTACTTCACTCGTACAGACATAACCTATTTCTACTCGCCCTATGTTGACATCCCCGTCAACTTTATTCTCATATCTATCAGCGCAGTCATCGCAATTCAATGTCATACATTTAAATACTTCCTCATCATTATTTATATCATCGCAGCTAGGGCCTACTTTATGAATTATCATACCATTCATCTGAATATTTTCTACTATAAACGTCTCGTACGGAATATCATTGTCACCTATCTCGCTAGACGCGTCTCTCCTACTCAAATCATTATCGAATGGAATGCTCATCCTATGTCCTCTTAAGTTCAATACTAGATTGTTATCTTCAAAACTTATTATACTGTTGTACTCGGTCAACACATCGACTCCAATAATAATATCTGTTACTAATTTCGGGACTACTAAGAAAAATATTTCAAATTTTACATCACCAATGTTGACATCTAACATGCATTGAAATTTCACTGATTGTTTCGCTCTTTTTATCGCCACCGTGCATGATAATCCGCAAATGGGAATTGAAATTAACTTGACTTTGTTTTGGATTAGCTTGTTGTACAAAGATTCACTTATTACGCTATTAGAACATTCTGTGTCTACTAATGCAGTCGTTTCATAATTTCCTATCACTACTTTTATTCTAGGTGGATCCATGATAACCTCACTCTTGTTTGCATTACTCTTTTGTTCACTAGGCTTACTACTTGAGAAATCTCCTTGTGCCTGAATACTGTATATGGGTTCTATTTGTTTGTCTGAATTAACTGAACTTGCGCCAACACCATCCGAACCCTCGAGATATTGGCTTTCTAGTTTAACGGTTGTGCATTACCGCCATTTTCCTGGTCATGAATTTCTACTATGTCATCAGATACATTTTCATTACGTGCACTATTGTTGAATGGTCTGGCTCTAGGATTTAACATGTTTTGCTGAGTCTCAACACTTTTGACTCGCCATTTACCATTATTTACTGACTGACCTGGCCTAACTTGACTATCATCACCATTGTTATCATTACCTCTCCTATTGTAGTTACGATTCTGGTACTTCCTACGATAACCTTGGTTCCTCATCCATGGCATCTTTCTCCAAGAGTTTGGATTATTTCCATTTCCGCCATTCTGTCTATTGAAGGTAACATGGTTAATCTGGTTTCTTTCATTGTTATTATTCCTATTATATGGCCTATTTCCTGACCTGTTCTGAAAATATCTGGTATTATTTCTATTCTGATTAGGCATAGGGCCTCTGTAAGTATTTCTAGCGTCATAATTTCTATCACAATTGTTTACATTACCTTCTGCCCCTACCCCAGAATTTGTAAACCTATTAGTGGGTGGGTACATCGTATCACATGAATCAATATAGTTCTGCCTACCTCTGTAAGTATTCCTTTGTTCAAATGCAGCAAGCAATTCTAACATGTCTGCGAAGGTTCTGGGCTTAGCAACTATCAAATTTAACCTTACATTCTCTGGAAAGTGATTTATTACAGTCTCCAACAATTCGAACTCATTTAATGGAGGATCTACTTGTCTACCCAACTCGGCCATTTCTAAAAAGTAGTCAATCATTGTCTGACCTGATTCTGGTTCATAGACACCATTTGCTAGTTGCATCCTGATATTGTTACGTTCAGTCAAACTCCAGTATCTACTAATGAAGTTGCGTTTAAATTCTTCGAATGTTGTTGTCTCATTTGTGGTTAAATTAAACCAATTCAAAGCTCTTCCCTGTAATGCTTTTCGCACTATAATCATATACATATTAGGTGGTATGGCTCTCAATCTAAAATAATCATGAAGTTCGGTCAAGAAGTTCTGTGGATTTGTATTATTGTTTTCGTCGAAAACAGGCAACTTGATTTCATTCATCAAGTAGCTCGGAAAATTTGTACTTGACTGACTAATTCCTGTGGATAAAGGTACATTGACATCCTGCATCTGGGAACCATTATGACTGTTAACCCTTTCATGACATCTGGGAGATCTACATGGTACATGTGAATAAGCTTCTTCAACAACATTTCTACTCATATTGTTTCCCAGTTGCTGTATATTTACATCATGGCTTACAGGTGAAGTAACAGGTACATTTAGCCTATTTTCTAGTACACAAATTCTACTTGTCAACAATTCCTTATCTTTATGTACTTTCCTACTTAATACAGTCAACTCCTCTTGTGCTTCAATAACTTGTATTTCTATGTCTTTCTGTTTAACTTTCAACAGCTGATTCTTTTTCTCTAAGTCATTTCTAACCTCATCATTTATTTTAGCAAAACCTATTAATGTTTCGTCGAAAGTATTTATCTGCATTTTCATTAGTGAAACACTGCTATCTAGTTCTGAGACGTTAGCTACAATAACTTTCATTTCCTCACTCGTACTAGAAACATCAGTTTGCATTGTTTGCAAATTAGTACTAACATTTGCAATAACCTCTTTAACTTCTGCTATGTCACTATTTACAATGGTTTGAATATTCTCTAGTGCTACTGTGACGTCACTATTAATCTGCTCTTTGAAGTCACCTAACCTTTCTTGTATCTCATTTACTACTTCTTGTTTTAAATCATCTTTCAATTTTGTTAAGTTCTCATCCATTTGTGAATGAATGAATGAATTTAGCCTCTATGTCCCATGAAGGGCTAGGGCCTCCTACAAGAGGGGAAGCTCGGGTAGGTAAAGTCCGCGTGGTGAGCTATTTCACACGAACGGTGCTTTGTACAGTCACTTTGCAGTTCTTAAAGTTTGTTCCTTTAGTTTGGTACCAACTTAAAACTCATCCATTTGTACCAACTTCAAACTAATGTTTTCATTTACATCTGTTTTTACATTATTAACGTCATTTTTTACATCACTAACCTCTGTACTGACTTTGTTAACATCGGTACTTACTTTGTCAATCTTACTGCTCAATTTATTAAACATCTGTTGCATGAAACATTTAATTGAATTCTCTAACTGATCATCTGAAGATTCGTTGCCTTCACACCTATTCACTTTTTCATTTGAAATGGAAACATCTGTTTCTACCTGAACTTCCATATCTGTTTGGATTTCATCAACTAACTGTAAACTATTATCAGCACTTACATTGTTTACAATACCTTCCATTTCCGTATTAGTTAGCAAATCTTGTCCATTCTCCTGCATATTTGAACTTTCCTCCTGCGATGACATAATTTCACGATTTCTGAGTTTCATTCGTAATCTTAAATATAACACCTTACTTGTTTGCAGGCTTCGCTGGCTTCGACAATTACTTTCAGGCTGGAAGTTGATTGTTGTCGGGTTGTAGGATGAGGCGTACTGGTCACAGCTGCTACTGCATAATGTTGAACACCTGGCCGGTCTCCTGATGTCGTGATGACGTGATGTTGATTGTTGCGCGGCGCGACCTAGCTTGCGATTTCTCACTCAACGTTAATCTGTATCACAATGTTCTGCTCGCTAATGTCCCAATTAGATTTTTATTCGCAGAGTCTTTACACAGTTCAATTGTTCTTATGTAGCCACACGTTGTTGCGCCACAATGTTGGGGTGATACGGGGGGAAGCTACAATGTTGTAGGTGGATGGTGTAGACTGGGATTTGTTCGGGAAAAGTACTTACTTCGAACCTCCTTCAGAGTCCTTTGGTTTTGCACCCCAAACTTCCACGGCTGCTTTTGCCCAGGGTATTGCACGAATCATCTCAGGGATATTGTTATAGCTAGTTATACCTTCTGAAATGATAACCACACTATAAACCTTTGATTATCGGAATTTATTCAAACAGATTGTAAGTCGTGTAACTGTTTGTGCATCGTCACCACTTTTGTTTCACTTGTCATTTACTTACGTGAATTATGTTCTTCATATTTATCACAATATAAAATAAGACTCACACGCTTATTTATCCTGAATACGTTGTGCTTCATATGTAGTTGTGGCTGTGAGAATCGCCATAGCTAGGTATAGGTTTTACGCGACTTCTCCACGAGAGCAAGTTGCGGAGGTCTGCTCTGTTCGGAGAGTAATAATGGAGTGTCGTTTTAGTAACGCTATCTTTCGCGGTTAAAGATTCTTTTCTCCCATTGGCTACATGTTTCGTTACGTAAATTATTCTTATTGGTTAAGCCAATTCGCGGGTTGGAATTATGAACTTAGTACGTTGTATTTTAAATACATACGTTTCTTTTACAGTTAATATTTGGAATTTGGAATTGCAAAGTAATAATAATAATCGGATTTTGAATACATACGTTTCTTTTACTGTTAATGTTTCGAATTTGGAAACGTAAAATAATAATAATAATCGAAATGAGAATTTTGATACCGAAAATAATAATAATAATAATTTGGATAATAGAATAAATATTAATTAGCTATTGTTTTATAAATAAACCGAAAGGGTGGAATAATTCCAGTCTCATCCTTCTGGGATTTGTAACTACAGATGTGACCCATGCTACTGGCTGTTTTCTTGCTATTGCTATATTGACTCGAGCATCCTTTGAAGGAGTTAATATGATCAAATATAGCATTGGATTTCTCATCATTAAGTTTCCAGAGGTGATTTCCATGTACACCTCTTTTATCTGAGGTGACTGTTTTCTGCAAACAGGAATTTCAAACACTTCATTTCCTCTCTTCACTCTTATTCGATTATACAGGGCGATCCATATAAAACTGAACACTTTTAAAGGCTTATAACTTTTAAACTAATAATAGCATACATATGCAACTGTGCTGAATTACAGAGTACCTTTGGGAGATTCCTCAGAGTAAATGTTGAAAATGTCCTCCACCTGCATCCATACACAACTGTACTCGTCGCACCATATTCTGAGACGTTTTCCGAAGCGTATCCTCGTTAATGTTACTGATTTCATTCCTTATTGCTTCACGGAGTTCAGCAAGTGACCGCGGTCTATTCTTGTACACCCTGTCCTTAAGGTAGCCCCACAAGAAGAAATCTGGAGATGTCAGGTCTGGCGATCTGGGAGGCCACAGATTGTTTGAGACAAGACGATCACCGAAGAAGCTGGCTATAAGTTTCATGGAATCACCAGACGTATGGCATGTTGCGCCATCTTGCTGGAAATAACCTTCTGTTAATTCGATGTCGTCCAGTTGTTCCACGAATGTATTGAAGATGCGACCATAAACCGCAGTGTTTACCTTGGTGTCGTAGAAAATGGGACCAACAATTCTGGTAGCTGACACCGCACACCAGACCCCAACCTTTTCCGGATGCAATGGAGCTTCGTGGATAATATTCGGGTTCTCAGCAGCCCAATACCTGCTGTTTTGAGTGTTGATGTAGCCTGAGAGGTGAAACCATGCTTCATCTGTAAACCAGGTTATGGAGAGAATGTCTGGGGTTGCAATAAGAAGAGCCTGAAACCATTGGCAATAACGCATTCGCTTTTCCGCGTCTGGTTCTTTTAACTGATGCACTACATGCACTCTGTATGCTCGTAGGCCTGCTTTCTTTGCAGCTCTCTGACATGTGCCATATGAGTAGCCTGTCTCCTGGCTCAACCGGCGCAATGATTTCTTTGGTGAGTTCACAAAACGTTCTCGAACATCATTAACACACTCTTGACTCATCACAGATCTTTTTTTCCCAGTTTCGCTGAGGAGAGAGCCAGTTGTCTCCAGCTTCCTCACCATGGATAAAATTGTTGCCCTTGTTGGAATATTGCGCACATTGAATTGTCTTCTAAATGCCCGTTGAGTTTCAATCAATGACTTCGTACACCAATATGTTTTCACAAGAAAAACACGCTGCTGAATTGAGAACTGCATTTTCGTTTCTGACTGCAAAACTAGAGACTGAAAACTAATTACTAATAAACAACAATAGTCGTAAGGCAACAATGCATGGATGGTAGGAGTACAAACATTATTACCAATATCGATTCTCCCAAAGCCACTGAGATCATAAAACCAAATTTCAATCTTTTATTACTTTCCAGAGGGAAATTATAAGTCTTTAAAACTGTTCAGTTTTATATGGATCGCCCTGTAGTTGCAATCACAAAATTGAGCTTCATCCACCCCCTTTCTTGATCTTCTACGCATTACAGGTGTCAGGGAGATCAAATCACTTATATGTGACGACTGCTGGCTCCAATCCCCCATCATATTGAACTGCTTTATATTCTCTGATCTTTTCGTTTCCTTGTTCTTTTCAAAACATTAAAAAAACTTACATTAACAATTTTCACCCAATTCATGAGTTTGCACTCTTTTTTTTTTCCAATACAGTTTCATTCTACCAGTACTGGTCCTCTTCTTGCTGCTATTTGATTCAGAAGGCCACACATCCTCTGAAAAGTCTGCCATAACTATTTTCTGTAATATAAATCTGTTTGATCCTGGTTTTTAGACCAATAATCTGCGATATCATTCATTTTGCATTTCACCAGCTATAGTAACGTGGTTTTCTGATAACATCCAGGCTAATGCTTTACCGGTGAAATATCACCCACAAAACAGGATAAACCAAGCTAATTGCAACATCAAGATGGTGTGTAGGTGATTGGAACATCTGATCAACGTGAGATGATGACAGTGACAAGGAACATTAAGCAGAACACAGAATAAGGTACCCTAGATGGATAAATAATGAACGTCATACTTGGACATCTGTGACAACATTGATTTCTCAACAAGATTGAGGGGGAACCAAAATATCTGCTACGTGTCATGTCCCCACAAACAGTGAGACATCTAGTGACCATTTGTAGAACTGCTGGCAAGTGACAGCATGCAGGGAAACTTTCCTGTTGCTATGGCAACATGTACATTTAGTGCCCAGAGGCAAGCCAATAGTCATTTTTTCCCCGCTGTTTCGCACAACACCTGCCAGATGACGTTGGTTTCTCTTATGAAAATTTTAGGGGTCAGACAAGTAGTAGACAAAAACAAAACTTTTGAAAACCGAGGTGACAAACTGTGTGGTGAAACCCAAAAGGTTTACTATTTGAGATATTGTTATCCACGATACTGATAAATTTTATTTTTAGTGAACACAGCCCTAAGAAAAGCCAGAGTGAGATCACAGAATGAATGACTCACCAAAATGGCACTATCTGAAGCAATCTCATTATTGCTAGGCAGGCTAGCAAAAATAATGGCAGGATACTGCTACCTGTAATTGCTTACAGCTTAGAGGTGTAGTGGGTCTATTAAAGAAGCAGCTATATGTGATGAAGCTGAGTGTGTATCTCACATGTAGGAAGTATGGAAAAGAAAATAAGTCTTTTCTCCACATATTGTGTGATTGTGAACCTTTGTCCACAATCAGACATTTTTTCTTGGGCTTGGACAGACTAAGATCAGAGGATATGAGGATAATAAATTCAAGATTAATTCTGCCATTGTTGGATGCAGGGGACTTGGATAAATTTTCCAATAAGAGGAGGTCAATGTGCCCAATTAAGAGGCTTATGTGCACAGGATCAAGAAGACTTAACCCATTAATTTTCATTTAAGCCTTGCTAGAAGATGCTAGAAGCACTTGGGGTAAAATTTTGCCAGAGACTCAACAATCAAATAGAACAGGTATAATTAAATATAGGAAAAAAACTTGCTGGATGAGTTCACTTGAGAACATGTGAGTTGTTGGGCTCCTCAGAAATAAACTCTACAGTAGTATCTTTTTGGTTCTGGGCATGTTCTCAGGGATTAAATAAAAGCAGCATACTAAGGAGTGACATCAGACAAGTATAAATCCATGCTAGAAGTGAAAGCATGGTGTAATCATGAACTTGGAAACAAGAAGGTTATTGTCACTGTAAGTACTTGAAAATTTTCAAAATATTAATCCAGTACATCACTGGTAGGTTAAAATATGAAATATCATTCCAAAATTGTGTGGTGTGTCTTATAGATTATGAAAGTTTGAAATAAACCTCCAAGACTTGCTGCCTTAACATAAAATTATGTCCCAGAGGTGGGAGAACAACAGACAGTTTAAAAATTATTACCGTATAATTGTTGAATGCAAATATATAATTTTGTAGGTTGTAACTTCCTAGAGATAAGTAATAATCTATCATTATGTCACTGCTTTATTAAAGAAACCATAACAACTGTCCAATGTCCCTCCTTTTGACAGCATTTGCTTGTATGTTTCCATGACTTTTAGTGTAGGCTATGTAAATCCATATCCTATTTGTGATCATTTCTTCACTGCTGGAACAAAACTTGATCCTTTTCAGCTGATGAAGTGACAATTCCTAATTCTATCAGCCCTTCTAATAGTAATCCCATATCATTAGTGCAGCGAATCTTTATTGGATTAAGACTGTCCCATTGTATGGAAATAAAGAAGTGCTCTATCTGTTTATGGGTGCTTTCTGGATCTTTTAACTCCTGTTTTCAAATCAAAGCAATTTTCACCATTTCTATCTATAATAATTTTTATTATATACAAATTATCTACATTAAATAATGATGAAATTGTAATTAAGACACAAAATTAAACAAATACTTCATATATAATGTGGACTATTTCTTCTTATTGTGCTCATGGAAACGTCAGGTTGATGTGATGCTACTCCTGTGTCTATATAGGATGTGTAGATGCTGTAGCGTTTCAGTCAGATGATTATGATTCAATTTCATTCCATACATTCATTCATGATGATGAACTAGTCTTAAAGTTAAGACTTGGGTGAAGTACAAAACATTCTGCAAAAGAAAGAGAATTGCTTAATTAGGGTTCCATACTTCAAACTAAACTCCATGGTGCTACATCCCTTGTGGGACTAGGCCTATCATCTGACTATATTCATCTACAATAGGCAAATGACAGGATTGGGGGACATGCCATTTCCCATGGCCGTTTTTTTTATGACTTTCAAGACTGGAGCCTTGACTTCTTTATCAAGTACCGATAGCACCTCAGTTGGTGTCATGAAGCTGAGAGCACCTCATTCCAGAACTCCCTTCCTCAGAAAAAACCTGAGGAGGTATTGGGGATTGAACCCAGACCTGCAGATCCATAATCAGCAACTCAAACTACCAGACCATGCAGGTGGTCTATTCCATACTCTATAAAAGTAAGATAAGGATTAATGTTAATATGACGCATGAGTTCCCTTCTAAGTGTTTGTGTATCACAGGCATTTTTCTCCAGCATGTATAATGCTCCTTCTTAAACATATAGAGGACTTAGCTAGAAGGTAAAAGTTCAGAAACTCAAAGAAATATTTACACTGTACAAAATAAAACGGCCTCATTATTTGCATATGTGCTAGCAGTGTTTTACCAAGAAAATTATATTGATTTATGTCATTATTATTACCTGAAAGAAATTTGAACTTTTTCGCAGATAAAATTTGAAAGAATCTAGTGTTGTTAAATAATATTTGCACTGTACACAGGTATTTACAGTTCATACTTTAGTGTTTCATTAGAATTCTCTTTAACTGTAAAATTTTGATGTTTCTTAGAAAAGTTCAAATGGGGTCAAAACCCCCAAAATTTCATAATTGTGAAACTTGACAAAACAGTTTTTTAAGTTTAAATAATATATACAAATAGTTTTAAAATTGCATTTTTTATTTAAACTTTCAATTTAAATTTTTTTTATACATTATTTCACTTCAGAAATATATTTCTGCATATTTTTTACTTCCTAAATTTTTTAATGTTATTCAGATTTTAAAATATTTCCTTGAAACTTTTGCATGTCATGTCCATTAGAAACATAAAAATTAAGGGGGAAAACTACATACCCAGCATGATTTTTGTGGCAAAGCATCTAATATGTGATTTTATCTGAATAAGGTCTCCTGTTTTCAGATATAGTCACGTCTAGTTTTTGTGAATTAGCTGTTGTTAGTGTGGCTGCAGTTTGATTTGTTTGTCAGTCCAACTCTCCTCCAGAAGCAGTTTGTTAAGGCCCCTTCAGTACTTTGTAAACAAGTTTCCACATTTGTCAGATCCTAAGAATGTCAAGAAGGCATTTTTGATGAGCCACAAATTAGAAAGCTTCTGAAACTTGCTGCATGGATTTCAATAAGGGACTTTACGATTAGGTTCCTAGGAAATGTAAAGGATGAACAGTATGAAACAATAGTGAAAACGATGTTGGATTGGATAACATGAAAGAGTTGGGCTGTAGATTTTAGAATAAGCCTGAAACTGCACTTCCTTCATTCTCAACTTGATCACTTTCTGTAAAATCTTGGGGCTGTAGAGAGGTTTTACCAAGACATCAAGGAATCAGAAAGAAGATACCAGGGACGGTGGGATGTTCCAATGATGGCCGACTACTGTTGTGTTTGAAAAGTGATGGCAATCATATAGCAGTCAGAATCTGGGCAGCCAAGCAGTCATGCCAAGGGGACATTTAGGACTATTTGCATTAAGGAGATTAAAATTTTCCCATGTAATAGCATTTTCAGGTGTTGTTTTACATATACAGTAAAACTTGTTCAAAGTGGCACGTGTATAATCCAGAAATCTATCTAAAGCGTACAAATATTTTGGTCCCGACGCATGCAATACATTTTTAAATGTCAATATTTTGTATAAAACAGAACGTGCTTAACGCGGAAACGGAATGCAAATTTTAAGATTTAAGTAGCAATTTATTCTATAATGCGGAAAAGCAGCATTATATGTTCTGATGCAATATATATTTTGTTATTCACGTCTGTGTGAACACGTTACTTCTTAGCACGAATATTATACAGCCCTGAGAGTTCCGTTAGAGTATACACGGTGGTGGCTTTTGTTTCGGCCAACAACGGAATTTACCCAGTAGTCAAGAAATCCGCTACCTGCTTTGTTTTCTATTTTCTGCCAGGCTTCAGTTTCAGTTGGCTTGTACTGCTTGTAGCATCTTAAGTAACATTATCATGTCCAACAAAAAGTATGTATCGCTCACACTCAATGAAAAGATGAAGGTGATGGAGGCAAGAGAGAGAGAGAAACTTTCTGTGCGTAAAATAATTTTGCGTTTCAAATGCGGTAAAATGCAAATTTACAAAACTTTAAAGAACAAAGATAAGATAAGGGAGGAGTGGATAAAGGGGAACGGACAAATGAAGAGAAAAGCAAAGATGATGGGAAATGAAGAAATTAATGAAATAGTGTGGGAATGGTTTGTAAATGTGCGGGCTAAAACCTTGCCTTTGTCCGGACCCATGTTACAGAGTGAGGCTCTGAAAGTCGCAAAAGAGTTAAGAAATACAGAGTTTAAGGCATCTACAGGTTGGTTGGACAGTTTCAAAGCTAGACACAACATCGTGTGGAATGAAGTGTGTGGGGAAGCTAATGATGTGCAGGAAAGTGTAGTGATGGAATGGAAGACAAAACTGCAGCACCTAATTGTGGATTATGACCCTAAAGATGTATTCAATGCCGGTGAAACAGGACTGCTTTATTGCTCACTGCCTTCAAAATCTCTCGCAAATCGAGGTGAAAAGTGTGTCGGCGGAAAAATGTCTAAGGAAAGACTCACCGTTCTGCTGTGTGGAAACATGTTGGGTGAAATGGAGAAGCCACTGGTTATAGGAAAGGTGGCAAAACCTCGGTGTTTCAAAAACCTAGACACCAGCAAGCTTCCAGTCACATGGCAAAGAAATAAAAAGGCGTGGATGGTGAGTGCTCTTATGGAAGAGTGGCTAGGGTCTTTCAATGCCAAAATGAAAAAAGAAAATCGCCATGTACTGCTATTCTTAGACAAAGCAACATGCCATCCTAACATCAAGTCATCGAACATAAAATTGGCTTGGTTCCCACCCGGTTCAACCAGCATGACACAACCGATGGACCAAGGAGTTATTTACACTTTCAAATCCCATTACAGGCGATTATTGATACAGTCTCTTATTCTGAGTGTTGAAAAAGCTGAAAATGCATTCACTCTTGCACAGTCAGTTTCTGTCCTCAATGCAGTAAACTGGATTGGTCTGGCAGCGAGGGAGTTAAAGCCTGAAACTGTCACAAAGTGTTTCAAGAAAGCGGGATCTGGAGATGGGGAACAAGAATTTCCTGCACTCACAGAAGCTGAAGAAAATGCAGCAGCAATTGGAGAATTAATTAAAATGCAGAACATTTCATGCAGTCCACATGATTACATTGAAAGTGATGACTTTCTGTCAACTCATTCTACCTTTACTTCGGCAACTGACATAATAGAAATCCGCAACGCAGAAGATGAGGAGGAAACACAAGAAGGAAGAAGAAGAAGAAAATGAAGATGTCCCCAGTTTCCGAGTTTATACTTCAGATGGTAACACAGAGCTTAGAAGCAATGTACGGTAATGTATAAGGTATTGCAGAAAGATGTGCTGCCATCTGTAATGTCGCTGCATACAAAAAATTAGCGGTATAGGACAGGCAGTGTAAACACGAGTAATACAGTCTAGAAGGCAGTGGCTATATTAACCATATCTAAACTTCAATGTCAGAATATTTCACTTTAAACAGTCCTTACTTAATTATATAGAAGTATTAATATAATCCCTGGATGGACTGTTTTCGGTTTGAAGGTGGTTTTGCTCAAGCTATAACTTAACCTTCATGTCTTGATCACATACAAATGTAATAAATTAATTGCCAATGCATTCAATGAAATCTGCACATATTTTTAAGCACTTCTTATGTGACTTATACGACTAACTTATAAGGATGAAATAGGTAAATGTTCGTTGCTCTTGAGCACTTGTCAAAAGAGACGAAATGCAAAAGTTTTGGACTGGTTTACTAGTTACTAAACTACTAATTATTTTTATTTGTTTGCAGCTAATCCAGTTTTCCTGTATCCTCTATTTTTACCTATCTTCTTAATATTTTCACATGTTTTTATTGCCATATTTAGGAAAAGATGAACATTTGGATAAATATTTGACTAGCAAGTAAACAGTAGGTCTGTACAAGTAAAACTGTGAAAAAAGAAATCTATATAAATATATTTGTAAGGGTTCTCAAACCTGTGAATTGACAATTAGAAAACAGTTATCCCTTTAGGAGGGAATGATCATCTTTCATATCTGTCACAATCTCAGTCAAAACTAAACAACTGCACGTGATCTTAATGGAACTTCATAATCTGAGTTTGTCCACTCGAATAATATTTTAGGTTATAATTTGTTCAATTAACAAGTTAACTCCATGGCATTACTTCTCATGGCAGGAGTGGGGGCTTGTGGTCAGCAAGGCCTTTATTGATGGTTTTCATGATTGGAGCTATTCCTTCTTTATCAAGTAGCTCCTCAGTTTTCCTCATGAGGTTGAGTGCACCCTGTTCCAAACCTCCCTACCAAAGAAAAATTTGAAGAGGTACTGAGCATCAAACCCAAGCAAGTGGAGAGGATCAAACCCAACCTTGGGGATTAATATTCAGCAACATTATTATTATTATTATTATTATCTTTTATTCATTTATAAATCTCAGCTTTTAAGACTGGCACTAAGTGAGGTACGGGTCAACCAAGCACACTCACTTGCCCAAGAACTTCCTAACAATACGGGCGGTATTAATAAGCACCGCTTTTTGCATTTTAATGTAAATATTTTTATCTAGATCTAACTTCTTGATATTACTATGAAGGGATACAGGGATAACTCCTGTAGTTGATATTACAATTGGAACTATGTCAACATTAGTCAAAGACCACAGTCTCATCAACTCAAATCTCAACTCCGAATATTTATAGAATTTCTCTTGATTAGCTCTCTGTAGATTGTGGGTATTTGGAATTGTAATGTCTATGATATAAGCTGTATTGGCTTGCTTGTTCTGAAGAACTATGTCTGGTCTATTATTGGGTATAGTTCGATCGGTGATTATTGACCGATCATAATATATTTTATATTCCGTTGATTCAAGCACCGGACTAGGTTCATATTTGTAATATGGGACAGTTGTCTCTGCTAGTTTGCATTTGAAGGCGAGCGCCTGATGTACTATCCTTGCCACCTGGTTATGGCGGTGAAGGTACTCAAACTGGGTGAGAGAGCTACAAGCCCCAGTTATATGCTGTATAGTCTCCGGAGCAGCTCTACACCTTCTACACTCGTCATCAATCACAGCCCTATTTTTCATTATATACTTTTGATAGTTTTTTGTGCTAATAACCTGATCCTGTATGGCGATAATGAATCCCTCAGTCTCAGGGAAGAGTTCCCCATGCCGGAGCCAAGCGTTCGACGCCTCTTTGTCGACTTCAAGGCTACTAAGGTCATTAGGGTGTCGACCATGTAGGCTCATAGCCTTCCACTGGTCTATCCTCTCTTGGACCGAAACAATTCTTTCTGCTTGCTGATCAAGCCTATTTGAGAGGTTTAGTGGCGTGTGATTGTTATCAGTATAGCATATGCTATGATGTAGGGCAGAACTCTCCATCCTTTGGTGGAAATATGCTCTGAGAGAGGCTTTCTGCTTGTTGCATAGGTTAATTATATCAATAATGCCACGCCCCCCCTCCCCTCGAGGGAGGTTCATCCTGATAGAGCTTGACTTCGGATGGTGTTTCCTATACTGTGTGAACTCCGTTCTAATTTTCCTTTGTAAGCCTTCCAATTCTGTCTTAGACCATCTAATTATCCCAAAAGAATAAGTCAGAACAGGTATGGCTAGTGTATTCACAGCTTTGGTAAGATTCTTGCTATTAAGTTCAGTGTTGCACAATTGCTTAAGGCGGAAAGAAAACTCCTTCGTTAATAGCTCTTTAATAAATGAATGGTCTATCAATTTTGATTGCTCAAACCCCAGATATTTATATGTCTCCTGTTCAGTCATTCCTGTGATAAACCCCTGGTCACTTTCAATACCACATGTTTGTATTGATTGTTTCCTTACATGTACAGTTTTACATTTATCTAATCCGAATTTCATTTGAATGTCACTTGAAAACTGCTCTACTTCCTGAATGATCTGATTTAATTGAATGGCTGAGGGAGCGTACACCTTCAGATCGTCCATGTAAAGAAGATGGGAGATCCTATGGCCCCCTCGGTTTATTTCACATCCTCTGTTACCTTTATTCAGCAAATTAGATAGTGGATTGAGTGCTAAGCAAAACCAAAGTGGACTAAGAGAGTCCCCTTGGAATATTCCTCTGTGAATATTTATTTCTATTGGTAGTTGTTTACTTGACAGAATCAACTTTGTTTTCCACTGCTGCATTAATTTTTTAAGACATGTTACTATTGTTGGATGAATTTTATAAAGTTTGAGTACTTCTATTAGCCATGAGTGGGGTACAGAATCATAAGCCTTTTGGTAGTCTATAAAACAACTAGACATGTTTCTCTTCTTCTTATACACTTCCTTTAGTATCACAGAGTCTATAATTAATTGTTCCTTACAGCCCTTCATTCCCTTTCTGCACCCTTTTTGCTCCTCGGCCAATAATCCATACTCCTCAACATAAGCCGTCAGCATCTGAGCAATACAAGCAGTCAGCAATTTGTATACTGTCTGTAAACAGGTTATGGGTCTGTACTTGGAGGGATCAGCAGAGGGTTTTCCTTTAGGTAACAGGTAGGTTATTCCTTCCATCATAAAGCCTGGGACTTCTTCAGGATGTTCAAGAAATCTATTAAAGTGATTAACAAGTTGTGGATGAATTACTGTTAATTTTTTATACCAGTAATTTTGGATTCCATCATTACCTGGACTTTTCCAGTTGTGGGCGGAACCAAGCACTGTTTGCAGTAATTCTAAGGTTATTTGTGGATTTTTCATAGGCTCAAGTGAATCTAAGTGTTTCCTTTCAGCTTGTAACCACCTTCCCCCGTTATTGTGATCTGCTGGTTTCGACCATATAGATGACCAAAAGGCCGCTACTTCTTCTCGTCCTGGCCGATATTATTATTATTATTATTATTATTATTATTATTATTATTATTACTAGATCAAGCAAGCTGTCCTATAACACTATCCAGCATATTAAAAAGAAGATTTTTGTTGCATCATATGGTGTGGTAGGTGATCTTAACTAATTTTGGGACACTGAATACGAATCCGTTGACCATTTCTATGTGTCATATTACGTTTTTTCACAATAGTTACACCAAAATGAGATAGCCTATAATGCATATATAGGATAAAAGTACTGAAAAAAATTAGGATAAGTTTGGCAATATTTACAGAGAAAAATAAAATATTTTTTACAAGTTCAAGACAAATAAATAGGCCAAATAAACAGAAGTTTCAATAAAAATGCCAGTATCTGAGGTGGAATATGCTGATACACATATGTTCATGATTTCTATGCTGTAGCAATAAAGTGTGAGCAAAGAATTCACGAAGAAGACAATATACAGTAAAACTTGTTCAAAGCGGAATTGTATGGGACCAAAAGAATTTTCCAAATTGGACAAGTTTCCGGATTACACAAAATACACTAGGCTACATAAATGTTATCAATTACTGTATCATGCGCCACAAATGTGAATTTGTAATAACTTATGCTGTAATTTTTAAAAACCTTAATTCCTGTACAGCAGATAGTCTTCACTTTATTTTTATACAATCCTCAGGACATTCATACTAATCAAGGGGAAAATCCTTCATTTTGTGAGTAATTTCGTGAATCACATACCAAAGGTAAGTTTCACAGCATATTTGGACCAAGGATTAGTTGTCTTCGTGAGATTCGCAGTCTCAAAGAGAATTTAATGTAATTGTGATTGATAATAAATGTAGACATTTATCAATTAGCAAGTAAAGTGTGTAAACCACTCAATTCAATGCAAATCCTCGTTCTGAGCTTCATATACTGTAAACATTCAAATTTTATCATTTCTATGAACATTAATATGCAAATATGCTAGCTAGTGAGAAGTAACAATTTCAATAAGCTATATCTTTTTGCTACAATTATAGCTGGTCCTCTGATTGTATACAGTTCCAATACATTTACAGTCTGGACTCGTATGCAGTTAAATTAAAGTTTTAACGCATTAGTTCACAAGTTTCCTATAAAAAACATAAAATACAGGTAATTCTCGGAACATATGAGGCCATGCGACAGGAGGGAAAAAATGAACTACCCTACTAGGGAAAAAATGAACAACGCGGAAAGCGCAACACACGATATTCAACTTAATGTATTGTCATAATTCATTTTCCTTTGTGTCATCGCGCCACATACAAATGTAGCTTGAGAGAAAGTGTAGTTAGGGCTGTAATTGACCTGCAGTTTTCGGCCTCTGAAGCAGCGAGAAGGTTCCATATTTCTTAAAGAGCAGCTCAGATGTTGGTACTTCACTATAATGCGACCGGAAGTTTTCATAGCAAACGTGGATCTGGCCGGCCGCGTATTTCAATGCTAGATTGGTTGCAGAAGTTGAACGTAAGTTATTGATTTTGCACTACAAGTACCGGTATTATAAAATAAAATCTTTAAAAAATGCTCCTTGAATAAACATATTCCTCGCGAATTTATTCATTATTTTTATAAGAATTTCCATGCAAGAATATGGCGAATTTGAGGCATATAGCCACAGCCTTCTATACATGTTTGTTTTGGAACAAAACTGACTAAATAATCAAGAAAATACACGGATAGAGAAGAGGTATGTGTGAACCTAACCTTAAATCTTCCTGTACATGCGCTATGCTCGTTCGTGATACTTTATGAAATACCGCCCGACGTTTTTTATTTGACCGACTGTACATGTGTATTCAATTAGCTTCATAAACATCAAGATTACGACGAACATTCCTTCAAACGCATGTTTATGTTATTCAAGTGACGTCACTCCGACTGTGATTTCTGTGTGTTCATAAGCAGTTTATTCCTTTTTTCGTTGAAATGCAATGAAGTTGTATTTTAAAACGAGAACGTCTTACTGGTTGCTGGAAATAAAATAAGGTTGTGTTTCAAACCATCCAACCCTCACTTCGATATGTTATCGCCGGGAATATACCTTGAATTCTATCGTAAGCCTCTTTGAAGTCCACAAATAGCAGATGGAGGTCAACATTGAACTCATAGCACTTCTCTAAGATGGTTCTTATCATGAAAATTTGATTATTAGTGGATTTTCCTTTTATAAATCTCCTTGATAATCTCCCACTATATTTGCCATAATCTTAGTAATTTTCGCTGCTATTAGTTTTGAGAGTATTTTATATGTAACCTGTATATGTAAGAGCTGAGGTTGAGAACAGAAGATGATCTTGACTAGGAAAGAATTAGTTAATAAAAATATAATACTGTTACTTCCTGTAGAGAATAAGATATTGAATCGACTTTAGTTTTTTTTTGGGGGGGGGTAGAAGTATTCTGTAATTATTACTACTGTCCTGACTACTTACTTGTCTTGTTTAGTCACTACAAGGCAGCAGTTCACATCGGGCGACCTCTAAACGATTATCACAGGGGATTCCACCTCCACTATTTGGACGAATCACACTCCTTGTTCTCTGCATTACAGCACTCGTACCGCATGTTAATGAGCATGGAGACCATTCCGTCCATTCTGATAATTCACAGTCAACTGAAGCAACTGCAAAGAAAATCACATTAATTTGTATACAGGATCACTGTGAGCTTAATATATATATATATAATTATATACTAGCTTAAAAGGCCCGGCGTCGCCCTGGTTCTTATTTTGTAATTTCAAATTAACTTGATGAAGGACTTTCGATTTTCAAACTCTAGGGCCTTGCAACTTGAAATGAGGAAGAATGACTTATCACACCAAAACATTGCTGAAAACGCTAGTTATAGCTTTTTATGGCTCACAGAGGATGTCAAATGTTGCATTCCGTTGCTTCTACACACAATGCCTGGGAGGGGTTGAAATAAGGAGAAACAAATTCCAATTACATAAGATTGTATTGTCTTTATAGGAATTTTTATTTCTCACTCTCATGTTACCATTCAACTGTTTCGGAGCTGAAATAAAAAAAAAAAAATTCAATATCACTCTCGTACTTTCCTCCCCCAAAACCTGGGATATAATATACTGCGGGCATAGGACTGAAAATGTTCCACCCTATTTTGTCTTCTTGTAGATGTTTAGGGCCTATGGATAGGATTTTTTACCGACTTCTGATATAGCATACTCACTGGCACACGCTTAAGCTGTCCTTGCAATACGACCGCTTATTCTACATCAAAATGTGAAGTGAGAAAATTATATTTTCCATGTCGAGGGTAGAGAAAGTTATGTGACTGCTTCACGTTGTGCTTTATTTTCTTGGATTTCATTCTTCAAGAATTATTTTCACAAATGTATTAAGTACATCGATAGCATCAGAATTTATTCAAGTCCAGTATTATGTAGTTCCCAAAGCCCTATGTGAACACTGTAAACAATACATTGTTGTCATGATAAGTGAATTGCATTTCTTTTTCAGTGTCCGGGAAAGACCTGACGAAAAATAAATAATTATATATCTGAAACTATTGGATTTATTGATGTGATGTTCTCACGGTTACAAAAAGAAACATGTTTTAATAAACCTCTATGTGAGCACTATTTGTGGCCCGATACTCAATTTCATGCAACACACGCGAAAGCATCTCCGGTGTGACTAGTGGTATTGCTTCATAGATTCAGCCACGGAAATCTGCATTATCGGTCACAGGCATGCGATACACTTTGTCTTTCACAAAACCCCAGAGAAAGAAATCCAGTGGGGTCATGTCAGGTGACCTTGGTGGCCATGGTGTAGGTCCTTCTCCCCCATGGTCTGTGGATTTTAGCATTTGCAGTTATCTTGCCGCCTCACGAATGGATTTCCTCAGGCTTCTTACAAAAGCAGCCCATACCCTTTCAATGTCATTGTCGTTTATGCGCGATTTCTTTGCCTTTCCCTGCTGTGACTCAACATTACCTATCTCCAGAAATTGCTTGTGCTAATGAAGGATGCTGTTTCGGGCGGGAGGATTTCGGCCTTTGTCTGTTTGGAAACGACGTTGTAGCCTACGCACAACTTGCATTCCCAGTTCTCAGAATAAGACTGACTACACACGCTGCGCAGAACAAGCTCTTTCTCGTTCCTCCTCGTGCAACAACAATGTGCATGCTCATGCACATTACGGGATGCTACAAAACAAAACTTTTTGAGTTTGTCTTTCTAACTGTGAAAATACTGAGGTAGTAACTGTAATAGTTTCTGATATATAATTATTTCTTTTTCGTCAGGTCTTTCCCGGACACGGTGTATTTTCAGGAATTATATAAATTTTCAAGGGAAGGAGGGGCTTGTTTGAATCTTAGTGTTCACCGCGTTACTTCCCGGGCTTAACTGGGTATGTGTGCAAAATTTCATGCAAATTGGTCAAGAACTGTAGATTTGTATAGGGAACATACATATACCCACATACATACACACTTTTGATCTGGCTTGTTTGCAAGACTCACACTTCTTTTTTTTGTGTGTTTGTTTTGTTATGAAAAGATATGAAAGCAGAACTCTGAAACTGTGAATATGTCACACTTCTTTTGTCACACTTCAATTTTTTTAATTTTTGTTGTTATGTAAACAATTGACAGCAGAAAACTCTAACTGTGCCTCATTTCACATTTCCACTTTTCCCGTGGTTTTTCCGAAAATTTTCTTTGATACAAACCTTGTCCTGACAATTACAAACACAACAACAACAACAACAACAACAACAACAAAATCAGCTAAATCGGTCGAGCCGTTCAAGTGATACAGCAACATACATTTTGGAAATTTATTTTTATTAATATAGATATGTATATTATATACATATATATGTATATATATATAACATCAAAATGTAATGTTCAATCATTGATTTCAGTATAGAGACACACTGTATATACTTCTCGTCTTGGGGAAATAGATAAGCTTACATGAATTGCTAACTACCAAATCAAGCTCCTCTGTTACACAGTCAGTGCAGATAATGACCAACATTGATGATCTGTGGTTATCATACATGATGGCTAACTTGTCGATCACAATTAACAGTCACCATTTTTGGGTGGGGTGACCATAATATTTTAAGACGAAATGGGACATCCCATGCAAATCAATTAAACCACCCCCAAAAAATACCACTGTAGATTATTATTATTAGCAGTATTATTATTACCAATGTACTGGTTATTATTACTACCAGTATTATTATTATCAATATCATCATCAGTATCACTATTATTATTATTATTATTATTATTTTTATTTTTATTTTTATTGACACTTAGGTAGGCTCGGCTTACGCCGGTAACATATTGGGCTGACTCGGCCTAAGCAAGGAGTCCCCCTCTTAACTATAAGATTGCCAACATCTACAAATATTTACAACATTATGAATTACAGAACACATACCGGTACAATAAATGTATACATTTACACAAATTATGTCATTGTTTCTTCATCTACGTCTTTTGGGTTCTGTCCTTCAATACCACCAGAACTGGGGCTTGGATCTTCATGTTGTAGAGTTTAATGTGGTATGAAAGTCGCTCCTAGAAACTTTCTGACAGTGTGGCATGTGCTGAGAAGAGTAGCTTTCTGCAATTCAACGAACATGAGGTGGTGCAGGTTCAGTGCTGCCAGGGAGCTGTGAAAGCTATTTGGAATGACTCCTGTGCATGATATAACTATTGGGACTGTGGTAACTGATTCTAGCTTCCACATGCGTTGTATTTCTATTGCTAGTTCTGTGTATTTTGATATCTTTGTAGCTATTGTTGTTTGTAGATTGGAAGTGTTTGGACAAACAATTTCTATGAGAAATACAGATCTTTTTACTTTATCGATTAAAATTATATCCACTATTATTATTATTATTACTATTATTATTATTATTATTATTATTATTACTGGCAGGTGCCTGTGCTAATTAATTCAAAAATAAAAATTAAGAGCAAAATAATTGAAACATTATATTTAAAACGATTAATTTATAACGAAATAGTTAAAAATATGACTTTGGAGTGCATTCCACAATTAGAAAGATTTGAGTTCCCTGGCCCAGAAAATCCCTTCATAGTGAGTTCCGTCCAAATGGATAAATGTTTGACGATTTAGGCCTACATTCATTATCCCTCTTCCATCTGTGTTGGAAATTTCAGATGTATTTGTGCCTTGACATTGTATCCAAACGAATCAAGCAGGGTGAGCTCACAATTTTTTTTTTGTAAAATTTATCCAGCCATAGGCAAATTTTTATGAATTATTTATCTTGTTTAAAGTTTTGTTTTCCATTTTTCCTTATTACACACAGCCATGCCTGAGGCAGGACTCGAACCCACAACCTCCTTTACCACAGATCTAAGGCCATAGCTACTGTGGCTAAGGCGAACGGCAGAATCGAAGCGATCGATTGCTCCACGCGATATATTGAAAAAATCACTATGCTTTTATTTCAAAGTTATGGAAAAAAAAAAAAACGGCAAAGTCACCTGCAATTGATTTGACAAATGAAATGTATTACTGAAAACTGATGTTTAGATAGTGCAAAAAAACTCACGTTTTTGTTGGTTTTTTTACTGATAACTCACAAACTAAAGCAAAAATTAAAAATCCAGCTTCGAGGTGCATTTGGCCACCCTTCAGTCAACCTGTAGTTAATATTACAGCATGCAGTAGATTTTGCTGGGCATCACACACAGACACACGAACAGACAGACAGACAGACATATAAACACTTTCTCTTATTATTATAGTTTATTATTATCATTAGTAGGCCTATACATATCAGACAAGCTCACCTTCAGGAACAGAGAAATAATATTGTGAAAATACGATTGCTCAGACATGCGTAGAATTGCCTAGAGAACAAGGTAATGAACGTACTATAGAGGACAATGGAGTTATATGAAGAAAAGCTGGATAAATGGAAGTCAGAATTTCTCACAGCTTTCAGTGATGAAATATTTTGTAGTCAGGTTAAAGAATTCACACCCTTCTTATCTCAGGCTATTCACCTTTTGCCTGGACCAGTGTGGTATTATGAAGCCCATAAAGAAAAAAGAAGCTGTACAATAACCAAAAACAATATAGTAATTGCAGTAACCCAAAAAGAGTGACTAAACAGGACAGGTTAAAATTTCAACTTGTATTTCAACCAAAGAAGAATTTTGAATGATAACTGCAATGTCTGTCGTGTTGATGTTAATAGAATTCATCACCACTTCTCATTGTTTTCTATACCAAATGAAAGCGAACAAGATGAATATGTTACACAGAAAAATTTAAGTAAACTGCAGCGAATACAAAGATTAATTAATATTAAAATGGCCAAGGCTCACAGAACGCTGTCATTTGAAGCCTCATGCATGGCTACCGGAGTTCAGCCTACACAATCTGTAAAGATCTATGAAGCAACTCATCAAAGTAAAGATTTCCATGTAGATTATGACAAGCCTCTACAAGTAAAGGACTGGCCTCATCCTGCAGACAGAACATCAATAGAAGAAGTTAATAGTTCTCTAGCATATGAGTTAGAAATCTACACAGATGGCAGTAAAATTCACGGAAAAGTAGGCGCAGCAGCAGCATTCTATAAACGAGGACAATTAATTCACACCATGAAGAACAGACTTCTAAGTGATTGTTCCAACAACCAGGCAGAACAGATTGTGATATTAAAAGCTACTGAAGCAATCAATGAACTACCTATCCCACTCAAAGAGAACAAGGTAGCAATCTATACCGACAGTAAAATTACCCTGGGTTTACTTCAGAAGAACAGCAATCACAGCTACCTTATCAAGCAGATCAGGAAATTGGTAAGATGACTCAAGGATCATAAAATACTGCTGGATTGCTGGTAATGAGATGGCAGATGAGCTAGCTAAGGAAGCAGCAGGAGAAGAAGAAGATAGAGAACTGGTATACTCAAAAATCCCCAAAACTGCAATAGTTGAGAAATTAAAGAAGAAGGACTAACAAAATGGTAGGTGGATTGGACCAACGCGACTAAGGGAGCTACCTGTGGGGCCGTCTTCCCATCAGTTCGTCAGAGAATAAGACAAAGGATCATAATGACAGCACCAATCGCAGCTATAGTTACTGGACATGGAATAACCAAATCCTACCTGAAGAGATTCCACATAATGATGACACGTGCTCCTGTCTTCAAGAGGCCCAAACTGTGGACCACCTAATATACAGATGCAGTAAACTCCAACAACAGAGAGACAATTTAAAAAAGCAAATTGCAATCAAACATGGACAATGGCCGGTTCCTCCAGAACAACTCATTGTGAAACACTATACACCATTTAAACGCTTTATACACTCAATAGACTTCAGTTCATTATAGATAATAACACAGGTTTAGATAACAAAGATGTACAATGATGAATTTTATAACAAAATTGTAATTTATTAGAATTAGCAAACAAACTTATAACTTAATGATTGAATGTACATAACACTGTAGATACTTGTATATAATTAATATTTGTAATGAAGACACAGCATGTAGTATTGCAACACTTAAGCAATGGAACATTCTGTTTTAAATCAATAAATAAATTTTTTTAAAAAGAAGAAAGAAAAAAAAAATGAATATCCATCCCAGGTTTTGGATGCTGATCAAATCAGTTTAGAAGAGGTGGAAGATATACTAATCAGCAAGCAAGAGTCACTGCAGCAGTCAAAGGAATTGCAGTTGACAAAGCACCTGGTCCTAATTGTGTTCTTTTCAGAGTTATAAAAGACAACACGTACTATGAGATCATAGCACTAATAGCTGCAATAATAACAGTCCACAATCTTGTTCCGGAATGTTTAAAAAGAGCTAGAACAATACTAATCAACAAAGTCAGACTTGACCAACAGGAGACACATTACCATCTGCTTGGTCATGAGAAGAATCATTGAGCATGTGCTTGATAGAAGATTGCAAATGTGTGTATTGTTTTGTGAACATCAGTGAGGGTTTACTAATTCCCTTACTAACTTTCAATAGAAACAACAATGACAATACCGTATTTAACATCCATTGCACCAAAAGCAACTTATGGGACCAACCCAATCTGGGACAAATGTACAATCAATGACTTAATAATACTAGAGAAAGTCAAGGCCCACTATATGAAACGAGTCCTAGGCATTGGAAAACAACACCAATGTCTTAACAAAAGAGACATTATAGTAATATAAGAATTGAGTCAATTTTTGTGACACTTACTTCACTTGAGTAGTCGGGAATCATATTTAAAAGAGACATTCTTCATTGAAGATATTAGATGCAGACTCTTTTGCCAAACACCAAAGCACATGAGAGCACATGCCAAATATTAATATTAATACGAACGATTTCTACTCAACTGACGCCATAATGATGGTAAAATGGAAACAGGCAAACTACGAGGTTTTACACATAGTAACACACTATGCAATGCGTGGATTCCACCAAAAATTCTGTCAAAACAAGAGATTACACCAGCTGAGCAAAGGCTATGTATGTGAACTGTGCAGTGAACGCTGTGAAAGATATCATGCACAAGAATGCAAAGAAAGACAAACGTGTCTATAATAAAACTAGGACTAGAATAATAGACTCACTCTCTGTACATTGTGCACATTTCACATAATACGAATTATTATTCATTAATTTAGAACTAACATGTTTGAAGAAGAGAAGAATATGATATGCCTATAGATTGTGTATGCCTAATATTTAATAGCCTACATATTAAAATCTCAGACAAATGATGAAATAATGCACAAAAAATATGAAACATGTTTGATTTTACACAACAGTGGTACAGCATGTCAGCCATCACTATACTTGTTCAAAGAGTGTGTACAACATCACATTTTGTTCAAAATTATTTATCTTTTGTGGGAAGTTTACATAATCTACACGTAATAAATACATATGTGAACATATATATTAGTTTTCTATAAATGAGTACTGCTGCTAATAATTAAAACCTGAAACACTGATGCCAAGACATGAATGAATGCTTTTTAACTTTATTGAAAAAACACTTACAATTAAAATTCCAGTCAACACATTTCAGGTATTCAAAGTATCTAAAACCATGCAATCTAATAAGGTCTACAAGTATAAGTATGTATGTATGTATGTATGTATGATCTATTCTCGAGCTTATTCATAGATTTTTACAAAGCGGAATGTTTGCATATTTTTAGTACCCACAGGACAGTTGGAACACACCTAAAAAATGCTGTTGTCCTGGTCAAAACAGGATGGTTGATATCTTCTTCAAGTTTTAATGTGATTGTGAGATATACGAGGGCTATTTTTTTTCATTGGTCGATGGGGCATAAAATGAAGACAAATGTGAATCATAAAATGGTTTTATTACAAGGAGTCAAGCACAATCTCAGTTACTTTTCCATAAAGTCACCGTGAAGATTAAGACATTTGTCATATTGGTGGACGAGCTTCCCAATACCCTCTTCATAGAAGGTTGTCGCTAGTGTATTGAGATAGGTCTCCACATGTCGCCGTGGGTGAGTCGGTAGCGCGCCTGCCCTCCACTCCGGCGGCCTGGGTTCGATTCCCGGCCGGGTCGGGGATTTTTCAGTAGTGAAAAAATCCCTTTCCCGGGTTCAGGACTGGGTAGGTTAAATCTTAGGTTAAGATAATGCACATTGTGCGCGATTCCTTAATTATCATCATCTTGAAGTTCTCTGTTGGTGTGGGAGCGCTGTCCCAGATCTTGGGTTTGTTCAGGAAATTTGTGTGCAACCATTGTTTGGATTGTTCTTTTGATTCTGGATTGTCGTAACGAATCCACACTTCATCTTTTGTCATGATGGAGTTCAAGAACTTGTCCCCGTGCTGAGTGACTTTAATCTTTTAAAGCAGCTGAAGAAAGATCTGGGAGGACAAACAACAAAGAACTTCAACACGCCGTGAAGACCTTTCTCAATATGATGGCGGGAAACTTCTATGAAGAAGGTAATGGGAAACTCGTCCACCGATATGACAAATGTCTTAATTTTCACGGTGACTATGTGGAAAAGTAACTGTGATTGTACTTGACTCCTGGTAATAAAACCATTTTATGATTCACATTTGTCTTCATTTTATGCCCCATAGGAGGTTGAAAAAAAAAATCCCTCTTATAACATCTATTAGCCCATTGAGCTTGAATGCATGGATCCATAATGTAAATCAGGTTACCAACTTTATATTTAATATTTTGAGTATCGCGATATTTGTTTTGAAAATCACTTAGCCTGGTTATTTGTGCTTTAGGTATAGATGAAAATGCATCTGTAATGAAACACAACATATTTTTTTTTTAAGTTTGTAAAATTTAAACTTAAGCACTGGATTTTACAAGAAGTTCTTAATACACTTAGATAGTGTAGGCCTACTCTTGTATTAACAGTAGACTCTAGTATCCCATTTATTGGTTGGGATGTTAAAATAGTAGCCTATGCTTTGTTCATAAATTATTTTTTATTTGTTAATTTTTGTATTTACTTAAGTCATTTTCAAAGCAAACCTAAGATCATTGCAATATTGATCTTCCTACTGATGGCTAAGTTTGTGTTTCATCTGTAGGAACACAATGAACTTCCTCACATACCTCCAGTCCTCACTATTAAAGGAATAAACGGAAATAATAATAATAATCAGTTAAGAAATATTGAATGATATCTTTAAATAGTTGAATAAAAACACTTTCCTTAACGCACTTTATTTACCTTGGTAAACTTCTGGACGGCTGTTTCACAGGTGGTGTTCCTGCATCATCAGCAGAGTGCCAAGGTAAATAAAGTGCGTTAAGGAAAGTTTTTTTATTCAACTATTTATTCCACAACGCTAAAGTCGGACACAAGAATGAATGATATCTTTAAGATTATCAGATTAATAGCACATCACAAAATAGTCACTTCTTTGTTACCGTATTATAATTACCAATCATTTCTACTTTTAGTAAACATAAAATAGTTAATAATTGAAGAGTGTAAGTGTCAAGGGATCTAAGTACCATACCAAAATTTCACATTTAATTTGTTTTACTCCAGTGCAGTGGTTTCTATGAACCATTGCAAAGGTACTGGTTCTCTCACTTGTTGAAGTAGGCCTACTTTAATGCTGCCAACAAAAGGCGAGCATCGTATGTATAGCAATGTGTTTATAACACTTTTTTCCTCCTCTCAATTATTTTACTTTTGGTAACTTACTGGTACTTAGATCCCTTGATATAGCCTACTCTTCAATTATGTAAATAATGAAGACTTTTTTTTTTAATAGTTCTAAAATCAGACCCTCTCCCCCTTAAGCCTTATGACTTAATTGAAATCAGCTACAGAGAACTGGTTGTAATTTACTAGTAAATTAGTCAGTTGATACCACCTTTATGTGCTGCATGTCTAGAATTTCTAGAAGCTGCAATATCCTTTGGACCTAAGGCCCTGTCCAGACCTGTAATGTATAGTTTGTTTTTTACTTGATTATTGCAAGATAGCATGATACAAATTTTCCTGGGGTTAGGCACTTGTAGTTTGAGCCCTACGACTTCCTTCAGACATCAAAACACCTAACAGTCATTGAAGAATTTCTAGCATTAGCTTAGGCCTACCTATTATCAGAAAATCAAAACTAACATTACATCCCACAAGCAATCAAGCTTCATCTACAATTAATTTCTTGGTATGGGATTTCATTATTCAATTCATAAAAAACATGAAGTATTGGCATATGGTACATCATTTGAACCATACATGGAAGAAAACTAAAGTTGTCTGATTGTTTCATCTGAAAACCCTCAATGCTATATCAAATAAATGCTTTAACAACCCTCAATGCTAGATCAAATAAATGCTTTAACAAATGTTATCGTTAATTCAAACTTTAAACTTTTGGACTAAAATATCTAAATATTAATTAAAAGAGATAGTTGACATTTAAATACTTTGGACTTCACTTTTACTTACATTTTTGCAGAATGTTCGTTTCAAGGGTTCACATTTTCAACTGCTAGTCAGCTCAGCAGTTGATTAGCAGTTGAAAATGTGGGCAAAGCCCATGAAATGTACATTCTGCAAGAATGTAAAAGTGCATTTTACTTCTGCAAGTAAAAGTGAAGTCTAGGCTAAGTGTTTAAATGTCAACCATCTCATTTAATTAACATAGTATATTGCTTCACTGTATAAAAGTTCCATTATTACATTGTTTTTAAAGAACTAAACTTTTCATGAACTAAGCAGTTGATAATCTGCAAATTCTAGTTACCAGTACATAAGTGTTGTCATGTCTCAACTTATTTACTCTTTTGTTTCAATTACGTGCCATTGGGTACATGGTGCATTGTGGATACTTGCGCTTCACGCCATCTAACATGTTGTCCAGTAATAGTTTTTGGTCATGTCTACATGTAGCTGTTGTAAATGTGTAGTGTATGGAGTTATTATGATTATTCCAAATAAATTGATTATAAATGTCTAACAGGTTATGGGCCCAGGATGAGTGCCAGGACTAGCGCGATTGGAGTAATCATAATAATTGATTGAAACTGAGATTGGAACTGTGACTGAAGATTGTAAGTGGCAATATGGTGGGTGAACCGTTAGAATGGGGGATGGTAAATATCCCGAAACTAGTAAATGGAAATTATCTGGCATGGCATCTGAGAGTAAAAGCGTACATGATTGACAAGAATTGTTGGAATGCAGTTGATCCTGGGTTCAATGTTCCATCAAATCCCGATTAGCAAAGACTCAACAGGAAAGCACTTTCAGTCATATATCAGAGTGTAGGAGATGATTTTTTGTTGGATGTATAAGATTGTGAATTAGCAAAAACAGCTTGGGAATTCTTGGAGGAAATACATACAACCTTAACAAAGTTTCATGCGTTGCAATCTTTGAAAGAAATGGTAAATGTTACTAAAACTGAAGATATGAGCATGCAGGAGTATACAGCTTGTTTACAAAGATTGAATAAGAAAGTGAGTAAGGGAGGAATTCAGTTGTCTGATGAAATGATGCAAATCTGTTTCTGGCTGGGTTGCCAGCAAATCAATATGAAGTGTTTATTCAAAATGTACTCGAGGAAGACAACTTGACATCAAGACTGGTGAAAGGCAAAATGCTCGACGAAGAGAGACAACAACATCAACAGGTTGATGGCAATGGTGCTGGCAGCGAAGGACAGGAATAATAAGTATTTAAAAAATAATCAGATCAGGCAAAATTACAATAAGAATAAGCCTAATAAGAGTGAAGGAACTACAACAAGCAAGATCTGTTATAAGTGCCAACAGCCTGGTCACATAAGGAAATATTGCCCGACAGTTAAATGTAAGAATTATGGTAAGATGGGACATTGGGCTAATGACTGTGAAAATAAAAAACTTCAGAAAAATAGTGATGAGCAAAACCAAAAGAGTCAAGTCATAACTTTTATTAGTGTGTGTGCTCTGTTGTCATCAAGTAAGCGATATCAGTGGTTCCTGGACTCAGCTGCAACCGAGCACGTGTCTCCAAGGAAGGAGTTATTTGAAAACTTTGTCCCTTTGAGTGGTTATGTTACTTTTGGGAAGGGTGCAACTGCTGTTAAAGGAAAAGGCACTGTGTCACTCGTGCTATCCGATGCAAATGGAGGATACACCTTACAGATGAAAGGGGTACTGTATGTACCTAAACTCAGATTTAATTTAGTGTCCGTGTCTAAACTTACAGCACCTAATATAGATGTGTGTTTCATGTCAAATAAGGCAGTAGCCACAAAAGATAACATTACTGTATTTGCTGCATTTAAGAAACATGACTTATACGTGCTTGAAAGTGACAACCTTATGCCGGATGATGAATGGGTAGCAGCCATTGTGACAGAATCGGAGACTACATGTGAGACCGATGATGATGGAATTGAAGCCATAGCATTGAGGCATGTAGGTACATGGCATCGTAAACTAGGGCATGTACATGTCAATGCAATTGGAAATATTCCAAGACTGGAAAATCTGATGACTGACAATGAGAAACAGGAAGAATGTTCTGTTTGCATTCAAGGTAAACTTACTAAAATCACTGTACCAAAGGAGAGTGAAAGAAAAGCTGAAGGACCCCTTAGAGTTAGTTCACAGTGACCTAATGTGTTTACCTGTTGTGTCAATTGGTGGTGCACAAAATCTTATGAGTTTTATTGATGATTACAGTACATATGCAGTTGTGAAATTGCTGAAGAGAAAAAGTGAAGCATTCTCTAAATTTAAACAATACAAAGTAGAGGTAGAGTTGTTTCATAGTAAGAAACTGAAAGCCTTAAAAACACATGATGGAGGAGAATATTTTAGTAGTGAGTTTAAAGATTACCTAATGGAAAGGGGTAGGCCTATCGTTCACAGATGCACAATGCCTCACTCACCTCACCAAAATGGCATTGCAGAAAGATACAGTAGAGTGACAGGGGATATGATAAGACGCGTGCTGTTGGAATCTGGCATGCCAAATAGATTCTGGGCTGGATCAGCGAACACAGCTTGTGTCATAAGAAACTTATGTTCATTTAAGGCCATCAACAATTGTGTGCCTGCAGCACTATGGAAAAGGGGAGATGTGTCACAAGATGTATTGAGATTGCGTGTATTCAGATGCATGGTTAGCTCAGAATAAAGGCAAACTTGAACCAAGAGCAATTGAACATGTATTAACCCTGCAGTGCTCGCGCGGCGTCTGACAGACGCCAGACCAAATTCAGTTCACCATATCTAGAATACCTATGAGGCCATTGTGCTGACCTGCTATCTACCTTTCGGTCAACTACTCTTAAATAACATATCAAAGCGGCAACCCTCCAGTTTTCGCCTAGCAAGAGTACGAGTGACGTTATTGTTGTAAAAATGTAGATGGCGTCTGTGAGACGCCGCGCGAGCTTTACTGTTACAAGGTAAGTTACTGGTTTAAAACAAATTTCTTGCAGAAACTAGTGATCATAAACCTACAATACCAATTTTTCTGATGGAAATTATTTATCATTAGGCTTGGCAATGAGTGAAAAGGAGAAAAATATCATAATCTTTTTGATCCAAATGATTGGAAGATAGTGCAAAGTTGCTAGAAGAAGAAGAAGAAAGAACTTGATTGCGATAGTGATCCTAAAGAAAACATTGCGGAGTCTAGAAGTGCGTCTACGGACACTGAACAAGAAGCAGATGATGATAATGATTATAGTGAATGTGATAGGCCTAAATATTTCGTAGCGCGGGACAAAGTTTCGAAATGGAATAAGAAGAGATCAGTAACTAGTAGTAAAAGTTGTTATACCTACACAGTCTTAAGACAATAATAATTTAAAATAATTTAAAAATTGTTACATGCCTTACAACATTGTTTTATTGTTAATTAATTAAAGTCATAATGCGTTAATATTGATTTGTGTCCATTATGATTACATAAATGCTCATTTTCAATAAATTGACTTAATACACATATTATTAACTAAGCAATGTATGCAAAACATGTTCAATAATATTAAATAAACTATGACAACCCTCAATAAACAAAATGAACACTCAAAACAACATAAAACAATAGAAATAACGTAAAACATGAACGGCGTTTCTCAGACGCCGCGCGAGCTTCTATGTCCTAAAATAGCGCGCGAGCACTGCAGGGTTAATTGGTTATGAACCAAACGTCAAAGGATACAGGCTGTATAACATGTCAAAAAGGAATGTTGTTATTGGCTTACATATAAATTTTGAAGAAAATGTGTTCCCTTTCAAGTCTGAAGTAAAATACAAGAAAGATTGCTCCTATCAAAGTGACTTAGATGAAGGTGATAACGTTAATGTTGATGTGAATGATAATGTGATTAGCACAGACGTTGATCCTATTGACTCTGAGAATGAGAATGCTAATGCTTTAAGTCCATGGTAGTAGGGAACAAAAACCCAAAAGATGTGGCTGTTGTAACTTAACTACATGTGATTATGAAATGAATTTGGATCAGGTAGCTGAACCTAGTAGTGTAAAGGAAGCTTTGTCTGGAAGGAATGCTGCAGAATGCTGCATAGATTACAAACAGATGTTGGATCTGGGAGTTTGGGAAATAGTTAAAAGGCCAACAGATCATAAGGTAATAGGATCAAAATTGGTTTTTAAGGTTAAGTATGATGAATATGCCAATATTGAGAGATTTAAGGCAAGATTGGTAGCTCAAGTATTTAAAAGTTAAATGGGATTTTCCTGAGAGAACACCTACAGTCCCGTAGTAAGGAAGAAAAGTATAAGGGTGCTACTTGCTTTGGCCATTGAAAATCAGTGGTCTGTACATCACACTGATGTAACTTGTGCGTACTTAAACATTCCTATTTCTCAGGACGTTTTTATGGAACAGCCAGAATTGTACGAAGATGGTGAAAGAAGAAAGAATGGATTTGTGTGCAAATTGAAGCAGAGTATTTATGGATTACCATGAGCAAGCAAGGATTGAAATTCTTGTCTAGATTAAGTTTAAAAAATGCAGAAGTGATTCATGCGTGTATGTTGGAATGGGAGTCATAATTGTGGTATATGTTGACAATATTGTATTACTGGGGAATGAAGACAGAGTATGTGACTTTAAGAAGGTATTCTCATCAAAGCTTACTTTCAGAGACCTAGGCAGGGTAACAAAGCTCTTGTCTATGCAAATATGCCAAGATGATTGTAAATTAGTCATAAATCAATCATTGTACATTAAGAAGTTGCTGTCAGAATGTAATATGACTTGTAGTGCCCACTTGTAGTGCCCCTTACCCCTGAAAGAGGAAATTCATGAAAAACCATTTGAAAATGACAGGTTCTATAGAAAGGTCGTTGGCAGTTTACTTTTCATAGCAAACAATTACAGGTGAGACATTGCTTTTGCTGTTAGCAAGGTAAGTCAGGCATGTAAAGCTCCTAATGAAGGGAATCGGAAATATTTTCAACATATCCTGCGTTATTTGAAGGGTACCACTGACCTTTGTTTGCAATATGAAAGAAAAGATGAATCCATACAGGTGTATTGTGATGCCAGCTGGAATAGTGAACCAAATTGTAAATCTGTGGGAGGTTTTGTTGTGTTGTTCGCTGGTGGAGCAACAACATGATATAGTAAGAAACAGTCATTGTCAGCCATATCTACAGAGGAAGCTGAATATATAAGTATGTCAGAAGCTGTGAGGGAAATCAAATGGCTAAAGAACTTGTTTTTTGAATTGGGGCAATCAAAATACATAGATAATACTCAAGCTATTGTTTTGGGAAGTACAGAAACTATGGGTGAAAGGTTGAAACATATTAACTTAAAATATAATTTTTGTTGTGAGCGATCTGAGATTGGTAATGTTGAATTTTTGTATGTGCCATCACATGAAAATGTGAGTGATGCATTCGACCAAAGTCGTTAGTGGTCCAAGAGTGAGATCATTCTTTACCTTTTTTGGACTAGTGTGTCTTCCAAGGAGTTAACTATGTTAGTATATTCATGTTGTTCAAACACATTTTTTTTTATTGTTTTAGTTGAGACATGCCTAAGGGGAGTGTTGGTATGTGTTGTCATGTCTTAACTTACTTATTCTTTTGTTTTAATTACGTGCCATCGGGTGCATGGTGCATTGTGGATACTTGCGCTTCACGCCATCTTAAATGTTGTCCAGCAATAGTTTTTGGTCATGTCCACATGTAGCTATTGTAAATGTGTAGTGTGATGGACTTTCTTTGATTATTACAAATAAATTAATTATAAATGTCTAACAGAAAATTCTGTGCAATTACAATAAAATCCTATTTAAAAAGCACTATTTATTATGTAAAGAATTTTAATTTATTCCTAAGTGTTCATAGCACAATAGTTACCTCTGTTTGGTGGTTTAGCATCTCCCCATGTAGGATTCACGTCAGGAATTCCATCTGCATCTGGAAAAAAAATGAATATTGAAATAGAATTAAATCATGTGCAAAATAAACTTAAAAAATTCTTAAGTTTATAATATGTTAAAATTTTGCTGCTGTTTCCAAATTTTAGTTTCTTTCTAAAAGTAAATAAAATATGAGGGTTGGTCAATAAGTAAGGTCTAGCACAAGCTCACAACGTTGGACGAGAGAGTTGGCTCCACTGCCATGTCCCGTTATTTCCCCTCTTTCAAATGAGCCATTGCTGCAGCCACTGAACCTTTTAGCGTCTGAGGTAGAGCTGTTTGAAATGGATCTCCCGATTTCTGTCCCTGCCAAGTGCGGCCTCCACAAACCCACCTCACACAAACCTTATGGAACATCAATTTGTCACTCAAAATGGTCTGTATGGAACCTTTAGAAATGTCAGGAAGCAATAAACGAAGTTCACAAGTAGTGGCACGTCGATCTCGTTGCACCAATTCATCGACTTTTGCCATCATCTCATCTGTGACGGCTGTTGTTGGTCTCCCACTTCGCTCTTCATCATGAATATTTGTCCGGCCCTGTTTAAACTCATGAACCCATTTTCGCACATTTTTTATGTCCATACATCCCTCTCCATAAACTTTGTAAAGCAGTCTGTGAATTTCAATCGGCAGAACTTTTTTTGCAGTCAGACACAGTATGACTTCATGGAGGTCGCACTTGGCGGGAACGGAAATTGGGAGATCCATTTCAAACAGCTCTATCTCGGACACTTAAAGGTTCAGCGACTGCAGCAATGGCTCGTTTGAAAGAGGGGAGGTAACAGGACATGACAGTGGTGCCAACTCTCTCGTCCAACGTAGTGAGCTTGGGCTATAGTGTTGGAGACCTTACTTATTGACCAGTCCTCGTATTTATAAATAATTATCTTTCCTATTAGGTAAGTTCTGCAAAGTGCATTCTAGATGTGTGATTTTATTTTGCTAAGAACACTTTAAATTTAATTTTTTATGTAAGAAATAAGATAAAACAAAAAGTGCATGTAGATAGAACTATAATTAAATTATTCACAAACATATTTTATAACTGACTGAGTTCAGTTTGTTAACGATATTCATATTGGAAGCATTACTTGTGAGAGTTAAAATCATCCTACGTATTTTCATAAGCTGACAAATTACTCTAGGTTTGCTTTTGTGGAGATAGATTCCCACGCCATTAATGATGACTTTCTTAATAATTACTTCTTTCTTCTTGTTACATGCTTCCAGAGTTTTCTCTGATGACACAAACCATTACTTCTAATTCTTTATTCAAATAGCAGCTCATTTGCTCTCATAAGGCCCAGTGAACACTATTGTAGGCCCCCTGTTTCAGAGAAATTTGAGTTACTGGGTTGAAACCCAGGACTTCACATCTATAGTCAGTAATACTAACCTGAGACCATAGAGGCAGTCACATATAAAGAGCCAATTTTTATCTAATTGCTAAAACTCTGGCAGTCATATGATTGGTAATACCCCAGCGCTGGCCACCAGAGCTCAGTCTGATTTCAACAGTACAATATTCAGGGTTTGCACTATGAAATCCTAAAAGCACAGCAGCCACACATGCCTCACATAGAGTAGATTGGCAGCTGGTGTTTGGTAGCCCTATTTTCTGTCCCTCGGTGTAAGTTAATTCATAAAGAATTGGTGACAGTACCTAATTAACCCTTTCACACATGTATGAATTTAGCTGGTTCAATAATGAATATTAAAAATATAAAGCTTATTTTATCATAACCATCATTTTTGACAACATGGGAAACAAAATAAGAAAATTCAAAATAATTATACATCAGTTTCAAAGGATTTTTTAAATTAGGGTACCTTGATTGTAAGATTCAAATGAATTTTTAGGTCAAATATATCCCTTATGTATCAAGGGTTTGTCTCTCCAAGAAGTCCATATTGTGATGTAATAGAATATGGGTTCATTAATTAATTGTCCATTTATTATTTAACATACACCTACTCTTTTGTTGTGAGGTGGAGTGCCAGTAGCTATCAGTGCTGGAATTTCATATCACTAAACTATAAACTGGCGATATGTATTGACTTTTCAGGTTGGGCCGTGTCATGTTGTTAAAATCTTATGTTCTGGACATCATATCGTGTCCTTCTTCAGAGAGTGATTCAAACTAAATGAAGTACTCCTTGAGGAAAGTAGGCCTACACAGCTGTCAAGACATCAGGTTGACACATTCCTCAGGAGCACTTCATTTATTTTGAGTCACTATCTGAAGGAGGTCTGACATGATGTCTGAAACGTCAGATTTTAACAACACAGCACAGCCCAACCTGAATTGTCAATAAAAAATTAATAAAACAATAAAAGTTTCACAATAGACACTTGTGATTGGTTGGAATTCCACATATACTTGTTCTGGATTTTACATTGATTCATAAGCTCAATGATCTTCATAAATACCTTTCCCGATGATGAATTATATTATGTTACTGTATCAATTCAAGCTTAAAATATAAATAAAAGTCCCCAAATATCTGGAAAAAATTATTTGTTTTAACTGGCTGAAATCCTTGAAATCTTTCTGTAACCCTAAGAATGGGGAAATAGATTAAGTAACATATACTTTTACCACCTTATACCCTCATTTAAAATAACAATACTTGGATAGCTTACCCTAAATTCCTCAAGTGTTTATTCTTTGACATAAAATAATACATTGATACCCAGGTTAAAATTGACAATGTAAAAGTTTTTTAGGTCTATTTCTTTTGTAGCAAAGAACTAGAATTACAATAAAATTACAATAAAATCCTGTTACCCTGTCAAAATTAATCTTATGATTAAAAACAATATAACATGTAAACAGAGATAGTAAAATGACAAAAGAGAACAAGTATTGCTTTAAAAATGTGTGCTATCCATATTGTTTTAGTAGTAATTTATCAATATTACCGGTCAAAAGTTATTAAAAATAAATTGCATAAGCACCTAGTATTGCAATGTCTATATGTTACTTAATATAATAAACCCTCATTGGACACAGAATGAAGTTTATTAATAAATAATGGGGAAATAGTTTGAGGGAAGTTATCAAATTCCATAGGCACCGACTTGGGGGGGGGGGCAAGGTACTTTCTGCCCCCCCAAAGACTTAAGATTTTATCATGTAAGGCCTATGTATAGCTACTGAAAATCCCGTTCTTGCCCCCCCAGAAATATTACCAAGTCAGCGCCTCTGTCAAATTCGTTACCATTCTTGTTTTTTGAAAATATTCCCTTTCAGTGACTTATAATCTCAGATATGTGGAAGGCTAAATTTGTATGAAGTATTTTTTAACAATCATGTGCAATGTCTTTTATTAGAATTTTTTTTTTTTTTTTAGAAATTCCATTAAGTTATGGCAATATTAGTAAAATTAGCTTAGAAAATTGTAATTTAGTAAAAACAGCTCAAGAAATTGTGATATATGTAATATAGCTTACACAATACAGAATACTCCAGCTATTACATAAATTGTTTTTTAAATAAAATTTTATACTGAAATTATTTTATTATATAACAGCTAGGAATTATTGTTCTTCTGGGTTGATGACTATATGGCAATGTAAGTAGAATTATAACAAGTGAAAGTAGAGAACTGCAAGGAAAGTGTTATGGCAAATTGGTAGAGCCCTAAGGAAACTTAACATAAACTTTTCAGCTCAGCACAAAGTTCATCATGCTAGATCAAAATTTGAAGCCCGGTGGCTAGAAGAAGTCCCCTGATTAGAAACAGTAGAATACTCACTGCAAGTCCTTTTGCACTTCTTCTTCTTTGTCATTTTCTTTGGACATGGTCTTCCTCCATTGTGTGCATGAATCTGCAATGAAGAAAGAAAGAAAAAATAACTAGGTGAAATGTAACAGTGCCTTTAAGAAAGGTGTTACACGTTTTCTCCTTTTTTAAGCCTGGCCTGATTTCCATCTATCAAAGCAAAGTTCCATTCATCTTCAAGAAGGGCAAATTACCTCAGCTTCTTCGTATTTTAGTACTTAACACACTTAGCAATTAGGGACATCAAGACAAAAGTTTCAAGACCAGATGTACCGTTAAGAAATAATTGTTTATATAAGAAAGATATTTTTTTAATTTTTATTATAGTATAAATATTCATTAAAGAAGCCATCATTAAGCCAATAACTTTTATGTATGGTTGGCATGTACCAGGTAATCCAATTTATTTGGTCCTAAATTTGAACTGTGGGCATTAGTGCGAGTTTACCAAAAATGTATGATGAAAGAAAACCTTCTTATAGATCACATTTTCTTTAATATTCAAGACATCCTTGAACTGGTACTTACTAAATACTGCATACATATATATATATATATATACTGTATGTATATATATGTATATATACACAATATATGCAATGTAGTTGGATGAGCATGTGTGTATGAGTGTATATGATATTAGGACATGTTAAACAGATTTATAAGAAGTTGATATATAGATGTAAGTTGACGAAGCCGTGATTTTATGTAAATCTGGTGAATGAATAAATAAATAAATAAATAAATAAATAAATTAATAATAATAATTTATTTAACTTCCTCCAAATAGAGGCTGTCCCATAGGCCAAAGTATAACAATCAACAATACATTTATAAATGGTTTGAACTTTTCTCGGCAAATGCTATGTCAAATTTCTTCACGGGCTAACAACTGAGTCGAGGTTTTAAAAAACACCGAGCTTTCGGACTCCCTCTGTGAGTCCATCTTCCAGGAATCTGGTAGAGAAGGCAGAACGGCCTGTATATATAGGTCGGAGCAGTTAGTAAGTTCCAGCCAATGGCAGCACCAGAAAAGGTCTGTTCAAAATTCGCCTGACAAAGGAGAAGGCGGATGTCACGGGAAACCCAGATTATGTAGGCCTCTTCTTTAAAATGTTGAGGGCTGGTTTCCAAGCCTCAATAAGAGGAAGTTTATGGTGTTGCTGCTGAGACTAATTTCAATTGCCTCTTTAACCAACCGGTCAATATACCCGTTCATCTTGTCCAGGATCTTGGTCTGGTCATAGAGATTTCTGTAATCTTGCTCGATGTTATGCTGTGCTACTGCAGACTTGTCTGGATAGAATAGTCTAGTACACCTATGATGTTCCTTGCATCTGTCTGCCATGGTATTGCGAAGTATTTGGAACTGTGGAATTGTAGTCTTTTGAGGAATGGGTTTATGAGATTGAAAGTGTACAGATTTACCCTGTCAGAGATAACTTATTGTATTCTGGGGTTTTTCCTTTTATATAATTGGTGTTACACATTGTTATTTGTACCAAATGTGGGTAATATAAAATTGTTTACGCATTTGCGTGTGTTCCTTCACCTCTTGAGCTGAATCCTTCATTGCAGACTCGGGTAGCATAGTGATTTTGGGCCTAGTTATGCCTGTTAATTAGTAAAGTTCCCTATTTATTAAGTGCCAGTATGGTACTTTATGAGATTGTGTGGTGGACGAAAAAATGTCTGTCCATCTGTCTGTCCGTGAGTCTGTACGCACCATAACTCAAATACGCTTTTTCGGATTTTCATGAAACTTTGAAAACACATTTATAATATCTATGGGAAGAATCCTATTGATATTGAACCAAATCGGTTCAACGGTACCGGAGTAATGCCCAATTTAGTTCCTGTTTTAATAGATTATATTAGAAAGGCGCCATAGCTCAAATACGCTGAATCGGATTTCCATGAAGCTTGGTATACGCATTTATGACGCCCATGAAAAGTACCCTATTGAATTTGAACCTAATCTGTTGACCGGTACCGGAATAAAACCCTATTTAGTGTATATTTTAAAGGCACAACTACTCAAATACGCTTTATTGGATTTTTATGAAACTTCGTATAAGTTACGTATTTATAATATCCATGGAAAGACGTCTATTGATATTCGACCAAATCGGTTGGCCAGTACCGGTTGGCCAGATATTATAAAATGCTCAATTTAGTGCCTTTTATGTTAATATATAAGAAGTCGCGATATGCTTTATTGGATTTCCCTGAAACTTTGTATACCCATTTATAATGTACATGGGAAGACGTCTACTGATATTGGACCAAATCGGTAGATCGGTAGACCGGTACCGGAGTAAAACCCAATTTAGTGTATATTTTAAAGACGCGGTAACTCAAATATGCTTTACTGGATTTTTATGAAACTTGGTATACACATTTATAATGTCCATGGGAAGATGTCTATTGATAGTGGATAAAATCGGTTGACCTGTTTCAGAGTAATGCTCAATTTACTGCCTATTTTATGGTAATATACGTTATTCGAAAGAATTTATGAAATGCACATCAGTTATCATGACAACATAGTCAATTGTTTTACTGTGATCTTATAAGGCTTTGGAAATTAAAATAGAGTTAGCTATGACAACACTATTGCTTTAAATGTGCTTATCCAACTAGACCATTAAACTGACCCAGGTGGCTGAGATGGTAACGTCTTGGCCTGACATTCTGGAGTTCCATGGTTCAAATCCCGAAACCGGCCAATTTGACTTTTTTTTTTGTATTCTGCATATTATAACTGATTAAACAAAAACATACTGGCACTTTGTTACATCAGTTTAGCTGATTTTTATTATTTTCAATAACAGATCCAATTGACTAACTTCTGAGAAAAATTTAACCTCTGAAACTGAAATATGCAACTATATGAATTTAGTATTCACACAAATGGTTAAGACATATGAAATCTGCTATAATTTCACTAATTGGGGATATTTGAAATACCACAACAGGATATATAGTTCCTTCAAAGGTAATATTCTTCCATTAAATTGTTTGATTTATTTATTTATCTTGGCATTTTTTACCTTAATAGTTTGGTGGGTTTTCATCCAGCAATTCTTTAGTCTTATCCCTGCTATTTTCAGAGATTTTGTGTCTGGCCTCTTATAAATTTAACATCATCAACAAATTATTGTGTGAGCCAGTTTAATTATTGTTTTAATTTTGTCTATAGTATATGACTGGTAGTCTCTTTTAACATAAAGGATTAAATAAGTTTAGTACCTCCACTTATAAATATTTACCATTCTATTGAATAAATAACTCCTTAGCAATAATCTGTAGCTAAAACAAACGAACGTTTCAGTATCCCTTTGAGGTGGGTGAGAAAATCCTGCAATTTGTCCCTTCCTTGCGGCCACACAACAAATGTATCATCAACATAGTGGAAAAGATGTGATGGCTGGAAAACAGTCATTCTGAGGGCCAAATGCTCAAACTCCTCCATGTAAAAATTGGCAATAGCAGGTGACAAGGGTGAGCCCATTACTACGCCATCTGTCGGTTCATAGAAGGTATCTTTGTAGACAAAATATGTTGAAGTGAGTGTGTGCTTGAAAAGGCGGTCGATTTCTGGTGTAAAGTGAGGTTCCAACAATCTCAGGGTCTCATCCAGAGGTACATGTGTGAAAAGGATTCCACATCTAAACTGACAAGAAGATCTGTGGGATTTAACTAGATGTTGACTAACGTCCTGATAAAATCTGTCGAGTTTTTGACATAATGTGTGCAGTTTCCCACAAGAGGCTGAAGTAGACCAGTAAGATGCTTGGCTAGCAGATAGGTAGGAGACCCTATTTTGGTGCTGACTATTGGTCTAAGCGGTGTAGATTCTTTGTGGATCTTTGGTTGTCCATATGACCTAGGAGGAACTGCCATTTTTGGTGTCAGATGTTGGATGGATTCTGGAGAAAGGCCTGAAGTTTTGAGGAGAGTGGTTGTCTGTTTAACAACTTTTTTAGTAGGGTCTCTAGTCAATTTACTGTAGGAATCGTCAGACCATCAGCTCGTGATCTTGTTGTGGCATGAAGAAGTTTTCATAATGACTGTGGCATTCCCTTTGTATGCTGATAATACCACAAGATTTGTGTTGTCTCTCAGTGAACGGAGGGTGTGGCATTCATCTCTGGAGATGTTAGGTTTTGGTTTGTCTGGACGTAGTAGAGCTTTACAGACGTCTCGGTGTACCTTCTCTGCTGCTTCGGGACTAAGTTTGTAGATAGCTTGTTCTACTCCACTAATTATATTCTTCACAGGAACAGAATTCGGTCCTGGTACAAAGTTTAGGCGTTTGCACAGAACAGTTACTGGTGATTTAGTAGACTCAGGCACACATTGGGCCTTCTCTTGAGAAGTTGTTATTGTTGATCAAATAAAAATAAAAATAAAAATTTAAAGAACAATTTTAGGGATATAGAACATGTTGCAAAAAACCGCATGTCACTCTACCATATAGTATACAAGGTATGTTTCATTGTAATGGTAGCAGGTCTTTGTGGATACTCTGTATTTATCCTAACCGAACTATAACAGTGGCATACAAACAGCCCAATGAATAATTACCTCCTCTCTTAAACACAGCACTACTTGGCATGCTCCATATCTGATTCTGTGACATAGTGTATAACATCACAGTTCACTATCACTAAGGGTAATATTCATACATTTAATTACCTTGATGGATCTATACTTTGTTCTGTAGCCACGTCCACAGGACGCACTGCATTCTGACCACTGAGTCCACTTGGTCAACTCGCAGTGCACAGGATCCTCCCCTTTAGAGTACGTCTCTTCTGAAGGCCTGCTCAAACTCAGTGATGGGAAGTCAATGCTGTAATTTGGACTTGCAGTTGTAGTTTCTCCTTCAAATTCTGCAACACAGTTCATACTAGGATTAATGTCCATTCTTATATTATTTTCTTAAATGATTGCAAGAAAGTAAGAATCCTTTTTATGCAGTTTCAACTACTGATATACAGCAATCTAGAGGCTATGAACATGAAAGTTGAACTCAGGATAATATCTATCCATCCATAATCCAAATTCTGTAGTCTGTGCACAGTTAAAAATACCAGCGTGAAAGGTACCATAAATTGAATTGTGTGGCTGAACAACGGGACAAGTACCACTTGAGCAAAGGTGTGATTTTCAATGTTTCATTGGAAAGCTGCTAAGATGTCTCTGGAGGAATGATGTAGTTGAACAAACTGTGATTATTTTTTAGTAGAGAACGAGACATGTGTCAACAACACAGTATCCACATATCACCTTGCACAAGGCTTCTCTTATCATCTACAACTCTTGCATCAAACAAGATTGTGCTTCATGCATTCTCATTTTTTTATTCATGTTTTTCCTGTTCCATAGAAAGTTGTGTCAGGCACAGTGAAATTATCAACAAGTTATGAAAAGCAATTTAATAAAAAGGCCTTAATGATAAGGCTATCAACCCTTCCGAATGGGCTTCCAACAGAAAGAAAAAGAAACAATAATTAATGTTTTCTTGTTTTGGAAATCATGTTTTATACCTTACAATACTAGCAGGCTTCGCCCACGATTATTAATTCAATCGCTAGATTTTTAAGTAATTTATTTAAGAGCAAAATTATTAAAACATATTTGTTAACCCTTACATGTGAATCATTCATAAACTAAACACTTAAAGTAAATAATTAAACAGCTAAAAATTCGGCTTTGGGGCGCATTTCATGATTAGAAAGAGCTATCTATGAAAAACGATCTCAGATTCAAGTTCTCTGGCCCAAAAAATCCATGTATATTGACTTACATCCAAATCGTTCAATGTTTTCCTCTTCGGTCCACCAATGTAAAAGTGAGATCTCTGTTTCCCGTAACTTTATAAACAAATGATTCCATTAGAGCAGGCTAACAAAACCAAAACGCTCAACAATTCCATGCATTACATTGAAAAAATCACAATGTTCTTATTTCCAAGTTATTATGACAAAATAAGCAAAGCCACCTACAATTAATTTCACAATTGAAATGTAATAGCGAAAACTGATGCTTCGACAGTGCAAAAAATTCACGTTTTTTGGCAGTTTGTTACTCAAAACTCATAAATGAAAGTAAAAATGAAAAATCTGGCTTCGAGGTGCATTTGGTCATCCTTCAGTCCATCCATATTAAAAATTTCAGATGTCTGCATGTTGTAGATTTGGCTAGGCATCATGCACAGACAGACAGACAGACAGACAGACAGACAGACACTTCTTATTATATAGACTACTGGTATTTTCTTTACTGTTTAGTAGCTTCAAGAAAGTTAACATTTTTTCATTATCTGCTATTTTTAATGTAATTGTGAAAAAGCTATAGGTGAATGGGAGAGTGAGATGGTTTAGAATGGGGTACCATGGTAGTGAAAACAAAAAAGGTTTATGAGCTCTTACTGATTATGTGAAGTACAGTGGAACAATGGGTCACATGTACAGTCTGCCAGTGGCGTAGCTAGACATTGTGTTCTGGGTAAACTGTGTCTTAAAAATCGAATTTATAATGACTGTTTAAATGATACATGAATTTTCAACTATTAATAGCGTTTTAAACAACGAAATAACGGGAATGTTTGCACATCTATTTGATTTCATATAGGCCTATAGCTATATAAAGTATTACTACCGGCATTATTATTATTATTATTATTATTAAGTGCCAGTATGGTACTTTATGAGATTGTGTGGTGGACGAAAAAATGTCTGTCCGTCTGTCTGTCCGTGTGTCTGTACGCACCATAACTCAAATACGCTTTTTCGGACTTTCATGAAACTAGGAAAACACATTTATAATGTCCATGGGAAGAACCCTATTGATATTGAATCAAATCGGTTCACCGGTACTGGAGTAATGCCCAATTTAGTGCCTATTTTAATAGATTATGGCGCCTTTCAAATAGAAAGGCGTCATCACTCAAATACGCTGTATCGGATTTCCATGAAACTTGGTAAACCCATTTATGACGTTCATGAGAAGTGTCCTATTGAATTTGAACCTAATCTGTTGATCGGTACCGGAGTAAAACCCAATTTAGTGTCTACTTTAAAGGCGCAATAACGCAAATACGCTTTATCGGATATTTATGAAACTTCGTATATGGTACGTATTTATAATGTCCATGGGAAGACGTTTATTGATATTGGACCAAATCGGTTGGCCAGTACCGGTATAATGCCCAATTTAGTGTTTTTATGTTAATATATATTAGAAGTCGCGATAACTCAAATACGCTTTATTGGATTTTCCTGAAATTTTGTTTACCCATTTATAATGTACGTGGAAAGACGTCTACTGATATTGGACCAAATCGGTAGACCGGTACCGGAGTAAAACCCAATTTAGTGTATATTTTAAAGACGCGGTAACTCAAATACGCTTTACCGGATTTTTATGAAACTTGGTATACACATTTATAATGTCCATGGGAAGACGTCTATTCATAATGGATAAAATCGGTTGACCTGTTTCGGAGTAATGCTCAATTTAGTGCCTATTTTATGGTAATATACGTATTCGAAAGAATTTATAAAAAAAATGAAAATCAGTTATCTTGACAACATAGCCTATTGTTTTACTGTGATCTTATAAGGCCTTGGAAATTAAAATACAGGTAGCTATGACAAAAAACATATCGATTTACATGCGCTTATCCAACTAGACCGTTAAAATGACCCCGGTGGCCGAGATGGTAGACCTTTCTTCTTCCGTAAGCCCTGCTTAATGAATAAATCTGGAGCTTAACTTGGAAATCAATTTAAAAAAAAAAACATACTCTGCATATCATAATTGCAGTCATAACTGATTAAACAAAAACATACTGGCACTTTGTTACATCAGTTTACCTGATTTTATTATTATTATTATTATTATTTACATTTTATATTTCTTCAACATTCCATCCTTTTCCCCACCAAATAGCAAATACAATATTTATGGTTGGAACTACTAGTTAACCAGTTAAATTTACTGTACCAAGATGTTAGAAATGTTTGGTTATTTTCATGCAAGACAATGACAAACTCAGGAGTTTGTAATTTACCTTAGTTTTACACATGTTTTCATAAGGCAGAACCGAAAGCGGGGTTTTTAATACGTGATCAACTATATCGGTGGAATTGTCCACTCAACACTGAAACATAAACACACAGGTTAGGTCAATAATGAGAATGTAATGTTTATGTTATCCCGATTCCAAGTGAGCAGGTATCTGAGGGAAGAGACTACTACCTGGAAAAATCTTTCTAATCTCTGCGGTGGTGCCATATGTCGCTCTTGCACAAGGAATTAGCTTGTCTTCTCTCGAGTAGGTTAACATTTAGTGGGAAAAGTCATATAACTCACACTTGAATGTGACTATAACTTGGCTGACCACTATCCAGTCTCAACTCGCCCTGCTACCGCATCATGAGATTTCAAGGATGCTTAAGCACATGGCAACACAAGTTGATGCATAATAACAGTAGGAAGTGGGGTAGAAAGTGTCAAAAAAATATTTTATCCTAATGATAGTACTAATGGGTTTATAATGATTAATAACTTGGTTGACAATGCTTTTATTTATTTCTTTATGATTCCACCTATCTTAGTACTTTATTTAGGAGACTCAGTCTCAAAGTCTACCCTCATGCTACACCACTGCAGTCTGCCCTAGGTGGGTGCAGAATGAGCCCAAGATTTCCTGCACAATTTGCTCAGAGACACTTGTCCTGTTGGTTGGCTGTACAGTTCAATTCTTAATAAAAATGGTTATTTAACTAAATAATTTGTGAACCTATTCCACATAATGTAAAATGCCCCTGGACTTTAAACAAGAAAATTTATTGGATTTTATAGAAATGAGGTAAATGAATAAGAAGTTCTATATAAAATCTGAAGACTTTACACTTTATACTTTTTAAAGTGTTGGCCAAAGTAAATTCATATGCATTGAAGGGATTTAAGTCTATATTTTCCATATGCAATATAATTGCAGTCAAGGATAAAAAGCAATCTAACATAAATGGAGAATTCAAGTATTTATGCTATGGTGTAGTTGGATGTGGCACTGTGTTACACACCGGAAGGTTATGGGTTTGAATGCACTGTCATATTACTTGACCAGACCCATGAATTGTTTATTAAGTAGCTCCTCTCAAGGTTGAGATCTCCCTCAGAAAATCAGAGGAGTTACCAAGTGTCGAACCTGAACTTGTGGACCTGTAGTCAGAAATGATTATAAGTAGAGGTCTAAACAAAACATTAACTCAAGTGAAAAAGAAGGAATCAAAAGTAGGAGAATACAGTAACCTACACCCAAGTATGCACTTTTAATATCATAACAAAATTATTTCTCTACCCTTAATGATAGAGGAGAGCTTATTTTGGCACTTTCATATTAACGTATGTTTTCATTATAACCAGGGCCCTGATTCTGATGACCTAAAATTGTTTGAAAAATGACCTATAAAATGACCCTAAATTTTAAAGAAAATGACTTAATAATTATAAAAAATGACCTAAAAACTGATATTTTATTTATAAAAAAATATTATTGTACACACAAAGTTATGGACTAGTTTGTAAAAACTGTAAATAACTGTAATGTTGTGAATGTTCTTTTCCCATGGAAATTTATACTGGCACTGAGGCACTGGTGAGTCAAAATTCGGCACATCCTTTTGTGGTCTGCTGGATTATATTGTTGTTTATTGAGGGTAAACAGTAGTATGCACTCTCAAATCCAAGCAGGTGGCAGACTCTGGTGCCAATCTAATAACAATAGTAATATAATACAAAATTTTGGCGTTTCTTTGATACTCATTTCCGGCTGATTCATGTCAATACTTTAACGCCGAATTTTTCCTTCTTGCATTAAACAAACAACATTTCAAAGACAGCACCGCTAGCGACGAAAATAAAGTTAATATACTCAACGTAAATACATGAAAATGACGAAATATGGAAGCAAATGACATGAAAATGACAAAATAATGACCTAAAATTGAAATAAATGCCCTAAAAATATAAAATTGCATAAAATGACAAAAAAATGACCTAATAAAAATGCATTTCTATAATCTAGAGGCCATGATTAGGATTTATCCACAAGTTGGCAATGTCTATGCAGCATCAATAAAAAGATGACATGTCATTAGAATCCGGGCCCTGATTATATCTATTACACTCATATAGCTACTTTTAAGCTTGTCTAATGGACAATACTATATATTACACATATGAGAATACAAGGATTGGAATAGCACATGTACCACAGTTCTGATCAAATCTTCTGGTTCCTTGTAGACTGTATGATATAACTCCAGATAAAGAAACACCATAGCGTTGTAGTCTTGCTGTACGATTAGCTTTCAGATCCTCTTCAAATGCAAGCATGCATAAAGGAAACAACATAATATAGTAAATTCTTACTATGCACATAATAATATTATGGTATCTCAGAATGAAGAGAAGCAAGCATTGTTATTATTTATTATACATATTATTCACATATAAATATATTTTTACAAAAATGAAAATGTGTTTATGAACAATTTGCAGTTCATAGAACATTTTATAAATATGTCATGCACATTTCCAGAAAAAAAAGTAATTAAATAAATTAAGATTCAAATTCCTATCCCATTCAATACTAGTACCTCATTCAGAATATCCCCATAATTTCATAGCCCATCTAAATAGCTGGTTAGTAATCAATTCTGATGCTATTGTATTGAATGTAAAAATTATAATTAGCAATGCTTATGTAAAAGAGATTGCTCACAATAATTAGAGCATGAGTTAAAGCACTAAACATGCTTTACATTCATGAGTTAATTCTATACAGAGTGTGCACAAATGACTGGAGTGGTTTGAAAAATTACTGTGACTTTATTATTTGACTTATCACTACAAAACTGTACAGATAGAAAAACTCATAATTTTTTTACTAGGCTTAAAAGTGCTCAAAATGTGCTCCACATTTTACTTAACATATTCCTGTCAATTTGACCAAAGGCTTTGATGATGCTGGCCGGCAGTTCTGGCAGATCGTCTGGTAATGATGGCATGAAAACAGCATCTTTCACATAACCCCACACAAAAATCCTACAAAAAGTTTGCCAGGCGTTATGCCAGGAGAACATGGATGCCATGACATGAGTGCATTATCTTTATTCCCGGTACAACCAATTCATTGGTCTTGAACTCTGGTGTTCAGGGAGTCAAGAACATCATGATCAAAATGAGGTGGAGAACCATCCTGTTGGTAGAGAAAGTTTACGCTCTCTGTCTCCAATATATTCAGGTAGATGTGCCCTGTAATGGATTTTTCAAACAAAACTTTGATGGCTGAGTGCACCAATCTCGGTATTCAGAATACCGCGGTAAAGTTGCTTAGTTTACCCTGGTAAAGTCTATTTTCGTTGCATCGTGCTCGGTTTCGACTTTTACCGCGGTAAGATGCAAACCGGCCGTGAAGGAGCTGTAAAGTGAGAAAACCGCTGTTTTCTTTCCAAGATGGAGATCAGCGTAATGTATCATATTTATGATATCTAGGCCAAAAGCTGATTGAATATAAAGAATAATGAGAGACAGGTGAGATCTATTTGAAGAATGAACGATGGTGCATATCTTTGCAAATACTGTGCTGTAACATCGATTGAAATTACCTTCCTTTCTTACCTCAACTAAACCAGGTCCATTGAGTAGGCTAGTGGGCGTAACCACGATTAGTACGATTAGTACAGTATTTATGGTGTTTGAATTCAAACTTTCAATTCAGACGACATATATACGCAATATAATAATCCATTTTATCCTTATGAACATTTATTACTGAACAATAAGGCAAGAAATAAATGAAAAATGGAAAACCTGTGGGCCTAGGCCAACTTTGCAATGAATGGCTACATGCATCACGATATAGCCTATGTACCGGTATATAGTGTATGTAATCAATTTATCATACTTGCACACACACACGAACATAATTATAACAGCCCTTTCATGGCTATGTAGATGATTTTGCACCTAAAATTTCCACTGGTCGAACGGGAATAAAAGTGAGGCTATGTCGAACTCAGAACAGAGATTTCATGGTGTTGCTTTGCCTTAGATTTCACAGGTGTGAGAATTATTCTTTAAAACATAAATGTTATTTTATTGAAATGTACAGACAGGTGGGATCTATTTGAAGAATGAATGATGGTACATATATTTGCAAATGTTGTATGTAACCTCGATTGAAATGACCTCATCCAAACCAGGTCCATCCAGTAGGCGTAATCAACTGATTTTCACGATCGTTACAGTATCTATGGTGTTTGAATTCAAAGTCAGACATATATACCCAATATAATATTCCATTTTATCCTTACGAACATTTATTATTGAACAATAAGGCAAAAAATTAATGAAATTTGGCCTATAGACGAGCCACCGTGACTGGAAGACGTGCAGAGAGAGAGAGCGAACCTAGCGGCCATGGAAGAAACCAACACAAATCAACACAAAATTTCTCCATGGGATTTGCTTCATAGCAGAGTAACCGCGATATTTCCAAGCATTAGCAAACCGCGATATTTTAGCAATGGTGCACAGAGATTTTGAAAATACCCCGGTATTACGTTTACCGCGGTAAAGAAACGGCTGAGAAAACCGGAGAATGGTGCACTCGGCATCAGGGATGCTTATCTTGTAGCATCAAACACAATCACCATATCTCTAATAATAGGACCATAAAAAAAAATCACAAAACGACTCCAATCATTTGTGCACACCCTGTATAGTAGGCTGCCCATTTACTTTATTAGTTACTTGTATGCTATTATGTTCCAAAAACACTCCAAGCAGAACAAAACTTCTTGTTATGGATGGTATTCTGTTATTGTCACTCAAAACAAACCAAGATATTAATATAAGAGAAGAAGATTAACAAATCCTTATAGAAAAGACAGTTTTTGGAATAGAAGAAAAATAATTGGTTGATTTATTGAATGAGGAAAGATGTGGGTTCAGAAGCTTTCTGAAAATGGATTTCCATACATTTTAAACATTAGGCCTACATGATAAGCCCTGTTTCTTTCTGTACTAGATCAATTAGCTAAAGATTTGACATTCTGCATTGAAATATAGATTAATAATCTCTTCCAGATTTTCTACAATTTTAGTAAATATAGATTCATCCATTTTTTCCAAAATTAAACTTTGAAAAAATCAAAGCCTTTCTACTTTCACTCCACCTCCCATATGTGCTTTTGAATATGTAAGGCATAGGAAGGATTTACACACAAATTAAACATCTTGTTAATAAAGCTTAACTCAATTTCCACCTGCAAGTAAAAGGCAAGGATTGGGAGAAATTATATCTGAAGTTCAGGCATTTTCAAGAAAGTTCGAGTTGTGGGAAAAGAACCTCATCCAAGGTGATGTCAAATACTTTCCCTGTTTGAAAGACAGACTTAAAAGCAGGTTCTTTACAATCCTAGTGGGGGGGGGGGAGGGGGGAAAGAAAAGAAAAAAGAAAGAAAGAAAAAAATTCTATGAAGTTTCAGGGAACAACTTCAGAAACGTAGGGCTTCCAAAAGGGTGAGTTGGACGTTTGGTTCCAAGGTTTTGGCAGCTATCTCCACTGCCATCTTCTGGGAGAAGTGAGCTGGATGGGAAAAAACTGTTCTTTATACAAGAAAAGACTGGATATACTAGAACGGGTGGTGGGCCAGTAGGAAAATTAGAAATTGCATTCATTGAATGGAGAATTCTGAATGGTCGGGAAGGAAAAATAGAATTTAATAATGCTGTTGAATGTGAAATTGGTTCTTATGAGGACCAATAAATTATTGGTAATTCTATCTCCCCAATAAATTATTGGTCCTCATAAGGACCAATTTCACATTCAACAACATTATTACATTCTATTTTTCCTTCCCGACCAATCAGAACTTTCCATTCAATGAATCCAATTTCTAATTTTCCTATTGGCCCAACACCAGTTCTAGTATATCCAGTCTTTTCCTATATAAGGAACAGTTTTTTTGCAAATACAAGGTTGAGAGCCCAAAATTGGGGCTCATGCCTTTGAGGTCAGGGTCAGAGATCCCCAGTAAGTCTATCCTCCTCCTCCTCCTCCTCCTCCTCCTCCTCCTCCTCCTCCTCTTCCTCCTACACCTCCTCCTCCTCCTCCTCCAGCTCACTTCTTCCAGAAGATGTCAGCAGAGATAGCTGCCAAAAGCTTGGAACCAAACCTCCAACTCACCTGGTTGGAAGCCCGATAAACAATAATACATTCTCAACACCAGGAAAGCCTCAAGTCACACAATTTAAGGAACACTTTCAGTATTTAGGGCATTAATGTTAAAGAAGTTTCTACATGTATTATGCAACACTTTAAGGAAGTTGCTCCAGCAGCAGGAAGGAAAATTATCACTTTTCAAATTGGCCTGCCTTTGAAGTTTATTTCAAGCTCAAAATCTGTATGGCCATTCGTTTCCAATAAAAATATCCTGTTTCATATTGCTCTTCTAGTGATGGTGTTGTTCAGCCATCTAATGAACATGTGAAAAACTGTGTTCAAATGGCTATAACTAACTTTTCTCCCGGAATTAAAAGAAATTGTAGCTGAGAGTGAGTGTCATATTTCTAATTAACTAATTAAAGAGTCAGTCTAGGTTCTAAAACAGAGCATTGCTGAAAGTTGTGTCATATATTCTAATAAACATTTTTAGTAATTTTATTTAAATATATAATCTCTACTTGTTATTTGTCAGTTTTTTTAGTCTTTGACCTTGGTAGCTCGCTACATATGTTGCATTTACGAAATAGCTCCATAAGTTGAGGAGTTTGGCGATCCCTGGTCAGATACATTCCATCATTGTTTTGCCCCTTCTCTGAAGCTCTAATCTTAGCATTGTTAATAAGAAAATGTTTCCTGAAAGTATATTTGGCACATTTATGTATATGAAAGCTAGGATACTAGGATATTGGTACGTAATCAAAAGAATTCTTACCTTTATATTCTTTACAAGTTTTCTCACACTGATAAAAAGATTGGAAATTGTTCCTATTACCACGACACCCAGAATACATGAATTCCTGACAACTTCCTGATGGCGTGTCAAAATACCATCGGCTGATATTACCAGAGCATGGACCCTCTTCTTTTGGCATTTGGCATATATCTGGAAGCATAATAGGTTAGAAATCAGAATGAAATTATATGAAAAAATCCACTATATGCTGGTATAAAGGCCTATAACAAACTGCCTGACATGATCAGGGACATTACAGAATATTTAATAAGAAAGTGAAGACCCTACTCTTAGAAAGACATACTACTCAGTTGCCGAATACATGGCAGACAACTTACAACTGGTAGTGAGGATGATGTCACTATCAAACAGTTTGTAATTACGGACTGCAAAGTAATCTACTAATATTTATATTTCTTGTTATTATAATGTTGTTCACTATTGTATTTCATTTTCTTTTCTAGTATTATAGGCTACATTTCCTTTTCTTTTCTAGTGTTATACATTTCCTTTCCTTTTCTGGTGTTTATACATTTCCTTTTCTTTTCTAGTGTTATATATTCTAATCTGACGAGTCATCTGTTTACTTGAGCAATGCTCAACCAATCCTAAACGTTTATGATAATCAAGTATCTTATCTTATCTTATAATTTTATACTATTATACATTCTCTCAGCTATCCTTTTATGTAGCAATGCCTTAATATTTAATCTTTTGTCATATTGGTAGGCTACTCAACTCAAATCATTCAAATTCACATTGTAACTAATAAGACAAGATTGTGAGAAAAAAGATACATTTTTTTAATAATACACAACAACTCAAACTAAATATTTATAGCTGTATCAATTATTGTTAAATAATAATAATAATAAAATTACATTCTCTATTTGTTGGACAATTTAGGCCTAGTGCTAGCAAATACAATAGAGAATAATACAGGACTCTTTGCAATATATCGAGGGACAGTGGCTTGAGCACCATCTAGCGGTGCAACCTGAATAAACATGCAGATGATGTGTTGAACCAAATCAATAATGTTTCAGTTTAGTTTCAGTTTATTATTAGCTGTAGATTCCTTAAGAATTTCAGCTTCGTCATTAAATTACAATATACTACAATAAAAAACAATTACAATATAATATAATAAAAATGTTAGAACAATAGTGCTGGTAGCTATAAGTAGCATTTCAGCTTCATCATTAACTTACAATATAATACAATAAAAAACAATTACAATATAATACATTAAAACATTAGATCAATAGTGCTGGTAGCTATAAGTCAGGTAGCTACATGACAATTCAGTATACAAAATTAGTCAGATGAACCTTACATTTATCATTAATTCTATTATCATTTTTTTGCAGTTATATGACAATTCTATCTGTTGTAGCAACTTATCGTTATTAATTATTTTTACAATTCTTCAATATTATACAAGCATTTATTAATAAGAAATTTTTTAAGTTGGCGTTTGAAAGTTGTGCCAGATAGTGGTTTTAATGTTGTTGGTAATTTGTTGTACAGTTTAACTCCTATCACACTGACATCTTTATTTGATATTTGTTTGGTATGTATTGTCTTGTGATAGTCTTCTTTATTTCTGGTATTGTATTGATGAATTTCATTATTTTTTATTGGTTGTCTTTCAGTAATAAACATAATTACACGATATACATATAATGAGTATATAATAAAAGACTTGAGACTTTCCCGGCGTTGGTTATATATAATGGTCTCTCGGGCTTCCAACCGGGTTAAAGTATGGTTTATTTCCGAGCTTTCGGCTGCTGTCAGCTCGGAAATAAACCATACTTTAACCCGGTTGGAAGCCCGAGAGACCATTATAAATGAGTATATAGTTAGCATATTGTTCAGAATAAATACATCCCTACATGATTCTCTAGGTGCAAGGTTATATATTATTCTTATACACTTCTTTTGTAGAATAAATAATCTTTGTGTATATGTCTTTGCTGCACCACCCCACAGTTCTATGCCGTATATTATATGTGGGTATATGACTCCATAATATATGAGTTTCAAACATTTTTTGTCAACTATTGATTTAAAGTAAATTAGCAAGTATATTGATTTACTAACAGTATTACACAATTTGTCTATGTGCTTAGCTCAGGTTAATCTACTATCAACATTGATTCCTAAAAATTTATATTCGTATACTTCTTCAATTTTGGAACTCTCAATCTGAATATCTAGTTTCTCTTGTAATGTTTTGCTTCCCTGAAAAAAACTGTATTACTTTTGTTTTACTCATATTACATTCTAGGTTGTTTTGCTTAAAAAATCTAGTAAATATTCAACTGCATGTAACAAATTTATTTTTAAAATATTGATATCTTCCCCCCAGCATAATAGTGTGGTGTCATCAGCATAAGAAATTATTTGTGTGTCGTGTGTTTGGCTCATGTCATTTACATACAGAATGAATAATATGGGACCTAAAACAGTTCCCTGTGGAACTCCATATTTTACTATTTCATATTTTGATTGTACTTTATTAATTAAATTATCATGCTTGTAATATATTTGTGTTGACTGTTTTCTTCCTACCAGATAAGTTTTTATAAGATTATTACCTACACCACGTATTCCATATTTTGCTAATTTGTGTAATAAGATGTTATGATCTACACTGTCAAAAGTCTTAGATAGGTCAAATATTACAGTACCAATCTTTACGTTACTTTCCATTTTTGAAATTGTTTCATAGATAAACTCATTTAGAGCTGTTATGGTAGACAAACCCTTCCTATAACCATGTTGTTGCTTATTTATAAAATAAGTTATTAGTTTGTATATATATATGTGAGTGCTTTCTAATTTGTTAACTATTATAATCAAGTATTGAAAGATGGAGGTTTTTATAATAGAATTTGTACAAACTTCGGGTGCAATAACTACAAAATTTAAAAAAACTCGCATTCCTTCACATTCCCATGTGATAAGAACCAAGAGCATTTTTATTTATGTTCATTTTTTACTTTTTCAAAGACTGTTAATGAATAATGTAATATTCTTAAAGCATATTGATTGCTTAATATACAGAAGGCTTATGCTTGGTAAATATTACTGGTCTTTTCAGGTGTGATCAGTGGGTTTTAAGTACAAATGGAGTGACTTGGATAAAATGTACAAGAAGGAAGGGCCAACTGCACAGTTCTGCGAAACTTATAATATGTTTGGGTCATTTCCTAATTACTGACTTTATGAATCCACAAATTTTCATTCCAGGATAAGGTGAATGTACAGGGTGCGGCGAAACATCCTCCGTATTTTAAATTTCAAATAAAAAACAGGTGGATCAAAATAAAGAAACTGTATTAATATTAATGATATCTACACAGTGGGAATTTAGGGTTTTTGTATATTACATTAGTTCACCTCACTGCTAAGTGTAAATAGACCTTAATCCTGTCTCCGTGCTCTTATAGCAAGGTTCACCATATCATTAGGCACTATATCCCCGCCGCAACATTTGCACAAGATGGGAGTAGCAGTCAACTTGTGTTGTCATAAAGACAGAAAAAACAAGTGATAAACAGTAAACAAAAATTGAATAGGATGTTGAAATCGCGGAATTAACATTCAGTACAGTATCCAACCATGCCGTGGACGGGAGAAGAACGTGCTTACACTGTGGAATCATTTCTGGTAAACGGGTATTCCGTTGTCGCTGCCCAGCGTGCTTTCCTGATTCGCTTCCGAATTCCCCCTCGTGGTGAAGTTCCAGATCGGAAAAGCATTAGCTTATGGGTGTCAAACTTTAGAGCAAGTGGTAACATGATTAAAAAGGGGAGGGGAAGGCCACGCAGCGTTCAAACTCCAGAAAACATTAATGCGATTATTTTCTGTGGGGATCTCTTAAGGCTAAGGTGTTTAAACATCGGCCGAGGACTTTGCCAGCCCTAAGAAATGCAATACAGGAAGAGATTGGTCTTATTCCTCAAGAAATGTTGGTTAGAACGATGGAGAATTTCCGAAGTCGCATTCAACAATGCATTGATAGTGAAGGACACCACTTGAGTGACACATTGTTCAAAACATGAAACTTCCCACTGTGTAGAATCATTCATGTTAATACATTCTTTATTTTGATCCATCTGTTTTTTATTTGAACTTTAAAATAGGGAGGATGTATTGCCGCACCCTGTAAATAGGCCTAAAATGCAAAATGCACTGATCTTACCTAAAATTCTTTGTCAGTAAACGTAGTTTACTTTTAGATAAAAACCTGGGACTATACCATTGCAATTCCTTCCAAACGCAAAAATAACTGCCAACAGTCAAAAGAACCAGACCGAGTTACAGAAAAAGGATGAGGAGCTATGTTCAGTAATGAGCTCATGTTCTTTGCGATACCAGACAGCCTCAAGATAAAACTAATCTTATGATTTAACTTTTGCCAGAAATTGCATATGAAGTTGCATATGATTCAGCGTGTCATATTAAAATAAAAAAAGAGTGCGTGGAACGCCACGCGACAGAAGTAAAACTTTATTTTATTTTTTTATTTTTTCAATTTTTGATTATTGGATTTTTTCAATTTTGCATTATTGGACTTTTTAATATTGGGTTTTTGGACTTTTTTAATTTTGGATTTTGGACTTTTTAATTTTGGATCCTAGAATTTTTAATTTTGGATTTTTTAAATTTTCGATCTTTGAATTGTTTATTTTTTTATTTTTTAAATTTTGGATTTTTGGAGTTTTAAATTTTTTATTTTATTATTTATTAAATTTTGGATTTTTGGATGTTATAATTTTTAATTTTGTTTTTTCAAATTTTGGAAATTTGTATTTTTTAATTTTGGATTTTTAATTTTTTTAATTTTGGATTTTTTAATTTTGGATATTTGAATTTTTTAATTTTGATTCTTTGAATTTGTTATTTTTGGGATTTTTTAATTTTGTATTTTACTTTTTTTAATTTTGGATTTTTAGATTTTTTCAATTTTGGTATTTTTTATTTTTGATATTTTTATTTTTAATTTTTTAATTTTTAAATTTATTATTTATTAAATTTTGGATTTTTGGATGTTTTAATTTTTAATTTTGTTTTTTTTAAATTTTGGAAATTTGTATTTTTAATTTTGGATTTGCGCAGTAATGAACCTCCGGGTTCCATAAAATAGATAATATGCCTTTAGATTGCTTAGGAATTGTCTATTGCCATTGAGGAAGTAAGGTCTGAAAAATTTCCTTTGATTACTCCTAATCATTGAGTTGATTGTTTTCTCTGCAGTTCGCACCGAAACAAGTAAGTAATTTCGTTCGGTTTTGAGTGTGACTGATTTCGTGACGGTTTTAGTGTGACTGATTGTGACTGATTTTGTGATGGTTTTAGTGTGACTGATTTTCCCGATTTACCACTAAAGAAGTTTTACTTCAAAAAATGCTTTAGTAGGGATATCTAAGTTAAAAACAAAAATTTTTTATTTAAAAAATGCTAAATCCGTCATTAAATCTAACCTTTATTAGGGAAATCTAACACCATTCACAAGCGTTCATTAAAAGTCTGATCCCAAGAATAAAGGCAGTTGATTTACTGACCATAACAATATCGATTCAATTGACTGGTATGCAAAGATTACATAACTCTGTAAGTAAATGCCTCAATGTATTAATAAAATGTTATCTAAAGGAATACAATGAAAGATAGGGCAAGAAATGTCTCTAAAAAAATGTTAGAGGAAAAAAATCATGCACTTGTTACAAGTTGTGTTTTTGTTAAAATAAAAATCTTTTCATTTAAATATTCATTTTTTTTTTCATTTTTGTATCCTTAAATAAAAATTCCATTATTACATAATGATTAAAACTAGTGGTATATGTACATGACAGTATTTCAAGTCAATTTAATCTTTCCATCCGCTCATAAGAAATTAAATATTTGTATTTGGAGCTAAGTTCGCACAGGTTGTGCCCCTGGGAGTGCTGTAGCAATCTGTCCTCCATGTTTCCATTGCCAAAGCAGTAAGTGACTGGTATTGTTCTCTATTGTATTTGGTGCTAGTGATACTAGCTTCAATCTGAAGTAATATTTATAATTCAATATTTAAAACTCCAATTCAGCAGTTCAGATACTGTATTAGAATTCTAAAATGTTTTCAGTGAGAGGTGTGCGGAATGGTTTGTTACAGTTTTCTGATGTCTGATTCTCCAGTTAATGTTTTCAAGTGAAGAGTGGCTCCAAATTTAACCTATCTCATTACAAAGGTACACCGTGGACAAAAATCTGCTCTCGTATAGAGAAGTTATTCAAGAATGTATAATAAATCAAACTCAGTGAAAGATGTTTTCTTGAAACACAGTAAATAACTTGTCAAATATCATTTTACAAATTTCTAAGCTTACAACTTTTAGAGGAAGGCTAAAAATCTATTAGTGTGATAAGTGTTTTTATTCATATAATTAATCTTTATATTGCAACACTGTGTTTTGATTTTTAATGTTACAGCATGGTTTGTAGCTGGTCGGTCACTATGTTGTTGGGCGCCTTGTATAAACGAATAGTTTATACTAAATTTATATTTTTATAGTACACGTCGATTCCCTCCAGCTATGCCAGTCGATCACAGAACATTTACCTGTATCCTCAGGGCAGAGAGTGAAGAACAATGCTATTATTTACTAATAGAAATGATGCTCGCAGAATCCAATTGTAGTAATTATTTATTTCCAGTTAAGTCTCTTTGGAAATATGGTCAATCTCGTACAGAAAGTTCTTGCAATAAATTAGCACCAGATAAATATGCAATGGCATTATAATGGCTTGCTTGATAATAAAATCTCAAAGTCCGATAAATTAATTCGGAGAATAATTTATAAGTACTGATATTAATTAATTACTCGGAGAATGTCTAAGTCAAATAAATTATATGACCAAAGAAAAATCTAAGTCCAATAAATTGGTAGCAGATAAAATTTCAGAGTCCAATAAATTCCTTGCGCTGAAATATTTTAAGTCCAATAAATTACTCTTGCAAAAATTTATAAGTCCAATTAATTCACAGTGTACTTCATCACGGAGCACAATATAGTAGTCGGCACTTTGCTGAACACAGAGTCAATTGTAGTTATCGGCACTATGCCGAGAGCAGAGTGTAGTAGTCGGCACTTGGCTGCGTAGCAGAATGATCCTCACTTCCTTCAATTAATTAGTATAGACCGCACAGCAAACCTACTAGGCTCCTCTCCAATAATTATTATTGGTGGATCCTGGTCCCCTGATCTTAAAACTCACATTTAATTGGCGATCTTTTTGACCAATCGTTAATCTGCTTAAATACCCCAAAATTCCCACCTTTCACGTTTACACATATTGGTACTCCTTTATATTTAATTTTCCCGATTATATCAATGTAGTATTGTTCGCAGGCCATTATAATCACAAAGCTTTTAGAAGTTCTGTCTTAAGAACAAAAGACACAACTCCAGAAATAGATCAGTATACCAGTATTTGTATAGAACGGTCACTGTAACAAAAGGTAGTTTATACCTGGGCAGCATCCCCCAATTCAAGCGGTCGCGATCATTATCTGGCAGGGTAATTCCTTGGCTTGCCTGTTCATTTCCAGGTTACTTCCTACTGTTAATTATTTGCAATATTTAATTAAAAGTCCATTAACTTCTTAATATGAATTTACTTAATTAAATGAATATTACTAATGTTTAGTTTATTATAAGCTGTATCTATTGATACCAAACACCATGTATGTATAACAACAACTATTATTGATATAAAAGTTATATAAAATTATGATGATATTAAAACACATTAATTATGCTTATTAATTTATTGCTAGGGAGCTTGAACCCCTATAGGTTTTTCAGGATATTAAATAATTTGTATAAAGTAAAAATGTAAGAAATGTTCTAACTGAATTATGAACTTAATGTACTATTTAATGTCATTACATTAGGGCTTAAAATTGTTGTTCATTTAACACCACCCTGTGGGCACGTGTGGATTAAGGGATTCCACAGACGTGAACAACGTTACCCACGAGAAGAAAGAAGTGATAGGAAAGGAATGAAAAGGATCCCCTAGGCCTCGAATACTCTAATACCTTCGGGGTCGAAGAAAACAAGAGGTCAGTCAGGTAAGACTGGATAAGATAGTATAAAGAGAGAACCTAGTAAAGAAAGGAAGAATACTAGGTTCGGTCATTAACTCATCAAGCTGACCAGTGCTATTTGATGAGTAGCCCCTCCCTTTGGTTCATCGTGTGTGAACACGATTACTAACAGCTGCACCACGTGTAATGGACATGCAGGGTAATGAACATGCAGATTCTCTTGCCAAGAAAGGCACCCAAATCTTACAAAAACCAAACAGCATGCTAACATATCATTCCACGAAATTAATCATAAATAGCATTATTAAAAACCAAACGGCAGAAATATTCAGAACTAAAAACAGTAATAAATCCTGGTATCCCATTTTCTCCAAAAATGATGTCCCAGAATCACCAAGACATGAAGCCGTAGCACATTTTCGGTTGATAACTGGACATGATTGCATGGCTGCTCACTTACACAAAATTGGCATATACCCTTCACCAAAATGTGTGCTCTGCAATGAAGAGGATTCACACATGGATATGGACCACTTGCACAAGTGCACAGCTTTAACCTCAACAGATTTGGCTTCAACTTCTAAGTTATACTGGGAAGCTAGAAGACGAATGGAGATCATCCAAGTGTCTGGGCATTAGATACTACTACTACTACTACTACTACTGTACTATTTAATGTTTAGAAATTTGAACTGATTCTTTAAAAACATGTATAGGGGGCCTCATTTAAAAATGTTGAAATATTAGTGAAATAAATTTTTCCATAAAATGTTCACTGAAATCAAGATAAAATAACCAATGGCAAATCACACCCTGACTTACCTCTGGCAACTTCTGGAGAAATCTCACATGAAGGTATTGCAGCTTCACAGTCTACTTCTTCAGTTGTTTGGACATCTTCACAATCTCTCATGCTTAAGGGACTGTAACCTTCATCCAAGTGTTCGTACATATTTCTAGTATTGTCATTGTAAGCTACAAATAACCTGGTGCGAAGTTGTTTCCCTTTACCACATGTTGCACTGCAGGGGCTCCATTTAGACCATTCTGTCATTGGACAGTTTCTCTCCTGAATCACAACAGAAAAAACATTTCATTTAAAAGAGTTTTCTAAATGTTTTTGCGGTTTTGAAATTAATGAGAATTACAAATTCCACAATGACTAATTTCCTACATAGCCTGAACATTATTTTCACCTTAGTAAACCTCCCATAACTTCTGTCAGTTATGAAGCTGGGCTAACATCAGCTGAGTTACTGGGGAACAAGTTAGTCTCCCATTGGTTGCCATAATGTAATACATAAAGAATGCCAAACATCCTATAATAATAATAATAATATTTATTCACCATTAGGGATTACAAGAATCCAAAGGCTTCGTCATACTTAAGAACTAAAAAAAAAAATTAAACAAAACATACCTATACATACAGTACACACTCATACAAAATGCAGACATTAGAACAAAATAATACAGAGTACAATAAGACACGGACATTTAGAATTTTACTTGTGATTCAATTTTGACTTATAGAAATGGAAAGGAAAAGAGAAAGAGGAGAAATCAGGAGAAATCACACAACTCCAATTACTCCATAAATTATTATCCAGTAAAAATAAATTTATAGAGTCAGTAAATTGGCGGAGATGAAATCTTGAGTACTATAGAAAACATGCTCCATAAGAAAATTTCTCACTTTGGTTTTGAAAAGTTTTGGTCTGGTGTGCTTAAAAGAGTGGGGAAGTTTATTGTACAGAATTAGACCCGTGTGATTGATGAATTTTAAACTTCTGGAGGTTCGGTGGGATGTGAGGTGAAAATTATTAATTCCTCGCGTGTCATGGTGATGGTGATGGGAGTTCTTTGGAAATTTCGGTTTGTTTGAATGTATGAAGCAGACAGTCTCTAGAATGAAGATGCAAGGGACAGGAAGAATATTTAATTTTTTGAAAAGAGGCTTGGTATGCGTGCGATTGGAAACATGCATCATAATTTTGATAATCCTCTTCTGGAGTTTGAATATCCGAGTTAGATTGGGAGAGGATCCCCAGAAAGGGATGCCGTAGGAAATTACAGAGTTGATATTGCCGAAATAAAGAGTACGGAGCAGTTCAATATTACAGAATCTACTTAAAATTCTCAAAGCATAAGTGATTTTACATACTTTTTTTTAGTGAGGTAGGAGATATGTGTATTCCAGGATGACTTGGAGTCAACCCAAATACCCAGGAATTTAGAGAAAACAACTTCTTTTAAGCAAACATTATTAAACATAATTTGTAAGTTTGCTAGGGAGAAAGGGCAAAAATTAATGTAATTAGTTTTGGAAATATTGAGGTGCAGTCTAATGTAATTTAGCCAAACCTGGAGATTTTCCAAAGTTTTGTTAGCTTTAGCTTGAAGCTGAGCGCTGTCTATATCAGAAATTAGGATGTTGAAGAATGTTCTTGGAGAGCGGTAGATAAGCCAGGAGGTCGTTGATGTAAATAACAGAAATGTCTAATTTTTCTGGGGAAATTCAACAAATAGTGAAGCTATACTTCAATTGCAGAAAAGAGATCAAAATAATGATGAAAGCAGACAACACAATCAGCTGCAGGCAATTATATAAAGATGTCCATATACTTCCTTTCCCCTTAATCTACATATTAGAGATGCTTATATTTGTAAGACGGTACTAATCTTTTTACATTTCAAACAAACTCAAATGTACATTCCCATAAAACAAGAAATAAAAATGTTTTAGCAAGTATACCTCATAAAACTAGCTTATTTGAGAAAAGCTTCACATATACAGGACTCAAATTGTACCTAGATACAATGGCTTACCCCAATCCATTAAATAAATACCTGCACTATGTGAATTTCAGAAAAGGTTTCAGCATTCCTTCATGGCCACTGCTTTTATTCGTTGAATGAATTCTTTAGTCGTAGTCATTCATAAGCAGATTTATTTTTCATAATTTTTATTTGTCTTTATTTCAGATAACCTGCTAGAAGATGTGAGCTGACCAGATGTACCCAAGAGGACATTATAGTGTGACAGGGTGAAACATGATATAGACCAAATGGCCTCATACAGTGCACCAGTGATGACTAGAGGAAAAAATGATTGAATTTATTAAAATTTCCATGTACTGTACAATTAGGATAGGTGTTGAATTATTCTGGTAATAGGGGCATGCAACAGTTAAGACTGACTCAACCTTTCGGAGAGTGGCTTGGTTGACTCTGGTTCCCTGTTGCTAGGGTTTAGAAGACTGAGTGAGCTTGTTAAGGCTGGAGGAACCGTTATCTGCTTTTCCTATTATAAATTCTATGTTTATTTATTTAACTTTGATCCTGTTACCTTGTAATATTATTATTACTTACTATTTTAATACTACATTAACATTATTAATGAATTTCATCTTCAGACAGGGTTAAAATAACTGAACTAGTTAAATATTATATTAACACTTAATGCTTCACTTACGTCGCTGTTTATGAGCAGGACATGTTTCGGGATTCTTATCCCATCTTTGGCTGCTGGTCAACTGGCAATTGCCAGTCCTGCTCATAAACAGCGACGTAAGTGAAGCATTAAGTGTTAATATAATATTTTAACTAGTTCAGTTATTCATGTGCTCCACTGTGTATATTACTTCGTTTTAATTATTATTAGGGTTAAAATAGTTTTAAAACAGAGAGATTGTCCATCATCAGACATTGTGACTGTTGTGTCTCCAAATCTGAACTGAAGATGATGCAACTTGCATTGAAATGCATTTTCAAGTAATAGACGCATCTGGGACCAAGAAGAAGTTTTAATAATATGACAACAGTGTTTTTAAAGTGTGCTTGTGCCTTCTATGTTATTTTATAAAAGGCCCCAGATAAGTGCAACGACAAGGGTTCTAAGGTGGACAATCTCTCTATTTTAAAACTACATTAACATGTATTTATTCTCTTCCTAGAAGTTCATTTTTATTGCTAAAAGAAATAATTCTGTATTTATAACATCATAACATTACCAATATAACTACTTACACAACAGGATAACTCAGCACCTTTGTATTTGTATTTTTTAAATATTTTTACATAATTGTATTATAAAAATTGAATTTGTGTTGTAAATTAATACAGTGAACTCTCGATAATTCGGACCTCAATACGCTGGACTTCGAATAACTCGGACAGATTGTTGACGAGCCAGACCCAGATCTACAGCCATTCTACGGCACTTTAGGACTGCAAGAGAAGTAATTATTCAAAAGCAACAGAAAAAGTGTACACAGAAGAACATTTACAGTTTCTCCTCAGAAAAACATGCTCAAAGTGCCCACATCAATCATCATCGTGTCCTAATAATGTAACAGTGTGTATTTCAGACCCTCACTAGAAATTTTAATACAGTACTGAAGTGTTATTTGTTATTTGTTCCAACTGTAAGTTGTCTATATTCTGCCTCGTACATTTTTCTTGTAGCTTAAACACGCAATTTCATTACTTAGATACCATTTCCTTATTTCCCCTCCATAAGCCAGACATTTCATAACTCGGACAGACCCCTGCCCACTTTAGTCCGGTTTATCAAGAATTCACTGTATAATAATTTGTTAATGTTTATTTTGTATATTTTGTAAAGCAATTTTCACATTGCACATATTTCTTATAATTTTTAAATTTATATATATATATATATATATATATATATATATATATTTGTAATTATATTGATGTGTCCCCATACCATGTAATATGTTCCGGTGAACTGAATAAAATAACATAAAATAAAATGTGAATCTTTCCTTGGTTGAGTGGGGTGTAGCACATAACCCAACTGTGCATTTTAATCAATAACTTCTAAATAATGTTTTTTTTTGTTTATCAGATTCATATACTCTTCCTCCAGCCATTATGAAATTACATTTTCCCTAACATATTATTTTCTTTGAATTATTTTAGTGGGATATGGTGCAAAACCACTACATCTTGAATTGAGCTGATTGTTCCATACTGATGATTGAGAATAGAACCATGTATTTTATATAATTGTAACATTCAATAAAATAATGTATCAGTGGCGTCAGTTGCTTCAGACTTAATTTTGGGAGTGCCAGTCGCAAATTCCGAGGGTTAATATAATATAGGTTGTATGCAATTGTATAAAACAAAAGAAACACAAACAAATCTATAAGTAAAAATTATAGTGGCATACTTTATTTAAAATGTATTAACAATCTCTCCAAGTTAGTGTCTATTTGTATTTCAGTTCAATCTGCCGATTCTTCTCCTAAAAAACATCAATGACAGAATTCACAAATATTGCTTGCTGTTGCTCTTTAAGTTTATTAAGCAACCTCTTTTCCACTGATAACAGAGACAAAGATGAAAGTCTATTTTGAGTTTGAGTGTTTCTTAGATAAGTGTGTATTCTGTGGAGCGCTGAAAAACATCATTCTGCTGATGCACTGGTGGCAGGAATAGTCAAAATTAATTCATGAAGTTTATACACCTGTGGCAAAGCTTCTTTAAGTCCCATGGCATACAACTTACTGTTGGTCAAGTTCGTAGACTGCTTTGTTTCGAAATTCAAGGGAAGAGTACAAATAACAGAGTTCGTTCCTTAATCGCACTGTGTTGAAGTACTCCATAATAACAAAGAAAAGTCTTAAATGCACTCTCTGGGAAAGTCTTATCATATTCGGCGTATGAAGCACTGTTCAACAATGAAAGGAACTGTAGTTGGTCTATATCCGAGAATCTGTTGGTTATTTGGCCAACTATCGTATCTAAGATCTCATAAAATATTCATCGATATGATGATTTTGTGTAATTTTTTCCTTTATTCAGTCTCAATCTCTTTGAAAGTATTGGTGTTTCGTGGCAAACTTGATCAGATTCTAACCTAGATTTACTCAGAGTGCTCTCAGTAGGCCTAAGATTGTTCATCCTCTGAAGAAAGCTGTAGTTAATCTACTAAACCATGTAAAGCCTCAAGTAACAATATATTCGGATAGTCAGGGAAGGAAAGTGTCTTTCATATTGACACATAAATCTCTTCTACAAATGGGTAAAAATGTCTGCAAAATTTGAAGATGTCACTAAGGATTGCAATTCCAGTTCTGCCAAGATTGGCCCAGATGACTTCACAGTACTCATGGTTGGGTACAAATGATTTAGCTAACAATGAAGACAAAGGACTCCTTTCCTGTTTTAAGAAAAAAGTTACAAGATCTGTGAGAGACAAATGTAGTTAGGTTTTTAGAGCCTCATAGTTTTGATCTACCCTCGTGGTCTGTAGTGAATTAAAAAATTGAACAAACAAATGCCAGGATCCAGACTATTTGTGAGAAAGTTAAAAATGTATATTTAGTAGGGATCAGCAAAATAGGTAGGAGATTTCACACCAGTCACGGGTTACATATAAATAAGCTAGCGAAACTGTTTGTTGCTGAAAAAATTGACCAAATGGTGAATAAGGTATTAGAATGTAAATACCTAAAATGAAGCCACCTATCCCTTTAGATTATAAGCCAGGTTTTTTTACAAATGCAACCCCACAAGTAATAAGTAGACCTAGTAGGCCTACCTTGTCCAATGAGAATACCTTAACCAAGAAAATGGACAAACCAAACATCAATAATTTGTAAAATCAAAGGTAAGTTGTATCCTACACCACAATGTTCAGAATCTAGGTAACAAAACAAAAGAACTAAAAGTTTTATTACAGACAGATCTTAAGAATTTTGACGTACTATGCATCATGGAACATGTGCAAAACAGGGAGCAAATAAATACAATTCACATAGGTAACTTCAGACTTGTAAGTGTATACTGTAGGGAAGTGTATGGTCATGGGATGTCATGTATTTATGTAAGAGAAAATATTCAAACAAAATAATGCAGCCATTTTTATAAATTAAATCAGGATAAAGAATTTGGATTATCGGGCATAAAATTATTAGATGCTAATAATGCTATTATTTGTATATAGGCCCTACATGACGTCAGATTGTGATTTTGAAAACTTCCTAAACAAACTTAAAATGGTAATACAGAAACTTAGACAAAAAGGTAAAACATTCATATTATGTGGAGACTGAAATGTGGACTTCCTCAAAAAAGCAATCTCCGATTAATGTACAATTTAGAAAATGTTGTTAAAAAGCCAAATAGAGTAACTAGAAACACAGAAACATACTAGATGTGATAATAGTTAATAATCCAGAAGAAGTTCAATACACATCAGCCATAAATCTGGGATTCTCAGACCATCAAGCACAAACGCCTAGGTCTACAAGTACAAAAACAAGTTAAAAAATTAGGAAGAGAGAAATCAATAATAGGATCATTGAAGAATTTCAAGTTGTATTACAAGGAGAAAAGGGGGAAGAAATTTATGTAGACTCTAACGTTAATCATAAATTTGATGCATTCTTAGAATCTTTTCTTTATTATTTTAATATTGCTTTCCCATTTAAATTATTCCAATCAAACCACTCAAAGACAAAAGCTTGGATCACAAAAAGTATTAAAGTGTGGTATGTAGCGCAAAATTAAGGTTCTACAGTAGATTACAGAAAGCGAGTACACGAACCGTGAGATATTAGATTATGTTCAAAGTTATCGCAGAATATACAGAAAATCAATTAAAGGTGCCAAACAAAAAGAAAATTATCGACATATAGCAGCAGCACCAAACAAAACAAAAGCAACTTGGCAGTTAATAAACAGAGAGTCAGGAACATTCAATACACATGTAGAAAAAACGATAAAAATATGCTGAAAAGAAGGTAGAAAATCACACCCGCAAAGGGTAGCTGAGCTATTCAACACTTACTTTTTGGAAATAGCAGATACATTAGTAAAGAAACATAATGATACAAACCATGTAAACAGGCTAGGAAAAATAAACTTCTGCACCGATTCATTCTTCACAATTCCCTTTACTGAAAATGAGGTAGTAAAAATTGTAAAGGACTTAAAAAACAAATCTTTAGCTGGTACTGACGAAGTACAGGACCGCATAATAAAAGCATATTAGAAAATATAAAGGTGCCACTAACAGATATATTTAATGCATCTTTATCTTCATGTATATTCCCAGATAAATTAAAGTGCGCAAAAACTAAACCAATATTCAACACAGGAAAAAAAGATGGAAAAAGAGAACAACAGACCAATATCCCTTTTGTTGGTCTTCTAAAAATTCCTTGAAAGACTTATGTATAACAATTCCATTTATCAAAAAGCATAATATTCTAACAGAATGTCAGAATGAATTTGTAGAAAACAAATCAACGGAAACAGCAATATTCAGCCTTCTAAATCAGGTACTAGAATCAATAAACAATAAGATGCAAGTAATTGGAATTTTTCTTGAGTTAACCAAGGCCTATGATATGTTAAACCATAGTATCCTACTAAAAAACTGTTGAATGTTTGGCTTCTTTGTTGTCATTTCATAATGAAGAATAGACTAGAAAGAAAGAGTTGGAGTTATGTTATCCTGTTGCATACAGGGATAAAAGCATAATTTAAAGCATTTGTGTATGGGAAGTACATTGCACAACTCATTATTACAGCTTCTGATGCAGTTAATTGTAGTGAACTTTTTTTATGTTTCATCAACTTACCATATACTTTCATTTGCAACTGTTTTGATGCATCCCTTAATGTGTGTATGTTTACATGGATTAAATAAATTTCATCTAATGTAATCAAAAGTGTACATTCAAGCAAAAAATTATTATTGTTTATAATTATAATGAGTGCTAATAGAATTACCCCACTACTGTCTTCCAGAGAGTCTTCACATACACCTTCACCAAAGCATTCATCCGTCTGCTGTAGAATAGGAGCCTTACGATGATGGGAACATCGTTTGTGGCCCAGACGAGACACATAAGTTCGTGTTCTCACTCGCACCCCTCGTCCGCATGTGGCTGAGCAACTCGACCATGGAGTCCAGTCATTCACAGCACAGATTGGATCTAGTGGTACATCTGGTTCTTCATCAGCAGATGGTCTAAAAAGAATATTTTTATGATTTTCTCCATATTCCTTGTAAGGAGGATTGTTTAATGACTCCATTTTATACATTAACTACACATTCTTTTAATTAAATTGTATTCCAGAGATTGTATGTGTAAATGCATGTTTCAGTACATTAATTATGACAAAGTACTGTTAAAGAAAGAAAATAGTGAAAAGTAGTGACATGAAACAAATTAAAGTTGTGTGTACTTCATTGAAAGGTTTGATTTATTAAATTTATACAAGACTTTTTACATAGTATAAAAGCAGTTTCAAAGCCTAGTTGCTATAAAAATGATTGAAAAATATTACGTCTAATAAAAAGTATTAATCAGCAATTAATAAAATTAAATGTTTATGGCAGGGTGTTTCATTTGAACAACATAGTACATTTTAAATATGTAGGGTTATATTTTACATGTGAAATTAAATTGATGGGATATAGATAATGGAAATAATAGCAAAAGACTCTAATTAATAAATAATCTCTTCTGCAAGCAGGGAAACTGGAAAATCTGAAGGAAGAAATGAGAAGAAACAGAATGAAGGTGATGGGAATATCAGAAGTGAGGTGGGTACAAAATGGTGAATAAGGAGCGAAGAATTTAGAATGATATATGATATGATATGTTTATTGACTTTCAGACAGGGTAAGCCTGCATACAGTCTGTTAAGTACATAATGAACACATTTAACATTTTAGTAACATAAAAAGTGTTACACAATCACTAATTACAATTTATATAACTTATTATTGCCTATCTATAATTAATTAATATAATTAATATAACTTACCAATAATTCCTTAATAAACTTATATATAATTAATCAGTATTATTTATTTACAATCCACAGTTTCCAGTATCAGTAATTAATTAATATTACTTAAATCTACAATTCACAGATAGATATATGAGCTTTCATGAACCACAGATTATTGTCTCTGTTGGACATTACATGAGAATATTATAGGAGAAAAATTCCTCCAACAATGGGACTTGAACCCAGGACCTTTGGCTATTCGCGCCAATGCTCTACCAACTGAGCTAAGCCGGAGTTCAATTCACAGTGCCAGACGGAACCTCTCTCCTATGACAGTTTTAATTTTAGTAATAGTTTTGATAATTTATTGAGAAAATGTCATCTATGTTGTACAATACTTCAATATAAGAATTGTCTTAATTTTTTTATGAATGAGGTATCATTTAGTGACTTTAGGTAATTCAGAATACAATTGTATATTTTTGTTGTCATATGTCTTCAATTTTTAAGTAGATTTCGAAGAAAAATCTACCTATTGGGATCGATACCATGTCATGACTTTCGAAAAATTCTTTCATATCTTTACGTTTCATGCCTCCCTAAGTACGAAACCACCGCCCGTTCAATTTTTTTTTTTTTGGTATGTTTATATATGGGTATATATTTATATATCTTTACGCACTTTTAATTTTGAAGATATTTGAACCAAATTTTACTATGTTATTTCTAGGCCCAATAGTTCAAACAAGTTAGTTAATGAGCAAAATTTGCCTAAGTGGAGGTCGGGGGAGGGGGCTGAAATTTTGAAAAAATTATATCTCGGCCCCTATGAAGTATAGAGGGAAACTTTTTTGAATAAATTAGAGTACTACCTATGGAGTCCACAGTGACACCAACGATTCCCGGGGTTTTGGGGGGACGAGTGGGGATGGGGGGGATGGAAATTATAAATTTTTGAAACCCCGTCTTGTGGGGTATCGTTGAAAAGCTCTTGATGAGTACTCTACAAATCAATAACTAGTTTCTCGATAGCTCTCATATAAGGCGAGATTTGAATGTTTGAAAAACAATAACACTTAAAAATACACCTCAGCCTGAAGGCCTGCCGAAAGGAATGTGTGAGGACCGACTAAGGATAAAATTACCATTGTAATAGAGTTTAAAATATTAAAAATAATAGTTACACACCTTTAGAACAATAATGCATGGCAAAATCAAAAACAAATAATAAAATATAATATCAATTTAAAACATAATAAACACCTTCCTTTTTATAAAAAAGATTTCAGATTTATTTATATTTCATATGGTGCATTTTACACTTTGATATTGCTGTGATAAAATAATTCTCAGTAAAAAGGAGTTTAATAATAATAATAATAATAATAATAATAATAATAATAATAATAATAATAATAATAATATTTCTCAGCATTTCACACAATAAGTTTATAGCATCGTCATAAAAGTAATTTCAAACATTTACATTATAACATTCGCCACATTGTACAGAGGGTTCAACTTCAATGTTGACTTGACCAGTCTCTTAAATGCTTCGAGTGGTAGATTTCTGACATTAATAGAAAGGCTATTATAGAGTTTGAGTGATGTGAATTGAAAACTTTTCTGAGTTAAGGTATATTTACATTTGTTTATATATATATATATATATATACAGTAAAACCTGTCTTAAAGACCACCCCTCTTTAGCGACCACCTCCTTTAAAGACCAATTTTTCTAGGAACGGACAGTAAAACCCATAAGGCCAATGTTATTTGTACCCCTATTAAACGACCACCCCTCTCCCCGACCAATGACCAGAGTTTAATTTTCGTTAAACTCCTCTATAACGACCAAAATCATAAAAACATTTACTCAAATGATAGGCGTTAATCAGCATTTGAAGAGAAATACTGATGTGGGCACTACAATTTTCAATACAATGCTTTGGGTTTTCTTTTCGCGTTCTGGGAAAATCCTTACAGTAGACTGCGTACAAGTACCGGCGTGAAAAGAACACATTCCAATCTCCTACTTCTGACCTGCTTGTTTCAATACATTTAAGAATTCATGCCTTTATTATCTACATGATCGCAGTGACTCGGGGGCGGGGGTAATTCTATTTCTTATGAAAATGTTTATTCAGTGGACATGAGGGGGTTCTGGAATTCTAGATTCTAAGAAACGTGCTGGACGAGTCCCTTTCATTGTCCACCAAGCAAAATGTAATGTAGGGAAAATAGACGTGTCTTTCTTTTCCTGGAAAACATTACCCAGGTATACTGTAACTAGAGGCTCGGTGTTCTGGACCTGCATAGATTAAAGTGTCTTATTGTTGTGCTGCAAATTTTAAATACATTAAAAGTAAGTAATAATCAACTGTGTGTTACACAAGACACCTACTGTATTGTACCGTATTTATTCTATTGTATTTTCACTTTCAAGACATAAAAATGCATTCCCCCTATTAAGAGACCACCCCTCTTAAAGACCACTTTTTTGTTGAACCAGTTATGGTCGTTATATAGAGGTTTCACTGTATATATATATTGCAATTATTGCGTGTAGAGTAATTATACACTGAATCACAGGTTCTGAATTTATTTATATTCCTCTTAGCATAAAGGAGACAGGCCAGGACAAACATTGAGGGTAAAGAAAGTATAACTGACCGAATAAAAAGTGGTTTACCGTGTGTCCCAGGCGAAGTTCCATAAATTAATCTTAAGGCCCTCTTTTGTAAAACAAAAAGGCGCAAACTTGAAGTATGGTTACCCCATAATAAGAGCCCATAGTTTAGGTGGCTGTGAATATGTCCAAAGTATACAGTACTTAAGGATTCAATATTTATATTGTACCTAAGAATTCTTAACATAATGAAAGTTATGGCTCAATGAAAAAAGAGTGTTGTCCTCAAAGAACATTGGGACTACTATTCAGTTATTGTTGGGAGCTGACGAGATGATCCGTGATTTGGTGGTGGCATGCAGGGGGAAGACGGTGTTGTGCTATAACTGCACGTGTAGGGGAGTGCTGCTATTGGCTGCAGATAAGAGCTCCTCAGTTTGGCCAGGGATCATCTCGTCAGCTCCCAACTGTATGTTGATACCTTGAGTTTGATAGAGTTATCACAGTCATGGCTCTCTTTAAGAATTCTTATAATATCATTCATTGCTAATATTATTCATTGCTGATCTTGCGCACGGCCTCCCAGAATATTATATCCTTTTCTTGTTGTCAAAACAAATGATTGTATGCTATTCCTCTTTACCGAATTATTTATTATTTATTATTTAATTTCAATACTATTTTTTATTATTTTAACTAAGCAATAATTATGAATATATTTTATTTATCCTCTCATCATATGACTGTCAGAGCGCTTCTCAATCTACGTCTTTTCTTTTAAGAATATCATTGCTGAGTCGTTCATGTTTTCTTCACCAATGGGAGTGTGTTTTTAATCACTGTTGAATAGCGCTAAATAAGCAAACTATTAACGTTTCGTTCATCTCACAATAGCTGTCTATTTAATGCTACTATCAAAGATAGTAAAGAAGAAGAGTGCTGTGCAGCGACAATAAATTAAACCAAAAGCACTTCGAACCTACCTCAGCCTCTAGGCCTGCCTAAAGGGATTTTTTTTTTGGTTTTACTGTAATGGCATAGCTGGACCCTTAAGTTATTTTTATTTCTTGTGTTATGATTATGTATTTCATCATTTTTTTAAAACATTTAATTTTTGTGTGTAAATACAAGAAGTGATAAAAAATAGATAGATGTTAATGTCATAATCCCTAGTTTTTTGTGCTTTCCACGCAGCATTAGAAATAATTCTGACTGCCGTTTTTTGTAGTACAAATAGTTTAGAACATTGTGAGCTCGTATTATGCCATATGAAAGAATTGAATGTACCTGTGCATAGTAAACCTTCAATAGAGCTTCAGTGTCAACAGTTTCCCTTAGTCTTTTAGATAGAAGAGCCCTTTACTGAGTTTCATCGCAGTATAATCTACATGTTCGTTCCAATTTAGATTAGAGTCAATTACAATACCCAGGAACTTTAGTTTCCTTTTTTCATCATTACTTGCATTTGAACTATTACTAAAACTTTGCAATCGTCTGGGGGTTGTCAATTTAATTTCGCATGGGTAAGAATATTTCTTTATCTGGGTACGTTTTAATGATAGGCGCCACTTACCTCAAATGCGATATGGAAACTTCTTTGTCCTTCTTGTTACTTGACGAAGCAAATTACCCAGGCTAAGGTCAATCGGAAAGCATGGGAATATCTCAGGTCAAGTGGTGTGTGGTTTTGCAAATTACGATCATGCATAAATATATATAAATCACTTCACCGTAATATTTTATAATCACTTCACTTTTATTGTAATCTTGATTCTGTGTAAAAACACTAATAATGTAAGCGGTTATGATAGATGCAATTAGTTAACTGATACCTTTGATTATTTTGACCATACTACAGGGAATGGATGTTTTAGGAATTACCTGTTATATATGAATCTTGTTTCCAATCACTTTTATAATAACACTTCTTCTTGTCGGCACGGCATTAATGATACTTGTATATTTGCGAGTCCGCCTCCCCGGATTACTAAATGCAGGTCAACTTAACGTCCTTCTACCCCGAGTACTTGATGCTGAGTTCTTTAACGTCCATCTCCCCCGAGTACTTGATGCCGAGTAAGTTTTACGTTTGCAAGCTTCTCTGTGCTTCTCCTATCTCATCACCCCTTATTTCATTCGCGATCTATTCATTTATTGGTCAAGATCTTAATCCGGGGTTTACATCACCTTCGAACCAACTTGAAACTAGACGCTATATCCATTTAACGAAAGTTACTGGTGAATCCCCTGAGTCTCGGAGAATCTGCTGACTTCTGTATTTTAGTTAGTCATTGCTTGTAACACCCACGCATTTCCTGTTCAGTTTCATCCTCTAATTCGGCTTGCGTAATTTCTCCCTTACATAATTTCTAGGTATATAAATTCAATATCAACTAAAACTAATGTCCTTAATTTTGTTTAGATTTAGTGACAATTTATTGGCAGAACACCAATCAATAAGCATTTTAGAGTTATTTTCTAAGTTGATCTCTAATGCTTGTGAGCTTTTGGAGGATATCTTAAGGCCAAAATCATCAGCAAACATATACCCATCACTTTCTATTCCATCAATGTTGCCATTTATATACACAATGAATTGAAAAGGCCCTAGGATAGAGCCTTGGGGTACCCCTTGTTTAATAATCCTTCCCTGGGAGACCCTACCATTTATGTATATAGACTGTGTCCTTTTTTCAAGATAAGATGCAGTAAGAGTTACTGAGTTCTTTTCTACTCCGTAAAACAACAACATTTTGCATAGAATGTCATGTTCTATTCCAATGGTGAGTCTAAAGGGAGTCATGTTGTAAGCATAATATTAGGTCCATGTGTAAAAGATAGTGGTATCAATCCGTTATGTGGATCATTGGATGGTAATGATGAGGATACAAGGAGAGAAAATGGACTTATTCATAGAACAAATCTATATGCCACACAGTGGGATAGTAGAGGAAATAGTGGATGAATGTTGTGAAAAGATAGAAGAAATAGTGGAGAAAGATAAAAAAGAGGCTTGTGTTATTCTAATGGGCGACTGGAATGCCGTAGTAGGTGCAGGACAAGATGGAAATACAGTTGGAAGATATGGATTGGGCAAAAGGAATGAGAGAGATGAATCCCTGGCAAATTTTTGCAGAAGGAACTCAATGATCATTGGAAGTACAATGTTTCAACAACATAAAAGAAGATACACGTGGATGAGCCCTGTGGACAAGTGTTACCAGATTGTTATTATGTAGATTGACTACATAATAATACAAGAAAGATTTTGAAATTGTTTAAAGAATGCAAAGACCCTACCAGGAGCAGATATCAATTCAGACCATGTCTTACTAATAGGCAAAGTAGAAATTTGCTTAAAGAGGATAAGAGATAAGGAAGGTGACAAGAAAGTTTGATGTGGAGAAACTTAAAACTGAAGAGATAAGGAGAAAATTCCAAGAAAATTTTCAAGAGAAGACCTCTATATTAGAAAATCCATCTGGAAATAGAACGGACAGTCAGGCCTGACGAGAGGGAGGGGCAGCCGGGTCTGTAGCCCCAGGGCCCGGGCCCTAAGAGGGGGCCCGACCGACCAGGTTTTATTTTTTACTTACTAAATTTATTCTAAAATAAAAAGTTATGTTTTATATGTTTATTTTATCTGTATTGTCCTGTCGTATAATGGTGACACGGAATTAATCAGTTAATCTGAAACGGATTATTCTTGAAGAAAAATGGCTATTTTTGAAAAGTAGAAGCAAAAATCCTTGTGGACTCAACAGTAGGCCTCACTAATGTTTGGAAAAAAATTAAACTGGTAGGTACATACAGATAAAATTGTTCCTAAATAGAATATTTTAATGTATTTTTCCGTTTTGTGCCCGGCATCAGTTAACCGATTTCATCCAAAATCAATAGGGTTCGTCTCATGGGCGTTATAAATGGTATACCAAGTTTTATGAAAACCCGATAAAGCGTATTTGAGTTATCGTGCTTACAGACACACGGACAGATAGTCAGATGGACAGATATTTTCCTGTCTACCAGACAATCTCATAAAGTACCGGTACCATTGTGGCACTTAATAATTATGTAATATCATTACATAATTTTTTGTTGCATACATTATAACGAGCGAGTTGGGTAGTGAATTTAATATTTGGTGGGGGCCCGGGAAAATTTGTCCCTAGGGCCCTTTCTTTCTTTCCACGGCCCTGTGGACATTGGATTAGTCTGAAAAGTTCTACACAGACAGCTGCAGAAGAAACAATAGTTTATAAAGAGAGTAAGAATATTAAGAAACCTTGGGTCACAGGAAGCATGTTACAGAAGATAGAAAAAGAAGAAAATGGAAAAATATCAATACAGAAGGAGGCAAAAAAAAACTATAGGGGACTCAAACTAAAAAGAGTAACCATGAAGGCAAAAGAAGAGCGGATGAAGAAGATACATGCAGATATAGAAGATCTAGAGAGAAAAAGAAAATATGATTTAATGTATCACGAAGTTAACTGTTAGGATTATGGAAAGAAGACAAGGAAAACAATGTGGCTGATTGAGAACGAAGACAATGAAGAAATAACAGACAAGCAGTGAATATTGAACACATGGCAGAAGTATGTAGAACAGTGGCAGCTCGTGGCCGGAAAATTAGGTGAAGAGAAAAAAATGCCACATGCTTATGTTAATAACGGAATTCACCCAATAGCGGCTCGTGGCTCAAAATGAGGGTGTGCTGCAAATACCATTTCATACAGCAAACTTAAAATATTTTTAAAAATTATTAGTAGGCCTATCTAAACTGCGCGTCTCTTAATCCATCTCTGGAAACTCTCACGAAATTATTTTTTTGCTAATTTCTCTCGTCTCGTCTCGTCGAACGTTGTGTGAGTTGTGTGACGAGAGAAAATAGCACAAAAATAATAATAATAACAATAATAATGATAGTAATAATGATGATAATAATAATAGTAATAATAACAACAGCAATAATAATAATAATTAGGGCAGGGAAAATCGCGTGAGAGTTCCCCAGAAATGGAATAAGAGACGAGAAAATAGTATTTTTAATGATCAAGGTAGAGGAAGTCGCTTAGTGTTCCCAGTGCGACAGAATACTTAATTGGGGTTGTGGAATCCGGGTTTTTCTGAATTTAACACATTCGAATTTGGCGGCGTTAGACAGTCAGATGGTGGAAGATCTAACGTGCCCACCTCTTTCTCCGAGCTGACAGTGTGAGGTGCTGGCACGGCGAAGAAAATGCTTGAACACAGGGGACTGCTTCATGGGTAGTCTGTTCTCGTCTCCTAGCAGACGTGGGATAAGGGAGAAAACTGCTGCTTGCCATCCTCATTTTTTATTTGAACAGACTACCCATGCAACGGAGGGCGTGGTTTCCAGTTCACCTTCACACGGCCGACTTGAAGCACGCTGCGCTCTGAGGATCTCAGTGTCTCCTTGCTTTGCCACCAGGTGGTGGCGTGGCGGGAAATTAAAAAATACAGATACATTTATATGGAAAATAAACTTTAAAAATACGTATTGTAAAGGGAAAATACTGGTGAAGTGCTACTTCACCTACTTCCCCTGAATAGCCGCCACTGATGTAGAAGAATTACATGAGACAAGAAACCGTTCAGCTTTTTTGGATATAGAGGATGAAGTAGACGTACCAGAAGATGAAAAAGGATTTTCCATTCTGAGCGAGGAAGTTAAGCTAGCAATTAAGGAAATGAAAAGTGGGAAAGCAACAGGAGTAGATGGAATTCCCATTGAATTGGTTAAATGCTTAGAGAAGGGATGCAGGAAATTCTGTCTTTATGTAACAAGATATATAAGGAAGGTGAATGGCCTGAAGAATTCACAGAGACAATGCTAATACCATTACCGAAAAAAAAAAATCAAAGAAATTTAAGGTCTTCAGGACTGTAAGCCTGAAATCACATTCTGTAAAGATTCTCCTGCGAATACTGAATTGACACGTCTTATGATCTAAGATGGAAGATGAAATGGAAGAAGAACAGTTTGGATTTAGGAAGGGGAAAGGCACAGAGATGCAATTAGATTGATATGGATAATAGGAGAAAGATATATAGGAAAAAGTAAAGAAGTGTATGCAGTATTTGTTGACCTGGAAAAGGCATTTGACAGAGTGGACTGGATTAAACTCATGAGGATCCTGAAGAAAATTGGTGTGGACTGGAAGGAGAGGAGACTCATAAGTAATATATATATGAAACAACGAATAAAAGTCAGGATAGGAGAAGAAATATCAGAGGGAAGAATAATTGGAAGAGGGGTAAGACAAGGATGTCCTCTATCACCTATTCTCTTTAATATATACTTTGACGATTTTTATAAAGACCTGTTTCTGGAACATGGGAGGTATAAACATAGGAGGAAGAAGAATAAAATGCATACGATTTGCAGATGATATGGCTTTGCTAGAAGAAGAAGAAATTACACTGAACAACATGCTAATGGAGCTAAGTGACAAATGTGAGGACTAAGAGATGAAGATAAATATAAATAAGACGAAGACCATGGTTATGGGAAGAGAACTCAGGAAGGTAGACATGAGAATTAAGGATGAGGTTATTGAACAAGTAGACAGGCTCAAATACTTGGGTTGTACTATAAGTAGCAACATAAGGTGTTATCAAGAAATAAAACAGAGGATAGCAATGGTGAAAGAAGTTTTTAACAGGAAGAGGAAAATCTTCTGTGGCCCTTTGGAAAAGGAACTAAGGAAAAAGCTAGTGAAGTGCTTTGTCTGGAGTGTAGCGTTGTATAGTGCAGAGACTTGGACATTACGATGTAATGAGGAAAAAAGACTGGAAGCATTTGAGATGTGGATATGGAGAAGAATGGAGCAAATACCATGGACAGATAAAGTTAAAAATAAAGATGTACTAGACAGAGTGGGAGAAAAAAGAATTTTATTGAAAATCGTCAGAAAGAGGAAAAGAAATTGGATGGGACATTGGCTAAGAAAAAATTGTCTGCTGTAGGATGTCATAGAAGGGATGATAAATGGGAAGAAGTTTCGAGGCAGAAGAAGATACCAGATGATAGACAACATTAAAGTATATAGACTATATGCAGACACAAAAAGGAAGGCTAAGAGAAGGGAAGAGTGGAGAATTCTGAGTTTGCAGTGAAAGACCTGCCCCTGGGCAGAACACTATGAATGAATGAATGAATGAACAAAATAAATAATATCATAATGATATAAATTAATAAAATAATGTAAATTGTTTTTACATAGCAGCTGTAGATTGAAGGTATCAGCATTTTATAATATAGTAGGTCTAGACTTAGCAATAATGGTACCAGCATTAGGCTATATCACTACCAAACCAGGGGACTGCCAAAGGGATTGCACTTTCCCAGCTATTGTATGGGTGGCATGACCAACCGTTAGTAGAGTTTAATTGCCGATACATGTCCACTCCTGTGGGAAGACTTAAAGGGCAAGGAGGACTTCTGCCTACTGCATTAACGCATTTCCATTTTTACAATTAGAGAGCCACAGAGTTTTATTCAACTATACAAAACAAATATAATTGAATTGCACCTTTATTGACCTTTAGTGAGGGTGATGTGAACATGATTATACAGGTCTAAATACGTTGATGCATGCTTGCTAGCAAAAGAAGCTTGAATTTGCAGTGCACAGTTGTGAGTTGTGGGAAACAGATGTACAGAATACCTCTGAGGTTAAAAACTCATTTTTAAAAAAAATTTATTTAAATTTTTGAGATAACATTTGCTTTATCTGTGATCTTATTAAAGTTTCGTCTGTTGCTAAAATTAAACATTGTTTCTGTTTTCGATTGTTCTTTATTTTTTGTTTTTGAAACCAATTATTTTCCTCTTAAAATGTTGGTTGATAATTTCAAAAATGTCTTTAAAAAATAACATTGTATAACATTAATTAATCATTTTGGCAACAGATGGGGCAGTTTTCAGTAACAGATGGGAAAAATTATATTAGATTTTTATATATTTTAAACATACTGAAAATAAATAACCTAGAAACTTCAAAAGACTAGTGAGTTAAAATATTCTGTACATCAGGCAGCTCGTAATCTTCCAAATAGTCCCTGTAAATGACTTGAAACAGTAAAAAACTTTAGTTATTAACTGTGGACTTAAACTCAGGGCATAGCTTTCCAGAAAGGTGGAAATACTATTTCAGATGAAGTCAGAAGAAATGTAATTGATTTTTTTCCCGAGACAACATTAGTCGTCAAGCTCCGGGACGTAAAGATTATATCACAATAATAAATCCTGATGTAGGAAAGGTGAAAATGCTGAAATGACATCTAATAATGACTGTGAAAGAAGCCTACAACATTTTCATTGAGGGGAAGAAAAGGATAAAAATACTAGGACTCTCTACATTGTCCTGCCTTCAAGCTTGACTCCTGCACATTAGCAACACCAAAGTTGAAGTGAATGCTTAAAATTACACTTAATTAACAAAATTACTTCTAAAATAAAGATTGATTGCTATTGTCATTGTTATTTTCATTTCTGTTAAGTTAATTGAGGGAAAAATGTTTTATAATTATGGGTAGGCCTATGTAGGCCTAATAGAATTCTTTTTATTCTGAAATAAGAAATTATGTAGCATATTTATGAAAATTCCTAACTGTTCAAAAGGTATTTAATTCAGTTACATAATGTTGAGAAATAATTTGTGACATTTAAATAAATGAAACTGCAAAATGTCCCGTCTGTTACCTTTGCTTTATGAATTGTGGTATTCATCCAGGTTGAATTCAAGACAAAAGACAAATATGAAAAGAAGCCTAAAAACAATACTTACACTCAATGTGTTTATTTTATTTTAATGTTTGGATGACCTAAAAATATTAGAAATATGCAAGCCTTTATGACCTAAAAAAAAGCGAAATATGACTAATAATATGACCTAGAGACAATTTTTTTTTCAAAATCTTGTCGGTTTTTTCAATTAAAATTTTATGAGAACACATTAATAAATAATTATATTTATCTTTAAGTTAATAAATTTTTTAATTTATTGAAACAAACAATAAGACACACTCGACACTACACAAAATGAAAGAAATGTTTCATTATGATGGACGGTCACAAAGAATTGCAATAACAGATCACATGCATTTTAAAGTTTTCAAATAAAAACGATCTTCTATTTTCACTCAGCATTGACTTATATCGGGAGAAAGACCGCTCAACGTCGCAGGATGTTATTGGGGCATATTTGAAATAAGTCAAATCATTACTGTTGAATTCAGGCTCACCTTTGTGGAATGTCACTGGCTTACCACTTAGAATGTCGCCAATCTTGCAAAGTGTAGAGTACCCTTCGTTCCGACCTAGCACACGCTTGTGTTTTGCTTTAACACATTCACCAACTTTACCACGTGCAGCCGTTAACTCACTTTCCACATTTGTCACAAGGTGAAGAGCATCACAGAGTTTAACACCAGTTTCTTCTAATTGTGTGATTGTTGTTGATATTATACTGAAATTTGACTTAATATAAGCGAGGTCCCCGGTCAATGTAGAATTTGAAAATAGCGTCTTTGCAGTTTTGATGGAGGAAGCTTCACCTTCGTTGAACTCATTGACAACATCTTCGATAACATTGTAGTTGGTACAGTAGTAGTTTGCAGCATTAAGCCACGTTCCCCAACGTGTGAGGATGGGCTGGGGAGGCAAAGGAACAGAAGAGGCAATTTCCTTGAATTTCTGCACTCAAAGTGGAGCTTTGATGAAGATCTTTTTTACTGTTGCAATTAACTTGTCCACATCAGGATAATTTCCCCGAATTTCTTCTGTAACCCTATGTAGTGCATGTGTAATGCATGTTACATGTATCAATTTTGAATAGAGAAGCTGCAGACCTTTGCCAGCTTTCACCAGGTAGGGAGCTACATCAGTTACTAGAAGACGAACATTTTCTCTCTTCACTCCCTCAGGCCACAACAGATTCAATGCGTTGTCGAAGGTAACAGCAATAGTTGAGTGGTTAGTCCTCTCCAATGCTTCACAAGAAATGAGAAATTTTTCACCTGGTCGGCGTTCCCTTAAAACACCAACAACAACGTTTGCTACGTACCTTCCTTCAGCGTCGCTGGTTTCATCCATAGAAACCCAGATCTTGTTATCAGCGACGCAAGTTCGTATCCTATTTAAAACATCTTCGTAAGAAGTAGTCACGTAGTTCTTGTGAAGTGTTGTTGCATTAGGAATGTGCTGATTAGTGTATTTCTGTAGAAAATTGCTGAAGTGCTGATTATTAACTTTCTCCAGCGGTATATTAGCAGACATCATCATTGTACATAAATCCTTGTTAAAATCAGACATTTTGCTTGTGGTGGACGATGACGAAATCTTCTCAAACATGAGCTGTTGGCGGTTCTCTGATGCAACATTTCGAGTCAAATTGTTTTTGTGTTTTGCCGTACTGCAGTGCTGTTGCACATTAAATCGCTTTTTAGATTCTACCTTAACTTCGCACAGCTTACAGAACAGAATTGTGCCATCTGTACTGAAATGCTTATCTCCAAACTCCCGTACAAATGCTCTCAGTTTTTCACTTATCGGACCCTAGTTTTAGGCATGATAAACCAAGAGTATTGAGATTGCGATGAAGCACACCATGCAGCGAAATCTTTTCAATAACTGAGGGATGGTTGTTCCTTCCTATCACCCCTTCCCCTTGGCACCCCCAAGAAGAACTTCTACCTGCTCAAGTTATTTACAGAAGCAGTTAGTTGACCTTTCTATGAAAACTGACAATAGCCATCCTAATATCTCCGTTCGCTTTCTTTGCATCTGTCCCTTTTTACGCATCTCTCTCTTTCTCCTAATTCTCAGAAATATACGTAGGCCAATGTATATTTTGTGAAAGTATTTTTAGAAAGAAAATACTGAGAAGTTACAAGCAACAATTCAGGGGTGTTCAAATCCCATCTCTGAGACTGCTGTAAGCAAATAAATGAAAATGGAATAAAAAAAAACAAAAGCATGGGAAAAAATGAAAAATGATTGAAAATATGACCATAATATGAAAAATGACGGAAAAATGACAAAAAATACTGAAAAAGCTAAATTATGACATTATATGACCAATGAAAATTGCATAATTCTAATCACATTAGATGATATCATGTTTAAATTATATTTGCTATGGTAACATCACAAAGGAAAAAAATATGACATGTCATAAACATCCGGGCCCTAATCATAACTGTATAAACCACGTCCTTTCCTTGTCCTGTCTTTTACGTTTCTTTAAACGATTATAAACAAATTATAGATTAAGATAAGCAATGTTATTAATCCATATGAAGTCAATATGAAGTGTATGCCATAGTTCAGACATTGCTTATAATAATACAGAATTAAATGCTTCAAGCAAACAACACTAAATTTTAAAAAATGTTTATGTTACCTAGGAGTGAGCCCCTTACTTACACTTCCAGGGTCCACTTCAGAGTGCGAAAGGTCATTCAGTCTTCATATGTAATGAGCAAGTAATCTTGTTTTCATTAAGTGCGTGGGACCACTGCTTGGAGTTTTTGATTCAACTCCATATGTGAAATTATGACTACAAAGAGGCAAGAGAATGGTGGAAGAACGTCCTGCAGAAAATGCCAACTTAAGAATGATGGAATGATAAGTCTAGCTATGGCATTGAATTTTTTAATCTGACTTCACCTTTCCAACTTTCAGTATGAGGCAAAATCGAGAGTACTGAACTCCGAAATTTTTTTTTCTAATTAAAGCATTGATCAGTACCATAGAAATTTATGGGCTTTAAAGTGGCCGTCTCTTATTTTCTATATTAGTACATACCCACATGTTTCCCTAGCAGCCGTACACACATGGCGAGCAGTCAGTTTGATATTACAGGATTTAATATCTGCCTTCATGCTATCAAGATAAAATCTCTGTTTGTGCCTTACACCTTTCCCACAAGTCACTGAACAGGGACTCCATGGGCTCCATTCCGTTACTTCACACTCTGGAAATAGAGTAGATCATGAAAATGCAACACAATATGTTTCTGAAATTCAACAGAAAATCTCCTTTCCTGTCAGGTTATTTACCAGTACAGTCAGCGAAATGGATAGCTGGAAATTGTCAACAAAATGAAACCAGTCAGATGCTTTAACAACCCCCTACAAGTACTGAAACTGAGCACAACTGTTTACGTTTTCCAGCTTACAGAGGTGGGTGCGGTAACCGATCATGTAAAGGGTGCGGCAAAACATCCTCCCTATTTTAAATTTCAAATAAAAAACAGATGGATCAAAATAAAGAAACTGTATTAATATTAATGATATCTACACAATGGGAGTTTGGGGTTTTCAGTTTGTGGTTCCCAATGCTAAGAAAACCCACGGTGCAGCCTTTCCGTGGGAAGAGGAAGACGGACCTCACAGAAAACTGCGCGCCAAACAGTGCCCAGGGTATAAGTATGGGAGGAACACAGAACCAGAGCTCAGTCTGTCAACGGCCATTTAGACAAGCACGTCGCTCCAGCAGTGCCTCTGAGGATGCTCACCGCAGTTGTGAGCAAAATGTCAGGTCGTAAAAACCTAGGACCACGGCATAACAGCTGGGAAATTGTAGACCATATTAAACTGAAATACAGTAAAACTTGTTCAAAGCGGAATCGTATGGGACCAAAAGAATTTTCAAAATTGGACAAGTTTCCGGATTACACAAAATACACTAGGCTACATAAATGTTATCAATTACTGTACCATGCGCCACAAATGTGAATTTGTAATATGCAAATACTGTAATTAATTACAAACCTTAATTCCTGTACAGAAAATATTCTTCACTTTATATTTATATACAGTAAAATACTACATTATTATTAACACAATATAATTATGCAATTACTGTAGGCTAACTATTTTCTTGCCTCATTATCCCTAGGTTTATTTCACTTTTTTTCGCCACATATTGGGACATGGGGCTGGACAAAGGCAAGTTTTTAGCCCGCCCATTTACAAACCATTTCCACACTATTTCATTAATTTCTTCATTTCCCATCTTGTTTGCTTTTCTCTTCATTTGTCCGTTCCCCTTCATCCACTCCTCACTTATATTATCTTTGTTCTTTTAAGTTTCGTAAATTTGCGTTTTACCGGATTTGAAACGCAAAATTATTTTGTGCACAGAAAGTTTGTCTCTCTCACTCGCCTCGATCACCTTCATTTTTTCTTGGAGCGTGAGCGATACGTACTTTTTGTTCGACATGATGCTACAAGCAGTACAAGCCAACTGAAACTGAAGCCTGGCAGAAAATAGAAAACAAACAGGTAGCAGATTTCTTGACTATTGGGTAAATTCCATTGTTGGCCGAAAAATACGCCACTGCCGAGTATACTCTAATGGAACTCTCAGGGCTGTACAATATTCGTGCTAAGAAGTAACGTGTTCACACAGACGTGAATAACTAAATATATATTGTAATGCAGTAGAACATACAATGCTGCTTTTCCGCATTATAGAATAAATTGCTACTTAAATCTTAAAATTTGTATTCCGTTTCCACGTTAAGCACGTTCCATTTTATACAAAATATTGACATTTAAAAATGTATTGCGTGCGTCGGGACCGAAATATTTGTACGCTTTGGACAGATTTCTGGATTATACACGTGCCGCTTTGAACAAGTTTTACTGTATTTCCTTCTAGTGGAATGACAGTGTAGGGAATTCTTTAATGTGATATTTTACAAAAGACTCTGTCTCCCCATATGTCTTAGAGCATCCGCATTGCTTCTGTTGTATGTGTTGTCCTGTTTGAATTTGGCTTCAGAGTATGGGAAAATTACTGAGAATTATCTTTCGATACACTTGTTGTGATTTATCGACATTTTAATTTTATAGTCTGTTTTTCCTAAGGAAGGAAAGATCCCACCACTATTTTCAAACCGTACAACCTTCCCTTTCTAAAGCAGAGTTAGTGGTATAGGACGTTTCACAACTATGACTACAACTACAACTGCATTGAAGACTGAGATCATATATGTGGTTATAATACCCATGCACAAAACTACATTTAAATTATAGTTTATAAGAACAAGAAATAGTTGAACATGTAATTTATTAGGGCGTATAGATAATAATTACGGTAATTAACCCTATATATACCAAATTATGGTGTGGCTTGAAACCACATTTATAATGTTTCTTGGAAATCCATAGTAGCCTAAGTTTAATCCTCTCAAAATCCTTTCCATTCCATTAAGGTCACAACTCTTCAGTAGAAATAATTTTCTTTTCCTAGAATGGTAAAATAGAATTTGTCAAAGAAGGAGCAGTTTTTGAATAGAAATGTGTTATGACAATATAGAAGTCTCATTGAAAAGGGATAAATGCTGTGAAAACCCACATTATACCTGAGTGGTCCTCACTTCTCCCTGACAAAGAAATAAACCATACTTTTGTCAGAATACCTATTATAAAAGCGAATGTTACTTCAAGTTAAAAAAGGATTATATTATGTAGCCTGTGTTTTAAATGTACAACCTTACCTCAAACTATATTTGAAGTACTTGCATGAGGATCATCGTCATCAGAGTGATTCCGTTCATTGTGTGTAGATTTACTTTCTTCAAGATTAATGATGAACCGATCGGATATAGCATATCATACAGTCCCAGTAATACTCTTCCACTCCTTTAGCGTGATGACAGGCCCTAAACCAATTCTCAGTAGTAATAGATGACACGGCATCTTGAAATACAGTTTTAAGGTGTTGCATTGTGAATTTCGTGTTATTCTTTCCAACAAACCCCTTCACTTGTGCCCATATGAGTTCAGTAGGGTTGAACTCACAATGATAAGGGGGTAAGCATACAACTTCGCCCCTATGTTTTAGCCATATTGTCTACTATGTAGGTTTTAAATTTTGGTTTGTGTAATTGCACTTTTTTATAGAGGGACGTTTTTACCATTCTGTCATCAAAATTAATGTTACTTTTTCTTAGCCACTGTTTCATTTCTTCTTTATTCATACCGGTATTTGAATTTGGCGCTCGGCATAATTCTTCAGAATGATAACTGGCATTATCCATAACTATTGTCGAATTGTCTGATATATTCGGGAGAAGTTGTTCTTGAAACCATTTTTTAAACCTTTGACTGTCCATTTCTTCATGGTTTTTTTTAGTCGATTTTGAATTAAATACCACGAGACCATTTGCCACAAATCCTGTTTCACCTCCGGCATGTAGAATTATTAACCTGGAACCTTTACCTGTTGGAACTTTCAAGTCGTCCTTCCTGTCATCAAGAGTTCACATCTTTTCTCTAGTCATGTTTACATTGACCCACGTTTCATCTAAGAAAATGATCGATCTCCCCAATGCCCTTACATCTCTCATTTTTCTAAGGTATTCATTATGTCGATTCACTTTATCGCCTCGCTCCATTAAGAACTTACGATTTGCATTGTTCTCGCAGTAATGAAACCTTATACTTTAAATGATCTTCCACAATGAAGATCGAGATAATGTGAGCCCAACAAAATATCATTCAAAGATGGAATAGATCCTTCCTTATAGAGACTCAGAACACATCGTCTCAAAGCATCTTTATCAAATTTATCAGGTCTAGTAACCGTACAATCATGTTTTCGCTTCTTTTGAAGGGCTTTTCAATTTTTCTTCCCTTTTCTTTTTGTTTAGGTACTGATAAATCACAGTTTTAGAAATACCTGTTGCTTTCACAGTTCTCTCGACCACTTTGTCTATGGAAATCGAAGGCCTTTCATTTTTCTTATCATATTCACTCTGAAAGAAGGCATGTACTTTACATACAGTTTCTTTCGTTTCTGAGTGAATGGGCTTTCCCTTTCCCCCGATCAAACAAATAGTGAGGATGAGGAATATAAAAAATAATAAGCTCATAACTAGATCCATTTTGTTACAAAACTCACAAAACGCTATTTTTTAACTGCACTAACTTCCTATTTCCTTCATAAACGTGGCATAATTAAACAAACACTCGTTAAACACGCACTAAACACTCACATAGGAACCTTCAATATGGGGTAAACAGCAATCACTCACCCTGTAGCCAAGGTCACTTAACTCCTCCCACTCTTCCCCATCCTCCTTAAACATTATTGGCTTTCCCTCTCGCAGTGTTCGAACGAGTAGATGGGATCTTTCCTTCCTTAGGAAAAACAGACTATAATATCTTACAAAGTTTAGAATTGGCTTGAACCATCGGTCTTTTAGATATATTACACCTCTATAAAAGTGGTGAATTATCAACATTTTAATTATAATCTCTTACAAAGTTTAGCATTGGCTCGAACCATCGGCCTTTTAGAAATACCTGTTAACCTGTTAACATGGTTAATCAGGAGTTCACTCTATTAAAAGCTGGTATAATCTTTATTACAATAATTATTTTTTTGGCCTTATTGTAAAAATAAATTAACCCTTTGTATAAAGAATAAAGCTAATGCTTACTTTTTGAAAATGGTCTTTATATAGTATTATTGAAATTACCTGAGAGCTCACTTGATTTCAAGTCTTCTTCTGTATCAATGCCTTCACCATCTTCTGAACAGCTCTTCTCATATAATCTCTGGCGGGTCAAATAGAGACGAGCCAATGGTTTCATTTCCTCTCCTGTTGGGTCGAAAAATGGAGATTTCGGGTCATTTGGATAGCTGGATGTAATTCGACGAATTTGCTCACGGGGTGTTGTAGGCAAATCTGGAGACTGAATAAAGGCCAAACTTTGATACTTACAATTGCCTGAAAATAATTCTCATTGTTATTGAATAAATTTATTAATTGGAACTTTTATTTTTGTCCATGAATAAATTAGACATTAAACATTCTTCTTTACTGTACAGACTGGCCAGCATTAACAGTAATCTCAAGGTTTCATAAATAATGTTTTTCTGTAAATTTAGGTACCATAGAAAATTATGTATCTGGATTTACTGCCGATAATATCACCGGTACTGAATTTGTAAATTTTTTCTAGGGGGAACCCATAAATTTATATACAGGTATTTGTTTATTTATTTTCATTTTATGAAACCAAACTGTCAGTTATAGTCAAACTACCTTTTTAAGTGAACTCATAGAAATTACATTACAATAAGAACAACCAATGCAGCCAACTTGTCATGTAGGCATTGAATCTATAGGAACCGTGCAGGTAAGGTGATTGTCATGACAAGAATAGGAGATCCTAATAATGGTTTTTTATTTTAAAAAGGGTTGACAAAATATATGTCAATTTCACATGTAACTTTTTCCTCCCTACGTTTATGCTGGAGCGATGAATACCAGATCTTTATTTTGCTGGAGCACCGTTCTGGCCCAATTTCAGCACTGAATATCTACACTGGGAGAATTACGTGTTGTTGTTCAATAATAATTGTATTTCTCATGTATATTTTGTTGTATAGGCTATGTTATGTAATATTGTATGTTTATTTGACTAGGCCCATTCAGACCTTGTACTTTTGAATCATTGTATGTTTCTGGCAATAAATTGAAATTAAAAGATATAAATTAATTTCAGAACTGTAGTTTCTATCTGAATTAGGGGAATTAGTCTCTATTCAAATTGAGGAGCGACTTGATAGAGAAGTAGCATCTCCAGTCACAGAAACCGCCATTAACGGCCATGCATGTTGGCATGCTGACCACATGACCCCCCACACCTGCCATCTGCCTATGGTAGATGTTGCAGCAGTCAGGTGGTAGGCCTAGTCCCTTCTGGGCTTAGACTCATGAAGGGGGTTAATGAATGCCAGTATGGCTTCAGGAAAGGACGATCTACTGATGATGCCATCAATGAAGTAATGGAGAGAATTCGGACCTCAGAACGTAAATACGTAATGGCCATCTTTATAGACATTGCTGGTGCCTTTGATAACTTGTGGTGGCCCTATCTCTTCAAGCAATTGCGAAACCTCGAATGCCCCGCCCCACTTTACAGCTCTCTCAGGGATTACTGTGAAAATCGAAGAGTGTATATAGAAGGAACAAATGCCAAACTGCAAAAAAGGATTACAAAAGGCTGTCCTCAGGGCTCGGTCTTAGGACCGACGTTCTGGGACATTGGCATGGAACCTCTTCTGGACCTGTTGCGGGAGAGGGGGGACATCTGTGTAGCTTACGCAGACGATCTTCTCATCCTAGCTCAGGGCGACAGTAGGAGGGAACTTGAAGAACAGGCAAACTCTGCACTGAGGGCTGTGGATGAGTGGTGCAGTGAGGCAAAACTGCGTATTGCGGCAAATAAAACCACATACGTTGTTTTGAAAGGCAAATTGAAGAGGCGTCCCACCATAAGACTGAATGACAACGTAATCTCAAGATCGAAGTCGGCAAAGTACCTTGGAGTATACATGGATGAAAACTGCAGATTCAAACCCCATGTGGAGATGGTGCGTCTTAAGGGTGAGAAGATAATGATGAAACTCGCCAATATTGGAATGAGGAAGTTCAAAGTTAATCTGCAAACAATTAAGACGTACCATAGTGCTATCTTAGCCGCCATTGTTGGGTATGGGGCTGCAGTTTGGGCTCATAAAGCCAATGAAGTGTATGTTAAAAGAATGCTTAGGAGATCCCAAAGGAAAATTCTGATAAGGTTCACCGGTGCATTTAGAACAACTCCAACTCTCGCTCTGCTTGTGGCCACTGGTATATGGCCTCTCGACCTCCTTGTCAGGTGGAAGGGAGCCATGTACTGGAGGAAGAAGGAAAGAATGGATAAAATTGAGAGTATTGTGGGTCTCCGAACTCTGGATAAAACCAGAATTAGGAGACACCTCATACACGAGTGGCAGGAGGAATGGACCGCGGCAGAAGCGGGAGCTAGGACCAGAGAATACTTCCCGAACATCCAGGAGCGACTGCGACTGCGACATGTGACACCGAGCAAAGGTATGATACACTTCATCACGGGCCATGGTCCGTATGGAGTGTACCTGCACAAAATTAAGAGAAGACAGACAGATGAATGCGGAACTTGCGAGGGAGTCACAGAGTCAGCAGAGCACGTCTTGTTCGAGTGTACCGGTGCCTCTGAAGAAGTGAAAGAACTTAGAACAACTGTACAGGGTTTCCAGATTGCAGACTTGTTGAGGCGAAAAGACAAATACTCTTTACTTGAGACTCTGACAGACGTTGTCTCCAAGGAGGCAGCAGAGACGTTCAGGGTTGACAGAGTGGACAGAATAAACAGACACAGACAAGACGAAGACGAAAACAATGAAACTCTTACTCCCTCCAGGAGATCCAGTCGCCTACAGAGTGCTCAGAACCCTGTGGAGATTAGGGAGCCGGAAGCTCAACCACATGTGGAAGAGCAACCGGAACCCGAAGCCATAAACAGGAGGAGGGAACTCTGGGAATCCACAGCAAGATGAGAAGAGTGGGGGCGGCGAGAAGACTTCGGGAGAGGAAAGAGGAAGACTATAGACAATATTTGCAAGTGAAAGTGTAAAATGTGAAATTATATTATAGTAGGAGTAGAAATTTTCATTTTCATTTAACTAGAGTAGAAGCTGGAGCACACCGAAGAACAACATTGAAATGTAAATTTAAATGAATACCGGTGAGCTTCAGCTATAGTGTTAGTAAAATAGCTCTAGAAGCAATAGTTTTATCTTTTATTTCATTTATAGTGTAGTATAGTATAGTGTAGTTTAAGTTCCGACTACTGGTCTCCAGTAGAAGGAACAAGTAGAGTAGGTTTTATTATTATTATTATTATTATTATTATTATTATTATTATTATTATTATTATTATTATTATTATTTTTCTTTTTTTCCTTTTCTTCTTTCTTAATAAAAGGACATATAGAATAATAGAATACTGTTCAAAGCATAGAAAAATTTGTCCTTAGTATATAATAATTGTAAAATGAACATTTGTATAAAGGCAATTAATAAAAGCCATGCGAGTAAGTCCTGGCTTTTATTAAAGATGCCAGGATGAAAGAAATAAAGGACGACTATTATTATAGTCCCTTCTGGGATGTAGCACTACGGAGTTTTGTTTTTTGTTTTTTTTTAGTGTTTGAGACTGATATTAATGTTACTTTTTAATTTTCAGCTGTTAATGAGATAGGAACAACTGGAAATTCGAGAGCCAGCCCAGTAAATAAATATATCAAGGCCCAGAGATGGTTTAAGGAATTTAGGGGCCCCCTACAAGATTTATTGTTGGTGCTCCCTCACATTCATCGCAGATTTATGAAGCATAACCTACTTAGATGCAGATATTACGTAAACTTCCACTGATAGTTTAGTTTCACATACTACATTAGAGAACATTCAGGAAGAACATAATCTGAGAGTGCACCTGTCCCACTGCAGCTATGGAGGCCTTAATAGGCTTGACACCTCTGCATATTGAGGTAAAGAAGGTTGCCTTATCATGAGACTGCAAAGAAATATGAGTTTCAAATCTGGTGACCTGACTAGTCACCTGAAAATTCTCCGTGAAATTAAGGAGGAGAATCTCATTACGCTATGGGACTGGATGACAGCTAAACCCAACCTGGATCATTCCTTTACAGTCACAATTATTGAACGTCAAACTTGGAATGAGCAAGGACCTAGCTTTGGAAATGAGTCACTTGTATGGTTCATGGATGGCTCAAAAATGGATGGGAAAACTGGCGTAGGAGTTTATGGGCCCAACTTTGCCCTAGCAAAAGCTCTTGGCCAAGAACCCACTATATTCCAAGCCATTGAAATATGTGCTCATGTAAATGTTAGTAAAGGCATTCGTGGTGCCAGAGTCTATATCCTATTGGACAGTCAAGCAGCGTTAAAGGCTCTTAGTGCTCGCACCATTGAGTCAAAGTGTGTTGAGGACTGTCTGTTGATACTATATCAGCTGGTAAAACACAATAAGGTTATGTTAAAGTGGGTACCAGGCATGAAGGAATAGAGGGCAATGAAATTGCTGATCGCTTAGCTGAAGAAGGGGCAAATACTCCTTTTATTGGCCCAGAACCATTCTGTAGAGTACCAGGTGGCTGTATCAAAGGAAAGATAAAAGCCTGACAGGAAAACAAGTAACTAATGGAAACATGTTCAAAAGTTAAATTATGCAAAACAGTTCATTCAACTGTCAGTGAAAAGATAAAAAAAAAGATCCTCACACTCAGCAAACAGGAGTTAAGGATAATAAATGGCCTCCTTATTGGACACTGCCCTCTCAAATCATCTTTATAAGATGGGCAAGGCTGAGGTAGATTCTGCTTAGAGGAAAAAGAAACAGCAGGGCACATACTTTGCAAATGCGAAGCAATTGCCCATCAAAGAATAAGGCATCTGGGGTTTGCTTTTCCGAATCAAGGACAGATTGCCTCAACATCACCCAAAAGAATTATAGACTACATTACAAGCATTAAATTAAAGTGGGACTGCCACAATGCATTACTGTGGCACGATGCAGTCACATATGGATGTTTATGGGTGTCTGTTTCCTTCAGTATCCTCCATCTGGTAACCATAATCCACATCCCTTGTAGGCCTACACAGTTATGAACTTCAAGAAATTCATTATTCAAACTGTTCAACTTATAAACACTTGCAGCTCCACTTACGTCTCATTTTTATGAAATTAAAGAAATTCATTTGCAATGCCATATTGTAAGTTATAATCAGTTCTGTTTTCTGTTGGTATGGCATGATATGCTTACTGGTAAATTTATGGGATTGTATATTTAAAGCACTTAAAACTTGAACAGGAAAATAATTGCCTTACACGTAAGAAATTATGATTTTTTTAAATAACTGAATATAAATTAAAGCAAGCGATAAATAGGATTACCATCTTGGCTAGAGTCATTCATGGTTTTAAAGTTTCCATTCACTATCCTGGGCTCGGATAAACTGAGACCAGATGACATAAGGAGAACTAACCCAAGATCTATCCTGTCATTCTTGAAGGCAACGGGACTTGAATGAATTCTCCACTAAGAGGGGCACAATGGGCCCAATTATGTGGCCTACGTGCACGGGACCGAAAGGGCCCAACCAATTCATTTTCATTCATTTAATTCCATTCACTACCATACAGATTCTGACTTATCTATAATCAAAGCAAAGACTGCATATTATTGTCCATGTACTTATGCAGCCACCTTCTGCTGCTGACATCAGCTAAGATGTGAAGAAAAATCAAAGGGAAAAGTTACACTATCATTAATCAGTGGCACATTACCATATGTACAAGAATTCTTGTATGCATACAAGATTTTTACATGATGTTAAAGGTATGTGAATTGCATTACTCAATTTTTCAACAGTATTACCGGTATTTAAAATATTTGTGAGTAAAGTAATTTGCTAAATATAGAGTTTATAGAGGAGCTGCCATCTTTCTTGTGTGCAGATGTCTTTTTTTGAGTGCACTAATGACAAGAGTGCCAGTAAACTTTTTTCCAGAAAAAAACAAGCACTGATTGTGAATAATCATCTTAAAAGTCCATAAAACTAACTGGTCAAGTTCTCAGTCCACATTAAGTTGAGTTTGCAGGGCAGTACTGTACTTCCAAAATGTGTACTTCTAATACTGAAGGAATGAATACGTATTTTATAAGATACCGTCCCATTTAGGTTCACTTCAGCCTTATGACTGTATTATATAACCCAGTAGAGATCTGGAGATGGCCAGGTACTCGAGCTTCACGTTTAAGCCTTCCCAGATTGAATCATCACTGGTGAGATCAGACTTGGCTACCATGTATCCTTCTGTATGCGACTTCTGAATCAGAAGGTAGCCTCTTGCTCTCAAGGCCATGGGAGTTGCACAAAACTACATATCCACCAGAGTGCAACTGTGATTTGTGGGTCTAATTGTGCAGTTTGTATCACATGATAGATTATTACTGCATTGGTCATCATAGTATTGCTGGAGAGAGAATCTGGGCCAGGCTTGACACTACTATTGAAGGAAGCTTATTGAAGGAAACCCTAATTTCATAATAAGGTTGCTAATTCACAAATCAAGAAAGCTAGTAAATCTGTGTGTATGAATGCTAGCTGGTTTGTTTCACAGTAAAACAGCTTTAAAAAAACTCAAAGGCACCGAGTTTTTGTCCTGAAATAGGGTTATTTCCTTAAAAGGGGGTTTGCTTTAAATGAACAAAAAATGTACTGGTAGAAATATATGTAATGTACAGTATGTTAATACATTTTATATTAATAACAAAACTCCAATAAGTGCATTTCAACACAAGGGGCAATGAAATCAGAAAAGAAAATTTATGAAATTGAAAATAGAAATTAAGTTATTCAATTTGATTAAATACAGGGTGTTTCAAAATGAATATCGGAATTTTAAAGCTTTGTAGAATTAAATACATTTAACATACAATTATAAATAATACATCAAATGAAAGAGCAACTCAAACAGTTTTTCCTACAAGTGTTCAGTGTGAGCACCATTCGTTACACGGCACACATCGAGTCGATAGGAGAGTTCTTCCCAAACCTTGATCTGTGTGGAATGATAATTCTTTCACACCAGCCGTGTGTAGGCTAAGATGGACGCGTGAAGTCAGAATGAAAAATTCAATGCCATAGCCGGGATTTGAACCAGGATCTTCGGCTCTCGGTGCCGATGCTCTAACCAACTGAGGTACCATGGCAACGTGCCGGTACAACATTAAATTCTCCAACTGACTCACAATCCCAGAATACCACCAGGCGTTCTCAATATGAGATACGAACCCAGTGGTGACTTACAAGCTGTAAGTGCTTAAAGACCCGGGCTTTATAGTAAACCACTAGTAGGTCACAGTGGAAGGATAATTCTTTCACACCGGCCATGTGTAGGCTAAGATGGATACGTGAAGTCAGAATGAAAAATTCAATGCCATAGCCGGGATTTGAACCAGGATCTTCGGCTCTTGATCTGTGTGTCTGGAGTAATTGTTGCAACAACTGCTTCAATCCTGTGTCTTAAGTCCGGTGGGCCAGGTGGTAGTGGCGGCACATACACTTGATCCTTTATGAATCCCCAAAGGTAAAAATCACATGGCATCAGATCAGGTGAACATGGAGGCCATGCAAAACAAGCTCTACCATCAGGCCCCTTGCGGCCAATCCAGAGGTCGGGACAACATCGTTTAACCATTCGCTAACTGAGTGATGCCAGTGAGGTGGTGCACCTTCTTGTTGCCAAATAAAGTTCTCTGGTTCAGCTTCTTCCAATTGAGGAAAGAGCCATAGTTGTAGCGCATCAAGATAGCAATTACCAATTACACTTGCTTCAAGGAAAAGAAGGAAATACGGAAAGCACGTTGCACTGTTACTACAGATTCCGCCTTTGCATACTGTAACACAGAAAAAACTTTCTGCTCAATAGTCGCCATCTTTGCTACTAGCGCTTTCTAATGGGATACGGAGGAAACAGTGCATGCGCACAGGAGTACCAACAAAACTGTTTGAGTTGCTCTTTCATTTGATGCATTATTTACGGTATAATTGTATGTTAAATGTACTAAATTCTTCAAAGCCTTAAACCCCGATATTCATTTTGAAACACGGTGAATTATTGTGAGGTTCATCTAGAAAGTAAGTTCCGATCACGTCCAGAGATGGCATGACTAGTTGGACATGCATGTAAGTGGGTAGCAGTAGAGAGGGGATATGTGGGAATGCTGCAGTGCAGTTTCAGTCTTGTGATACCAGCAGTTTTAGAACAGCACTAGGAGAAAGTGATTGTATTGATACTGTCTCCTGCCAACTGATAACAAGAAGCATTATGCTTTTGCATGACAATGCACAACCTCATACAGCCAATGTCACATGGAATCCGTTGCTTTGGTTTGGATTGGATTAGAGATCTTCGACAATCCACCCCATAGCCCCAACCTCGCACCAAGTGACTTCCATCTCTTCCCCAAAGGAGCTCGGCTTGGTCCTGGTGAACTGATATAATGTTATGGAAAACTGGAAAAGTTTGGCAAAATGTTTTGTTACATGAGTAACAAGAAGGAAGCTCCACGGAGAAGGGAATAGACAACTGAATGAGGATGGTCGGTGGTCAGTGAGAGGCCAGCGACTAGTACATGATCCTGGGCCCGACCCCAAGATGTGGTAGCCCTGTGTAGAGAAGTAGCCAATGAATCTCTTTAAATATTGCAATAATTATTTCATACTTATTGGTGTTTTTGTTTTCTTTATCAGCGATCGGAACTTACTTTCTGGAAGATATCAATAAATTTTATTTATTGCAGATACTGATAAGAAGCAAATTTTTCTCTGCTGTTGAGTTACCAGTATTTGAAGCACGCTGATGCATGAATGAATATTTTAACACTGTTTGTTGCATTTGTTAGAAATTATTCTAACTGAAATGTTTTTTTAATACGTAATTTCTTTTTCAGAGTAACTGCAGCAGAAATGAAATGCTTAAGAAGAATCGCAGGGAAAACAAGACGTGACTTAGTTCGGAATCAAATAATAAGGGAAGGACTTCACCAACCCCCGGTAGAAAAACGCCTGGCCCAAAGACAGTTAAGATGGTTTGGACACGTTACAAGGATGGAGGAAAACAGGAAGCCACGACAATTCATGGAAGCAAGGCCGATAGGAGGTCGCTCAAGAGGAAGGCCAAGAACTACATACGAAGACTGCATAGAGGAAATGGGAAGAAAGATCTCCAAAAGCAAATCAGAATTGAAAAGGATGGCACAGGACAGAAGGATGTGGAAAGCCTTAATTGAGGACCCCCCAACGCTCTAAAGGCATCATGGGGAAGATGAAGGAGAAGAAGAAGAAGAATTTCTTTTTCAATATCTTTAAAATATAACCAAAACAATAACTTCTTAAAAAAAATACTTTCTGTATTCAAAACAAAGCTTTTTTCACATGGCTATTGAGTTAGATTTATTTCACCAGTTTAGAAATTCATTATTATTGTAAATTCTCAAAATATTTATTCTGTGAAAACAGTTCTTTCTAAATGTGAGAATTATATGCATTGCTCTTATGGTTATTATGTAGGGAATTCCGATTATGTTCCTTAAAAACAGATATACCCTAAATTTGGGAACATTAAAAAGTGACTTACTTCCTATACTACTTTATACAATCAATGTGAAAATTATGAAAGAAGTCTGCATTGATTATTCTTATTTTATATATTTTTCTTCTTAAGAATACTCACAATATAGGTGATTCCATTATCTGTACCAGCATCCCAAGGATATAGATTCAGCACTTTTTGTTCAATCCAACTGCAGTTTCTAAGACACAGTTCCAAACCAGAAACTCCAACAATCCAATCAGGAGAAGGGTCTATTTGGAAGAAATATTAACAAAATTATTTCCTTTAACATTTGAACAGTTTAAATGTATATCAGTGAAATTTTATTTGAAACTAAAAATAGTCAAAAGTTTATAGAGGTATCAGAGACTGGAATTTTCCATTTGAATAACACTTGTACTTTGGTTCAACTACATCACCAGTCACTATTTTTTTTAATATAAGTTGTTTAGCATTCAGTGATGCAAGTAGATCTCGTCAAAAATTATAAAATAGGCCTACAGAAATGAAGATAAATTAAAAATACAGGGTCCGTTGAACAAGACCCGATTTTTATTGAGAAAGAAAATTAAGTAAATCACTATATAGGAAAATAGCAAATGTTTTCTTGAATAATTTAATCCCCGGATTAGCTTTTTAGAAGCAATAATTGTGAATTTACATTAAAACGATTGCCGAACTATATAGCGTGGATGAACATTAAAAGACGAGGTTAAGAGGCCGGAGAGAAGCAATACACGTGCAAATGATACCGCGAATGCGCACAATGTACATAGCACCAAAAGTTCACTCTTTCGTCTCTAACTTATGATATGGTAACTGAAACCTTTTATATTAAAGACTTACGTCTACAACTGTACCTACCATCCACCACCGCATGTGAAAGTCTCATGGAAGTGCTATACGCAAAAAAGAGGGACATCTGGATGGAATTATATAGCAAAGACACAATGACAACAGCGGATTCGACTCTAGGGAAACATGAACTGAGGCATATAATGACTCGCTTTGCTGTCCATGGTTTCCACCACAAAATATGCATAAGTAAGAAATACCACCAGCCCTGTGGAAACTGTTTCTGTGAATTGTGTGAAGCGAGTTATAAATCGTATCACCTGCCCTCAGCGGAAGGAATCATTAAATAAATTCTCCCAAACACATATAAACTTAACCTAACAAACCGAACCTAACATAACAAACCTAACCTAACCTAACCTAACCAACCTAACCTAACCAACCTAACCTAACCAACCTAACCTAACCTAACCTAACCTAACCTAACCTAACCTAACCTAACCTAACCTAACGTAAATTAACTTAACCTAACAACCATGAGATTGGGGTAGATGCAAATGCTGAAAAATCTGCCTGCTACACACCGGAAACAGAACTAAATATCAAATAATTACGGAAAAAATACTCTTCACTTACTTTAAAGGGGGAAGCGTTCCTGAATGTGTTGCAGAAGGATCTGAAACGGAACCGCTCTTCTGCAGTACGTTTCCCTCCACATAAATTCATCAATGTGCCCGGCCAAGAGGGAGCTCCAAAGGACATTTGTCTGCCGACAAAATCGCTTTAAGCAGGACCAGTAGCCTTCTACGGCGTTGGTACATACACCGGTCACCGGATCTACAAAGTTTCTGCTGTGATTTACAGTTCGGTGTATGTACCCTAATTGATTCAGGCCCCTGTAAGCACGCCACTCATCAGTCCAAATTTCGGTACCCGGACGCACAAAATTTTGAATGACAGGAAATATATTTTGGCGATTTCTCCTAACTACAAATATTACAACCCCCTTTTTTCTAATACGTCGTAAATGCCAATTACCCACTTTTCTCTAATAACTCTGCCAACGTTTTGTTTTCTTTTAGTAACGCATGATTCATCAATTTGCACCGTACGTCCGGGACCACCAAACAAAAATCTTGCTGGGTCATTAATTATTTTCCACGATGCAATGTCTCGGCAATACGAGTAGTGCTGTACTATGGTCCTCTTCGATATTGATGTCAAATCGTGGGCTTGCTTCACAGAAATGTTATTGGACCATAAAAACATAATTTCAAATTCCGTGCCTAAAGATATGTGAGAACTATCAAAAAAATGTGCCAGTAGTAATGGACCTAAAAATTTTGCACCGTATACAATATGAACAATCTTGATATGGTAATCTTGATTTTGTCTCAAAACACAATTTCTTCTGCACCTATTACACCTTCCACAATTTTTTAACAATCCAGAGTTCTGTAATTGAACAATAATTTCTCTGTCTTCGGCCAAAAAGAACGTAACAAGTTGTTTATAGTTCCGAATATTTAATATGCCTGCCATTACTGTACAGATTAGACGCACTCTACTCTCAAAGTAAATTCAATCGCCATGGCTGCTAATATGAATGAGCAGAAGAAAATAATCCGTTATATTTATGTTTTTAATTAATGAAATATACAAAACATCTCTTCAATCCAGGCCTAAAATAAGAGTATATAACGCAAGTCATATTTTTCAATTAAATAGCATTTTGTAATTCAGTAATAATAATCTCTATGTCTTTGGTCAAAAAGAACAATTTGTTCGTAATTTCGAATGTTCAATGTGCCCGCCTTTACTGTACAGACTAGTGGACTAGTCGCGCCATACCTGTTAGATAATCGATTATCGAGAAGTCAAGATCAATCGCCATGACGTTGGATGAATGCGCAGATAAAAATAATCCGTTATATTAATATTTTTAATACATGAAATATACAATAAATCGCTTTAATCCGGGGCTGAAATAAAAGTATATAACACAAGTCATAATATGTTGATAGTTATAACTTAATTCTGTTTGTAAATAAAAATCGGGTCTTCGACTCCCGTGCCAAAATACATAATACACAATACAAATAAAATATTCAGAAACTTTATTTTTAGCATTTCATTAATTGAGTAAAACTAATTTCTAATTTCTTAAACAATGCCAAAGGCAGATACAGTAGAACCTCGATTTAACGCAACCTCAATTTAATGTTTTCCCACATTTTATGTTAAATTTTGAAAACCCCAAACATTACCACATATAAATGAATGTATAAGAAATTTGATTTAACATTATTCCTTGTACTGCAAAACCCGCTTTTAACGTATACAATTTTTGGCTATCAAGATTTTTTTTTTCCTGTGGAAATGTCAGAAAAATGCTAAAATGTAATCTTTGATATATCATGCTTTACAGAGATCTGGCAACATGGATTAGCCTCCCTCACCCCTTTGTGCTAACTGCCGATTTCTGTAGTGTCAGGCTGACTGCCTTGTGCATGACCTTGGTAGCTTACTCGCATGGCCCGCACAGAACACGTGGCCCGTTTGCTTTGTGCTTCCTTGTAAGCAAGTGTACATCTTATCATGGTTTACGAAGCTTATTTTATACATTACTGTTAAATAAGTAGCTCGAGTGATGGCTACAAAGAGGAAAACACTGTCTCTCAGTGACAAAGTGGACATTATACATGCAGTTGAAAAAAATGCAATGGTTAAGGTATCCGAAATGGCGAGGTGGTTAGGCATGGCTACATCAACCTTGGCAGGAATTTTGAAAAACAAGACCAACATTTTGGACGAGGAAGGAAAGTGTGGCTCAACATCTAAGAAGAGAAAAAAACATTAAGCACTCACCGCATGAAGAGTTGGAAGAAGTATTGATGGAGTGGTCCAATGGTGCACGTGCACAAGGACTCCCAATAGACGGATCATACATAAAAGAAAAAGCATCCCTTGTTGCGGCAAAACTTGGTATAGAAGACTTCAAAACTTTGAATGGATGGCTGGATTGATTTAAGAAGAGGCATGGCGTTACTTGCAGGGCAGTGTGTGGAGAGAGTGCTGATGTTAATGACGACACTGTGCAGCACTGAAGACAAACACTCTACCATCCTTACTGCAAGGCTATGATCCATGAGATATTTATAATGTTGATGAAACTGGACTCTTTTACCACCTAATGCCTGCTAGAACTCTAAGCCTAAAAGGTGAAGCATGTCATGGTGGCAAACTCAGTAAGGAGCGAATCACAGTGGTCCTTTGTGCACCCATAAATTGCAGCCAATTGGCATTGGCAAGTACACCAAACCAAGGTGCTTCAAAAGGATCGCAAAGCTGCCATGCAAGTATTACAACAACAAGAACGCATGGATGACCACAGTACTCTTCACCAAGTTTCTACAGTCTTTCGATGCACAAATGGGTGCAACGAACAGAAAAGTAATTCTGTTCATGGATATGTGCCCAGCTCATCCATTAGACCAGTCACATCTGAGAAATGTGAAAGTACACTTCTTTCCCCTCCTAAGTGCACCAGCAAGTTACCAGCCCCTGGACTTAAGAATTATTCACAGTTTCAAGGCCAAGTATCGTAAAACACTAGTCAGGAAAGCTGTAGCATACATAGACAGGGGAGACAAGCTGAACATATTGTAAGCTATGCACATGTTGACAGCAGTTTGGAATTCTGTATCGACAGATAAAATGGTGAACTGCTTCAATAAGGCTGGCTTTGGAGACAGCAAGAGCAGATGAAGTAGATGTGCAGGAAAATGCTGATGAAGAGGACTGGCAATTGATCTGTGAGGATGATCCAGTTGACTTCGAACAGTATGTGACTTGCGATGACAATGAATGTTGTCACTACTGAAGTTTAGGATGTGGAGGAAATCTGTTCCAGCAAGGTGCAGGGAGATGAGGAAGAAGAGGAGGATGATGATGAAACTTCAAAGCAAACGCCAATGTTTGGAGATGCTGTGGCAAGTTTTGAAGTGGTGCGGAACTACCTTCTGTCTTTCGAGGTGGATGCAGCTACTGTTCAGCACATAAATGAAGTAGAGAGGGACATCTTGAATGTCCAACAGCGGCGTCCAAAAGAGCAGACAACTCTTCTAGATTTTTTCAGAAAATAGAAAGTTATGTTTGCTATTAGATATTCTTTTTAAGCTAAGGGGAAAAAACATAATTCCAAGATTGCCTGTTGGGCCTAGGCCACCCTAAAAGGCTCTTTTCAGAGCCAACAGGGACCTAATGGGGAAGTGATGTGACTAATATAACCTCTCCTTCCCAGATCAACCTCTACCGTCATGTGGTGGGTCCTGAGTAACGCTAAAGAGGCTCTGGTGATCGTATTTCAATTGCATTGAATACAGTAACATTAATAGCGCAGTATAACATGCAGCACAATAGTGAGCAGCATTACTGGCGTTGAACAGCAGCTGGCCGGCCTTCAACAGCTTGCTAGATGAAAGGTTGCTGGCAGCCAGATGGCTAGGGGAAGGTAGGGGAAGTGGCCATGGTCATAGCAACGCATAACTGTGAGTGGAAGGGGAGCCTGAACATGGCAAGTATTTGGTTTTCACATTGAATGCCATTAAATTAAGTTTTTTTTTACATTAGTTCTTCTTTGATTTCTTAAAAATAGCAAAACCCCTATTTAATGTAAACCCCCATTTAAGGTAAACAATTTTGTACCCCCAGAAAAACGTTAAATGGGGTTCTACTGTATTTGAGTATAGGCTGCAATCTATTGTAATATCAGTTCATCAAAGCTAAAATGAATCAGTGATGTAGGCCTACACAGCATGGAGTCTCCTTGTCAGAAAAAATTGTTGGCTGATTAACTCTTCTGATCTGTTGTATTATACTGTAAGTAAATTAATAAGTCTGCATTGACCCAAAGTGTAAGTTAATTGATTATTTCTTATTATAATGTTAACAAAATAAACACAATCACAGAATGCAAGCTTCTTGGCCATTAAATTTGATATATGAGTGAACCCACAATACACAAAAGACCTGGTGTTGCGTCGTGGATTTACTGATAAATAACCAGTGGCGCCGACTCCATGGGGCCTGAGGGGGCCCGAGCCCCCTCAAAAATTCGTTTGTGGGGGCTCCGCCCCCCCAATAATTTAAGAAAATTATTAGTTATATTATGCTTTGTAAAATCACAAAATTATGTTGGTATTTTTTATTTTCCTTGTTTGACGATAGTTACCTTTTAAAATACATTCAGTAATGAGTTAAAACAAATAATTATTACGGTAGTAAGCAGGTTAACTGAAAACGAGTGGTGTGAATCATGATAGTGTTACGGTGCTGCGGGCACACTTAGAATTTGTCCCGGTGCGCGAACCTTCCTGTAAGGTCTGGCGGGCCAGCGCTGTGGCCGCGGCGACATCAAAAGGACTGGAGCAGAAGTGCCTGGAACCCTCCACCTCGCGTCGCCTTGATGCTTCGAGACATTACGACGCCGTGGCTATATAAAGCCCACCCTGCTGGAGCAGTCATTCAGTGTGGATAGTTTCGTTCAGTGCATGCTGCAGACGTGTTCTTTTATATGACTATATTTTATTCGTTTACTTTAGTCTCTTAGTGTATTGTGAATTAAGTTTGCAATGGATAAATTTGTTACCAAAAAGGTGCGCTTGGAAGTTGATGATACTGCAAGTCAACCTCCGACAATAATTGTGTCATCAATTGCTTCGTCGTCTTCAGGCGAGAACTGTTCACAGCCAAAACCTGGACAATCCGGTAAGGGAAGATCATTTCAGAAGTCTTGGTTAATCAAATATACATGGCTAGAATATGAAGCATCTACCGAAAAAGTTTTTTGCAAAACCTGCAAAGAGGCAGATGCTAAAAATCTATTACAATTTTCTTCAAAAAAAGAAGATGCATTTATTTCCGTAGGGTTTTCTAACTGGAAAAAGGCTTTGGAAAACTTCCGTCTTCATGAAAATACGTTTACGCATAAAGAAGGTGTTCTGAAACTAAATGCCATCACTAACCGAAGTGTGGCCTCCCAATTGAATGAACAGTTAGATAGTGATATGAAGAAAGGCCGTTTAGCTCTTGAGACAATTTTTACTACCGTGCAATTTCTATGCCGACAAGGCCTAGCAATTAGAGGGCACGAAGATGTAAACTCAAATTTTTTTCAATTGTTGGAACTCCGAAAGAATGACGTACCTGAGTTAAAAGATTGGTTAGGGCGTTCGGGGTATAAGTGGACGTCCCACGATATTCAAAACGAGATCATTGATCTACTAGGAAAGTCTGTGTTGAGAAAAGTATTGGCTTCAATCAAGAAGACTGAACATTTTTCTATTATGGTTGACGAAACAAGTGATTCTTCGATTCACGAACAAGTGTCATTTTGTATTCGTACTGTCAATGATTCCTTAATTATCAACGAAGACTTTATTGGCTTATACGAGACCCCCAACACTGAATCACAAACTCTGTTTAGTATTTTAAAAGACGTATTTGCTAGTCTTGATTTGTCAATTGATAACTTAAGAGGACAGTGCTATGATGGTGCCTCGAATATGAGAGGTAAGTTCAAAGGACTAAAAAAGTTAGTTTTGGATATACAACCAAAAGCACGTTATGTGCACTGCACTGCTCACAGTTTAAACTTGGCAGTTGTAGACAGTCTCCGCCATCTTACGTCTATGAGGGATATTATGGCCTTAGCCAAGGACTTAATAAACACCGTAAGGGAATCCAACAAAAGGATGGGACTTTTCAGAAGCATACGCTGTGAGAGCACCAACGACCAAGCTGGTCTACGACCCCTTTGCCCGACTCGATGGACTATGCGAGCTTCTAGTATCTTGAGAATATTGAAAAACTTTGAAGAACTTCTAGAGTTTTTTGAAACATTTTCTGCAGAGGACAAAACAGAGGCAGGTTACAAATGTGCAGGCTACCTTGAGTCAATGTTACAATTCAAAACTTATTTCTTTTTACGTCTTTATTGCCATGCAATGAACCCAGTAGAGGATGTCAATGAAAAAATTCAATGCCCTCATCTAAGTGTTGCTGATCTGGAAAAAATATATGAGGGCTTGATTTGTATATTGAATGGAAGGCGTGATAGTTTTGAACACTTTTGGGAATTGTGTTTAAAAGAAAAACCTTCACAAGTTGATGATCCTTCGCTTCCTCGGAATCGACGTATACCAAAGAAGTATGAAAACAACGAAGCCAGCTCACCGCACACTTTCAAAACCCCAAAGGAATACTACAAAGCTATTTACATTGAAGTTTGTGAAACGGTGCAATCTTGCATTACTGAGCGGTTTGCATCAACTGGACTCACACAGGTCATTGCAGGTGAACAAGAGTGCTTGCTTTTAGTAAACAGAGGTGAAACAAATTTTGAAAAATCAACTGAGTTTTTCAAAAATGACCTAGACATTGAGAGACTGCGCTTACACTTGAATATGTTATCCTATATCGCTAATAAAAAACAACTGGTCTTAAAAAACATGTGTGATGTGAGAAAGTACATTACACAAGAGCCTGCAGTTGGAGAAATGTTATGTGAAGTAGTGAAGTGCATTAAGCTTCTCCAAGTAGTTCCAATCACGACAGCAACAGCAGAACGGTCATTTAGCGCCCTTAGACGTCTGAAGTCATATCTCCGATCAACAATGGGACAGAAACGATTGAACAACTTGCCTGTTCTTCAAGCCCACCGAGATGTTTTGGATGAATTGGATATCCGACCAGTCATCAACGACTTCATATTCAGTAATCCAGTCAGACGGTCGACATTTGCACCTTCTTAAAGACACTCTAGCCCTAATAATGGTATTTAGAGCAATATTAAAAATCTTTATAAAATAGAGAATTAAATACATACAGAATGTTAAATTTTCAGTTTTGAAATATTAGTACTAGTTTAGTACTGTATTTCTATATTACTATAGTACTGTATTAGTTATTTTCAAATACTTAAATATTTTTAGGGTGTAAGACCCAATTAAAGCCCGTTATTAAGTGCCAGTATGGTACTTTATGAGATTGTGTGGGGGAGGAAAAATGTCTGTCCGTCTGTCCGTCTGTCCGTCCGTCCGTGTGTCTGTACGCGCTCTAACTCAAATACGCTTTGTCGAATTTTAATGAAACTTGGTATACACATTTATAATGTCCATGGGAAGAACCCTATTGATATTGGACCAAATCGGTTCACCGGTACCGGAGTAAAACCCAATTTAGTGTATATTTTAAAGGCACCATAACTCACATACGCTTTATCAGATTTTTATGAAACTTGGAATACCTATTTATAATGTCCATGGGAAGACGTCTGTTGATGCTGGACCAAATCGGTTGGCCGGTACCGGAATAATACCCAATTTAGTGCCTTTTTATGGTATCATATAACAAAAGGCGCGGTAACTCAAATACGCTTTATCGGATTTTTATGAAACTTCGTATACTCATTTATAGCGATCATGGCAATAAGCCTTTTGAGTTTGGACTTAATCGGTTGACCAGTACCGAAATAAAGAGTAATTAACAGTCAAATTCATTATAATATTTTGGTTCAATTCGAAGCATTTTGATTGGCTCGCGGCCAACCAATCAGCGAGCGAGTCCCGTTACTAATGTAAATAATGTGGAATTCTGTAACAAGCCCTCAATTCCTCCTGAAACCTTCGTTAGTACAGGAGGGTTAAAAAGAAGGCACCTAATTCAAATGCAAAATCAAATTCTCAGTTCTTTCTTATAGCGTCTTCAATAAATGACAGATTATAAAGCTTCCTTCAGTTGCCATGGACAGTTGCCATCTACATGAAAAACAAATGTTCCCATATGTACGATTATAGATGAAATGCTGTTGTATAATGACTAATTATTTTGCTAAAATTGATTACAATTGAATTGAAGCATTGAATTTTACTTCAGCCTATGTGAGATTAATAATTCCTGACCTCTTAATAAATAAAAACATTAAGCTCTGAGAATTGGGTAGGTTGGTACGCTGCTTCAACGAGGGCCTCATCCTAATTTATCACTCAGATATCGCGAATATTATAGTACTAATTAATGAAATAATTCAATATTGTAACATAATAAATCTAGCAGGCACGATATATAGCCTAATTTCGAAATACGATTATTTTTCTTTTCTGTGAGCTACGACGAGATAGTATTCTCTGGTATTGGACACTGAACATTCGCAGTGTGGTTTGGTGTTGAGGTAAGATGCTTGTCTAGTATTCAAGAGATATCACGTTCGAGTCCACCCTAAAGCAATTTTTTTTTTTTATTATTATCAATTGTGTTAAATTGAGCCTATTCCATTTTTGTGTTGTATTTTGTCAATAACAATGGAAGTATTATATTTTTCTTTAAAAAAAAAACTCGGAATTCATTGACCTACAACATCAATCCTAAAGAATGATAACATTAGCCTATAAATGTTATTTCACGAACACAAACTATCTTTAAAGTTATTGCGTTGAGTTAAAATTGCATAAACCTATACTCAGAACAAAACTACATACCGCTACTTGGAACTATCCTCTTCTTATTGGTTTACTGTTCTATTTCATTGTCAATGCATTTTGTAAAATGTTTACATATTTTAAGAATTTATTATATCAGTGTATACCAATATGAATTAAGGTTAAGAATCAAACTTTAACCTTTGTTCTTCCGTAAGCCCTACATGAATACTGTTATAATTATACCAAATAGAATACAAATATACAATACAAATCCTATATTGTATTTGTATAAACAGAAGGTACATTATTGTGAAATAATTAGCGGAGTTATTTGCCACTGAATTTTGTTAAATGTTTACATATTTTAAAAATTTCAAGTTGCAATACATTTAAATTTGACAAATAATACTATTTTTCACATATGTTTAAAAATAAATAAATAAATAAATAAAACTTATTTTCTGTATATCATAACTGCAATTATAACTGATTTAAAAAGCATACTGGCACTTTGTTATATCAGTTTACCTGATTTTATTTACATACTTTTTGACTGAAAGTATTAGGCATTCTGTATTAACTTTATTAACTGTATTAAAGCATTAACTTTGAGATACTGTTTTTATTTAATGAACCCTCAGCCTTATTCAAAGTAAGCTTAAATTAGCTATTTCACTTATTAATCAAAGTGCTATTACTGTGCGACAGCAATATTTTATGTTTTATTCTTTTAATGATAGTTTAGGATTTATTTAAATATAATTTCAGTCTTTTCAGAGCTATATATTCACTGCTCTGTAATAGTCTATAAGCATAATTATTACTGTAAATTAAATTAGCTTTTTACGAAAATACCGTGCGTGTTTATGTTTTGTTTCTTTTTTCAAAGCCAAAAAGTGTTTCAGGCTTGTCGAGTTTCCCAGAGTGTGGAGTTATAGAGAGTCGAGTTTTCGGGCTTCTAATGTTGATCATATGACTCTAAAATACTTAAAAAAAACTTTAAAACTCACTAATTTTCATCTAAAATTTAGAAAATTTCCCGGGGCAGGACCCCGGTATGGGCCCCCCCAATATTTTTTATAAGTCGGCGCCCCTGTAAATAACTATACACTGGCTGGATTAAAGTACTGTTTACTTATAGCACTTTAACTATACATTAGCAGTATGAGCTCCGGTCGTTCTTGTACTGGCTGAATGATTGGCTGGTTGGCTGACTGACTGAAACTGACTGGCGGTGTTGCTGTTGAGTGCGGTTATATAGTCTCCGAGCTGGACATTCTAGAAATAGAAGTCTCGCGAAGTTGAAGGCGCTGAGAGTCAGTGAGTGCTTCCAGAACTATGAGGAATGCGCAGCTATAGTTTGGTGAAATATATTGCAGCTTCTAGTAAAATCTCGCTGTTGGGATCCAAAACACAATATTTCCTCCCTCTTTTAAATGGATGGCTTTAGTGAATTCTAACTTGGAGAGTAACTTTGGGGCGGCAGATGTCAGTGGGTATATCTTCAAGGGATGTGGGGCGTCTGAGGAGTAGGTGGTCTTCCATTTTGAGACTCGGGCATAGCTGGTTCTTGAGCTGGTGCTGGTGTAAGCATCTCCTGGTTCAGTGTCCTCCCGGCTGGTGCTTGTGTTGCTGGTGACTCATAGAAGCGAACTCGTCTTTGACTTGATCACTCGGTAACTGGAGATGGATCCTTGTGGATTGGTTCCAGGTCATTGTCGGAGTTGGTTGCATCTTTGGCGGTGCTGGAGAATGCCCTGATTTCATCGATGTGGCGCTTGAGCACTCTTCCTTGGTAGTTGATCTTGTAGTGGAGATCTCCGATGCGTGCTACTACTGTACCGGGAAGCCATTTGTTTTGCTTTATATTGCCAGATAGAAAGTAAACCTTTTGTCCGATCTCCGAGCTCATTTGTGCTCGTTTTTCCATGTCCCTCGTGTGAATGTCGTCAAGTTGAGCTTTGTTCGAAGATCTCACCCCAAGAACAGTTGAGCTGGAGACTGGGTGGTGGTGGAGTGTGGAGCCTTGCGATATTGTCGAAGAAACTCATTCAAGTTTGCGTGAAGAGTTCCCTTGGTTGTCTTCATTGCACAGAGGGCATCTTTGACCGTTTGCACATAGCGTTCAGCTTGGCTATTGGTTAAGGGTGGTACGGCGCAGACAGCTTGAGGTATTTCACACCACTAACTTTCAAAAAAGTCTTGAATTCATCTGCAATGAATTGTCGGCCGTTATCCGAGATGACAGTGATCGGCGCACTGTAGGCTGTGAACAGGTCGTCCATGATGGCAACTGTTGCAGCTGCTGTTGATGAGGTTGTTGGTTTTACCTTGAGCCACTTACTGTAGGCATCAACTACAATCAGCAGCATGGTGTCAGCCACTGGGCCCGCGTAGTCGATATGGATCCGTTCCCATGGTGCTTTCGGGTACTCCCAGTGGTGATCGCAGAATTTGGGGGGGTGCATGCGCATGAGTTGCACACTCTGTACAAGATTTGACGAGTGCCTCGATATCTCCGTCGATGCCAGGCCAAAACACAAAGGAACGTGCCATGCCTTTCATCTTCACTATCCCCAGGTAAGCTGCATGCAGGTCATTGAGGATGGCGTCACGTAGTGAAGGTGGGATAACCACTCGATGTTCGAACACCAGGCAGTTGGCAGCGAACGTGTACTTCGCTTCAGGTGACTTGTAATTATGGCGGCTAAGATCTTGTCCAGTTTCCAGGATTTTGACTATCTTGCCAAGATGGGCATCCTTCCTGGTCTCGCGTGCAATAGCTTCTGCTCTGACTGGTAATTGTTGCACCTGGTGGAGTGTAAACAAATCAAAATCGTCAAAACTCTCTGTGTCTTCCTCCTTTGGGGAAAACGAGTTCTGTATGAGGTTAATTGTAGATGGTAGATGCACTCGAGCTCTCCCTGGGAGTTGCAAGACCTTGTCGTTGGTGGGAGAGCTTGCGTGGTCCGTTGATCCTATGGGCTATGCCGGCGGTAGCGTAGCTACTGGTAGGGCCACCCTTGCTGGACAGGCCATAGGGGAGGACCCAGACGAAGAAGCAACTCAGAAGAGGAGGTCCAATGGTGCTGAAGGCAGATGAGGAGTGAGAGTCCCAATGGCGGAGGCAGCAGAAGAGACACCTCTTGTTAGGGAGAGGCAGATCAGGCTCTGTAGCTGTAGAGAAAGCAACTGATCTAGGGGAAGAAAACCCCGAAATCAAATCTAGGGGACTGTGGGCTAATCACCCCCATCTCTGAAATTCTATTGATTCAGAAACCTACAGACAATAGCCGGATGGATACTCTAAGACGACCTTGGCAAAAGAAAAAGGACATGATTACTAATTTTGCAACTTGGAATGTATGCAGTCTATATAAACCTGGAGCTATGAAACAATTAATGACAGAATTAAATAAATATAAAATTAAAATTGCCGCTATACAAGAAATTAGATGGAAAGACAGTGGAATAAGAGATCTAGGAGATTATACTCTATGTTATAGTGGGAGTAATCGAAGGAATGAATTTGGAACAGGGTTCCTTGTACATAAGAGTCTTAAATCATCTCTCTTAGGTTTCGACCCAATTAATGAAAGGATTTGCGGGATAAGAATAAAAGGGAAATTCTGAAATACATACATGGTATGTATACATGCCCCAACAGAGGAGAAAGATGACGACATTAAAGATGAATTTTATGAGCAATTATCAAGAATCATACAGAGATCAAAGAAATATGAAAGGAAAATTATTGTTGGAGATTTTAATGCTAAATTGGGAAAAGATGAATCAATGAAACCAAACATAGGGGAACATAGTCTGCACGAAGAGGAAAATGGAAATGGAAATAGATTGAGTGATTTTGCAATTACAAATGACTTTGCAGTTAGTAGCACCTAATTTCCACATAAGAATATTCATAAGGAAACATGGCAATCCCCAGATAAGAAAACTAAGAACCAGATAGATCACGTGTTGATAGACTCCAGGCATGTAAAGGATATAATAGATGTTAAGAGTTGTAGAGGCGCAGACTGCGATAGCGACCATTTCATGGTATGCATAAAATTTAGACCTAGAATCTCGACATTAAGGACAAACTTGGGACAAGGAATACCGAGATATGATGTATCCAAACTTAATGATCCAGGTGTATCCCTCCGCTATCGAGAAGAGATAGTGAATTTGATAGAAGAAAGATTTGATAATCTGGAATCGATAGAAGAAGAATGGCAAGAAATTAGGAATAAAATTCAAACAGCTGCAAAGGGGGTGATTGGTTATAAGAATAAAACCATTAAGAAGGAGTGGTTTGATCGAGATTGCGAACTAGCAATAATTGAGCGTAATAATGCAAGAATGAATATGTTAAGCAGAAATACAAGAATAACGATGGAGGCATATCGAAAAGCTCGTAGAATGACAAACAAAATCTTAAGGAAGAAAAAGAAAGACTTCGAGGAAGGAAAAATACAGGAAATGCAAATTTTTAAAATGAGGAGTGAAAGTAGAAAATTTTACCAGGAAGTAAGACGGCTTAAAGAAGGATACCAATCAAGAACTACAATGGTAAAAGATAAAGAAGGAAATCTAATAGGAGGAGAAGGAAAGGTGATGGACAGATGGGTGGAGTATTTTAAAGAAGTTTTAAATAAACCACATCAACTCCCAGAAGAGGAAGATAATTTAGTATTTTATGGTCTGGATAAATATGTTGATAAACCATCAAGAAGTATGGTATATGAGATAATTAAAAGATTGAAGAAGAACAGAGCCCCAGGATCGGATATGATCACAGCAGAACTTGTGAAGAGTGGAGGAAGGAAGCTCTGGGATAAAATATATAAATTAATTCTAATGATTTGGGAGAAAGAGGAATTGCCGAAGGATTGGGAGAGAGCTATTATTTGCCCAGTGTATAAACAAAAAGGAGACAAGTTACAATGTGGGAGCTACAGAGGGATTTCTTTATTAAATGTGATCTATAAAATTTTTACAAGTATTGTAGCGAAATAATTGGAACAGTATCTTCAAGGCATCATTGAGTTCTGTCCCCATGTAGACAGGTGTGTAGTGTGCATGCTGATCCTCAGGGATTTTACTCAGGTTGAGCGCCCAAGTGAACCACGTAAAATAGTCAGCAATTGTGGTCTCATCGGCAGAGCAATACGGCTGCATGGTGAACTGCGGTGGATGGGGCTGTGTGGGTGATGCTGATTCTGTTGAGGACTGGCAAAGTGCGGCGGCAATCACACTAGAAAGTTACTCGAGTAACGTTGGTGTTATGTCAGCTATGATGAAGAAGAGTCAAGAACAGATTCACTGACATGCTTGGCGATGAACTCGGTTCAATGCTTGTGGTTGCGTTGAAGTCTGAATTCTGTTTGTGATGCACTCTCACTTCACTGGTAGTTGATGTTATTTATCGATCCTGCTTCTGACACCACTGTTGCATCGTGGATTTACTGATAAATAACAATACACTGGCTGGATTAAAGTACTGTTTATTTATAGCACTTTACATTAGCAGTGTGAGCTCCAGTTCATACATACATACATACATACAGGCCATTGTCACGTTTCCAGAGCCCTTGACCTTGTTCTTGTACTGGCTGGCTGACTGACTGAAACTGACTGGCGGTGTTGCTGTTAAGCACAGTTATATAGTCTCCGAGCTGGACGATCTAGAAATAGAAGTTTTGCGAAGTTGAAGGCGCTGGGGGTCAGTGGGTGCTTCCAGAACTACGAGGAATGTGCAGCTATTGTCTGGTGATATATATTGCAGCTTCTAGTAAAATCTCGCTGCTGCGATCCAATACACAATACCTGAGATCATTGAAAAATAGTCTTCTGCACATGTGTACGTCCGAGTATGAAACAAGAGTATTTTCAGATGAAGAATGTGCTGTATTATTCACCATGAAAATCTCTTGTAGAAATTATGATTGGCTTATAACTACCCATGACAGAATTATTGCAAAAAAAAAAAAATAAAAAAAATAAAGATGTAAAGGACAAAATTCTGTGATGGGTAATATAAGCCAACCATTATTTGTACTAGGCTCTAATTGTTGCGTGGTCAACAATACACCTTTGAGTTGAGGCTGAAACAACCAAATTTAGACTTTTTGCAATATGATCTCTTAGTCTATAAAAGAATTAAATAAATAATGTTGTATTGCCCATGCTCAGGGTAGACAAATTTATATGAGTGTATTATAGAAGACTAGCATGTGCCCGCGGCTTCGCCCGCGATAATTATTTCAAAAATTAAAAATTAAGAGCTTAATAGTTAAATCATTATATTTATTAACACCTAAATCACGTGGACTACATACCCCGATTAGATAGCGTCGCCTGGTAAAAGCAACCTCAGATTCGAGTTCCTTGGTCCAGAAAACCCCTGTATAGTGAGTTTCGTGCAAATAAAACAATGTTTGACCATATTAGGGCTTACAACATTCAAGCGATCGCGAAAGTTTTATTTCCAAGGTATGACAAAAATAGACAAAGCCAACTGTAATTGTCAAACTTCCATTTAATTTAATTCCAAACCCATCTGAAACCCACTGGCAACAATATGTTTTAATGTCAAATGTGATTCGGATTCGATAATTCTGTGTAAAAAGGGATTAAGTATTCTCAAAAACATTTGATTTTTGGCATTTAAAATCAGAATTTTTCAAAATCCTTTCTTAGTGAGCACCTACATTATGAAACGAAGGTACTGTCAAAATTCCAAGTCTCTACCTGTTATAGTTTAGGCTCTACGTTGATTCCTGTCAGTCAGTCAGTCAGTCAGTCAGTCAGGACAAAGCCTTTTATATATACGAGGTCTGTTAGATAAGTATCCGACCTTTTTTTTTTCTCGGAAAACTGATGGATTTGAATCAAGCCCGCTTGCATGAGCCGACATTAAACCTTCGTGCGCATGTGTGAATTTTTTCCCGCCTGTAGATAGCGTCTGTTGCTGGCAAGCAGCATTTGAGTGAGGTAGTGTATAGTGCTCTCGTCGTTGCAAGGAAAATAACGATTGTGACGACTGGAATTTGGTTTCCGGGTCGTACCCGTACACCAGGACTCGTCACCACTCATTAAGGTGTTCATAAAGTCGGGGTCACTGTTTGTGGACTCAAGCATGTCATGTGAGACTTCAACACGAAGTTGCTTTTGCTCCGCCGTCAGCAGCATCGGCATTGAATTTCGCAGCCACTCTCTTCATGGCTAAATCTTCGGTCATAGTTAAATGGGCCGAAAAAGTGATGATTCCCACCTCTTCCGCAATTTCTCGGATACTCACACGACAGTCCCGCATCACCACCTTTGGCAATGACCTGGTCATTTCGGCATGTCGATGGGCGACCGGAGCGTGGCTCGCTCACCACCGATGTTCGGCCGTCTTTAAACCGGTTGTACCACTCCTTAATCTGTGTGATGCCCATAGCATCATCGCCGAAAGCCGTCTGAATTTTTCGAATGGTTTCCACCTGGCTGTTGCCCAGTTTCAGACAAATAGCGTTGCTCCAGTCATTCCGTTATTTCCTTGCGACGACGAGAGCACTATACACTACCTCACTCAAATGCTGCTTGCCAGCAACAGACGCTATCTACAGGCGGGAAAAAATTCACACATGCGCACGAAGGTTTAAGGTCGGTTCATGCAAGAGGGCTTGATTCAAATCCGTCAGGTTTCCGAGAAAAAAAATAAGGTCGGATACTTATCTAACAGACCTCGTATAGTGATTTTATTTAGGCATTGTATCCATCAGGGTTGCAACACAAAGCATGGAAACAACTTTATGTTATGTTTTATTACCATTTACATAAAGAGAATATGTAATTTTTTTTTGTGATTCTGTTCTAAATGGATACAATGATTTTGTTCAAATTTTCCTTATGAATAGCATATACCTAGGTAGTAAGCGCTACACTTTTATTTGAAACTTTTTTCAATAAATTATCTGAAGGGTAGTTATAAGCAGGGTGTGAATCAAGCTTCATCATGGGGAGGGAAACATTTTAGCTATCGATAAATATTTCCTGCATTGTTATCCTTCGTGCACCAAAACTTTGGAAGTAAATAACATTTCCTTGTTACACAAAAGCAGATGCTACATATTGTAACTTATTTACACAAATAATTTATCTTTTAATAAATATATTTCTAAAATTAAGAACCTAATGGTCAAGAAAGTGCATTACCTTAAATAAATAGTTTGCTTGCATGTGATGTTGTGTTTGAAGTGATCTGTCGATGAGATAGGTCTGTAGCATTAATACCAATAATCATTAATATCATTTACAGTTATCGCAAGGGAGAGAGAGAAAAACAATTTTCCCTGGCCGGGAAAAATATTGCTGTCATACTGTAGGCCTATGCCAGGAAAACATTTTTATGAGATGCAGAATTCCCCCTTTCCCCTGTTAATTTAAACACTGGTTATAAGTCACTCTTCCTGGGTTTTAAGTCTTGCCTCAAAAATAATGTGACTTTGAATGAGGCTTAGATAACTTAATGCATACCCTCTGCAATACATCCAATTTACTCAGTGGTGGAATATGAAAGGAAGAGGATATCGTGTAAGTGTTTAAAGTCAGATTTTCCCTTCTTATTAATTTATGAACAAAGTGCAAAATTGGTGGTCTTCTAAATTTTTAGAAACTGATAGGTTTCAGTCTTGATAGTTAAAAGAATGCTGCAGGAAAAAACTTTCTGAAGATATATTTACCTATCATGGAAACGATGGACATAAGGTGATGCTTGCTATCAACACGGAACACTGCAAAAGTCTTCCCTGTAACATTAGGATAGCTGATTCCTCGAGCTTTTATTATTGTCCTGATGTGTTCACTCTGCAAGAAATAACAACATGCATAAAATGTAGTATACTTAGGTTAGATTAACCCTCTGGCAGGCACGCTGTTGTAAAAAGTACAACAGCAGCAGTTTTTGTGCATTATCAATGCCTTAACCTTGAGCTATTGCACCAATCCCATAATTTATTCCAGTGTTGATGCTTACTCAACAATGTTACTATAGCTCCAGTTTCCTTATTTAGCTTTTTCAGTTGATTTTCTGAAGTTTAAGCAATGAGATGTTGAATGCTGTCAAAAATACAACATGCGCCTACTCTTGTCACAGATGCATGTTTAGTTCAAGCAGCCAATATGCAGAAAAAATTCGGTTTCATGAAGTTGCCTCTGACTTTGTGAAGGACTAATATTTGTGATTTATTCCAGCAATGTTTAAGAATCTGAAAAATACAGCCAATGACCATCATTTAGTAATTCTTGAAACGGAGTAAGAGGCACGCATCTTATCTCAAATGTAAAGTGCATCTTTTGTCATGCTGTAGTCGATGTAGTCACAAGAAGTTAGCAGGTCTTATCAAAAGATCTAAGTGCAACTAAAATTACTCCCAGCCGATCTCACTGTAATTCTTATGCAGTTCTGAGCTGAATAATCGACTTCTTAAGATCAGATCATGGAACCTCTGGCAAAGAAGCATGGGACCTGTAACTCCATGGATGTCAAAAAAATTAATCCTAAACTAAACTAAACTCCGTGGCGCTACATCCCTGGAGGGATTTGGCCTACCACCCGACTGCTGCATCATCTACCACAGGCAGATGGCAGGATTGGGGGCATGTGGTCAGCATGCCAACACCCACGGCCGTTAATGGTGGTTTTCATGACTGGAGCCGCTACTTCTCTTTCAAGTAGCTCCTCAATTTGAATCACGAGGCTGAGTGCACCCCTGCCAGAACTTCCTACCTCAGAAAAATCCAAGGAGGTATCGGGAATCGAACCCGGGCCGATGGATCTGTAGCCAGCGACGCTAACCACAAGACCACGCCGGCTTAATCCACCGGCTTAATTAATCCACTTCAATTAAATGTGATAGATGCCAAAATTGCTTGTAAAAAGCACATTAAAATACAAATTTGTGAAAACTGTTTCGAAAGTGAATGTTTCAGAATACCTGGACAAAATGGTATCATGAACAGCTAAAAGAGCTGACATTTTTGTTATAGCATGTGATAACAGTGGACATATACGGTTTTCTTGAATATACTAACCAATTTGTATAGCACTGGCTTGTTATTACTGTATTGCTGGCGTATAAGATGCACCCCATTTTTTATACAAAGGATAAAACTTTATTAATGATCATTATAATGAATTTACAGTATTTTAAATATAAAGTAATACTGAACTCTACATAACTGTAATATACCCACACTCCACACAGAAACAAGACAAAAAATAACATACCTGTATATATCCCAATACTACCTGCCCCCGAATAATACCTGCACCCAAATGTTTTGAAAGGAAATTTTGCAAAAATCTACAGGCCCAAACATAAAACTATTTTGCCAGTTTTATTCTTAATTAAACAGTTATAATTATCACAACCTATCAACATTACATTACACATCATATAATCATATGGTATGCTAAAACAATGTGCACAGTAACAGCCAGCCAAAATCTTGCCGTCTTAGATGCACAGCGTTTCAACAACAACAACACTCTCAATTCAGTTGTTCAGCGGGAATCCACACGCGATGATGTGCGTCCGACCCAAGGTCAAGTCGCATGGAAATTCACCAAACTTTCCCCGAATTAGTGGTTCTGCTTATACTGCACTGTTTGCTTGGCATCTGTACGTGTAAAGCTTTGTTTCAGACTGGTGGATCATGTGAATAAGAAAGCATCTTCTTTGTCTCATTTTCCTTTCATTCCAGCTTCGCTACTGTTACACTGTACGGTGGGCTATTACAAAGCATCATGTTATGTTGAGCTGATATGGTATAAAATGTCGAAATTCTGATGAGAGGAGTCCAATATTCAAATAATACCCGCACACCAGTTTTTCGTCCGCGATTTAAAAAAAAAATGTGTTTAGTACTCAAGTATATACGAGTAACTCCGAATAGAGGAAATTTCCAGAAATGAATGTAATCAGAAACTGAGTATCGACGTATAAGATGTACCCCGTTTTTTAGACCTATTTTCAAAGAAAAAAGTGTGTCTTATAAGCCGGCAGGTATGGTATATTAAAATGTCCATGTTGTAAATTTTACAACGTGCATCTGCTCATGTGACAAAATTAGGCGCGCCTGCTGGAAGGTTAAATTAGGTTGGGTAACTCAAACTGTTTTATTTTATTATTGCATTCGTAGATCCATAATAAGTCATGAGACTTGGGATGTAGAATATATGTCAAGATTTATCATTCAGACATTCACACATACATACACTTACACATACCAGTTAATTAATATTATACAATGAACAAATTTAATTAGTATTTACATAATTGAGATCTAGTCTGCAGATTTATTGAAGGTGATGAATTCCTCAACAGTGTAGAAGGCATGTGTCAGTAAAAAGTGTTTTAGTTTCTTTTTTAGAATGTACTTATTATTAATATACATTTTAATGTCTCTAGGACAATGATTAAATATTTGTATTGCCAAATAAAAAGCTCCTTTTTGGTACAGCGTACGATGTGTTGTTGTGTAGGATCTGTGGTTATCCTGGCGCAGAAGCTGAGTGAAGTTTTCACGGGTTTAATTGACGCAAACACCTGGCTGACTGCCCGAGAAAACATCACTCAGATGTGTTGTTGGTTTGTGAAGATTAAGTTTATTCCTTGTGTTGATTTAATGTATATTGGAAATGGTTAAAAATCGCTCAAAATTATCTACTGTATAAATAATTAGTGCTAAGATATATTCACAAGCTAAGGGCAGAATCTTATGAGGTTTGAATAATTCCTTGCATGGCTCTATTTTTTTAACATTCGACATTATTCTGAGAACTCTTTTTTGCAGTAAGAATATATTTTTACTTTCAAAGAAATTACCTCAGAATATTATACTGTAAGACATAATTGAGTTGAAATATGAAAAATATTCAGATTTCAAAACGTGAATGCTTTTGAGAAATTTTAAAGATCTTATTGTAATTCAAGCTGAGCTTAATTTAAAAATAATTTATTGGATATGATGCTACCAACTTAAGGTACTGTCTATGTGTAAACCAAGGAATTAAGTGCAAGTTATCTCATTAATATATTTTTATTACACGCTCTCTAAAACAGTTGCTTGTTGGACTGGTAACACGAAAAATGAAAAGAAAATGGAAGAAAATGAACAAGAGACAGGTTTTGACTCATCTTGCTCCTTTTTGGTACTAAAATGTAAATTCCTCAAAAGTCCTGCATCTGAAGAACTTTCTCTCAATATTGAATTGTTATCAATACCTCTGTGAAAACTTCTAAAACTCATTTTAGACCGGTTGATATAGCCAGCTCAATTTCTTCAGGATTTTAATCTGCACTTATAAAATAAATACAAATAAAATATGTAATCATCACAAATGTCCATCTGACCTATTGTTTATAAACAGTTTGATATTCCATTTTTACCACATCATAATACATCACAAATGCATTTCATTCAACTTTTGAAATTCATAGTTATCCTAACAGTAAGCTTAATCAGAAGTGAATCTGATTGCTGACAATATTGGGTTCGGCTTGCTTTTAAAGCAATCATGTGAAGTGAGAGTAAACAATTGACGATTGAATGACAGATTGACGGAGAAATTAACATTGGTTGTTATTATTGCAGTAATATACAAAACTAAACATACTAAATTGTTTGAACTCACCTCTGATTTGAGTTCGCTCTCAAGCATTCGTGTTGCACCACGTTCTGCAACTTGTCTCAAGCCTTCTGATGCAATACTACCATAGTCCCAGAATCTGTAGTCCACGGAATGCGAGGCGCCAATTACATCACTGAATCTTGTAAGCCAGCCATTTGTAGGAAAGTCTTTTGGATGAGTGTGTCTTGACCACAGCCCTTCAAACGTTACCTAGTGTGACAAAGAGTTTAATGTATGCCATTATGAACCATGCATTGGACACCACTTCGTGTTGTGCTATTCCCTTCAGAAGATATGCATCAGGGGCAATGCTCTGGTATATGTACTAAATTTATAATAAAATATGGTGCAAAATATGTTGCACAAACTTTCTCACATATATGTGTTAAAAGCTAGCACAGAAAAAAGGAAATTATAGAGACAATTAAATTTGATTTATTACATTTTCATAAAACTAACAAGTATCTAGAACGGAAAGCATCAGGGCTGATCTTTATGTTCGATGCTTTTACCATGAAATAAAATAATAATAATAATAATAATAATAATAATAATAATAATAATAATAATAAAAACAATGATAATAATAAAAATAATAATACCAATAATAATAATAATATAAGAATAACTTAGGGTTTGCATGGTTTCCTCAATCTCAAAGGCAAAAATGTAGGATACCGTATATTAAGATATCACTGAACAATAGAAGCAAATATTGCACGAATGACTTATTACAAGAGCCAACTGGTAAATTTGGGTAGCCATGAGGTTAGATTTGAACCCAGGACCTCTTCCCTATTACCCTGTACCACCTTGCTCTAATTGATTTTGGTGTGTTCATTATGACAGTGGTAACTGACTACATTTGACAACAACAATTAGATTATAGTATTCTTGTTACTATGGGCAACAAAACAATATCATTCATATTTTAATCAAAATGTATGTTCAGAAATTCACATTTAAGTCATGTTATTTTGTTTTAATCCTGATACTTATTAATTTTATAAAGAAATGTATTTAACAAAAAATGTTCATTTTAATTTTCTCTACAATTTGACTGTACTAAGTTTTCATGTATCATCCAATGTAATGGAGATAGCCTAGAAAAATTGAAAATGGATAAGAGTAAAGTATCTCCTAAGTCATTTTTACAGAAAAACAGATATAGCCATTTCATTAGTTGTATATACGTTTCAGATTTTACATTTTTATTAAAATTGTTAGAGCCATTTTTTCGAAAATCAAAATTTTGACAAAAGTTTTCATGAAAAGTCCCCTTAAGATTTCAGTTATAAAAACCAAATTAATGACGGTTCCCTCAGAAAATGATAGATATGGCATTTATCGCTCATATAGGACCTAGAGATTGCTTTTGCACATCATACCTCATAATAATAATAATAATAATAATAATAATAATAATGTTTTATTTTGCCTGGCAGAGTTAAGGCCATAGGGCCTTATCTTCCACTCAACCAGGAGTGGTCAATAACATTTTACTGGCTTTACGGGATATATTATTTCCCACTTTCATGTTGCCGTACAACCATTTTCAGGGCTAAAATCAAAAGAAAATCAATACAGTTATATAAGTGAGTGAGTGATTTAGCCATGCGGATTTGTAGTGTAGTCAATCTATGAATTACTGGAAGTAGTGTACAGCTACTTAGTAAAAATAACTATTTTAACGAATAAAAGTCTTTAATCTTATATTGTCTTCTCACACCGAACAGCTAATTATGAATATTTTTATGTACAAGACAATGTGTGTGGTTAGTAATATACGGTAATTATTTAAATGTAATTCAACTTTATCCTGGATAAGTCATGTAAAATCTTGTCATAAATTACTGAAAGTACCGTAATTGCCTATAATTTTTCAAATCAGCTGTTTTCCATTCACTCCTTACGGGTGAGGGGCTGCCTGTCTCTATCGCCACATCACACTCCGCTCAGAGTGACTAGTGGCACAACCTTTAGGTTCAGATTTATAAAGCTCTGCCAGGTATGGCAGCTTACCCACATCTTGCAGTCTGCTTGCTTTCAGTATCAGGAAAGTCCTGCCAGCAGAGGTTCCAGCAGGGGTAGGCAGGGATTTGGATTTTGCAGTGAATGGCAATAGTGTAGATACATTATGGTTGAGCTAAAATGGCTACATCATTGTGACCAATATTCAATGGTTGTTTTTTTTAAGAACATTTAAGAGGAATACTAAACATTTTCTAAACAGAAACATCTACTTTTACTATTATAAAAGATATCTTAATAATTTTATGCATAAGAACATTGTATTATTCAAAGTGATTGTTGGCAATAGTATATGTTAAGATGGCCGCATCGAACATCTTCACCTGCTACGAACGCCTTCAGCAAAGATCGTTGGAAATACCACATGTTCAAAGCAGAGAGGAGGGGCCAGCAGGAACTGGTCTGCATCCTTTGTTTCCTTTTCAAATCTGAATTGCACCTTAAATTCGCGATCCCTATATTTGTGAAAAGGATCCTCCATATTAAAATATAATGTACAAGACAAACTAAAATTTTTAACCAGTGGATACTTCGATAGCAACACACAGCTTTACAATGTTTCAACTGGTTCCTCCCTTTGGAGAATATTTTCTCACAGCATAAAAAAGTAGGTTGCAAAAAGAACCTTCTTGATGCCCCTGGGGTCTACTCTGTTCTTTGTGATGACTGTGAGGGGGTATATTTTGGCAAAACGGGGAGAACCTTTAAAATCAGGCTCCAGGAGCATGCTAGGGACATTCGAAATATGAAGACTAACACAGGATTAAGCCAGCATATGGTCTCCTTAAAGCACAGCATTAAAGATGGAAGTGGTGAAAGTTGAGAGGGATTTTATTAAGAGAAAGATATGTGAAGCTGTACATATTGCCAGTAATCAGGACAAATGTGTTAATAATTACGAGGGTGACCTGTGAGACGGATGGATTAATGTCATTCGTAGAATGGTTAGAGACAATGTTCCCCCTAAAATTAGTTGGCAGATTAAAAAATGCCCCGAATCTGATTTTGCAATCCCTACGGAATGGATTAAAAGATTTCAACATAACACCATGTTTCTTCACGGTATAAAACCTCCAGCATCTATCTACTCACACATATGTTAACAACTAAGCTACTAAACTGAAGCTCTCCGGTATCATGTAAATTTTCATTTTCATGTTGTACATCAGTGCGCCTCAGCAACTACTCTGCAAACTACACTATATTTGCTTCTTTTAATTTATTTCATCTATTTAACTAGTTAACTGCATCTCCCTAATGATTTCAGTTCTGTCTTGTCTTCGAATCTCTCTCTCTCTCTTTTTATTCACTGTCAGTGTTTTTGTCTTCCTCTTCCATCTCTGGGAGTCTCCTTTGCTGGGCAGCAAGCTCCACTGTTCTTTTGTAGTCTTTCCAAGTTTACCAAGCGAGGTGACCAAGATGGACTCACATTCTGGAGGTTCCAGGTTCAAATCCCGTGGCCAGCCATTTTTAAATGCCGGTCTTTTTAGCCATGGTAGCCTTGGAGCCGTGGTGAAGGAGGCTGTGAGTTTGAGTCCTGCCTCAGGCAAGAGTGTTTGTGTAGGTATGGAAAACAAGGTAAACAAACAGTAAAACAAGACAAACAATTCAGGAAAATTGGCCAATTGCTGGTTAAGTTTAAAAGAAAGTATCTCCTTTTTCCTTCCTCTGATGGAATCTTCTCTTTTCTGCAGCTTCCTGCCTGCCAGTGGACTGCCAGAGATCTCTCCTTCTGTTTATGATATCCGGTTCCGTCACTCTTCCAATACTGGTTCAGCTTCCAGTTCCTGAATCTCAACAGGATTCTGAGTTCTCTGCAGACGCTCAGATCTCCTGGGAGAGTTGAGTACCGCTGCTATATCGTCTGTTTGTCTTTGTCTATTTATTTTGTCAGCCCAGTACTTCTCAGCTGCCTAACGTCCATCAGGGTCATATTTGTCTTTTTGTCTCAGAAGGTTTGCACAGTTTTTCTCAGTTCTTTTATTTCAAATGAGGCACTGGGGCATTCGAACGAGACGTGCTCTGCAGATTCAGTAACTCCCTCGCAATTCAGACATTTGTCTGTTTTTGTTTTATTTTTCTTGCGTAAATACTTTCCATACTTGGCCAATTATGAATTGTATTGGTCCTTTGCTCGGTGTCACATGCCGCATCGCAGTCCCTCCTGGATATTCAGAAAAATTTCTTTAGTTCTGGCTCTCAACTCTGTTGCGGTCATCTTGCCATTCTTGTATGAGGTGTCTTCTAATTCTGGATATTGCTGGGAACAAAACAATTCATACCATAGCTAGCTAATAACTGCAAATGTCAACAGTGCAAGCCATGACAACACTGATACCATGCAGACCAGTACACTTCTCACTCACACTGATGAGCTTTCAGGGCACGGTGCAAATGACGGATGATGTGAACATTGCACGGACTGTGCATCACCTCCAGGGCGCTTCTGAAAACACACATAGCAGTAAACATCCCATTCACAATGACAGGTCAAAGTAATGAAGACACAAATGAACATATTGATCCTGCTATGAGCAACATTGAAGAAGAACCAACAGGTATCTGGTAGGACACAGGTGCTTACACAGAAACCTACATACTGTAAGGGAAGAGATGGACCTGGCTGACACCAATGAACTTCATATCATAAGACTCCTATACCACAAGGAAATGGCAGCTAGCAAACATACCAAGAGGTCGTTAAGGACCCCAGAATTAATAGTACAAAGAAATATACTTCCCCTTTGAATGGGGAGACCCACCAGGATGTTTCGACACAGCCCACAACCATTGTTTTTAAAATACTAAGGGTTGGATCGATAGTTGTCTTGCCAGGTAAGCATGCTTACCTACCTAGATGGCAGGTGATTGATAAAGGCCTGCTAGCTGGCAAACCCCTAGTGCTGTCAACAACACGTTTGCCATCTGCAAGCCATGAGGCACGAGCTTCCCACATCAACATGCTGGAGTTTGCGAACTATGTGAAACTCATGACGAGGAAGCGAGAAGAATGTTGCCGTAGCTATATGTGAGCGACATGGAGGATCCTACATATTTAATATTAATAAATTTCATTTCCTCTAGTGCTAATAAATGTGATAAATATAATAGTTTAAGTTTCAGCCTTCAGCACTAGTATATAATAAGAAACCTAACACGATACTGGAGCTGAAGACGTAGAAAGTATATAGATTTATATTTTACTGTTATTTATTGTTTCATAACTGTTTTTGATATACAATATAGTCATAAGGATAAAATTACATTATATCATTGCATATAAAGCTTAGTAGCTAACATTAAAAAAGCTAACATCCTCCCAAGGCGACTCCATCCCCTTCCTCCTTGGGAGACTTTTATTCCCTCTATTAATACGAAGATTACACAAATTCCTTGCCCTACAACTATGCCTAAATCAGTGTTACAGCCTATGATCTCGTCACTCCTTGAAGAGTATAAGAATTGTCTCAAAGTATATACTGATGGCTCAAAATGTGACTCAAGATCAGGATGTGGCATAGTCATTTCCTCAAGTGTTCACTCCTATCGCTTACCAGATTACTTCTCCATCTTTTCATGTGAAGCCTGGGCTATTCTCAAAGCTATTGAAAAAAGCACTATGAGTAATAACTGTTTCGAAAATTTTTATTTTAAATGCCTACTGTTCAGTCCAAAAATATTTCTGCTCCTACTTTTAAAAAATAGCGATTTTTCTTCAAGAATAATTATTGCTATTGCTAACTGATTACAATCAGTTTCAGATTAATTCCTTAGTCACCGTACATGACAGAACAATGCAAATAAAAATAAGCACATAAAACATAACTTGATCAGTTTATTGACTCATAATCAATTTTATGTTAGAATAAATTTAGAAGGTAAAACATAAAACCTGGTCGGCCAGGCCGGCTGCCCCCCCCCCCCCCGTCTCGTTGGGCCTGACGCGAAATCACATTGGTATCTATTTCTGGAGGCTGATGAAAAAGCCGGGTATAAGTAAACGATTTATATGCGAACCAAGTTTTCGATCGATCTGAAAAACGAAAGCCTCAAAAAACAGTAATTAAAGTCACGATTTTCCCCATATACAATCTTAGTAATCACGGCTTTTGATGATTAAACCAAAATCTTCCATGAGAGCAATACCAACGTGACAGCTAGTATCACACTAGTTATACAAATTAGAATGTAAGTTTTTTTAATACTTTTCGGCAGGGATAAACAGTAGGAACTTCCACAATCATCAGTTATGTTTGAAATAGTTGGCAAGTGTATTTTATGTTAACTTGCAGCATACATTATTATTAGGAAGCAGAAATTATTCATAATGTATATTATTGCGGATAAATAAAGAAAAAGCGTTCACATGTGGTATGTGTAAGAAGCCTTTCACATCCCCCTCTGGTGAGTGTTAATTTCCACACAAGTAAGGTAAAAGTAATACAACGTTAATATGGAAAAACCCGGAGTATGTGAACGAAAAAAAAAACAAATACGTAGCTATAAATATGAGTTTCGCACATACTTAAGATAGCTCATCTTAATATCCTGTGTATAACGACGTGAATCCTACAGCAAACATGAAATGTACCAGTTAATCCAAACTAAATGTTACTCCATGGAACAAGTTTCTCAATTGATAGTGAGAAGAAGATCAGACTGATATCTTTATTGGGTAGCTATAATCTAGATTTCATAGTAAACTTTCCAACGAGAATTCATAATGACTCCCAAACAACAATAGATAATATATTCATAGATATAGAAAAACATTTTAATTTTAAAGTACTTCCAATATTATATGGATTATCAGATCATGATGCACAAATGTTAGTGATGAACAATATTAAAGTAAATTCGAACAGTAAACATGCTCATAGTAATATGACTAGAGTAATGAATGACGATTCAATCTTAAATTTCAAACAAGATCTTGCGAATGAAAACTGGGAATCTATGTTATCCTATGACAAAGTAGATAGTAAATTAAGTGAATTCCTAAACATAGTGTCACGACATTTTGAGGCAAATTTTCCAAAAAAGAAAACTGCTAATTTACCTAATTCAAGGAATAACACATGGTTAACTGCTAGTTTAAAATATCTTGTACGAACAAAAGAGACCTCTACCTAAAATATAGAACCAGTAACAACCAAACTCAAAAGGAATACTATAAAAAGTATTGCAACATACTGAAGAAAGTAATCAAAGAAGCAAAAAGTAGGCATTTTTCACAAGTAGATGTAGATGTAGATATCTCGTCCTGTAGATCCATGTGTTGAGCGGGGCTCAAGGATATAGAACACGTCAGATCAAAAAAATACATGCATGTTATAACAATAATTGCATTACTTATGGTATATTTTGCATATTTTCACTCGGTACTGAGGTACGGGATCATATTCTGGGGCAACTCTTCCCATAGGGAGAAAATATTTAGATTACAAAAGCGGGCAATTCTCAACTACAATACAAGGAGAAATAAACACATGGACATTCCATTTAATAGGTTATCGAAATCTCACAATAGCTACAGAGTTTTAGGGTTTAGTTATGTTTAATAAACTTCCTTTAGAAATAGCAGAGCAACCAGTGAATTTGTTTAAAAATAATCTATAAAATTTCTTAGTAAATTCCCCTTATTATTCCCTTCAAGAATTCTTTGATCAAAACAAATAAGAAATTTGTACTGTAATTTCTGTAATTTGCTGGACGCTGTTTATTATATTATTATATTCTTGTCTTAACAGGTTTATCATGTTTTCATTTTATTGTTATGATAGATTGTGTATATTAGTTATTTTAAGATTTTGACTTTGTCTATTGCAATTTGCTTAATGACAATAAAATTTTATTATTATTATTATTATTATTATTAATAATAATATGTGGAAATAAAAAAAGGGAATCTTGTAAACCGCTATTTGAAAAATTAAAAGTCCTCACTCTTACAGGGGAGTATATATACTCTGTTATGTGTTATGTAGTGAATAATATTGATAAATTTCAAACTAATTTTAGTGTACATGGACGTACTACCAGAAACATGAATGATCTACACAGACCAAATAACTCGTTAAAACTCTTTCAGAAGGGTGCTTATTATTCTGCAGTACAGATATATAACAAGCTTCCAAACAACATTAAATTATTATGTAGGCTATTCAAAGAAAGAACAAACCTTTCATAACAGCTGTCAAGGAATTTTTAATAAATCACACCTTCTACAATTTGGAGGAATATTTCCAGCTTGGATAAATTTGGCAGCTTGCAGTTTCTGTAGGCCTATATTATTGTTATAACATGCATGTATTTTTTGATCTGACGTGTTCTATATCCTTGAGCCCCGCTCAACACACGATCTACAGGACGAGATATCTACATCTACATACATCTACATTCAGTGATTTATTTGGAGAGTTGGCAATGTTCGTATCAACTGGACCGTTACAGAAAGCATCATGGCTGACAAAAATTTTTTACTGCCAAATTCTTGCAGTAATATCTCTGTATTTTCATTTAAGAAGCATTTATAAAGCCATGTTACATGTAAAAAAAAAGTGAAAATTCCTGAAAGATTTTCAGATTTGGTTCGGATATAAATCGTAAACTTAGTTAAAGTACCAAAAGGCGCACACTCTTACAGTTGTTACAGCAGCGCTCTGTATGTGCACTTGCGTAACTGTATCATTTTTGTACTAGAAGTTGACAAGCCATAAGGCGTTCTTATAGTTGTACAGAGACCAATTTGACATAGACAGAATGCAGTTGTATCATATCTACCTGATCGGGAGCGTGTTGCAATGAAGTTTCAATCCAGTCATGGACTTCCAGTGCCGTTGGTTTTGTACTGTAGCAGATACAGATCAGTGTGTTTTTCCGTTGAACTGTTGCCATCCTTCCCTCCGAAAGTATCAAACCAGGAAACAAGCAGCATAATATACATGCTGTGCTGGTCACAATGCAATCCATAACCGTACATGAACATGTTGAGTATAGTGGAGCCAACTTCTACATATACAACTTTCTTCAAGGCAATGCCGACAGACCCTCATAATCCGCAGTAAATAACTTGAAATGAGGGTGTCTTGGACAATAGAGTTGTATATTCTGGATTTTCAGCATGTTTTCTTGGCGTTGAACTTGCCTGACAGCCAATAGAATTTCGTGTGCAACCAATCAATGCTCATTTCTGAATTTTTGACATACTCCACGTGGGCACCAGACGAGTGCCTTCAGTCAGTATACCATATGCCATATACCACTCCTTAAGTGCCAGACAATGGCTTAATCCTCAAAGCGTCCCGACTGTCTACATAGGTCTAGCCTCCACTATAAATGATTCGTGGAGTACACGGCGCAGTCAGCGATCCGAACACTACGGCTGCTGCTGCAGGACTGGAATTGAACTTCGGCCGCCGGGGTGGAAGGCAGGTGCTGCCAACCACGCCGGCGGCGGACCCAAATAATTGCGAGAAGCAGACGATAATGGCTCATAAAGAAATCTAACTTTTTAAAAGACACAAAACAACCTTTAACACATTTTTTAATTATGTAGATTTGGAAGAACTCAGTAAAATATGTTAGAGATTGGTAGTGCTACATTATTAACAAACTCATTCTACAGTCACTCTATGTAATAAAGTACAATCTTAAGTACATATTTCACTGCAGGTGCGGCTACTCAGGGGTAGTAGGTAATATTCTTACCACCTTACCAGGTTTAATCAGTGGCGGTTTCTCCTATTGTGCTGCAGCACACAGCTTGTTTTCTGCTCGTCGTATAATGTTATTTTCAAACGCAATATTATATTTTCTTTTGCGTAGATTTTGAACTTGGCGCGTCCACGCGAGAATTTCTTAGCTGGTAGCATGGGAGTCAAGTGAATACTACCCACTGATCTCCATCTGTTCCAGCTCAATGATACTACCTTTCCGCAAACACACTCAATAAGTAAATACCGCTCACTTTACTCTATCCAACTCTATCCACATTGTTCAAAATGTCCACTAGCACAGAGGTGCCATCTTCTGAGTAAGTAGGGCCGCCACATCATGGGGTCGGGCCCAGGACCATTTACTGGTTGCGGGCCCCTCATCGATCGCCGACCATCCTCATACAGTTGTCTGATTTAAGTAAATAAAAAAGGATAGTTTACTCTGACCATATTAATTGGTGTAAACACTGTAAACATATGTTACGTGGGTGGTTAGTTATCAAATGATACTAGAAACTATATTTCCATCATTTTTTTATTACTTTATTAAGCCTACTTATTTACTCAATGGCAATAGACAATTCCTCAGCAAGCTAAAGGAATATTATCTATTTTATGGAACCCGATGGTTCATTGCCGCGCTTACCTGAGCCCGCTTCAACCATATTCTGTGCTAACTCCATCCAATCAACCCCCGCAAATTCTACTTCCCTTAAATATAGTCTTATACTGTCCTCTCACCTACGTCAAGGTATTTCAAGTGGGCTCTGCCTTTCAGATCTAACAGTCAATAATTTTGAGATACGCGTTTCCTCCCCCATGCGCGCAACATGTCCAGCCCATTTCATCCTCTGTGATTTAAATACCCTTACTATATAGGTGAAGAGTACAGGTCATGAAACTCGTCGTTATGAAGTTTTCTCCAGTCCCCATTTTCATCCCTCTTAGGCCCAAAGATTTTCCTAAGCACCCTGTTTTGAACACTCTCAGGTTACCGGTATGTTCTTCCCGACCAGTAAGTGGCCATGCCTCACATCCATATAATACAACCGGCAGAATAATAGTCTTATAAATCTTTACTTTTAGATTATTTTCTGGACAGAAGACGAGAAAATAAAGAGTTTCTGAACCGCATAAAAACAAGCATTTCCTTATTTGAGTCTACACTTAACTCCTGCCTTAATGTTATTTGTGTCTGTAATTATTGCTCCCAGATATATTGAATTGTTCCACTTGTTCGAACGTTTTACCTGCTATTCCAATATTTTGTGGACCATTATTTTGACGTTCCGTGACCATATAAGTTTACTTCGTTTTTTCTATATTAATTTCTAATCCAACATTTTGCAGGCACCGAAAAGACTTTCTGCATTTCTCTCGATTGTGTTTATGTCATCGCCCAACAAGCAAACATCATCTGCGTAAGCTAAAATCGGGTGACTGCCATTTAATTCTAGGCCTACCTTGTTTTCATGAACTTTCCTAATGGCATATTCCAAAGCGAAATTAAAAAGTAAAGGCCATAGTGTATTTCTTTGCTTCATGCCGCTTTTAATGGCGAACCTATCTGATATAAATTTCCCTACCCTGACTCTGCTATAGGTTTCATTTAGACACGTTTTGATCAGCCTAACTAACTTCTTTGGTTTCCCAAACTCAATGAGGGTATTGTACAATTTGCCTCGCCTAACTGAATCATATGCTATTTTAAAATCTATGTATAGCTGGTGAACAGATTTATTATATTCCCACTTTTTCTCCAAGATTTGGCGAATACAAAATATATGAGTATAGGCCCATATATCAGTATTTTCTTATTACTAGGCCTTATAACCGTATTTTTTTTATTCTAAATTGTGTTTATCCAGATTAGTAAATCATTGTGTTGAAACGTCTAAATACAAAACACGACACTACTTTAAAATGAATATATTGTGTTTTTACTACAATCAAAATAATTTCAAGGACTAATCTATTGGAACCAAGCATAAACTAAAATTAATAAGGAGCGTAAATATTCAAAAAGCAAAAACTTAAACATTACAGTACAGCGGTATTATATTATACCCATAGTTGAAAGATGAAAACAAGAGTGGGGTTATTTGCTAAAATATGTTACAAACATAATACCAACATAAACAATAAATATAGCACAAACTAAATCGGCATTATGAATAAACATAGTGCTTCCAGCAATTGAGAAGCTGACTGCGGCAAGCGGATGTCAACTTCGCTCTTAAAGATTGCCGCAAAGTGAGAGGTCATGTTGAATACTCAATAAATAAACACAAGGAATGAAAGCAATCCTCATTAACGCGTTCACCGGCGTGCAATGCATAGTACTCAGAATATATTATTATTTGTAAAGTACACGAAATCAAACAGTAATTGCACTGGAATTATAAACTGTAGTTTATAAAACGTATCCCTGGCAAGGAATAAATTTTTATTTCATGACCCAGGGAACATTTTTGACAAGAGGGTTAAATCCCCCCATCCCCTAATTAATTCAAGCCCTGGCTTAGCCGGGCCCGGGTCCATTGGACCCGGCAGCCCCCCCCCATGTGGCGGCCCTGTGAGTAAGAGTGGTCAGCAGTCTCAGAAGCTACTTAAGGAACCTATAAAGCTGCAAGAATAAATTCATTTTTCAAAGTCCTGATGACACAGTAACCTATTTTTGTGCTTGATAATGCAGGAATTAACATAACATAATTATTCACATTACAGCTAGACTAACTTAATTAAATGACGATAACGCTAATTTTTAGTTAGATTTTCGAAGAAAAATCTACCTATTGCAATGGATACCACTTTATGATTTTCGAAAAATTCTTTCATATCTTTACGTTTCATGCTCCCCTAAGTACAAAACCACCGCCCGTTCAAAAAAAAAATTTGTGATATTTATATATATATATATATATATCTTTACACGATAGCGGCCGTAATTTTGAAGATATTTGAACCAAATTTTATTATGTTATTTCTAGGCCCAATAGTTCGGACAAGTTCGTTAATGGGCAAAATTGGCCCAAGGGGGTGGTCGGGGGAGGGGGTTGAAATTTTAAAACATTTATATCTCGGCCCCTATGAAGTATAGAGGGAAACTTTGTTTGAATAAATTAGAGTACTCCCTATGGAGTTCACAGTGACACCAACAATTCGGGGGTTCGAGTGAGGGTGGGGGTGGGGGTGGAGGTGGGGGTGGGGGATGAAAATTCGAAACTTTTGAAACCACGTCTTGTGAGGTATCGTTGAAAAGCTCTTGATGAGTACTCAACAAATCAATAAATAGTTTCTTGATAGCTCTCATATGACGTGAGATTTTAATGTTTGAAAATAATAACACTTAAAAGAATTATTATAATATCATAATTTTGTCTTGTTTAGCGGCTTTGCTAATTTTATTCATTGCTGATCTTGCGCACGGCCTCCCAGAATATTATATCCTATTCTTGTTGTCAAAACAAATGATTGTAGGCTCTTCCTCTTTACCGAATTCAGTTCTTATTACTGCAGGTTTACCATGCCAAGGCTAAAGAAAAAGAGTGCTATGCAGCGACAATAAATTAAACCAAAAGCACTTCGAAATCTACCTCCGCCTGTAGGCCTGCCTAAAGGGATTTTTTGAAGTGAAACTTCTTTAGCCGCAGTAGGAGTAAATCGAGAGCTTGCATTACGCTCAAATTCGTCACGAAATTAGTGTTACGCTCAAAATCGTCACGAAATTAGTATGGTGTGACGGAACGGACTGCACAGAAAAAAACAATCAACTCAATGATTAGGCTTATCCAAAATTTAAGAAATCCGAAATTTTAAAAATCTAACTATCCAAAATTATAAAATCAAAAATCCAAAATGAAAATATTCAAAGATCCAAAATTTAAAAATCCAAAACTCCAAAATTAAAAAATCCAAAAATTCAAAATTTAAAAATAAAAAATAAAAAAATCCAAAATTAAAAAATTAAAAAATCAGAGAACCAAAATTTTAAAAATCCAAAATTAAAAAAATTAAAGATAAAAACAAATAAAAAAATAAAAAAATAAAAATCCAAAAATTAAAAATACAAAAATCCAAAATTTAAAAAATAAAAAATCTAGAATTAAAAATCCAAAATTTAAAAATAAAAAATTCAAAGATCCAAAATTAAAAAAAAAAACAAAATAAAAAATTCAAAGATCCAAAGTTTAAAAATCCATAAATCCAAAACTTAAAAAATCCAAAAATCCAAAATTTAAAAAATAAAAATCCAAAATTAAAAAATCGAAAATAAAAATAAAAAAAATAAACAATTCAAAGATCTAAAATTTAAAAAATTAAAAATTAAAAATCTAAAATTCTAAAATTAAAAATTAAAAGAAAAATTAAAGAAATCCAAAATTCAAAATTTAAAAAAGTCCAAAACCCAATATTAAAAAGTACAACAATTCAAAATTGAAAATCCAATAATCCAAAATTGAATAAATCCAAAAATTAAAACAAGTTTCACTTTTGTCGTGTGGCGTTCCACGCATTTTTTTTAATAAGCTAGTTCCTATCGAAAGTAATTGTTTCATTTTAACACATTTTCGTGAAAATTAGTCTTAAATTTTAATTCATAGCATTTTGCACAATATATACATTTTTTTTGGAAAGTTTGAAACTTTTACATGTAAAACAATTCGGATGGTAAGCCAATTTTGAACATCTGAATGAATTAGTCTTGTAAACACTCTAAATAATGATTTTACTTATTTCACTCTAAAACAACTCTTCATATTTTCATCTACACGTACCTTTACGTCTGCTGAGAAGCATTTAATTTTAATATCCGTGTATACCAGGTAACTGCACTCACAAGCTTTGTTATAATATTTACTTGATGCTAGAGCACGATACATTTTTCACAATTAAAATGATTATTAAATTTTACTGTTAATATAAGTTGATGTATATGTGGATATTTGGTTCTGTAGATCCTGTGATGAATGAAGCTCAAGGATATAGAACACATTAGCATACATTAGCATTAACATAGCATAATATATTGCATACTAAAGTATACGAGTAGTTAGGCCTATGAATTTCATTTTTGTAAGTATTGACCAAAAAAATTCAAGTAATGATGAAAACAGTAGTAGGCTGTTTCTAGATAATGGAAAGCAGGAAGGATGTTGAGAAATAATACAGTACATATTTACAATATTTAGGCCTACACAAGGATAATTATATTTATAATGCTGTATTTACAGAAATGTATAATATTGACATGGAACTGTATAAACTTATACAGTATTTATCCAGTTTATCCAGTTGACCACAATTATGTGGTATAAGATACATCATTTTTGGGTACAAGAATATACATATTCATAACTTAAACTGTTAAGGCACAGTGGTGCAAGAATAATACCAGAAATACATGCAATACATGCAATACAAACAATACAAAGTTCAAAGTATTTATTAATTTACTAGAATTGATCTTATATTTTCATACACAAAACACAACAGAAAAAACGTTAACTGTATCAGCTGACGCGTAACTGACCACTCCTGGTCACTGGCGGCGCTAGTAGTAGCGTGTCCCGGAAAAAGACAGAGAGTGGACGGTATTTACTTATTGACTGTATTTGCTTTCCGGCTCCTTGATGGGATTTTGTGAACAGCACATTTTTCGTAGGGCTGTGACGTCATGCTCAACCTTCACTGCATGACGTATATGGGAGTTTTAACCTGCAGAATGTGCTGCGGCAGCGGGCCCAGAGTGAGATTCTGAGGTTTTGCTAATTACTTCACGTCTCACCGGCGGGCGCGCTGTTAGTTATGTGAGAAGATCTCTCACCGTCTGACGGTAGGGGGCCGTGATGTAGCGTGGAGGACCATCATAGTCGAGTAAGCAATGCTTTTCATCTTCACCGCCAAATTAGAATGTATTAAATTCAGAAAAACCCAGATTCCACAACCCCGATTAAATATTCTGTCGCACTGGGAACACTAAGCGACTTCTTCTACCTCGATCATTAAAAATACTAATTTCTCGTCTCTTATTCGACTTCGGGGAACTCACGCGATTTTCCCTGCCCTAATTATTATTATTATCATCATTATTATCATTATTATTATTATTATTATTATTATTATTATTATTATTATTATTATTATTATTATCATTATTATTTTATTTTTTGCTATTTTCTCTCATTACACAGCTCACACAACGTTAGACGAGACGAGAGAAATTAGCAAAAAAATAATTAGGGCAGAGAAAATCACGCGAGAGATCCCAGAGATGGATTAAGAGACGAGCAGTTTAGACAGGCCTACTAATAGTTTTTAAAAATACTTGAAGTTTGCTGTATGAAATGGTATATGCAGCACACCCTCGTTTTGAGCCACGAGCCGCTACTGGGTTTAATTCAAAATTTATTTTCCTTATCATGTATGTAGGTTTTAACTAGAAACGTATGTCCCTATTTGGAAAATATGTGTATTGTACCCTACTCTGTTGTGGTGACAAGACCGACTAGGTATAGAACAGCCCTTACCACAAGGTCTACAGACCTTACCACCCTTGCCCCTACCATGCGGGGCTTAACTGGATTTTTGCTAGGACAGCCGTGATGTCACCCTCTTAAGTTTGTATGTAGAGAAAGGTTGCAATGAGGTGGAAGACTTCTTCAGTCACTCTACTTTCAGCGTGACGTGACAGCTCATGTTTTGAACGAGGTGCATTCCTCCGACTCGTCAGACGAGTCTCTATTCATCAGAGTGATGAGCGATGAATTTTGCCGACTAAGGCTAGATATCACAAATATTTATCGATGGATTAGTGTTAATCGATGAATTAAAAATCCATTCGGTGGCCAAAGCGATGCTTATCGGGAGACACCTACAAATTCAAATTGTAAAATATTAGCGATAACATTGTTGGTAATCCAATTGGTTGTTCTCCCACTGAAAAAAGTAAATGATCGGATTTGCACTTACATTAAATACAATGGAAACTGATTTTAATAATGATATATTAAATCAAATAAATAAACAAAATTGGGATATATATTAAATTAACAACTTGTCACAAAGATGGAATCACTGGTATCATTGTCTGAGTCTATTATACTGTAATATACATATTACAATTTATCCGAATTCATCATTATTATTTTATATGATCTATTTTTCAAAATTTAAATAATTTTCACCAGTAACAGAACCCGAAATAGCTTAAGCGTGACTTAAAATCGAAGTAATTATAATTTACAATGGAGCGATACTCTAGGTTTTAATTCATATGACTCAACAGATAATAAGTGAATCCTGTTAATGAATTGACAAACCATGAGAGTTTTTAATGTCCCTTTTGATTTTAATAAATTAGAGTTTTAATGTCCCCTTTCGATTTTAATAAATAGTGTTAAATTAGACTCTTCCACTCTTTGCTTTATATTCAAAGCATGCAGATTCATTCAATATGGATCCGCATGCTTTTGATTGACCGAACCTCCCAGTGGGCTGTCTCAAGTAATCCTCTGGGTGGGATCATTAGTTTTAAGTCCCCTTTTTGGGTGGAGTCATCTGGTGCGTTTCCTGCTGGCTGCATTTGGAGACAGAAGAGATTCTTCGCTGCCAGTCCTCTGAAGTCCTATAGAAGCTGAGGGAGTTTCCAGCTTAAACTTGGTTTGTATTTTATAGAGGGCAGCCAACTCTTGTAATTCTGGGTAAGTTGTAATTAATCCCGGGAGGTGGGTCATTACGGCACGTGTGCTTTTTGTAATTTTTACAGCACTGATATATCTGTTGTTTTCATAGCAACCAGATTGCTTGTGGGAATGTCAAGTTACGATCCACGGCAACAATATTCGTAAGTACCACTGATTAGTGACGTCGTGCAAAAAAAAAAAATCAAACAAAACAACCCTTCCCTTGAAAATTTATGTAATTTCTGATAATATTATACTGAATATATGAAATCCAATTCAGTTGTCATGACAACAGTGTATTGTTTACAGTGTTCACAAAGGGCTTTGGGAACTACATAATATTACACGGGGAGTACGGTATCTCAGGCTCTACTATGAGACGTAAACTTACCCATATTGTACCGAAACTCTTGCGAAACCATATGATTGGACTTTAACAAATTCTGATGCTATCGATGTAAGGTAATACATTGGTGAAAATACATAATGAAATCCAAGAAAATAATGTACAATGTGATACAGTCACATAACTTTCTCTACCCTGGACATGAAGAATATAATTTTCTCACTTCACATTTTAATGTAGAATAAGAGGTCGTATTGCAGGGAGAGCTTGAAGTTTGTGCCAACGAGTATGATGTAAAGAAGTCTTGTAAAAAATCCTATGCATCTAATAGAAGACAAAATAGGATTGAAAATTTTCAGTCCTATGCCCGTAGTATATTATGTCCCAGGTTTTGAGGGAGGAAAGTATGAAAGTGAAATTAAATTTATTTTCTATTTCAGACCCGAAATGGTTGTATGGTAACATGAGAGTGAGATATAAAATTTTGCGTCAAGACAATACTATCTTATGTAACCGGAATTTCTGTTTCTTCTTAGTTCAATCCCTCCCAGGCATGGTGTGTAGAAGAAAAGCTATATCGAGCGTTTTCTGAGGGAATAGTTTGAGAGTGATGAGTCTTTTTCTTCATTTCAAGTTCTACCGGTTACTGCAAAGAGAAACAAGTATAAAGATCTAATCGACATTATTATTTCTTTGTCGTATTCGCAGTTGAATCCATGGGATTATGGAGTTCAGATGCAAAAGCCTTAATTTTTTAAATAGGTGATTATAATGTTATAATGGTGATTCCCGCTCGACCGAATTCCTACGACAAAAAAAATATGCATTGCCATCCAAGAAGGTAATGCTACTATTGGTATGAGCACTTTCCAAAGACAACATACTTTGATGAGGTCTTTTATTTTGTGTGAGATGGATTGTATGTTTTTTTATTGAAACACATGTATTTATTTATTGTCCCTTTAACTTCATTAAGTCACATCGCGACATTCGTGATATATCGTACACTATTGCATTCATAACCTGTAGCCTACATATTAAAATATTTAACATTTAACTTTATAAAATAACATTAAATAGCCCAGTTGACTTGAAGGATTTTATCACTTTATGGCAATTAACTGGATCATCAAAGACTTTTTTGTATTTGGAGTAAGGAACTGTTCTCGTCGGTTATGTCGAGTACAATCTTGGATGATATGTTTAAAAGTCAGGACTTCATTACATTTTATAGTACATTCTGGAGGAGGTATCTTTTTCAATGAATAGTCGTGGGTGATTTTTGTCTGTCCCGTGTGTAGCCGGTTGATCAGTATTTGATGTCTGCATGACAGCTGTTTGGTTGAGTGAGGTAAACTTTTACGGGATAAAAATCTTTGAATTTTCAGTTGGAAGTTTCAAACCATTGTGTGAGCCATAAGTCCTTAATTTTCTTCTTGATTTATATAGTAATATCTCTATATAGTGGATCGACGCCTGTATCATGTATAGGTAGATGAGTTGCTTCTCTACCTGCCACAACTGCTGGCTCATTCCTCTATATTCTTTGGTGAGAAGGAATCCAAACTACAATGACATCTTTGGATTGCTTGAAGATCTGAGTATAGCAATTCAGAATTGCCAATCATTGAATTTCACCAATCATTAAATTCTGCAAAGCATTTATAACGAACTGGAAATCGTACTTACTGGGAATAGTACTTACCAATATTCGCCCCCATTCATGAAAAAGGGACTGAAGTTTCAATGACGGCAAGCGACGTTGTCGCATCGAAGCTCAACCTCGTACAAAATGCTGCACTTATAATCATAACAGGAGTCTCTAAATCCACACAAATCGCAAAAATGGAATCCCAAACCAATATCGAATCGCTGCTAAGGCGCAGGGAGAAAGCCAATATCTGTTTTTGGAAACGCCAAAAACGGATAAATCCAAACAAGTGGCAGCTTCTTCTTCCCGCCTAAACACTAACAGTACTCCACTATCCGTTGCCGGTTCTTTGATTGAAAAATATAACATAACACTTGGGAAACCCTTCCTAGGTGTATCTACATCTAGAAAGCCACAAGATGCCGAAATATTCCTCAATCGACATTGGTTTGAGAATGATCTCACTTGAAACCGTACACACAAAGTATACAGATTCGCATTGCCTTCAAGTCTATACAGATGGATCACCAACACTGGAGACTGGTAAGACTGGAGCTGGTTTCTATTGTAATTCATTCGAAGGATCAATAGCAGTTGGCGCTCCATTGAGTAAATTTGATGAAGAAGTAGCAGCCGTCCTTGAAGTGGCCAATCCCCTTGAACGCATCCAAACCATCGGTAATATTGTGTTCTTGATTGACTCCTAAGCAGCGATCACAATCTTGTCTTCCAACTCAAAGAATTATCATCTGTCGCCAAAATCTATAAAGTCTCCAGGAAGCCGGATGGTCAATAACACTTCAGTGGATTCCCAGCCATATCGAATTCGAAGGCAATGAAAAGGCAGATGATCTAGCGAAGCAGGGTATAACACTGTTAAAACCTCCCAGACAGCAAAGTTCAACATCACGGCTGTAATCCAAAGCCGAATAAGGTCCCAGTTGCTGGAAACTAGTGCCGGAAAAACGGGCACATCTATTGAAGAAAACCAATCCTCCCAGACCTTCCAGACTGCCCGCCCGGGCCGCGAGCTGTCAGAAGAGATATTACCTTGGAACAAAGATAAACTTTCTGACCAGACAAGGCCATGGAGGGCTTCCCCAATCCGGCGTCATCTTCAAGACAACACGAATACACAGGGCGAGACAAACTTTTCGCACACACACTCATTCTGAATAAGGCGCGGATGGGACGAAGACGATAGTGACGGCCATATGATATCCGAGAACCACAAGGGCTAAAGTTACCAGACATTCGTCTCACAGGTGAGAAAAAAACGCTGGGGAAAACCCAGCTAGGTAACTCATCCCGTCTGGGATCCTGCGCGAGGAGAGCAAACGCATCCCCTGAACCACAGCGATGGACAAATGAGAGTCAACTTAACTTATTTCTAGAAAATCAGTACTGCCTACACTAAACTTAGTATTAGTGATTTTGATAATTATATCCTGCAAGTCATCTAGAAATAAAATCTGTTTTTCTCATACAATATTCTTACATAAATAGATTATAGTACATCCCACCGAACGAAGTAGCTGAGATAGTATCACCGCGGCGTCACATTCGGAAGGTCCCATGGCAAGGGATTTGATTTCGGAGTTTTCAGGGTTTCCTCAGTCGCAAAGGAAAATTCCGGTTTGGATAATATTTACTTTTCACGACTCATTGCTGTTATTTCATCTAATATTGCAATCAGTTGGCGTACAATTGAATATCACTCAAAGTAAATAGAAAATGTAAAACAACAACAATTGAGACAATTGCACACCAATAATTTCAACAGCCGAATATAATACCTAACATCCAAAACACACAGTATGCAGTTAAAGGATGTATAAATACAATTAAATTAAATTAATAACATTTCATACTGTTTAAAAATCTACAGTTCCAAGTAAATACCTAGGTACTATACAGTTGAGTAGCATTTACAAATAACATTTGAAGTGATAAGATTGATTTTTAATGTCATGTTTATAGGTAGACCTACCCATTTCCAGATTTTGTATTGCAGATTCAAGTTCTTTGGTTGGCATGTTTGAGAGTGGGTTTTTTTGTTGTCCTACGTTTGAGGTGTCCTAAAAGTAGATCCTCCGTCGAGTTCATCTTTTACAAGGAGTCCCTTCATGTCTTACGTGGTATTCACCCTATACGGAATTATATGCAGAACTTTCTGAAGGGGAAGTTAAGGGTTAGAGAATATATATATATATATATATATATATATATATATATATATATATATATATATATATATATAGTTAAACTAGTATATGCAAGCTACCTTGAAACACAGTTGAATAGTTCTTACCTCATACTTGGCTTCATCACAGGCACAGCAAGGATTTACAATCTCAGGTTGAGCATCATCATTCTCTTGTATATCTTCACAGAGAATGCGACTCAGTGGACCATCATCCATATACCATATATCTCTATTTTCGACCACAGTAGCTCTGTTCAGAAAAATAAAAAATAATCTTAAGTAGAATTATTACAATCAAGCATGCAGGATCTGCAAGGTGAAAGAGCATAATATGTAAGTCTAAGTAATCGACAGATGCCCCCCCCCCAAAAAGATATTATATTTTGCTCTACATTCTACCATTTTCCTAGTGACTCCCTAACTAGAGAAATTTTCTTTAAACATTTGTTTTCAAGAGTAAAAGTACTTCTTTGTTACCCAATGTAATACTTTTGCATTAAGTGTGAGTGTCCCATGTCTATGGAATTAAATGTAAAGGACCCTCTGTAGGTCAGATTCACGGCACACCGGCGACAGGAGCAGTACAAAAGCATCGTAAGATAACATAACGAATGAATATATGCATTTGCGCAATTTATTTTAGGGGAGACATATCGGTTCCAGCCCTAAAATAAGTGAAGTTCAATTTTTTTAGCAAGCAGTGAGTCGTTTATTTTGAAATTTAATATGCTACAATTATTGATTCATTTAAGATTTATCAAAAGTTAAGCGAAATGGGTAATATTATCGTAACTAAAGAAGTTTTAGTGTGTACTGGTGTACCATTTTAACTTATATAATAATCTCCAAATATGCATATATTTTCTAGTGCTTATTATTAAATTTATATTTATTACTAAATGTCACAAGAACTAAATTTACTAAAACCTTTTTATTTTTTTTATTTTAAATTTAAATATATGTTTTTAAAATAAACTATAAATGTTAGGCCAGTAAGAGGAAAACTGTTTTAAAAAAAATAGCCTACAAGTTACGAAAAATGAGTTATACTCAAAGCTAATGTGAGAAATTGATTAATTAAAAACCAAAGCAAGTTACGTGTGTGCTCACATATTTAAGAACATAACATAACTTAATGCATCGTGAATGCTTCATTCCAAGCAAGTTTCACTGAATGCGATTATCAACAATCTTACCTATTAAAATCCACTCTTTTTTTAAATAAATTACGCAGAGTTTTAAAAGGAATGTTGTTCCTCCTATGAATTTCAGGGGATGGAAAAAATAAGATTCGTCATTAAAAAGGATTCAAGTAAGAAGGAAGAAAGAGCTTTTCTCAGAAAAACAAAATAGCCTACGTGAGTCAGAAGCAAGTACTAATTTCCAATGTTGCTATGATATGAATATGTAAGATATGAACATCTTATGCTACATGTCTTATACTAACTTATACATATCTTATGCTATGATATGAATAGCCTATGTAAATAAAGTGAATCAGATGAAAGTCAATGCACAGACACAACAGTAATATAAGGATTTGTCCGAAATTGCTATTCAGTATGAAATATACCGGTACAGATAATTTGTAAGATGAAAGTGAGAATCTCAGTTCGACTTAAAGATAAATCAATCACTTACTCAGTAATACTATAGCAATGCCTGTCTGGGCTACAGCCCATTACAGTGGGATTGTAATAGAAAATTCCGGGTTTTGCGTTGTTCTCTAATGAATAATGAATAATATAAATAGGAACTTTAGAACCGGACAGGGCCTTTATATATTGTTTAAAGACCTACACCTCAAACTACTTGATTTTAAATATAAAGAAACTGAATAGCTCATATTATTTACCTAATGACTCCACTTTCGGAGTCTACCGAAATGAATTCCGTATCAGTCAGGTGTAGGGCATAGGCCTATATAAACCGTGTATGTTTTGCAAAAACAGCTTCATAGGTCATTAACTATTTCAGAACTGAATTTATATTTTGATATAAACATTAATAAACTAAAATCACTAGTGGGTTATGAAACCAAGTAGGACATTTTTAATGAAATAATTGGTTTGCATGGATGACAATATTATTATTTTACGTACTATATAAATATCTTCATATATCAAGATAAAGCATTAATACATTATGCTTATTGATTCTCAGTACGTATCATTAGCAAGAGAATGCGAAATACTATATAGTAGCACGGTGAGTTATCGTAGTCTGATTTCTCCACATCCCGCCTTCGCTACGAGCAGCATATACACAGCGGCCACCAACTCGTTGCACAATGAGTACAGCAGTAAGTGCAAGCTTACCCATTGCACGCTAGAATCATTTAGTGTGCACACACCGCGTGGTATACTACCCCTCTTGAGTTCAGTGTTGGCATGCTCATTAGGCTTTTGAAATTCACATCATATTGGCATATCAACAGATGACTGTTGTATAAATGTGTTATTACATTATTATTTCATTTCATTTACTTAATGTTTTCTTCAAAGAACATTCGTGAATCATGATCTTTGTAACAATAGAAAACAAAGTACAATATATTCATAGCAAGATAATTCACACAAATGAATTGTGTAGTTTTGAACATAGTTGAAAAGTTCCTGATTTTATTTAATTGTATAGTAGTTATATTGTAATGCCAAAAATTCTGTGAAATGAAAACAAAATCTAGACTCATTCCTTTAAATGACACACTTCCACATTTATATTATTGAACATAAATATTAATATTAAAGTTATATTTAACAATTGACTTCTGCTGCGGGTTTTGTTTATTTTCATTAGTGAAAAAAACGGCTCGTATATGTACGTAGATCTGAACATAGACAAAACCCTAGCAACATGTCTATGCAGTTGGAGAAATTTAGTTCGGAGAAAATCCGAATAAAAGTCACTCAAACTTCTCTTATATTGGTATTTGTTACCATAAATATACTAGTCGATGGCCTGCATATTTGGAACACATTCTACACCCAACATAATGCTTGGAAGCTGTTGAAATAGACAACCCACCTCTGCCGACGGAACCCTGGTTCACACTGACATCACGTGGTGCATAGGGGTCGCACGGTGCAAGCAAGCTTGCACGCGCACAAAATACAGCGAGTTGGAGACCACTGGCATATAACTTATTTAAACAGCACAAACCTCGCAATGTAATAAAATAGATTGAACTTTTAAGGAGTAGCTTATTTTGAAAATAAAAATTGATGCTTCGGTTCGATTTTTGGTTTGATAGAAAACCTGACTTATTTTAACTGGTTTAGTTAGGCCTATTTCAGTTTGGTAATGTTGTAGTTAGTTAAGCCTACCTGAAGACGACACAGCCACTGCCTTGAGGTGGCGCTGTCCACAGCACCTGTATCTCTGACTTGCGTATTGAGGAAGTCTGGACAACTGCGTTGGGACAGCGGTCGCTGAATTTGGTTAGTGCGTCACCGAACAACGAGAAGGACCCGACTTTGCGGTTCGTCATTGCCTCTTGCATACCCGGGTGGCCTTTGTAGTTGTCTGCCCAGGTTGGCAGGTATCCGTTACTCGGTTCCACAACCAGCATGAAACCCGTGAATTTCTGCGTTTGCTGCTGTACCCTCTCCCCCTGTAGACCCACTGCAACACAAACATTATTACAATCTCATTGAGCCCTATCTCCAGTTTAAAAGCACCTTATTTTCATCCTGAAACCATAATTATCAATACGATTTACTTCATTTGGCGACCCTTGCCAGCACATAGATTCCCAAGTAAAAGAAAATGAGTTCTTTATTAGGATTTACCCCGTTTTCTAATTTTTAAAATTTAACATTCAAAATATACCTCCACTAAATCCGCTCTCTCCCCTTTTACTTTCTCGCATATACGTTAGTATAGAGAAAGTATTGTGATCGTGACAAAAAATCGAAATCGAGATAACACCGGGAAAGCATGTTTCACGATGCCTAAAAACCGAAAAAAGTGTTTTTGGAATGACGTCTGTCCGTCTTGTCTGTCCGTCTGTGGACAAGCACAGCGGATAAACGGTCCATTGTATTTACTTCATTTTTTGAATCAAGGACTTTTTCGAAATTTTACCGAACCGCCCAGAAATTGGGTTTTATAACTGAAATATTAAGGGGACTTTTCATGAAAACTTTTTAAAAATTTTGATTTTTGAAAAATTGGCTCTAACGATTTTAATACAAATTTAAAATTGGAAACTCTTATATATGACTAATGAAATGGCTATATCCGTTTCTCTGCAAAAATGACTTATGGGGTCTTTACTCGTATCCATTTTCAATTTTTCTAGATTATCTCAATTACAGTAGGCGATACATGAAAACCTACCGTAGTAAAGCAGTAGAAAAAATTTAAGAGAACATTTTTTTTAAAAATAGAGAGATTGTCCACCTTAGAACCCTTGTCGTTTCACTTATCTGGGGCCTTTTATAAAATATAAAATAACATAGAAGGCACAAGCACACGTTAAAAACACTGTTGTCAAATTAATAAAAACACTGTTGCATTTTCAAGCATTTTCAAGTATTAGACGCATCTGGGACCAAGAAGAAGTTTTATTAATTTGACAACAGTGTTTTTATTAATTTGACAACAGTGTTTTTATTAATTTGACAACAGTGTTTTTAACGTGTGCTTGTGCCTTCTATGTTATTTTATATTTTATAAAAGGCCCCAGATAAGTGAAACGACAAGGGTTCTAAGGTGGACAATCTCTCTATTTTAAAACCATTTTACCCTGTCTGAAAATGAAATTCATTAATAAAGAACATTTTTTGTTAAATACATTTATTTATAAAATTAATAGGTACCAAGATAAAAACGAAATAACATGACTTAAATGCGAATTTCAGAACATATATTTTGATTAAAATATGAATATTCTTTTGTTGCCCATAGTAACAAGAATAGTATAATCTAGATATTGTTGTGACATATAGTCAGTTCACCACAGTCGTGATGAACACACCAAAATCAATTAGAGCGAGGTGGTATAGGGTATTACGGGTTCAACTCAAACCTCGTGGCCACCCAAATTTACCAGTAGGCTCTTTGTAATAACTCATTAGTGCAGCATTTGCTTCTATTGCTCGGCTATATCTCAATGTATCTTGCATTTTTGCCTTTGAGATTGAGGAAACCATGCAAATCCCAAGTTATTATGGTTGTTATTGATTTATTGTTATTGATTTATTGTTATTATTATTATTATTATTATTATTATTATTATTATTATTATTATTTCACGGTGAAAGCATTGAATATAAAGACCGACCCTGATGCTTTCCGTTCTAGATACTTATTAGTTTTCTGAAAATGTAATAAGTAAAATTTAATTGTCCCTATAATTTACTTTTTTTCTGTGCTAGCCTGTATATTCGAGAAAGTTTGTGCAACATATTTTGCACCATTTATTTCTAGGCCTATTATTGGGATTTACTCAGTAATCTTGTTGTTGTTATTATTATTATTATTATTATTATTATTATTATTATTATTATTAATGTATTTCGACTTTTGCGTTATTCCTGAAAGGCAGACACGAAGTCCTGTCCAAGAATCCTTCAATCAGATTTAATAATAATAATAATAATAATAATAATAATAATAATAATAATAATAATAATTTTTATTAAGGAATATTCCACAATACAACGGTTTTCCTTCATCCCACAACAATCTTTTGCCTCCATAAGTCCCTGTCCATAGCATCTTCTTCACTTAATCCTTTACTGGCCATACTACTTTTCACCCCATCCATCCAGCACTCTTTGGGCTTCCCTCTTCTTCTTTTTCCTTCTACTTTCCATTCCAAAAATTTCTTGGGTATTCTATCCTCTGTCATTCTGAGTACATGTCCATACCATTTCAAGCGTCTTTCTTCTACAATTTCCAAAATATTCTTTTCAACTTGCATTATTTCTCTTATTCTATTATTCCGAATTTTTTCTTTCCTGGATTTTCTTGCTGAACGCCTCCAAAAATCCATTTATATTACCATTAATTTGTTGGCTTGTTGTCTACTTATGGTCCAAGTTTCGGCGCCATATAATGTTGTACTTTGGAATAATGCCTGATATATTAATTTTTTAGTTCTATGTAAAATATTTTTACTCCATAAGATTGAATTTAGCATTCCTATAATTCTCTTTCATCTCTTTAAATCTCTAAATTTGTTGTTGCGTCCTTTGTATAATGGACCCTAGATATTTAAAATATTCAACATGTGCAATTTCTTCAGTATTACATATTAACTTTTCTTCGAAATCCATTGTCAACTATTCAGTTTTATTGAAATTTATTTCTAATCCCATATCCTGTACTCTTCTACCAACTTTCTGATCATATATGACGCATCATCTATATCCTCAGTAATTATTACTTGATCATCCGCGAAAAGTAGATTATGCAGGTAGTAATCTGGTTGAATTTGAATTCCCATATATCGACATTTCCTAGTCCAGTTTCGAAGAGCCATATCAATATATATTTTGAAAATGTCGGAGATAAGCAACATCCTTGTAAAAGTCCTTTTGACGTATATAAAATTCTTCTGATAATTGGAAACCCATTTTTATTCGGCATTTGTTTTGTGAGTATATTGATTTTCTAATGTTGATAATTTTGTCACTTGTACCTGTTTTCTTCAGAACGTCCCATAATAATAATATCCTTGGCACACTATCATAAGCTTTTAGCAAATCAATGAATATCATTCCCAAGGGTTTTGACTTCTCACGATATTTTTCCATCATGAGTCTGAGCATAAATATATTGTCTACACATGATCGTCGTGGAGTGAAACCACTTTGTTCTTCTTGTCCTCTGTATTCTTTCTCCAGCTGATGTTTAATAATTCGTGTAAATGTTTTCATAAATGGATTTGTTACACATATTCCTCTATAATTAGTGCATTCCCTCTTATACCATTTCTTATATATAGAACTTATAAATCCAAGGTTCTTCTCTTCTGGTATTGAACGAATTATTAATAATTCGGTCCGCCGGCGTGGTCTTGTGGTTAGCTTCGCTGACTACAGATCCGTCGGCCCGGGTTCGATTCCCGGTACCTCCTCGGATTTTTCTGAGGAAGGGAGGTCTGGTAGGGGTGCACTCAGCCTCGTGTTTCAAATTGAGGAGCTACTTGATAGAGAAGTAGCGGCTCCGGTCAAGAAAACCACCATTAACGGCCGTGGGTGTCGGCATGCTGACCACATGCCCCCCAATCCTGCCATCTGCCTACGGGAGATGACGCAGCGGTCGGGTGGTAGGCCAAGTCCCTCCAGGGATGTAGCGCCACGGAGTTTAGTTTATTAATAATTCGTGTAAATGTTTTCATAAATGGATTTGTTACACATATTCCTCTATAATTAGTGCATTCCCTCTTATACCCTTTCTTATATATAGAACTTATAAATCCAAGGTTCTTCTCTTCTGGTATTGAACCCTCTTCTAATATTTTCCTGTATAAAGCTGTGATTATCTTAATCAGTTTCCTTCCCCCGTATTTTAACAGTTCCAAATTAATTCCTCCGGGACCAGTCGCTTTCCCGTTTATCCTCCTTTAAACATTTTGCCACTTCATCCTCTGATAATTCCCATTCCAAATTTCCATGTCTAAATGCATGTTCTTCTTTAAATTCTCCTCTTTCCTCGTTAAGGAGGGATTTATAATATTGTTCCCATTTTTTCATAGATATAATTTGTATATGTGCCTTATGATTTGTGTTTGTTTTAAGGCTCCTCAACACTGACCATGCTGGTACGGATTGTTTAAATCCCAACTGGCTATTTATGTCTGCACATCTTTCCCAATACTAATTTTTTGCCTTTTTACTTCTTTCAGTACCGTACCGTACATTATGTTTTTGTTCATCATATAATTTCCTGTCCTCATATAATAATAATAATAGTAATAATGTTTTATTTTGCCTGGCAGAGCTAAGGCCTTATCTTCCACTCAACCAGGATAAATACGAATACATAAAATGAATACCTACACAAAAACAATAAATATAATAGATTCCATATATTAGCAATAAAGTAATAATGCAATATTGGTATGTCTACAATGAAACATAAGACAAAAATGCATTTAATAATAATAATACAGAAGAGAAAACAAATTGAATTAAAAATTATATATAATGTGTGTTTGTGTGTGTGATTGTGTGTAGTTTATAATATGTAATACGTATATTATAATGGTATATTATAATGGTATATTATACATGTTTAATGGTTTCTCGTTCTGCTTATTGCGCGGAAAGGAAGACGCAATTTTTGCCACGTTTACATGTAGGACTCAGATTGGTCTGAATCTGTTTCCCATAGGCTATGGCGATCGACATAAACGTAGACTCAGTCCGAAATGAATTTTAGAACCAACAAATGTCTCTACTGCTCTAGCCGATATTCGTTTGCCGTTCGTCTCTTGTTTTCCCAGTTTATTGTCTGCTCGTAACGTTCTTTCAAATGGCGTTTCATCTTCTCAGATAGAAATATACGTTCGAATGTTTCTATTTTTGTAGCGGGTAAGGCGCTAATTTACACTGTACTGGACACTTCCAGGATGTCTTTACGTCAAAGAGCTTTGAAGAAAAATTCCGGAAGACAAGAGGTAACTAGGCCTAATTCGAAAATAACGAAGAATTAGCTGATAAATAATATGAGAAATGCCGGATACTGAGAACATTAGGTTTACTTTGTTTTCGACGTACAAAATGTTATGAAAGTATGAATATTTATATACAGTGCTGCTGGTTTGGCGATTGAGTATGATTCATAATATCTTAAAATAATACAACTTCTAGGGTTCAGACAGTAAAAAAGAAAAAAAAATAATCGATATAATTATATGATAAAACACTTATATAGGCTACGGAGTGTGTATTCGCAGACATTTTAAATATTATCTTTTAATCAAATGCATTTTTAGCTAATACCGTCTTATGAAAAACTTATTCAAAATCAAAATGTTAAAAAAATGTTTCCAACATGAAAACATACCTTTTTCTATCCAGAAAAGAAAAAAAATATTACGAATCTAAAATTCGATGAGACCTTTTCCTTTTCCATTTTTTTTTTGTCATTCTCCATTCATTCTTATTTCCGTTGTTAGTTCAAATTACTGGTATGACAGACCATCGGTACATGAATTTCATATTGACAATGGTATTGTCACAATTTATCCACGAGGCTGTCAAACTTACTTGGCTATTTAGAAATTACAGAATTGATATTTTTATCTCAAATGCAATAGAAGGATACACTAACAGTAATATACGCACATTTATAAAACAAAAACAAAAGGGCCTAAAAATAACAACATAATTAAAAAGGAAAGTGATATTTAAATATAACTGTGTGCTTACAAATGTATGAAACTGACACAATTTTATTTATCACTGCAATTTTGTTGATATGTCAATCAAAATAATTATTTACATCGAAAAAGTCATATTACACTGACTTAAGTACATGGAGTCATGGATTACTTACTTTTATTATTATAAATAATAGCCAATTGCCACACTGTAAATAAATATTTTTATTTTATTTATTTTATTGAGAATATAACAGGGTCACTGCTCGATTACAACATTCTCTTATACTAACTACACCAGTTTTGCAATACCAATATTATGTAACTGAAATATTATGAAAATGTATAGGTAGCTGGCATATTTTTCGATCTGTCTTGTGCCTTCGATGCGATTAATTACGATTTATTAAAGTGTAAATTATATCATTTGGGTCTTAGAGGTGTTGAAAATGTCCTAATTATGTCTTATATCCAGAACAGAAAATCATTTTTTAAAGTGAAGGGCGCAATGTTAAATGAAAGTGATTTAAACGAAGATGTCCCACAGGGCTCAGTCTTAGGCCCTCAGCTTTTTAATCTTTTTATCAATGACATTGAGTTCAATGTGGATGTTGAGTGCCTAGTTATGTATGCAGACGATACCTCTTTCGTCATAACTTCCAAAACTGAAGAGGGGTTAATAGTAAAACTTCAAAGTTGCATCTCAAGTTTCTATAAATGGTGTGAGTCAAACAATTTAATTTTATTATCAATGATAATTATGTTATTTAATAGTTTAGCACAACTTTTATGCACATACTTGTCACACCATAAAAATATGTAAATCCACAAAATTTTTGGGCACTATTGCTGAAAAACTTAAATTGGGAAAATCATATTGACTCTCTATGCAGTAGACTGAACAAACAATGTTTTGCTATAAGGTGTTTAAAATATTCATTGGACCATAAAGGTCTCCTCAATGTGTACTATGCTCTTGTACAAAGCATTCTTTCTTATAATATTTTACTCTGGGGACGTGCAACCAATATCAACAGAGTATTTATTATAAAAAAATAAGTTTAAGAGTAATTTTTAATCTTGGGCAAAGAGACTTTTAAGAGAAGTTTTTAAAACACAAAATATCTTAACATTAACAGGTATTCTAATATATAAAGCGGTCATGTTTTATAGAAAAAACAAAAGCAGTTTTATAAGTAACAATGAAATCCATAACCATGACACTAGAGGAAACAATAATATTCATATCTATAAATACAGGACATCCAAGTATACAAAATCTCGTATGCACACGATTAGCCTTGTTATTAACAAGTTACCAACTGAAATAATTGATGTAAATGAAGTAAACTCATTCAAAAAGAAACTGAAGCATTATTTGTGCAGTAAGACGTTTTATACTTTTAATGATTTTTTGTGATGACTGTAGAATTTCTGTAGTTTTTGTATCTTATTATTATTTCAATATTTTAATCAAGTTCACCTAATATGTTTTTTTACATATTTTATTGTTATTACCATTGCTTTCTTTATTCATTGTATTGATTGTCATGTTGTTTTTACAAAGACACTGTGTACTTTGTCTTTGTCTACCTATACGTTGTATAGCTCACGTACGTAATAAAATAAAATAATATAATATAATATAGGTTCAATCTAATACTAAAGATATTTATACTAATACTACAACTAAAAAAATACAGAAAATGAAACAAGAAATACACAAAAGAGAAAAATTACACAATAAAGGGAACAGATCAAAACATAACTAATACAGCAGTTTTGGGGGAAACGAAAGACTTAAATAAAGAAAATGACATGGACCATATTTCAGCTATCACTTTTTAATTACTACTATTTTAAAGTTTGCAAATTGTTATCACAGATACTTTTCAACCGCTCATTGTTTGTATTAAATATATCCATATTGCCCATTTTGTGCAATTGATTGTATAGATGGAGCACATTATAAAGAGGCGAATTATTGTGGGACTCAATATTTGCTTTTGGAATGAAAAAAGATTATGCAATTTATAAGATCTATAACGTGGAACATAAAAGATATTTCTTCGAGAATATTAATATAATCTATTTCGTGATTAAATAATTTATATGAAAACAACAATGCATGACAATTTCGTCTGAGTGATATTTCAGGGATACCGAAATACTGTAAAATAGTTGAATATGATTCAACTTTAGGGTAACAGTTAAACTGTTTGCAATACCTATATTTTAGAAATTTATTTTGAATGGACTCTATTAATTTACTATATTTAATGGTAGCAGGATCCCAAATTAATGAGCAATATTCTAATTTTCGCCTGACAATGGTTCTATATAGTCTAAGTAGTGTACTTATACTACACTATTTAGAGTTCCTCATAATAAATCCAAGATTTTTAAGAGTTTCACAAGTGATATTATTAATGTGATCCGAGAAAGTTAAATTACTGCTGAATAATATATCTAAATCATTCATAGTGGAAATTTTGTTCAACTGATTACCATTAATGCAATGTTCCCATGCAATATTATTTTTAGATCTAGAGAAAGTCATTATTTTGCATTTTTTATGTTTAAAGGCAATCTATTATATCTACTCCATTCACTTAATTTATTAAAATCATTCTGCAGTTCCATACAATCATTAGGACTCAAAATTATTTTAAATAATTTTATATCATCAGCAAATGGAGTAATATTTGAAAAACAGACCTGATCAAAGATGTCATTAATAAATATGAGAAAAAATAAAGGACCTAGATTTGATCCCTGAGGAACATCACAATTGACATTTATGATTTTTTATAAATGACATTTATGATTTTTTATAAATTACATTTATATGATGGAACCTGTGATCTGTTACTTAAATATGAAACAATAAGTGTTAGCAAAGAAGAACCAAAATTATAAACATTAGTTTGTTAATTAAAATGTCACGATCTACTTTATCGAAAGCTTTTTTGAAAGTCAGTGTATATAACATCGACATCTTTGACTGCAGGGGTGGTTTGACTGATTGTTAATGATATTGTCGGTGTATGTATGTTTTCTATAAATACTGAAAGTTATCCTACTTTTTCGTCTTGTAATGTTCAGGTTAAGGTAAAACAATGGCAGTCTTTAATATACTACTACATATCCCAATGAATAGACGTCAATAAAACACAGAATTGAACACTATTTTATAAATACAGTAGCTACAAAGAATGGCTATAAGAAAAATACCATCTTGAAATTATTAAGATACCAGGAAAGAGACCTACACAACCAAAACAGTAATACCAGCCGTCTAACGCCGAAAAATGAGAAAAAACATTAACAAGAAAGTTGTTACATTCAATTACACAGACAATAGAATATATCATATCGCAAGATTATTTAAACAGAATAACTGCAGAATAGCCTATAAAACTAATAACAACCTAAAAGATAAGCTTCATAAATTAATAATAACACTTCAGACAAAGTCAATAAAAACTGTAATAAAATTTACATAGGCCAGACAGGTCGCAAATTCAGACAAAGATTCCACGAGCATATTCAAGATTTTAGAAAAATAAACAAAAATCTGAATTCGCCAAACTCCTTGCAACTGAAAAGCACCGAATTAACACGATTGAAAATACACTGGAAATGAAACATGTAGAAAATAAAGGTAATAGAATGAACACACTCGAATTTTTAGAAATCTATAAAGATGAACACAATATTCTAAATGAAAATATTATTGATTATAACCCACTTTTGAAGTTATTTCAGAACACACCCAATCCCCATAGATACAACTCTACTTCCTACTACAAAATCAGTATACTGACTACTCACAAACAAGGCAGTTTCTCATGTACAGGTTAGTAGAGTACTTGGTCTCTTTAATGAAATAATTCGTACTGTATTGCTTACTCTTACATTACTATTTCAATATTTATTAGGAACTGAAGATGGAATAAAATATCCTATGCCGAAATGCATCTTCCGACACTATATTGAGTACACAACGTCCTGGGATTACCATGAACATATACGGAATTCACAATAAATATTTTTTAAGTTCAGTCACATAGATAAGACTTTTTATGAATGAAGTGTTTTTAACTAGTGCATAATATATCTTATCACATACACAGTGAACTTGTATGCAATTGCTGTATGTTAATTTTTTTTATATATAACGGCTGTGAACTTATGCAATTGCTGTTTGGTGACTTTCTATACATAACGACTGGTATGCAATACTAATGAATAATTTGTATTAACAAATTTACAAGGACCTTCAATAGACGTGGAGTGATTAATTTTAACGTTAGTTCTTTTTAAACTGACAGGTTGAAAATCTACACACATAAGCCTATTTTTGTTCGATTCAATAAAATTCCTTACATATATTTTCAAGTGGTTTGTGTATTTAATTTTAAGTAGAAATTTGAGGGAATAAGGAGAATATTTAATAATTAATCAATGAATATAATTTGTTGTAAAAGAAAGTCAACAGCTGAGTTAACATCATTACTTAAATTAAAATCTTCCCAATCACATGTACAAACATACAAACTTTCAAAACATATTATTGTAAGTCGGAAACAAAGTAATGTTTCTATATCGGAAATTTCTGAAATTGTAAGTTAATTTATCTTCGTGTAATTATTTAGAGCCTATCTGCTGTAACTTTTCTTTCAGCATATTGACACAAAAACATTCTAGATGGGCCAGTAAGCAAAGAAGTACGTCTAGGAGAGTTTTCTTCGCTAAAAAGTGGGAAATTACGAACATATTTTTTGTTGCAGTGAAGTCATATGACAGTGCGCCAAGTCCCTCACAGTCATAGCCGGAGTATTACCAATAGAACTGCTCCTTGATGAACGAATGGGAAGGCACAGTATCCGGAAACAAATTACCATCCATGTCGGCGAGGTGGCAATAACATAGCAAATATATATCCAGGAGGACAGGGCTATGCTTTACAAACGGCTCTGAACAACAGAAGAAATCATAGCAGAAATGCTGTCGCAAAGCTTCTCACGGCCTCACCACGAAAGACTTCATCCTAGACGTCCGGAGAAGATCAAAGATAAAACAGCTCACACCTGACCAATATGTGACACAATTCCTGATCAGCCACATGAACTTCGTGGCCAACTGGCGAAGGTTCGATCTCACTCATGCGTTTGCAAAGATTCGGAGCCGGACACGATGTTCCAGGCACGAGAAAGATCGGACTACCCTCCACAATGCAGTTGTAATGGGCCATTCAGATAGAAAATTAACCGTAAACGTAACGTAAACTTAAAAGTTTGGGGCCATGTTTTTCAATGTGACCATTCGCAATGCATCACGTAAACGTGAAACAACGTAAAATTAAACGTAACGTAGAACCGTGCAAACACCAAGCTTCTGCGTTACGTTTATGCCAAAAATAACGATACAACCAATCAGAGAACAGAAGAGGAGACGAAAGTGGAAGTAGCCAAGAGATGGCGTCTATGAATCAGAAACTCGTCATTATATAAAGATGCTATATAAACATCAGTTCCCCAAGAAATGAATTACAGTAGTAAATACTGCCCATATAATATTCTGTTAATTTTTATGTCTGCATACGCTTGTATGATTTCAATTTTTAATGGCCTACACATGTTTAACAGAAACATGAAAGTATTTTCGTCTGCTGCAGTCATTTTATCAGCTGTTCACGTTCTCGTTTGTGATTGGTTGTTATCTACGTTTAAGTTTTCATTGCGAATACCCAATGCCGTGCTAAAGTATGCGTTTAAGTTAACGTTCTTACGTTTACGGTTAAGTTTCTATCTGAATGGCCCATAAGAGAAGGAGAAATCTGGGTGCCCATTCTCACGTTCTGAATGGGGAAAGAGTCAATCAGAGCGTTCAGGGAATTCTGTAGCCAGGCGCTTCTCGAAAGGAAGGACACCCCAATCGGCAAATAAACAAAGCAAAGACAAGAAAAACGCGGAGAAACAACTTTCAACCAGACAACAACCTCACAACAGGCCATAGGAGAACATCCCCACTCATGAAGGAAAACCAGAATCGCAACCAAATGACCTGACCACATACAAAATTCCGAGCAAAAGACGTACAGCCGAATACCATATACATTACATTGCAGTTATTGATGAGAAATGACTACAAATGTAAATAAATAAATTCTTCTAATAAGCTTAGAAGTATGGCAGCAGGTTGGGGAACCCTAGGACTGTTAATGGTCTAATAAAATAGAATAAAAGATTAGACTATTGTGGAATTTAATTCGAAACCTTGAGAAGAAAAAAGCTACCAAACAGAGTACAGCAGTTGACGAGAAATATATTATTATTATCACTGCTGTCAATATCTAATCAACAATATAAGCAGATTCAGTTTGATATTTACTCATAGGCCTATAGTTACCCCAGTGCAGTTACAAATTTTATCGGAATCTTAATGCTTAACGCCTGGAGATTCCGACTCCCACACAACAATTGCGTGAAATGCTGTCTAACGGCACGGCGTTACAGATCTGTGTGTAGCATTCACATGTACAGGTGGGGGGGGGGGGAAGTGGACCGACTCTTGTAGCTGATTTCAGAGCCTTGTGATAGTAAATAAATGTAAGGGATTTAACGGAAACGTTTGTTTTCACAAGCGATCAAATTACGTGAAATTATTTCTCAGTTCAAGTAATTTATCGGCTGTAGAACAAATTTCAATACATTCCCTGCTATCCTGTGAATGCCGCTAGGCATGCGCAGTGGCTCATATCGGCAACTTAGATATTTTAGTCGGTCCGCTTTTTCCCCCTACCTGTACATAACTTTAAACAGCGTTTTAAAATTATTTCAGTTACCAAACAAAATGAACACAATAACCTCAATCGCGTGTCAAGATATCTATTTTACACAAATTTTGTGTTGCACTCGTCACGGCCCACAATACCTTCTTTAGTAAGGGAAGTGAAACTCCTTTATATTTAAAGAATGTTAAAAAAATATAATACACTGAACAAAGCACCCACAAGCAGTTCATGCAAAAGTGATATTCCGCTCCTAGAAAGCTTACGTATGCGATAGGCTGAACCTCAGGTCTGAAGGTGATGAAGGAAAAATATAAAACCATTACGATTGAAAAGTGTTTGATACAGGACATTGGGAAACAGCGTTAGCTGTAAGGCTGCATTCATAATAATACTATTATTAAAGTACAGTACGTCCAGATTTATCATGTATAATAAAACGAGAGGTTCGGATTTTATGCATAGATTCACTTATTGTGACTTTCTAGCGAATGCTTATAGACTTAAGTACGTAATGCATAATTAAAACCACAAAATTGAATAAAACATATAGCTGTTTTTGCCATTGTATTCGACATAGCCGATCGCGAGACAATCGATATATCGCTGTGGTCACGCTGCATGCGGTTATTACCAATACTTACGTTAGATCAGCTGTCTTATTTTTTCATAGTAAACTCTTTGGAACTATTAATAATATACAGTATTATTATATGAGACTTTTAATATTCTTCACAACACACAAATTTATACTTTTTTTCGATTCTCCTCTTGCTGATATGCAGCAATATGCTTATAGGCTATGTCTGTGCTAAATGATTTTATTGTTTTTGATCAGTGAAACTATAGGCATGAAGATGTTTCAGTGTCCAGTCTTTACATAAAAAAACAAGTGCACGTTTGGGTGCGACAAGATGAATGTGATAAAAATAAAATCGGATAAACTGATGTAACAAAGTGCCAGTATGTTTTTGTTTAATCAGTTATGATTGCAATAAATTATGATATGCAGAATAAAAAAAAGAAGTGAAATTGGCCGGTTTCGGGATTTGAACCATGGAACTCCAGAATGTCAAGCCAAGACGTTACCCTCTCCGTCACTTGGGTCAGTTTAACGGTCTAGTTGGATAACAGCATGTAAAGCAATAGTGTTATTTGTCATAGCTAACTGTATTTTAATTTCCAAAGCCTTATAAGATCACAGTAAAACAAAAGGCTATGTTGTCATGATAACTGATTTGCATTTCATAAATTCTTTCGAATACGTATATTACCATAAAATAGGCACTAAATTGAGCATTACTCCGAAACAGGTCAACCGATTTTATCTAATATCAATAGACTCTTCCCATGGACATTATAAATGTGTATACCAGGTTTCATAAATATCCGGCAAAGCGTATTTGAGTTACCGCGTCTTTAAAATATACACTAAATTGGGTTTTACTCCTGTACCGGTCTACCGAGTTGGTCCAATATCAGTAGACGTCTTCCCATGGGTATACAAATTTTCAGGAAAATCCAATAAAGCATATTTGAGTTATCGCGACTTCTTATATATTAACATAAAAGGCACTGGGAAACCGATTTGGTCGAATATCAATAGACGTCTTTCCATGGACATTATAAATGAGTATACGAAGTTTCATAAAAATCCGATAAAGAGTATTTGAGTTATTGCGCCTTTAAAATGGACACTAAATTGGGTTTTACTCCGGTACCGGTCAACAGATTAGGTTCAAATTCAACAGGTTACTTCTCATGGACGTCGTAAATGCGTATACCAAGTGTCATGGAAATCCGATACAGTCTGTTTGAGTTATGGCGCCTTTCTAATATAATCTATTAAAATAGGCACTAAATTGGGCATTACTCCGGTACCGGTGAACCGGTTCAATATCAATAGGGTTCTTCCCAAGGACATTATAAATGTGTTTTCCAAGTTTCATGAAAATCCGGAAAAGCGTATTTGAGTTATGGTGCATACAGATACACGGACAGACAGACGGACCGACAGATAGACAGACGGACAGAGATTTTTTCGTCCCCCACACAATCTCATAAAGTACCATACTGGCACTTAATAAAATCAGGTAAACTGATATAACAAAGTGCCAGTATGTTTTTTTAATCAGTTATAATTTCAGTTATGAATCATAATTATTATTATACATAAAATAAGTATATTTAAATAGATCTCCGAGTTAAACTCCAGATCGATTCATTAAGCAGGGCTTACGGAAGAACAAAGGTCTAAAATTTTATTCTTAACCTTATTTCATATTGGTATACACTGATATAATAAATTCTTAAAATATATAAACATTTTACAAAATGCATTGACAATGAAATAGTACAGTAAGCCAATAAGAAGAGGATAGTTCCACCTAGCGGTATGCAGCTATGTTCTGAGTAGAGGCTTATGCAATTTTAACGCAACGCAATAACTTTAAAGCCAGTTTCTGTTCTTGAAATAACATTTATAGGCTTATGTTAATCATTCTTTAGGATTGATGTTGTAGGTTAATGAAAGACAATTAATTCCCAGTTTTCTTTTTAAAGAAAAATATAATACTTATTTAAGCACATTAATAAAATAGAACACAAGAATGAAATAGGCTCAATTTCACATAAATAATAATAATAATAATAATAATAATAATAATAATAATAATAATAATAATAAAGTCGGTAGCGGGTGGATTCGAACGTGATACCTCTAGATTTACTAGACAAGCACTTTACCCCAAGACAACTGAAGGAGGCTTTATAATCTGTCATTCATTGAAGACGCTATAAGAAAGAACCGAGAATTTGATTTTGCATTTGAAGAAGGTGCCTTCTTTTTTACCCTCCTTTACTAGGGAAGGTTTCAGGAGGAATTGAAGGCATGTTCCAGAATTCCTCATTATAATAATAATAATAGGAACACGCACGGAAGTGCATAGATTTTGTTTCAAAGAAGGTTATTGCTCTTTGATTTCCTCGTTATTTACATTGGTTACGGGACTCGCCCGCTGATTGGTTGGCCACGAGCCAATCAAAATGCTTCGAATTGAACAAAATATTATAATAAATTTGACTGTTAATTACTCTTTATTTCGGTACTGGACAACCGATTAGGTCCAAATTCAATAGGCTTATTGCCATGATTGTTATAAATAAGTATACGAAGTTTCATGAAAATCTGATTAAGCGTATTTGAGTTACCGCGCCTTTTGTTATATGATTCCATAAAAAGGCACTAAATTGGGTATTATTCCGGTACCGGCCAACCGATTTGGTCCAATATCAACAGACGTCTTTCCATGGACATTATAAATAGGTATTCCAAGTTTCATGAAAATCCGATAAAGCGTATGTGAGTTAAGGCGCCTTTAAAATATACACTAAATTGGGTTTTACTCCGGTACCGGTGAACCGATTTGGTCCAATTTCAATAGGGTTCTTCCCATGGACATTATAAACGCGTATACCAAGTTTTATTAAAATTCGATAAAGCGTATTTGAGTTAGAGCGCGTACAGACACACGGACGGACGGACAGACATTTTTCGTCCCCCACACAATCTCATAAAGTACCATACTGGCACTTAATAAAGCGATAAAATTATGCTATTGGAACTTTGAAATTTTACACATTCTTTGCTGGATTTGTCACTGATTCATGAGCTAAAATTACGGGAGGCATAGGGTAAAATAATATTTTAGTTTTAAGAAATCCCTGTATTAGCCTATCCCACCTCCAGTTGCTACATTCTACCAACATTTAACTCAGAACTTCGCCATTCAAAGGAACTTGTTTCAATTTGCCTGTGTAATTTTTCATTACTGAAGAGAAGAGATTAAGAGGATGATGGAGAAAGTGAAAGTTGTCCGTTACTTTCATCCCCCTCCCCTTTACCACAGGCAAATTCGCTGGCACTGAGCCATTCTTCTGTCAATACAACGTGTCGCTCACAAGAAAAACATCGCGCTCCATTGTTCCAGTTTACGCTTCTACCCATTAATACTGGTACAGAGAATAATGTGTTTCGAGTCTAGTCTCACCGCGGTCTGCTCCGCTTCCATCCTTCGCCATTTTATTATTATTATTATTATAATTATTATATTAACTCTATAATATTATCATTAGCAGTGATGGGAAAAGCACAAAAAGATAGTAATTGGGCTGAATTACAGTTACTCGAGTGCCATTTTACTTAATTACAATTACAAATTACTTTTTCAAAAAGTAATCAGTAAATTTACAATTACATTTACAATTACTTTACAAAATGGCAGAGAGTGATAGTAATACTAACGACTACTAAATTGTAAGAATTACAATTTTATTTCCAGAAGTAAATTACTAGTAGTAATTACATTTTTTAAAGTATTGATTACAAGTAAATGGGACCAAAGAAGGAATTGTTACTGTAATCCGATTACTTTTACTCAATTACTTCCCATCACTAATTATTAGTATATTATCATCATAATTGCCATCAAAAAAGGTGAAAATCATCCCTTACTGGTCTTTTTAATTCTTCCCCATGCTGCGGAGCTTTATGTAAAACAACTGCTTTTACCACGGTAGTTTACAATTTGAACTGTAAGTAGTGGGCTATAGAGAAAGTACTCGTATAAGATCTTGACCAAAATCGAAATCTAGATAACATTGGTCAAAAGTGTTTCATTTTGCTTATAAGCTAAGCAAAAAAAAGTGTTTTCGAAATAATGTCTGTGTGTCCTTTCGTGTAGACCTGTTGTGGATAAACGGTGCATTGTATTTAATTGTATTTTTTAATTATAAACTCTGTTGGCTTCTTACATCAATCCTAGAGTTTGGATTCTATTTATATCTCCAGCGATTATATATTAGATCACGGGTGCGCAACTGGTTCAGATTGAGCCACTGGGCGGTGGGGTAATATCTCCCACTACAGTCGCCCTTGACGTCAGAATAAAGCAGTTTCGACGTGACACTGAACATGAAAGGCAGGTTTCATACGTCACAGCATGGGTGGGGTACTAAAACGTTTCCCCTCGGTTGCTCAGGTATGCATTAGATCATACATGGGCATTTACTGGTTCGCGAACCACTTGTGGTTCTTGAACTTCTCGCATAACACACAAGATGGCATTGCGGACATTCGGTGTACGTGGTAGATTATCAAGGCACTGATCTTGGTAGATTATTCCCATGCATGAGTCATACTCTCTTTGCAAGCAATGACGGGTCGCGTCACAGTTCCGATTGGAAAGGCATTATGGCACATTCTAAGCCTTTGTATAATGAAACGTAAAAGAATAATTTAAAATACAAGATTGTTTGTATTATTTGTTTCTTGTAGTGTACATTTTAAAGTGAAATTGGTGATTCCCTAAGAATGAGCAACCGCCACTGCACTTAATGTCTGCTTGTGTCTCCATCTGTCCGTTCTTTTCGAACTATGTGTAAGTTGACAAAAGTTTGCGGGTTGCGTGTCAATGGATAGGGGTTTTCCCATGTCTGCATTAGATAGTAATATTTTTTACCTCAAGGAAATTTGGTACATTTCCCCCATGTAATGTAATTTTGATATAACGGGTCTTCCAATAGGGACTTCCGAACTTTGACAGTTCGTAGCGGTCATATTGTTGAAGCTACAACTGTCGAATTGGCTTTCATTTATTCAGTCTCTTTTGCCAAATCACCATGAACGGATATAGCGTTCAACAACACGTGCAAATGATAAAATTGTTTTATCAAAATGGTTGTTCTGTTCGGGCAACGTTCCGCGCGCTTCGCCCATTTTACGGTCGCCATAATCGTCCTACCGAGAGGACTATTCGTAGTGTGGTGGATAAATTTGAGTCCACTGGTTCAGTAACCAATCAACCAATACCCGTACGACAACGAAACGCAAGATCTGCTGAAAACATCGCCGCTGTCCGTGAGAGTGTGTAGGAGAATCCGACGCAGTCGATTTCGCGTCGCTCACAAGAACTAGGCCTTTCGCAGAACACAACTTTGCGAATATTGCGTCGTGACTTGGGCCTGCACCCGTAAAAAATTCAACTTACCCAGGAGCTGAAGGTAAATGACCCTAGACAACGACGTGTGTTCGATGAATGGGCTCTGGAGCAATTGGAAACTGACCCTAATTTTCATTGAAAAATCATCTTTAGCGATGTGGCCCATTTCTGGATGAATGGGTACGTCAGCAAACAAAACTGTCGAATTTGGGACGATAGCAGTCCATATGAGATCCAGGAGCGTCCAATGCATCCCAAAAAAGTCACTGTTTGGGCTGGCGGCCTCATTGGTTCATATTTCTTTCAGAACGATGCTGGCCAGGCCATCACCGTCAACAGCGAGCGCTATAGGTCGATGATTAACAACTTCTTTTGGCCTAAATTGGATGATATGGACACCAACGAGATGTGCTTTCAACAGAACGGCGCTACGTGCCACACGGCCCATGCCATATTGGACATTCTGCATGAGCGATTTGAGGGCATGGTCATCTCACGTGGAGGTGATGTGAACTGGCCACCGAGATCGTGCGATTTGATCCCGTTAGATTTTTTCTTATGGGGTTTTCTTAAGTCACAGGTCTATGCGAATAAGCCATAAACCATAGCGGCCCTCAAAGACAACATAACTCATGCCATCGGTCAAATTCAGCCTGATTTATGCGCCAGAGTCATGGAAAATTGGACATTTCGGTTGCGCGCCCTCCAGCGAAGCCGCGGCGGACATTTGCAGGATGTTAATAGGAAGATCCTTCCCGGAATGGCTAACCGGGATTGCGACACAAGCCACCTCTCCCAGGAGAGAGGCCCGTGCCCCTCGGGGACATTATGGGCTAATACTAATACTAATACTAATATTCCATTCATAATGGCATCGATAGGCCTTTCAAACGAATAAAAAATTTCGATGATATCTCACACATACTTTGTTTTATTTAAATTTAAAGATAGAAAGTGCTTAATGAAAGACCCTATATTTATAGGCATGTCAAATTTGCCATTTAAATATGGAAAAACTGACTGGATAGCCGTGACGTCAATCACATTTATGACAGCCTGGTTCACATGAGCTAGCGTGTAACCGATAGTAAAATTCCAAAAAAAGTTTCAATTTCTATTTTTTTTTATCCGCCTGAAAAACATTGAAATGTTTTACCTCACTCACTGACATTAATGTTTACCCACTTCCAGATGAGCTAAAAACTTAGTTTGGCAAGTGTTCAGCTTCTAGCCTGTAACCAACCGGAAACTTAAAAAAATCCTACTTTTACATTTTATCCTATGAAAAAATGCCTTAAAGTCGTTCCACACTTATTTGCAGATTTATTGTGGCTATATGGTAATCTACGACAGTCTAAATACACGAAATTTATTTGCGGTACAGTGTCAGTTCACAACATCACTGGGGTTTGGAAGCAGCGCGCCCAGCGAGCGAAGCGAGTTGAAAGTATAACCTTGCGAGTTTTTTTACATTTTTTTAATAAAAAAAGGGGAAACAATCAAAAGTTTCAGCTCTATAAGACAGAATTTAAATCGCAATATTGAAGAAGGTGAAAATATGATTCATCTTCATATGAAAAGTCACATTCTTGGTAACTTCTTTCAATGGGTTCATGGTTCACTACAGACTTCTTATTTACAAGTTTATTTCTCTCGTAGTTGTTTAGTGGGGACGGTTTTCTACAGAAAACAAAAATTTGTTATTCGTCAATGCAACCAAAATAATGAATAAATATCTCAGGGTGTTGTCCTAATGCCACATCATGCGGATTTTTCTAACATATTATTATTATTATTATTATTGAATTTCCAGTAAAGAAAATAGAACCCTATTGTACATTAGCGTATTAGGGTTATAGTTTAACAATTACATTCAATTTACAACAGATTGAACATTATGATTGAAGCTTATTAAAGATGCGGTATATGAATGTTAGAAAATTATAATAACAACATTGTTTTTTTAAATACTTGAAAGAGAGGTTTTGCCAGTTCATTGTCACAAAAATACAGATGATATTGGAGGGTATATCTTGATCTTCCAAAGTCAGGACAGTTAAAAAGCAAGTGCTGCACTGTTTGAGAGGAGCCACAGAAGCATAAGTAACCATCTGGAACATTGATGTTAAATCGCTCGAAATATGATTTGAATTTGTCATGGCCAGATAGGAATTGTGTATGCACAAAGTTCGGCATGATCATTTTGCTCTGGAGTCGATGCTGGATCTCAGGAAAAAATATTTATCTCGTTACGGTTCCTTTCGAGCTTGTGGTCCAGATGTTATTCCACTGGAGAGTTGTTTGCTTTTTAGCTTCTTTTTCAGATAACATATTGGAGATCTATCGTACGAGACTTCCATCGCAGACTTTGCAGCTTCTTTTGCTAATAAGACTTGAGGCTTTCTCGGCGTTGATTACTAATGATGGTTTCACGGGCCGAGTAAAAGGGTATATTGCATCCAAGCTTTCGGTCGCTGACATTTCTGCGTCCTTCCTCAGGGAAATGAGGAAGGGCGCAGAGATGTCAGCGACCGAAAGCTGGTATCTGTTGATAGTTAATAACAGAATATTTTTCTGGCTATTTCATTAATACCTATTAATAGCTATTCTAGCTTCAACACCGATGTTGAATCTTTATTAGGGTTCTCCTAAGCCCTGCGTTTTATGGCACCGTACAGCTTTATGTCGGGGTACGCCGTAGCGTAGTGGTTGAGGCACTGCGCTACAAACCGGAAAGTCGCGGGTTCGATCCCCGATGAGGTCGTTGGAGTTTTTCAATTCACCTAATCCTTCTGGTGGCACTATGGCCCTGGGGTCGACTCAGCCTCTAACAGAAATGAGTACCAGGAGCAATCCTGGGGGTAAAGGCGGCCGGTGCGTAAGGCTGACAACCTTACCACCTTCAATGCCGATGTCTAAAAATCTGGGAGCCTCAACCTCCTGGAACCCTCTGGGCCTCCATGGCCTGTAATAGGGAACACTTTACTTTACTTTTTACAGCTTTATGTCCTGCTATTTTCCTGGAACTAGAATCACAGTTTTGAGGCCTGGAGATGAAGGATAATACAATGAATCACTCTGTATCTGTTTAGAAAAAGTAACAGGCAAGAATGTGCCATGAATGTGGCTGTACGAAATTTGCGTTAATATTTCTTCTATGGATAGTAACTATGACGCGAGCCAAAAGCTGCAGTACCTGTATAATTTGGATTGAATGCATAAAAAATGTTATTCCTAATAACATGGTGCTATGTCTACACCTCTGAACAGCCACACACAGCCACATATCTCCAGGGAATAAGACGTGAAGCATGCGACTTCTTTCTATTACATTCACTACCAATTTAATTAAGAAAATGACATTATTCACAATATTATCGAAATCAGCTTTAACGGTTTTGTATAAATTTTGTACAGCTGCATCTATAGGAAGATCTAAAACCTTTTGAAATACTTTTTCCTATAATTTCTGTGAATGTTGGTTTTTAGTTATACATCTCGTTTATAAAATCAGGCTTTAAATTCTTGATAATACAATTCTGAATGATAAGTAGACAACTGAATGCACACTTTCGCAATGCAGTAGCTTACTCTATGTCGGATTATGAAGGGTAGAGGGAAACAGGTGAGTGTTTCATATCGGATTTTTAAATTAAATATTTTTTAACTCGTAGGCTAAAAATCTCAAGGAATCTTATATGAAATGGGATGTAGAAATTAGATCTATTAGATACAATGTAAAAATAAAAGTGAATTAAATGAACCAGAACTCAGTTTCCATGTCTTTTTATGAAGAAGCTGATTTTTGTTCATGTGCGATATACACGAGGTACTCTCCATTTATCCTTTAGGAACTCAATTCGTCTCCAATGGATTTGACTCCAATTTGAATTGTGAGTGTTTTAATGAAGCATTGATTAGTTGCTGCATGAATGTGATATTCATGGGGGTAAAGAGTAACGACAACAGTGCATCAGAATGACGAATAAATATCTGTAACCATGTTATCGTATGAATACTAAAATAAAAACTGGCCGGGAATTCTGTATGTTCGTACTCACGGCTGGGTGTGGTGCTATGAGGAGATTCTCATTTGCGAGGATTGTAGGGAGATAAACATTTTTTTACGTTTCATATATTCAAGTCTTCGATTATATTACTACACGATTCCCAGACAATTTCCCAAATCCATTTTTCCCACTGATCGTGCTCGAAACCTAATATCACAAAAATAAATTTTAAAAAAATCAGAAGCCAAGGCTTGTTAGAAGATCATCTTCCATAAACTACCAAATTAGGAAGGTCTCTCGTTATAAACTTGTATGGAATCTCTTGAAAGAATTCTACCAATTATGTTGCCTTAACTGGTGATTTTTTTAGTATTTCCCTCTTGATGATTTCAAGTATTTCCATTTTCGGGTAACAGTGCCAGAGTAAAACACAATAAAAAGAAGTTATATAAACAGTGGAGTATACTGATAAAAACAAAAATTCTGAATGATAAAAACACTTTATTCTCCACTTACGTAACTTTTTATAACACAGGACTAGTTTCGAGAGCCTTATTCGCTCCCATCATCAACAACATGGCAACCAGAATAACAGTCGACCACCAGCCGATGATGGGAGCGAATAAGGCTCTCGAAACTAGTCCTGTGTTATAAAAAGTGACGTAAGTGGAGAATAAAGTGTTTTTATCATTCAGCATTTTTGTTTTTAGTGCCAGAGTAACCAAAGGAACTTAGTGTAGTTCATTTCCCAGGATTTCTACAAGATTTAGTTCAAGCTGTTCATCAATCACACGTTTGATGATTGATTCAACCATTTCAGCTAGAGCTTCCTGGCTAATATTGAGATTGTCTTGCATCGCGCTCCGTTCTTGACAGTACATGTGGAAGACTTTAATTATCCTCGTATTGACTGGCCAGGAACTAAGCTAGAAGGCAGTCCTTCACAAATTATTAGCAAGTAGGCCACATTAATTAATGGCTGTGGGTTAACGCAAGCAATAGAAAAACCTACAAGGGACAACAGTATCGTGGCATACAGTGAGAGAGTGATCTAAGCCAGAAATAACGGAATCGAGATATTTCTAATGAGATAAAGTGTCACCTTAACACTTGATTTATTTCTTCTTATCTGAATTTACAGATTTGAAAGTGTTTACAAAAATTAACTTCAGATCACAGTGCCAACCCTTTATTACCTTCCTCGGCCCTTTTATATTTGTCTTCTACTTTAAGTTACATTCACCCTTTTCTTTACGTAAATGCCACTTCAATTTTGCCTATTTATCAGTCCAAATAAAAAAGCATTTTGCGCATTATAATCAGAAATTTTATAAAATTCACTGAAACTGTCTTCTTTCTGAGTGTTCTATAACAAGTGGTAGTTACACCACTTCACATTAGCTCTCTCACTGCAGTCAAACCCGACATCTTGCTGATCACATTATTTGATTTGTGGCTAATGTATTCTGATCCTAAATTCCTACACACTTTAGCTTTTTACAGTCCACTTAGACTTATTTTTCACTTCTGTTTAGATTTTTCGCAGTTATTAACAACAAGTTCTCTTTCACCATCCACCATGATAGCATCAACTGATAAGTATCTTACCGCGCAGACCATAACATCTGCATATCACGTTATATTGCTTCCAAGCTGGTATAGCCCACTCTCTCACGGGAGGAATGCGATTCCCTTAATTTATGAAAATTATCTTTCAAGAATAGACAGGGAAGGAACTCACACAAACCTTTAATACAGTTAGAGGAGTATATGTACTACAGAGGAAGATGCCAGAGGGAGATGGAGAAGAAGCTGCTAAACATCACATTGAAAGATCGAATAAGAAATGAAGACATTAGGAAGGCGACATCTATAAAGGATGTAATGCTTACTGCTTCCAGATTAAAATGGATGTGGGTAGGGCATGTCATGAGAATGAACCCGGAGAGATGGACACATGCGATGACAGTGTGGGAGCCCAGAACTGGGAAAAGAAAAGTTGGAAGGCAGAAATCGCGATGGGAGGACGAGTTTAAGAGTGTTGTAGGGAACTTGTGGTCTAGGAGTGCCATAAGCAGAAAGAAGTGGAACACTTTTGAAAAGTAATACTAAAGCTAGGGTCAATTATATTAAATTTTAGCGTTCTCAGGCGAGGCTAGCCTGAAACGTTCCTTCAACGAGTCAGCCACCCTGGTATGCCAGGAGGCCCTTGCCCGCTATGGGATGCTTGTGGGCTAATTCTTAATTCTTAATGTACTACACAGAGGTGACAATAACTCAAATTTAAAATTTTTTGGTACAGATCACTCTCTCACTGGATACCGCAATTTGTTTGATATCTGTCCAATACGGGCATGAGATTTTTTTAATTCAGTACCGAAATCTTTCCAGGCATTAGTAGACATCTATGAATGACTTTGCGAATACAATGGGATCTTGAAAGTTATAATCATAAAAATAACAGTAATAGTACTAGCCCCTTTGGAAATATAAATATGCAAATAAAAGCGGATTCCAAAACTATAGAAAATGAAATCCCACAGTGGGCTGGTCAGGGTTCTAGTACAGAAAATATGTGGCAAAATTTTATAGTACAGAAAGGACTTAAGATTTCAGATTTTCCTGGCAAAGTTTATTCATAAAGGTTTCTCGGGTTGTCAACCAGGAGAAATGGACCTAATTGATCTACAAACCTGGTTGACAACCCGAGAAACCTTTATGAAGAAAGGACTTAACACTTCCGTTTCAAAAGCTAAACTAAAGCGAAACGAAGATCCTGAATACTATAATGACTAAATCCTAAAACTGAAGAGAAAAGCTAGATCAGCATATAATAAAAGGAAATCAGGAGAATCATTCCATCATTCCAAAATAAATACAAATAAATTATTTTAAAAATCGTTAAAGAGAAACGAGATGCTCAAAAGACAAATTTAGCAAGTCTTCTACAGCGTACAAATGAAACAGCATCTATAAATACGTAATGGTACGTTCACACTGAGGAATTTGTTGCAGACACAAATACTCCAAACAAATTCCAGATCCATTTCCGTGATTCTTGTCTCTGGATACTTATCCTAAGTACATGTTCTTTGCACAAATATCCCATGTGAGCGATCACACTGAGGAATTTGTTGTCAGGCACAAGTATTGCTTTAGATGCATAAACGTTTGCTTTTTTCTGCTTTAAATGAATTGATGATTCACCCAGAACAAGTTTGTAACCCACAAACACTCAATTTGCGGAAGAAAATGACAATATTATACTGTACTAATGCTGATTAAATCTTCCGAGCTATAGGATCACGTTAGTCGGCAGTAAAAAGCGGGGATTTATATTTATCTGGACAGTCAGTATTTTTAATTCTGAATTTTACGGTAAGAATGGTTTATTAGCCATTAATATTTTAACTTTAAAGATGTGTTCGGTCGCATAAATTTTTGTAAATTCAAGCTTGCTTAACTTTCTTTAGCAGAGCGTGTTTTATGAGCCCGCAGTTTCGCAGTCAAGCCGATCGGCAGGTGTTGAAACGATAGCCGATAACTTCGATCCATTGTAGTCGATAGAGAAAGGGTTTGTTTAACCTCGCAAAATAACTGTATAATCCATACTAAAATTGTATATTATTGTGCTTAAACTGTTTATAAGAGGTGCTAGAAGTGCCTACCCTTCATTTACCACATATTAGGCTATATGTGACAGCTTCGTTGAAAATATGCTTCAAGATCTACACAGACACATCATCTGCCAAGAATCCCGCCTAGGCCTAATTCAATTCTGATACTGTTCTAATATCTTTTCTATTTCATCAATTTTTTCAGTAAGCACATGTAGATGTTCTCTTGATTATTTCATATTAAACACAGAATCTCTTCAAGGAAGAAGTGTGCCTATAACTTAGGCCTAAATTCAAATTTTCTGCAAAGGGATTATGAATGTGAGGGAGAATACTTCTACATCGACTTATGTTCTATTTAGAGCACTCCATAGCAAAATATCGGCGATTTCGTAAAATAAACAGCGTGAACGTAGCAATATATCTCATGGGATTGATCATAACCACAAACAGAGTCAACTGTCACAAGAAACATGATATAGCACATTCGCAAATAGTATTTTCGCTGGGATCTGTTCAATGTTTTCGCTTTCGGAGCGTAAACAAGAACTTGTGGCGAAACCTTGTTTCTGGTACATTTTATTCACTGTTTGTGTCCGGGAACTAGGAATATGTTCAATAGGTTTACGACTTGTGGCAAATAGGTTGCTATACATGTACCCGGACACATATTCTTGCAACAAATTCCTCAGTGTGAACATAGCTTTAGAAGGATAAGAAAAAAATAAAGGCGACATACAGATGTTCAAAAGTGAGAGGTGATAATAATAACAGACAATTCAGAAAAAGCAGAGCAGTTGAGCCAAAGTCATGCTAAAAAAATGTATGGCACGCTTCTAAAAAAAATGTAGCCGAAACATACCACGAGCCATTGAAAATGAAATATTCTTTAATATTCGCAAATTTACGTAATATGGGTAAGGGGTAATGTATGGGACCAGATGAGAAGTCAAGAAAAATGTCCCTTATTTCAGGGTGTTGTTCAATGTTTCCCTTAATAACAGTACATTCCATCGGACTGGAATAAAGCAGGGAATATAAATGTTCCTGTAAACTATAGACCTATAAGGTTAGCGTCTATAGTGTCTAAGCAAATGGAGCCACTCATTGAATCATCAGGGATTGTTGGTATAAGCATAACTTGCTTTATGCAAGGCAACATGGTTTTAGAAAGGGCTATTCTTGTGAATCACAGATGGTAGGTTTGTATCAGGAAATGCTGATATTGTAGATAAAGGAGGACAGGTCGATGGTATTAAAATTGACTTCCAAAAAGCCTTCGATACAGCATATTAATGCTCAAACTTGCCGAAATGGGATTTAATAAGCGCATGGAATGTTGGATTAACGAATTCATACATAACAGAACCCAGAGTGTGCATGTTAAAGACGTATAGTCTCATGAGACTGCAGTTACGTCCGGAATAACCCAAGGACGCGTACTCGGACCACTACTCTTTATATTATTTTTAAATGCTACCAAATTCTATCAAAACTTCTATTAGGTTGTTCGTTGACGACTGCATTATTTACAGAGAAAGTTGTAATGAATTAGATGCTAAGTTAACCCAAGAAGACTTTAGTAAAACGTTTGGGTAAATGCTACACATAAAATTCATAGTTGTAGGCCTATATTTGGAGTCTCTATTTTCATTTTCTATTTTCGGATAATATATGTCTACCAGTAAGATATAATTTTTTGGACATTTCTACTAAATTATGTAGGAGTCTTTGCAAGTTTGTTATTCCAGTTCTACATTCATCACACGTTTTTGAAGAACTTCATTATCAATTGCAGTTCCTGCTCTTAAGTCCGTTATCGTATACGTTACGTATGCAGTGCTGAAACCTGGTGAGTCAGACTGTCCGTAATCACAAATCCAAATGTCATTGCTGGAGTAAACATAGTTTGGGAAAGTTTATCATTGTTGTAGTCACTGTTTACTAATAATTGAAGAAAATATCTCTTTAATGATCCTATCGAAAGTAGCCCAAGAAAAATCAGAGCGAACTAAATATTGACCTAAACTAAACTCCGTGGCGTTACATCCCTGAAGTGATAAGGCCTACCACCCGACCGCCGCGTCATCTACCATAGGTAGATGGCAGGATTGGGGGCATGTGGTCAGCATGCAGACATCCACGGTCTTTAATGGTAGTTTCCATGACCGGAGCCGCTACTTCTCTATCAAGTAGCTCCTCCATTTGAATCACGAGGCTGAGTGCACCCCGTTCCAGACCTCCCTACCACATAAAAATCCGAGGAGGTACCGGAGATCGAACCCGGGCCGACGGATCTGTAGTGAGCGAGGCTAACCACAAGGCCACGCCGTCGGGTAAAAATTGAACTAAACAACTCATAAAATACATTTTTGAAGGATAAATTACTACATTCGTCCTTCAAAGCAATACAATAGTTTTTGCTTCCAGTTCGCCACCGTTTTCACAGAAGAGAGATTCTTAGAAATGGTATGACGTCACTTTGCCAAGTATTTAGGTACCTATAGCAGTAAAGCACTGTTACGATGAGTTTCTTCGCCATTCCTTTTACTTCAGTAGTTAAAAATTCATCAATGTGCGGTTGATGGATGTGCTAGCATTTCTGAATATCAAGGTAAGGACAGAACGAATATAAGCAAGAGAAAACTTGTTCCAATGTATAGCCTTATAATGATACGAGCTGACCCAGTAATGCTTCACTATTGCTAGTTTTGAATTATGAACACTGGCCATCAACATGTCATAAGTTACACTTTTTTTACGACTATTTAGTTTGGACTCGTTTTTGTGGACTAACTTTGATAATTCGACTACGTCATAGGAAACCTCCCTCAATAACTCACGGTTGGCTGAATCAGTACCGTATTTTACGGACCAAAAGGCGCACTTTTTTCTTTGAAAACTGAGCCTTGAAAGTTGACTGCGTCTAATGGTCCAAAGTAAAGTAAAAAAATTAAAATTATGATAAATGTTGCCGGAATACCATACTTATAAACAAGCTGTTGTAAACAATAAGATAGTTACAAATTTTGGCTCAAATTTTGGTACATCAGTGCACTTACCACAATCGTAAAATGAGGGTAGCCGCAAGCCAGGTATACAATGCAGGTATACAATATGAAAGGAGTTGTCTCTGCCGGGTGGTTTAAACGAAGGCAGTGGCCTCTAAACAGCTTTGTTATGCTGAATTTACAGTTAGAGGGTGTAAAAGTATTTTCATGCCCGATTTCACCGACCTCGGTTAGGGCCGTTTAATTAACACCTAGTAGTTAACCAGGCATTTTCACGAATTTCCATTTCATCGAGCCCGGTTACGAGTTAAACGACACTAACCGCGAGAAATTAGCTAACCGGCCCCGAGCGAACGTTTAAGTTGCTAACCAGGAGCACACCGCATACTTGAGTGCTTACAGCTGTATGTACTCCTATAATATCCATGAGGCGGTGTCTGCTTCTGCAGCATTCAAGATGGAGTTGGATGACTATTTATTGTATGCTAGGTACCTCTTCAGAGGAAATATCGTCTAAAAAAGGAGACAATTCCCAACGAACAAAAACTTTCCCGTGTCTCCAAGAAATCGACTGCCGACTGCGCTACGATTCTATGCCACTGGATCTTTCCAGGATGTAGTTGGTGACACCACTGATGTAATTAAGAGCACAGTGTGTAGTAGAATTTATTTTTTTTATTTATTTATTTATCTGGTATGCCCCAATGAGCTAACAGCTCAAGGGAGGGGCAGTCCTTACAAAATAACAGAACATGAGATGGACGGCATCAGGATATATAAATAATATGGTACAATGTGTGGTAATGGGTGATGATGAATGATTGTGATGAAGATTATGAACATATCCACCAAGTGTCTGAAGCAATAGCTTCTTTAGCTCCTCGCTTCATCAAACTTCCTTCGAATCTGAGGGAGCAGAGGGAAGTAATGGAAGAATTCTACAGGATTCGAGGCTTCCCTGGTGTCTTGGGTGTATTAGATTGTTGTACCCATGTCCGGATCCAATCCCCTGGAGGAGAAAATGGGGAACTTTTTCGGAATTGAAAAGTTTATTTCTCCATTAATGTGCAAACTGTAAGCGATTCAAACCTCCTAATCAGACATAGTTGCAAGATGGCCTGGTTCGACTCACGACAGCACCATCTTCCATGAATCTTGACTGCGAGCACGTTTAGATACCAGGGAGGTACCTAATGGCTATCTTCTGGGTGATGGAGGTTATCCATGCAAGTCATATTTGCTTACACCTCTACAAAACCCTGTCACTCAACCAGAGCAGCGTTACAACAAGGCCCACATCGCAACTAGAAATGTTTTTGAGCGACAGTATGGTGTGCGGAAGAGGAGATTATCTGCTGTTGCCTTGGGTCTCAGAAATAGGCCTACAATTATAGTTGCAACAACAGTGTTGCACAACATTGCTATTGCAACTAGAGAGAATGCGCCTGTGGGTGATCCTGAAGCTGTTTGTATTCAGCAACTCCGGCAGCCAACAGGGACCTAAGGGGAAGTGATGTGATGTTAGCAGATTACATAAACGCTAAAGAGGCTCTGGTGATTGTAACTCTGATTTGGTACAAGGATCGCTTTTTATTGTAGTAATTAGTGCATATGATTTGGTACAAGGGTCGTTTTTGAGAACAGTGCAATATAACAGTGAGCTGCATTGCTGGCATTAAGCAGCTTGATAGCCAGGGTAAAGGTTGAAGTGAGCCGTCACCATTGTAATGCCCTGGATATTAGGCAAGAGTAGGCGGAGCATCGGAGGCGACAATTTATCTTTCGCCACATAATTTCAAGATATGTCCTCTTATAAGACACTTCAGGCATTTTGCTCAGATTCTAGTGCTTGATGTGAAAATAAGTTAGGAATACTTAAGTTTCTTTTTAAATCTTCAGTTTAAAACAAACACGAGTTCCCAAAAATAGGCTATATAGGAAAGCTAGGTCAGCTCTGTCAAGATTCATTGTGTTCCAATTCTTATGTACATTGTTTGACTTGATTGTTGTAAGATTACATGGAAACATTTTATACCAGTACCACACCTTTCTTTTTCTTTATTCACCAAGGCCTATACAGTTCATGCTATATGAAGGAAAATGGGTGGAGCTTCAGCGGGGCTTGCTTGTACGAGTAGCAAATGATAGCAAGGTAGCGTTTCCCAGTCAAGGTAACTCTGCACCTAACAGGAATGTAAGGCTGTGCAACTTCAATTGTGTATTAATGGAAAAGAATACCACCTTATACCCTCAGTGGAAAGATTAATTTTATCAAGAAAGCGACAAATCAGCACTGCAGGGATTGGCACACACCATTTTCCGTTGTATAGCATGAGTAGTAGTAGTAGTAGTAGTAGTAGTAGGCCTAGTCCTTTGAGTCTGGGTGTAGACTCCTGGTGATCCTTATTTGGATTTACTAGGCATTATGTTTAATACAGGAGTGGTTTGCCATTGCCTTCTCCCGTGCTTAGTGGACGTTTGTGCATTCCCTGTTCCTGGTTCTCACTTCTGTCAATTTCCGCCATTCTTTCCTGTCCTTTACAATGTGGGTAATGGCTTCCCAACTTAAATTGACGGTTTTCTTAACATCATCTATCCAGCGTGTTCGAGGTTTTCCTTGTTTCCTAGATCCTTCGACAAGTCCAATCATGATGTCATGTTCCAATGATCCTTGATTTCTCATGACATGCCCAAAGTACTGAAGCTTTCTTCTAACTACCATGGCTTCCAGCGACCTTGTGGGTTTTATGTCTTCCAGGACATAGCATGAGACATATAAGTATTTATTTTAATTTAAAAGCATGGAAAATGGCCAAACTTGATATATTATTCTTTAGAACCTATAGATTCCATTTATAAGCACGTTATAGGCTGAATTGTATGAAGGTTCTAAATGTAAGTAAATTCTTGAGGAAGTAGACTCAAAATTCACATGCCATTATATCAGCTGGCCGAAGTTCTGTTGTTAATATCTGCCCCAGATTCCCCTCCTGCTTTTTTTCTGTATAAGAGGGGGGGGGGGGGCTTAGCCCTTCCTCCCCATTGACTACCTTCCTGCTTTCCACCAAGAATTTCAAGAACAGTAACTTCATACCTGGAATTTTTTTATGTATTATGTGCTCCATACTTCGAAGACTTAATTCCAATCACCATGTTCAGAATGGCTACTTCAAATTTGTTTATTTCTCCTGTTTCTACAACTAATAAAGCAGCAAGTAGGCATAGTTAATAAGTATCTTTTGGTTATGTTTGAACTACCCCAGGAAACAGAAATCACTATCCCACACTCACTCCTCACATTAAAAATAATAAAATTACAGTAGATTCCCGCTAATCTGGATTAACCTTAATATGCATATTCTGTGCTGTATTTAAAGTTTGAAATGGGTAAAACTATAAAAATGTATGGTTCGCTCTATAATTATAAGTTTTGCTAAACTTATGTAGGATTAACCAAACGAAACATAGGCTATTTTGATTAAAATGCAATTTTGTCTAAAGTTATTTCCACTGTTAAATATAACCAAACAAATAAAATCAATTAATTACTCAGTGGATCTTACAAATCCTTCACAGCTCGATGTTTCAGTAGATGTAGATATCTCGTCCTGTAGATCCTGTGTTGAGCGGGGCTCAAGGATATAGAACACGTCAGATCAAAAAATACATGCATGTTATAACAATAATATAGGCCTACAGAAACTATAAGCTGCCAAATTTATCCAAGCTGGAAATATTCCTCCAAATTGTAGAAGGTGTGAGTTATTAAAAATTCCTTGACAGCTGTTTTGAAAGGTTTGCTCTTTCTTTGAATACATAATAATTTAACTACAGAGACGTGTAATACATGACGAGTAATAAGAATGATAATGTTCTCTGGTGAACATATATCCTAATGGTGCCTTGGTAATTCGTAAATATAATTTGTAAATACTTAGGTGGGTATATTTGGTACAAGGGGCATCTCGTATTTTGAGTCGAGTGAAGGCGGGGACACGGTCGGGAGTACGTTTGGGAACGGTCGGAAGAAGATCGGGGCGAGAGGTCGCCGGCCGACAGCTGCTGTCACCATGGCAACGGAATGCGGGATGGGCGGAGCCTATTTAGCACCCGATACTTGGTTTATGCGTCATAGCTTCCTTTAAACCCAGTGAGAGGTTAGAGAAACTAGTTATTAAATAACTGTATGGCACAATTTTTAAGTTTTATTGATAAATTATGTGGTCAGTATTTATATTGTACGCAAAATGAAATTTCATATATGACTTAGGGCCTTTATTACATATGTTTGTCTTTCGTACCATAATACTAGAGAACTATTGCAATTAAACATTTTAAAAATGAATATGGAGAACCGGGAAAAACCAAATATCGGGTGCCAAATAGGCTCCTCCCATACTCGCTATCGGGACCCGCCCGGGAAGGAGGGGTTTAGGGCGGGGACTAACTAAATGAAACAGTGGGAGACATCTAGTAGGTAATGGTGGAATTAGTAGTAGCGGCACAGAGACATCTGGCAGAAATAGCAGAAACACAAGAAAATTAATTATTTTATTTTCTCCTTTTATCTCTTTTCTCCTCTTCTCCTCTGCTCCTCTCCTCCCTATTACCTCCTTTCTCTCCTTCACCCTACCTACCTATTTGGGACCTATTCCTATCCTACTAATTTTTGCACCTACGGGGATTCGATCCGGGGACCGCAAGCGTTCTAGTCCATCGCCTTGACCACTATACCACGAGGGCTCGTTGCAATAAAAATCGAGAAAACTTCTAGCCTTTGTACTACAGAGACGTGTAATACATGACGAGTAATAAGAATGATAATGTTCTCTGGTGAACATATATCCTAATGGTGCCTTGGTAATTCGTAAATATAATTTGTAAATACTTAGGTGGGTATATTTGGTACAAGGGGCATCTCGTATTTTGAGTCGAGTGAAGGCGGGGACACGGTCGGGAGTACGTTTGGGAACGGTCGGAAGAAGATCGGGGCGAGAGGTCGCCGGCCGACAGCTGCTGTCACCATGGCAACGGAATGCGGGATGGGCGGAGCCTATTTAGCACCCGATACTTGGTTTATGCCTAATTTAATGTTGTTTGGAAGCTTGTTATATATCTGTACTGCAGAATAATAAGCACCCTTCTGAAAGAGCTTTAACGAGTTATTTGGTCTGTGTAGATCATTCATGTTTCTGGTAGTACGTCCGTGTACACTAAAATTAGTTTGAAATTTATCAATATTATTCACTACATAACAGAGTATATATACTCCCCTGTAAGAGTGAGGACTTTTAATTTTTCAAATAGCGGTTTACAAGATTCCCTTTTTTTCTTTCCACATATTATTCTTATTGCCCGCTTTTGTAATCTAAATATTTTCTCCCTTTGGGAAGAGTTGCCCCAGAATATGATCCCGTACCTCATTACCGAGTGAAAATATGCAAAATATACCATAAGTAATGCATCCTGTTTAATATATTATTCAAAATTCTTAAAGCAAAGCACGCTGAACTCAGTTTTGGACTTATCATTTCTATGTGTGTCTTCCAGTCAAGATTTTGGTCAATTTGCAGTCCTAAAAATTTTTTAAAAGTGTATCGTTCTTGAAGCTCAATTCGATCAAAATTCTGTTTTTCCGATACCTATAGATCATCTAATGAAGGCTGAGTTGTACTGTAAACATACTTTTGTATCCTTGTGCATAAGCAAAGCGGGCGGGAGTGCACAATCAAAACAAACACGAGACTCTGTCGCCTGTCCTCTACTTTCCTTCCTGCGCAGCTCAGTAGAAAACATGGGTTGGTCATTCTTGTATAACGGCCATTATTATAACGATCATATTATGTAGAAATAAATAAGATTCAAATATAATTGGTGTAATAAACTCAAATTGAAAACCTGTTTATAATTATATCTTGATCATTTTGATAGATTTTTAACGTTATTAAACTGCTGGATTAAGCGGGTGAGTTTAGTGTTGCGGTCAAGACCACGTGCTTGTGCTTACATTGCAACTCAGCTTTCATTAGATAAACTGTAGATCTAGATAATGACCATAAAAAAATTTACAAATGTTAAGAGAGAGAAAGAAGTTTATTTGCATGAAAATCTAATTGCAACATAATTATAAGGTTTTGTTCTCATTCCACCAGTAGGTTCAGCTTTTCTTCTGCTATTTCTAGTTTTGTTTCAAGAAGAGCCAATTCCAGCCTATGCATTTCTTCTTTGTGAAGAAGATCCTTTTCTAAGGACTGCTGCTGAAGCTCTGCTGTTGTTCTTATGGCTTCTGTTGTCGTACGATGATTTCTTTTTCTCTGTGTAGAGCTGTTATTAACCAATGGGTGCTGTAAATACAATTGGACGTTGTTATACTTATTCCTACTGTGAATTATACTTTAAATATGTACAAAAAATGGGATACAGCAGCAGAATTCATGAGTAGCAAATATATTAACTTGCCAGCCCTCCGAAACTGCAAACTAAACAATTAATCACTAAAAATATCTTACTACTGAATTAATTTAAATTTGAATACAAGTCTTGCAGAAAACAAGTCATGCTTCTGTAATCCAAGTGGAAAAACTGAGAGATATTATTATAGGGCACCGGTACCACAATAAATTAAAGCTCAAATAAGACATAGCATCTAGGCTATCTTTGTGTAGGATTATATTTAAGTTTTCCTTAAATTTTATTTTAAATTACGTAAGTTTGACAGCTTACCTTGCTGTAAGTGGACAAGGGTGTTGCCTATGGAGACTACTGTTCTCTTATCTGGCCACCCCTCTCACTCCTTCCATCACAATCATCATCCTTGTCACTCTCGTAAGAAGTCACCATATACTCTCCCTAAACACAGAAAATATTCAGAAATGAGTTATTTTTAATCTAAGCCTCCACTTGCAATTGCTAATGTCGCGATTGTTCAGAACCGTAGCAGAATTATTTCTGTTCTGGTGTCTATGTAAAAACACTGCAAATGTCTGTCAATTAATCTACTAGGTGGTGATGGACTAATATTAGCACTGACTGATACTGATGTACCGTACGGAGAGACGGTTTTCCTTAATAAAATATTGGGCCTATTAATTTTAATACAGTAGGCTATTATTGATGTGTAGTTGGATATAACTACTGCCATTTAAACCTTCCCACCTGAAGCAGCAAAGAGCGAACGTGCAAGCAGTTTTAATGACATCTATTGGAAAACTACTCTTATACAAGGAATCATTACTATAGTGTGTGCACCATTTATTTTCTACGACAGCTATTGTTTGTTTGCTGCAACTAGAAATTGAAAGTAGAGATCTAGCCTTAAGGGTATTATATACAGTTGGCTCCATGCTGTGTTAATTTTTCTTCTTAGGTCTAAGAATGGCACAATTTGAGGTTGTAATTTTCTTGGAAACTCAAGAGAGTTCATATATAAACTCACTTTGCCCCTAAAAAGAAGCCAAATATAAATAAATCATTTAGAGGTGTTTTCTTAAAATGCCTAGATTCCATAATCACCTTACGTTTATACGAAGATTCTAAATATAAGTAAAATCATGAAGTGATACAAATTAACCTACAATGGTACTGCGAACAGCTGTTAAATCATCATTCCCTTGTGATGTTCTATTGTTGGGCTGAGAGAGGGTCCCCTGGGTGGTATTCAATGCTCAAAAACCAAAAGGTGAAAACGTGGTCTCTGGGGTTCAGTCCTTAATGAAAGCTTTCTACCAGATACAGAAATTTGATACCAGCACCGGATCCCCTTCTTATTTTTCTATACTGGAGGCTGGTTAATTATAGGTTGCATAACCAGCCAAAACACTCATGCAGAAACAAAGCAGTGCCATACTAAACCCACTACCTCTAACCTAAGTTTATTATTAGCTAAACTAATGTCACTGTTTACATTCTGCATGAAATTCACCAGATGTTACAGCACAGGATATGTGGTCCTTACACTGGTTGCCAAGACGGATAGGCTGGGTACAATTGACTGGCTTATTTTGATTTCATCATAGGCTACAATGTTGCCAATACCTATACATGTAGTAGAAAGATGTTTGGAACAAACTAGGTTTGGGAAGGTAAAGTTAACTTAGCTAAGGCTAGTTAAGCTGAGTGACAGTCAGCTCTAGCGGCAACACCATAACCACTGTCAACATCATCAGATTGCCTACGCTGTCTCATAGTGAGATTCATTCCGCACACTGTCTTGATCACCTGCCATAACCAGTACATATGTATATTATGCCATTTTTAGGTTATGTAAGCACTGTTCATTTTTAAAAACAAACAGATTTTAAATATGAATTCTATAAGTTCTGAAGAACATAACCTCAAATATGGCCCTTTTTCTTGATACTAAAATAGAAAATACCGGTACAGCTTGCATAGTGCCAGAGACTTTGCACTGTTGTTAACCTAACATACCTCAGGATTCTGTCATAACCGGTACCTGCCATTTAACCAAAAACTAATTCCTCTGCATGTAAAGCTGTTGGCAACATCATACAGGCTACACACGAATGATCACTTGCAGAAATTGGGAGAGATGCTATGGACTGCATAACTGCAAGAAATATATCGAGCAGGACTAAAGTAGACACGATTTTAATTAAAGCAACTGAATGTATGATCGTACTCACAATAGCTATATCTTCCAGCTCATCAAGGGTACCTTGGCTGGTACTTCCACCTCTACTTTGATCAGATTCTGAAAATAAAAGAGTTCAGTAAAACGCTACAGAAAAAAAGGACATATTCCAAAGTTTATCCGAAAATACCTTCAAGCATATTCTGTCACATGTGAATAGGCTTATTTACCTGCTGTCACCCCATATCCTGCATCACAATCATGGGGGCTTACTAGACAGGTATTTTTGCTCGAAATAATGCCCAGCATCCTTTTTGGGGTTTTCCACTTCGTGAAGTTCAGAAGGTGGAACAGGACCACCCCCCAGTTTTATAAATTTCCACCTTCACATTTGAATTCGTCCTCCTTGCCCTTCTTTTTTAAGTTCTCGTATGCAGTTTTCAAATTTCCATAATTTCTTTCTGTGACACCTGTGGATAAGCAAAAGTATAACAAAATGCGCGGTTTTATGTGGCATAAAACATAGAAGGAAACAGTACTTTGTTGTTCAATTACCTGGCACAAAAGATGAACTCAACGCATAACTTTCTCCAACTTTCTTCTTTTTGTTTCAGAGTAACCCCATCCGTCTGTTTATTTTCTGTAACTGATTTGTGTTTTTCAATCAAATCAATCAGCACAGAATTCTCGTAAGCGCTGAAATTCGGAGCCCGTGCTCTTTTAATTGGCTTTCCTTCCAATCCTTCCTTGGGTAATATTATTTCACAAAATCAAAACAAATCTCTCCGCTACGATAGTGGCCGAAATATCAACACATCAGTCACTGCCGTCTAAATACTACAGACGAATCGCTCCAATGAGGAATAATGGCGAGATGAGCAGGCGGCAAATAACCGTGGATTCATAACCAGGCCAAATTGTCGGTGCAACAGCTTTCGTCTAACCATGGTTATTGTGGTCAAGTAACCGGGCATCCTAACCGAGGTCGGTGAAATCGGCCATAAGTCTTTTATGAGAAATCAGTTCAGTTAAAATTTATGCGATATCACCTGTTCAGAAGAGATTTTCGTACAACGCAGGTTTTAACTTAGAAGTGAAGTAAACTGATTCCATTGTACAAGGTTATAATTCGCTTTTAAAATGAAATATATTATTCCCTTTAAAAATTGTCTTTAGAATCGTAATAAATTTCTTTTCCTTTAAATTTTCATTCTAAAATCAAGGTGCGTCTTATGGTCCGGAGCGTCTTATAGTCCGTAAAATACGGTACTTTGGGTACGCGAAGGAGTAGGTGGGGCCAGACATAGCAACGATCAAATCTTCCAACAAAATCAAGGTTTTGCTGTACACAATAGCCATATTGTGCAGCACTCCTTCTGAAGGTTCCTTTTTACATCCTCCGACATTCTGTCCTTGTAGTTCTCCCGTATTTAATGGTTTTTGAGAAAAATAAACATAAAACGAAAATTATGTATCAAAATTTGGGATGGGAAAATCCAAAAACAGGTGGCAACTTCGGATAATGGTATCCCGCCCAGCCCAACCAAAATGGTGCACTTTTTTTGTACCACGATCTAGTGAATTCTTCTGTCCTCGTATTGTGAAGAAACTCGTGATTGGACGTTGGAGGTGTGACGTTATATCGCTGGATACCGGTGACAGGCTGACAAACCTCGCGGGAGAAATAATGAGGTGGGTTCAAGGTACTTACGACAGTATACAAGGTCAGTGGGTACAAGGCACTTGCGACAATATAGAAGGACAGTTGGTCACCCTGCTTCGCTAAGAAACAAAACATATCACACAGTCCGTGCAAATGTGAATATCGAGTGGGCGGAGCTTAAGGGGCTTGGATTTAGTAAAACAAAACATAACTAATTTCAAACTGAACGCAACACGTTCACTCTTGTTTTAAAGAGATCACAATCGATTAGTAAACTAAATATAACTGTGGTTTTTGAGAAAAATAAATATAACAACGAAAATAATCCATCAAAATCTTTGGTAAAACGAAGGAAAACTAAAAAGCGTGAACAACCTGTTCTGTTATAATAGTTAAAACTACAGTAAAGCGCAATGGCTAAGAGTGAATTTACAGTAAGTGTGTTGAAGAGCAGCATGAGCAAACGTGTTCGTATTACCATTTTTAGAATTTTACAGATATATAATTTAACATTATGTGCTATGATAATATGGTAAATATAAATTAATCAGGATCTTTCGCAATACAGGCCTAGCTAACTATAAGAAAACAGCTCAACTCTTAACCATAGAACCAAAGGCCATCTATATTTACTTCGCGTCACAAATAATTGAGAAACATTTGTAGTAATTCTATCGATAGCCTATCTCATTTTATATCTATAGGCTTACATGAAACCAGTGTTATTCAAAGTCACCTGTGTAGTCTGAAAACAAAATGTCATGAGGATTGTGTACATTCAGTGTGAACAATGATACTACGACTAAAAGATAGGTTCCTGCTGTGTGCTAAAACTCGTTCGTCTTGCGCATGACGTAACCGCGTGACAACTTGAGACAATCAGCCGGCTGCAACAATGAGTCCTGACCACGTGACTATCAGTTGGAGACTTGGCGTGTGTTTCATATTTCCAGACAATGAGTGTTGTAATGTATTTGATTCAAAATGGTGATGTGTGCTGTTTTTGGATGTAACAATAACAAGAAACTTAACTGCAACAGAATTGAAGCAGGAGGATCGAAGGTGAGGTGATATTATATTACACATTTCCAAAGAATTTCGAACTAAGAAATAAATGGGTGAGTGTGAACTCCTTTTGGTGAATTCAGAAATTACATAATTTTACAACCCCATTTTGGCCCTTAGAGGCTAAATATTTTGAAGTCCACTTAGTGCGCCTCTAGAGCCTATGAACAATACGTGCACTAAGTTTCACGTTCCTAGGCTATATAGTTTTTTTAGATACTATGATCACTCAGTCAGTCTAGGTTTTGGCTTTTCTATTTATACTAGCTTAAAAGGCCCGGCGTCGCCCGGGTTCTTTATTTTGTAATTGGAAATTATCTTATGAAGGACTTTCGATTTTTAAATTATAGGTCATTATATAGGTATTTAGAATTTTAAATAGGAAGAACGACTTATCACACTCAAACTATTCCCTCAGAAAACGCTTGGTATAGCTTTTTATGGCTAATAGAGGATGTAGAATTTTGCATCCCATCGCTTGTACTCAGCAAGCCTGGTAGGGGTTCAAAAAAGAAGAAACAGAAATTCCGGTCTTTGCGGAATATTTTATTTCTCACCCTCATGTTACCATACAGGGGATGAAATTAAAAAGAAATTCAATATCACTTTCATACTTCTCTCTCTTAAAACCTGCGATATAATAATATACATATTACCATATTTCGTATTGTTTTCTGTGTCCAGGGTAGAGAAAGTTACGTGACTGCATTATTTTCGTGGATTTCATTCTGTAATATTTATTTATAACATGAATTATATTGATAGCTTCTCTAATTTGTAAAACTCCCATTTCATTTATTTCCAAACCCATCTGAGACCACTGGCAACAATATGTTGTCATGTGAACTGTGATTTTGATTTGAAAATTCTGTATAAAAAGGGATTAAGTATTCTCAAAAACATTTGATTTTTGGCATTTAAAATAAAAATTTTAGCAAAATCCTTTCTTAGTGAGCACTTACATTATGAAACGAAGGTACTGTCAAAATTCGAAGTCCCTACCTATTATAGTTTAGGCTCTGCGTTGATTCTCTGTCATTAAGTCAGTCAGTCAGTCAGGACAAAGCCTCTTATATATAGAGAGATATAGAGATAATAGAGATATAGACAAGGCCTTATTCAAGTAAATTAAGCTCTTAAATGTTTTCTTATACACGCATATATAGGCCTAGGTCTACATGAAGGAATTTTTTTTTTAGTTTATTAGTAATATATCGGCCTGATGAAGTCATTTAGTCTAGCGATACACTATTTTCTTGAACTTAATTTTAAAGAGAATATTTCTAATAATTAATTATTGAAGTAATTTTCGTTGTGATTTTTTACCTGTAAATAGAATTTTTATTTTTTGAATTTTTCGAATCTATTTATGATAGCCCATTAAAGAAATAATATTATGGCAGTAACTACCGACGGGAAAGTAACAACCAAAACAGTTTCTGTTTTACAATTTGCAAATTATAGATTTTACACATTTTGCAAATCTCATTAAACAAGGTCACAGCTGAAATCTTTCTGTCACAACCTGAAGAGAGATAGTATTATTATTATTATTATTATTATTATTATTATTATTATTATTATGACTTTATTTCATCTTCTGAACATACAAGAACTTATGGCTACATTTCTGCTGTAGAGTAGGATTACCTCCACAACGTCTCTGGGTTTTTACGTATATACCTTAGGAGCGAGTCTCACCGCTCGTAGAGTTCCTGGCTAGGGGAGGTAGCTGCACCCTGATTGGCTCAGCTCTCCTATTTCACTCCACGTGTTGTCTGTCTCTCTCGCTGCGCATTATCCCTCTACTCAACTATTATAGTATTTTCTGCATGATGTTCACTCTCTGCCCAGCGGTAGCTTACTGATCTTACGCGCACCGAATTCGCGCATCTTGGTAACGAGACGTAACGAGAAGCTCGCTGGCTGGGTTACTCTTCAAGGCCTGAGACTTTGTGGGAATAATCCAACTCTACCTTCCTGTAGTGAGTCTCATCGAAGTACAAGGTGTAAGACAAACCACAACTCCATTCTCTTTAGAACACAACATAAATACTATATATACGGTATATACACATATATTATTATTACATATGTTATTATTATCTGAACGTGTCTCACTATTAAATTCAATTTTGGCTAATCATTAATTTTTTATTATGAAAGGAAATTCCCCACTAAAATACTTTTGTGTGCATAGTTACATTTTTACTCATTTTTAATGATTTCCCATCAATGAATATTGTTCTCCATGCCTCGGCTTCCTTACGTTCTAAAATGACGTGGGTAGCTTTTACTCCTTCATTGCATAATGGCCACATTCCTCTAGCTGTCGAACCTCTAAAGTTTTTTTTACTTCCAAAAGGCCAAGCTTGTTCTCTCATTCGTATTGCAAGCGAATAAGTAAGATTCTATATCCCACTCAGTTTTCTTACCTACATAACATTTTAAGGATTTGAATTCTTTTAACTCGCAGAGTATCTCTTGTTTTGCTATGTCATTATACCTTTTTTCTTATTAATTTACATACATATCCATTCTATGCAAAATCTAACTTAGACCAATTTTATTTATATTGTTTTCCTGCCTTTTCCACCAATTATTTGTAAAATTTTTAGTTTGTAAAACTATTAAGCACTCTTTTTCGAAACTATGATCTGGGTTTACCAAATTATGATGAATATGAATATATATATAGAAAGATAGATATATATCTATATATATATCATTTTTGTTTGTTTGTTAGGAAGGTGTCCATACTATTTTCTATACCAAGTTCCATTAGCGCTGTAATATTGGTGGCATTTTTTTGCACAACCAGTCCTTTTTTACAATATCTAGTCCTAATTTTATTCTCATTTTCCCAAGCCTCTACTTCACCACATATTTCAGCAGCATAAAATGTTCTTGATTTGACAATTGACCTACAAATATAATATGGATTACACTCTCGTGCATTTGTTGATTTCGACATGAATTTATACTGAATATTGTACATAAAGCTACAAAACCTTGATTTTTCACTAACTTTATATGTTCTTTCCAATTTAATTTTCTGTTTAACATAACTCCTAAATATTTAAATGTATCACCTACTTCAATCCTTTCCTTGTTTATAAACCATTTCGAAGAGAGATATAGCAAACATGATGTCACTTGCGTTGTCATCAAATTGGTGCTCTCCAATTGACACACAAGTTATAAAACCTTTTCGTATTAAGGATTTTATTTCGTTTTGCATTAAGTTCAGTTACCCGCCTCCGGCAATGGGTGAAAAAGTTAGTTTCAGCAGGAGACATATATGACACAGTTAATTGATTTGGAATGAGCTGCTGTAAGGGATTTCGTATCCCTGGAAATTCACACATGAATGATAGCTTTGAGTAAGTGTACCGTATTTATTCTGAATCAGAATGCGGTGAATAGATAGCCTTCTTAACCCTCCGGCAAAGCAGAAAGATAAATATCTTCAGATCGTTAGTGACGTCATTGCGACAATCCCGGGCTTTTGATGTCACTTCAGTATTGTGATGTGCTGGAGAATCATGTTACACATGCCTTATTTAACAGAACGTGATTAGCTGTAATTCACTAACGCATGTCCAACCCAATGAGCTATTTAATAAAGGAAAATTCACTCTCATTATGTGTTCGTCAAAGATATTATGTTCAACCCCATGATTGTCACATGCTTTTATGTTTCAAATATAATGACAGGGTTTTATATGCTCCAGGCACGGTATACTGAATACACACAATGCATGTTTAATCACAACAAATAGTGGGAGCGTGTGTCTATCAAAACTCGACGTGCTTCACTTGTTTTCAATAATCAATAATCTAGAGGGGGCATTTCCGCATCTTGTGAAGGCAAGGTTGTGCCATTTAAACTGAAGAGCTTTGAGAGAATCCCTACATGTGCTAGCAAGGAGAATACCAAACAGCGTGCTCCAAGCATTTTGTAAGGAGGAACTGGTTTCTCCCCTTATGACATTGATTCATTATTTTTAAGTCAACAGAATAATACTAGGCTTATTGGTCTATTGAGTCGACGTTTTGTACACATTAAATTCAATTTACCAAATGTTTTGGCATTACAAATTTCTCAGCTGCTGTTGGATTTCTCTTAGGATTGTCCTAATATATAATGATTTTCGTGATTAAGATCTCTTGTAGCCTATCCTCAAAATTTTCATGTATTTTGTTCCGACAAATCCAGATCTTTTTGTTTCTGTACTGATTATAATAATTTGGCCTCTTTACAGATTCATGTTATTGTTCCAGTTATGAGCTGCTACTGTTGATTTTTCTATTTTACAATATTTCATTATACCTCAAGTGTTCCTTTCTTTCTTCTTAATCGTAGTTTTACCTCTCCTTTTTAGGATTTAAGCGACCCAAACCGCCCAGGCCTTACAGGGCCGCGACCTGTCGGGAGAGGGATTATCTTTGGATCACATACATACTTTTTTGACCAGACAAGGACATGGAGGGCCTCCCCAGATGAGTGATCAGCCCAATGCCGGGGCCACCTCCGAGACAACACGAACACGTAGGACGAGACACACCATTCACACACACACACACACACAAGGATGAGGATGAAGATGATAATGACGGCCAGATGATATCCGGGGACCACAAGGGCTTAAAGTTACCTGACATTTGTCTCACAGGTGAGGGAAAACCCCGGAAAAAACCTCACGTAGGTAACTTCTCCCGACCAGGAATCGAACCCGGGCCCGCTGCGTGAGAGGATCGGACGCATCCTCGCCACAGCGGTGGACAAGTGTTCCTTTACCACGAGTAAATATTTCTTTTTGTTTTCTCCATTCTGTGCAATTTATCTAGCACGTGGAGTGTAATGTTATTTCAGCAGGTCAGAAAGTATTACGGTATGTCACTTTACTGTGCAAGTTCCATTAGTGGTACTACTTTATAATTACAATAATCATTATTTACAACCAGTTGGCCATGAGAGTTCTATATTCTGCAAGAATAATTTTGAGTATTGTGTGGAATTTAAACACTAAAATCATACATTATACAACGACAGTACACATGACTCATCTGAGGAATAAAGGGGAAATAAACAGGATGCTATCCTACATCACAAGAATAAGAAGAAGAAGAAGAAGAAGAAGAAGAAGATACAACGATCCATTAAAGACCTTCATTCAGATATCCTTCGCTTCGCTTGTTTCATAATTTTATTACGAGTGCCGGTATCTTAATTACCATTATAGGCAAGTTGCATACGACTGTTTTTGTTCGACCATAATTAGCCTAAATGTGTAAGATTTGTTTTTTTAGAATACTCTTGTAGCGGTTTTCTTTAAGGCCTAAACGATACACTTAATTAGAATAAATTAACAACTAGATTAATTATAATTATTTGGTACTCATAGCAAGTTAGCAAAGTAATGCAATGGTACATTAAGATGATTTTTACATATTTGGTGAAAGTTCCTTTTCCCACGGAGAGAGGCTTTTAGGCCTACCTGAGATATAATAAAGTCGGTCTTTACCAAACTAGAGATTTACAAGCAGAGATAGAATTGCCGCTTTGTAACTATAAAAGAATGTGAATCAATGGGGGAGGAAATGTTTCAATGGAGTATAATATTGTTTGAGTGTTTTTGGCAATAAAACCTTAGTCCCACGGGAATAAGTTGAATACCGGCAGAGATGGTGAGGTTCTAGTTTAAGCCGATAGATTTAAGATAAGACATGATTATTTGCTAGTGAAAAGACGTAAGGTAATATTTAAGGTGATTTCTAAATTACGATTTTTAATGCATGAACACGGGTCGTGTGAAACTTTAGCAAGTGAATATAATTAATGTGTGAAAGTCGGCGTTTTGCAAATTCAAAAGGCTGACGATATCATTGGCTGAGCTATAATTATAGCGATAGCCAATAATATCGTCAAATGTATATGTGACCAATTAGACTCTATGAGGGGCGTGTATTTTGATGACAAAATAGTCAGTTGATTTTTGTCTTCATGATGTTGAGATATCACTCGACTAATAATTTCAGTGGAATGACCACGTAATTCCCAACTCCGCTCGATGGAGGACTTTGCTAAGAAGGAGTCATGTGTGTTAGGGTAGTGACAATAATTACATTAAGGTACCCAAGTGCTTTATAGGTTTGGGAGTATATAACTACACCCATAGGACGCCGTAGATAAGTAGCTAGCGCAGATATATGCCAGAAGGCGTATAGTGATTTAGGCTCGCTGTGGCCTAAGTGTAGTTAGGCACACATGACCAAATAATACAAACCCATTTACGTCGTAGTTTCTGAGATCACCATTGTAGCCAGATTTCCAGGATATTCCAAGTGTACTGTGACTCAGTTATACCAGTGTATTTATGCATTCAGTGGATAAAATAAATTGCAGATTTTGTTGTATTAGAGCTAACAAAACACGTGTACTTATTTCTGTGGCAAATCTTCATCATTACCATGTTATCAGTTGTCTGCCCTGAAGATGGACGTCTCAAAGCTCGAGGATCGACAGCAGCCGAGGAAGGGGTAAAAAACAAATATGCTTTTTGAAGTACCTGATAATTAGGATCCCGAAAGCTGGCGCCCAAGTAAAACACCCATAAAGGATTACCCCCAACCGGACAAAAACAACCACACTCTCATCCATCAGCTGTTAGTATCGTCTTTTCCGATAGTTGGCAGGTATAGACCGCGGGCTTCTCTCGACGTTTTATCGTTAAACAACGCTTATTCAAACACACAAAATGAGCGCAATTTAATATACTGTAATGTTAAAATTAACATAAACAGAATTTATTTTAAATTGATATATACATTTATGAACAACAGATTATTGTCTCTGTTAGACATTACGTGAAAATATTATAGGATAAAAATTTCTCTGACACTGGGAATCGAAGCCAGGACCTCCGGGCCAATGTTGAATCTTGAATGTTACTGTAAAATAACAGTCTGAATCTGATAGCATTAGAGTGTACAGTGCTATATTAAATCTTCTCAATCGCTTCCCTTAAACAAAATTACAAAGACACACAGAAAAAAAAAATTGAGATACAAAAAATGAAAATCAAGGTTTTTCTTCATGTATTAATCAATTTGAAATAGGACAAATCTTTTGTTTCTTAATTGCGGTTAATAACCGTAAAAGCATTGGAATCATAATATTTTGTAATTCAGGAAACGCAAGCAGATAAATCTCATTTTGTAGGCGGGAAATTAATCCTTCATATGGCTAAGATATAGTTAAAAATATTGTGTGTGATAGAGAAGCTTACAAGTAACTTATAGATTATATTGGAAGAGACAACTTTACCTTGATACCCGGTGCTACTATGGAGTAGCGCTTTTTTGCTTTATTTCCCAAAATGTTGTGCAGTCTCGTAACGTATGTCAGCTGTTAATTGTTAAGGACATTTGCAATTAATAAGGATATTTTTTACCGAGTTAAAAGTGAAATTTTAGTTTTTTCTTCTTCTGATATTTACTGTGTATTGGTGATAACTAGGGCAAGGCATTTTATGATTTTGCATCTTTTTTATTTGAAGGTTGATAAATAACTCGAATATATAGAAATGTGTATTATGAATTAATTGATTAAACAAGGGCAATTTGCTTTGCATTTTTTTCGTCATTTTCAAGAGACATGTCATATTTTGGGCGTTTTAGGCCACTTTATGGGTTTAAGTTTTTAAACTTAAAACGTTACATTAATTTATATTTTTAATTTTTAATTGTTATTTCTGTTTTTCATGCACGTCTATTATAACTTGTTGAGCAAATAACGTCCGCAGTAAACAAGGTAGACTTGTAATATGAGTGAAAGGAATATGCATTTTTAACTAGACTGCATTTACAAGAAAACGTGGTATAAGCAGTACCTGCTTCCCCTATTTTGAATGAATGTGCATAATGAACTCTCCGAGCACGACCATTGTTATTCATTTTCAGGTATATCAGAAGGACGTTCACTGTGTCATTCATTTGTGTCTAAGAGTTGTGTGAGGTATTTGATATGGGCATGCCAGTTCAGAAATAATTTTTTTTTCGCAAAGGGAGTACAAGTAGTATTCATTTACTTACTTCGTTACTGTTTTATATTACAAATTTAAAAGTAACACACTGCCATCTATTAAATTTCTCTCTATAATCAACTACGATAATTACTTCTAACAAAACTAATTAAAAGTAATAATTTATTATTTCTTGGTAATTTTTTAATATTGTAAGTAATTTTTTTTTACTATTTTTAGGGCATAAAGGCGTTTTTGTTTGGATTTTTTCACTATTTTATGATCATTAAATGCCTTGCCCAAGGGAAAGTAAGAGAAACAAGCAAATAATTTTGAGACATAAATGTAACATGCTATGTCACACATCTGTCCTCGACCCGCTGTAGGCCCAAGAGTGAAGCTAAGTAGTAGGCCTATATTTAATTTCTCTCCTTAGCATCTAGGAAATTGATGGATATTAATTTATGAGAGTAAAATGTTTTTTAGCACTCGCTCTCTAAAACAGCTTTTGTCGGACTGGTAACGCGCCGAAAAATTGCATTTTAGCAACCAAGGCCGCTAAAATTGCATAAAAGTGCATTCAAACTGCATTCAAAATGCACTTTTATCGGCCTTGCCCTTTAAAGTCGCCATGGCAATCTATAAACAAAACCCAGATGGCACTGACCAGTCACACCAACTTTAACATGGATTTACGCATATAATTGGTCATAAAACAACAAATTTAAGCCAACACGTTTCTTTATGATAATCAGAAACTTTACCAGGATTTTTCGAAAAACACGGTAGCCCACTTCATCATATGACAACAAATATAAGCCAACAACTTTTTACATTTTGGTTCACATGAAAAACATTCCTTACCATGGAAGCAACAGCATTTAAATGCCGTAATATATCCCTTCTCATAGTCTACTACTGCCGTGAAGTTGCTTTCAGCAGCTCCAATCCACTGTTTCTGGCTTGGATTGAAATTTCCTCGGTATTATCATTTATATTTTCACAAGCTTTTCATAAATACTAGTTGGTATGCAATATTGTTTACAAACAAGGGGCTCATATATTATGCATCTATACTACCACATTTGGTATTGGTACGTACGGTCATTGATGTTTTATGATCTAGACGGCCATGAGAATATAACTTTAACAAATGGCTTACTGCCTTTCATTATAATTAATCATGCGGTATTTTTGTTTTATTTCATATAATTTAGAGAGCTTTCACTAAAAAATATTGTATGCACCACGTACGCAAAAACTTAAGCGGACTCATCCAGTATTTCAGCCTCGGCTTTCGCCTCGGCCGCTATACTAGATTCGTCCGCTAAAGCGTTATTTTGCGTACTTGATGCATAAATCGGTATTCTTTATAAAAAAAATAAAATGACCGACCACGTAGTTTATCCTTAAATTTGCGAGACACAATTTCTCACATTATTTTACAAAACTGTGGCGGACTGCTAAGAAAACACCGCAATAAATAAACCCCTAATTTACTCTGGCACTGGTATATTATACTTTTTAATGATACTGCAATAGTGCAATGTTTGTACTTATTATCCAATATGGTAAGCAATGATATTACAAGATAAACAGCTGTACGTCTATTCAATTTCAATTTTATTGCTACAAATTACAGTATAAAATATATACAAATGTGATTTCGAACGGCACCCGAAGAAGCAAAGCGGTTCAGTTCAATACAATAAAGTAACTTAGACTAAAACACAGAAAAGTATGAATTAATGCTACGTACAGTAAGGACAGAACATGTTATATTTACAACAATGGAAATGTACGAATAAATACATAATATATTTTTCTTAAACGGATTTTAAGAAAAGACAAAGCAATTATATATCTCTATATTTTAAAGTTTAAAATTGAAAATGTTGAAGTAGTGACACAAGTGAGGAAATAAAAGTTCTAATTTATAATTTTAGACTTAAATTGTTTGTTGTTTAAGCCAGTTAATTCAGGATGGTTGCTAATAATGAATTGAATAGTCTTGGGCCGAAACTTGAAGAGTGCTTAACTCTAGCAGTTGTTAATAAATTTAATTGATTCCTTCGCTTGTTATTTTCATGACCATATGACCTATAATATTGTCACGATGTTTATGAAAGTAACCTAATAGGAGGTACTTGCAAATTTGGTCTATGTTGAATACGTAAAATTCAGAGAAAAATTTGATAAGTTAATAATCGGAAGGCTTTGTTAGATAAATAAATAGTAAATTTGGTCTATGTTAAATTCATAAAAAATAATTTTGAAGAATAGTCGGAAGGCTTTGGTAGATAAACAAATATTAAGATGGTGCGTTTCTGAAGACTAAGTAAAGGGTTGAGGATCATTTTTTGCAAGTACAGTACTTCCCATCCGATCATGTCATATTGAATAATAGAATGAATTAGGGCTAAATAAAGGATACTTTACTAATATCAGGGTCAACTCATCTCATCTCGATTTGGAACCGTGGGATGGACCCTTAATTTTGCTAATGAAATTGTCCACTTCATATTTATGGGAAGTGGAATCTGTAATATTTCATTAAAAGTGGAAAACATGTACAGAAAGAAGACTTGGTGCACACTCAGAGATCTAAGTTAACCACAATTGAATCCAACTATATACAAAAATGCAACCATCCTATTAGTTCATTCAGAACATAAACAACATTTATTTTAACAATTAACTAATTGATAATTTAGCTTGTGGGCTGCGTCCAGTTCTGGACTTGTTCTCATTATACCCAGGTAGTAACCAGGACATTCTTATTAAGTTTCATTCTCGTTTAAGTTTTCGTGTAAGTATCTTGTCCATTGCTTTCTTTCTCTGTTGTACAGAGGACAGCATTTTTATTTGGAAATGAGACTATAGCCTATTAAATTGAAATAACATTCTTTGCAATTGAACAAATGTGAAGACAGTGTTTCTTGCAGCCTATTTAAGATGTTCGAAGAGGTAAGCTTGTTTCTGTGTTCCCTTGTAAGTAGGCCTATATAACTGTTAATGAGCTGATATAGAATGTTACTTCCAGATTTCGCTACCTGCACCTATGTCCTATAGGAAGCTCCTCTAAAATATTGGAGGAAAACCGCTAAGAAAAAGTAGTGATAGAAAGTACACTATTCCACATGTTCTCTAACAACCTGTTTAATGAGAACCAATTCGGATTCGTTCCACAGAAAGGAACAGTGGATTCGGCAATGACAGTAAAACAATTTGTAGAAGAAAGCCTCAGAATGAAACAAGAAACTATCGTTGTTAGTCTAGAACTAGATGTAAGAGGGGAACTAGATGTAAGAGGGGCATTTGACTCAGCCTGGTGGCCTGGAAAGTAAAGCATTTAAGAGAACTTAAATGCCCGAAGAATTTTTACAAACTCATAGCTAATTATTTCAGTCACAGAACAGCTACACTTTCTACTAAAAATTATAAATTAGGAAAATAGTTACAGAAGGGTTGTCCTCAGGGTTCCTGTTGTGGTCCTGGAATTTGGAATGTTTTGTACAATTCTTTATTAAATATAAAGTAAAAAAAAAGAGTGATCGCCTTCGCAGATGATTTGCTCGTATTGATGAGAGGAAGAAACAAAACAGAAGCTGAAAATTATGTTGATTTAAATAAGATAGAAAAATGGGCCGATTAAATTTAATGACCGAAAATCGAAAGTTCTACTTATTTCAAGGAAAATGAACGATAACAGAGAAGTCAATAACTACCTTAATCACGAAAGACTAGACAAAACAGAAGAACTGAGGTATTTAGGAATATTAGTCCATGTGCCAGACGCCCAAAATTGACCAGGTCATTATAATTTGGGGGGAACTAAATGAAACTTATACCACGTGTTCCTGGGGTCATGTGGAGCAAAAATTCCGGGGTCCATCATGAGGAGGTAGATTTCAAATATGGTGGCCGTTCAAAATGGCGGACGACTGTGAATCTTTGAACTCAATTATCTCGGGACTGGGTAAGTTATACCAATCTTGAATTTCGTTTTTTTCTTCAAAATGTAGGTTATGTCGTTGGCTACTTATTTGTTGCGTATGTGTATAGCCGAAAATCCAGTATTTATTGGTCAAAACTAAAAAAAAAAAAACTAAAATTTACGTTTTGCGGATTATTAGACTAACGATTAGGTGTATCGAAAAAGTGACTGATATAAACGTTATAGAGAGACATACTTCTGGTAGTAAACCGGTAAATTCCGAAGTCAGTTTTCTCAATTGCAAGTGCAATCCAATAAAAACATTCACTATTATTTCCTTTTGTCCACTTCACAAAAATTTACCTCCTTTTTTAAATTATGCCACTGGGTTAAATTTCAGTCATTATGATTGTAATGATTCAAACAATGATGCTTCCTACAGACTGTGTTATGAATAATTATAAATGCCACGTTTCACCATAACTAGAAAATCTGTAATATTATGTAATATTACGTTTGTAATTATACATAGGAATGCCTCTCGCAGACTGAAGGGTTATATTACGAATGCCGCCTTTCGCAATACACTGAAACATTTGTAATAAATTAATATTGTTATCTTAATAATTTTCGTCCATATTATGAGCTTTTACTATTACAAAAATCAGATATAGTAAGGGACTATATTGTCTTGTAGCATGATGTGCGCTGTGGTCCCAACACGTGCATTTGTTTACATGAACTTCCATTCTTAAAATGAAAGGATATTTGTCAAAGCTAACTGTATTGCAACTTCCAAAGCCGTATGTGAACACTGTAAAATAATATGTTGTCATGAGAACTGATTTACATTTTATACACTCAGTCTAATATACCATCATAAAATAGCCGCTAAATTGGGCAATACTCCGGCAGCGGTCAACCTACTTGGTCCAAAATCAACAGGCTTCTTCCCATGAACGTTTCATGAAAATCAGATAAAGCATATTTGAGTTATCACAGACACACGAACAGGCAGACAGACGGACGTGTACCACACATATCAGAAAGTACCATTCTGGAACTTCCGAAATTTTCCTTAAATCCCCCGAAATTTACAGTACCATCTTCGGAAATATGTACATTTTTTCAGACATGTCAGCACTGAGGTTAGATTATGTGAACGACAGCGAGAACTGTCTCGAGGAACCGCTGTATAAAATAAATTAAAGTAAGCACGATATTATAATAGTTTAAGCCTACGAGGATTAAATTTATTTACTGTATTAGCTTTGCCACTGCCAGTTACTACTTTTCATTACTGCACATGCCTAGAAGTCTACAGTGAGAGCCATAACATTGAGCTGTCTATTGGAGAGGTATTAGTGTGTTTTCCTACATTAATCAATAGGGATCGCAAGAGCAAACAGTTTTTACAAGTTTAAATATTGAACAGTCAATTGAATTTGTATTGTCGAGACTGTCTGGTCGCGTACAAAGCGAGTAGTACAAATAAAGAGTTGGGGTTATTTACCAAGCACTTGAAGTGGTGTTAGCAAACTGATGATCACATGAAGATCATGACCAAGCATTGTGAACCCTTCTAATTAAGCCAGGATATCTCGTTTGTTAGTTGAAGCTGACGTTTGCAATTCAGAGGCCGAGCCGCGCATGCTGTAAAATTCTTAAATCTAAAGGGAGATTTTCCGACTATGCACAAGTTTTCTTTTATACTTCACAAAATAGTAATCTATGTGATTAAATGGTTAACGGATTCTCCTTTCATAAGTAACATCCAAGGTTCGCATTATTCGGGATGAGGATGGGGTTAGGGGGACGTAAAAACTGCGGAATTCCTTCCTTGGAAGATAAGTAAAGCTATTAATGCCGTGCCGAAGACACATAAACTGAAAGTGAATGAGAATCAATAGTGATTTACCTCCCACTATGTTCCTTGTCTCGAGTCTTTAATAGATTGACCAACTACCTATATATTTGCTAATTCAATGAGGAGCATCCGCTGATATGCAGCCCACTTAGTGTAAAGCGAGACTTGAGTTGAAGCAGTAATCAATGGAAATATTCCTAAATGTTTCGATTTTAATTAGTATCATACGTACTCTCACGAGAGATTACGAATTTATCGATTATTTGCAAGAACGAAGTTCAAGCAAATTTATCTGATGAAACTCTTAAGGGAGGACAGAAGTGTTGATTTTGCTATTTTGGTAAAAAAATTCGATTTTGGATCTTAGTGTAAAAAATTCAAGCATACTCCAAAGTATATCTGTGCAAAATTTTATGTCATTTGGGCGAATGGAACAGGTGTTTCCGACGCCATTTGTAAAGTACTGCACGTAATCCTCGTGTTATCCTTTGTTACCTAGTCGTATTTATTATAGTGTATTTAGGTGTAAAATATACAATATAAGTGTTGTTTAGGGCTCCATTCCTATTTAGTGAAAGTACAGTGTAATTATAAAGTTCGTAATTATAAAGGTTTATTTATAGGTGCAGAAGATGCGTATCTTTTACTCTGCGTGCATGTAAACTTTAACTGCTTGTTTTCTCAGTTTCAATTTTCATGTTAATTTGCCCTATTCAAAATCTATCTTCTCCCACAAAAATATAGATACAGCTATGAAATTTTTTCACAGTCTACTTTGTGATGTGTGTAATAAAATGTCTAATCAGATTTTTGGTATGGATCTTAGTTTTTTAAAATTAATATTTTGCAAAAAAATATATCATTTTTTATAAACATTTTATTTATTTGGGTAAAATATTTTTTAAACAAAAAGTATAAATAAAAAAAAAAATCTGTATTATTGAATCTGTTAAGGGAGCATCATAGAATCCCACATAAAAAATTCAGATCCAGTTTTTAATATGTCGGAGGATATAGATTTCCATTTTGATTAAAAAAATCAATTAAATTAATTGTTTCTCAAAAACAAATTGAGATATCAAAATGAAATTTGAAACTTCAACATCTGTTTACGTTTTAATTAAGTGTGCAAAATTTCAAGTTTCTAGTCCAAATAGTTTAGAAAATCACTCTCAACACATCAGTCCTCCCTTAACCTCGAGTAGGATTTATGAGGACTATTCCATTAATAAAATGTGGTGGATTTTGTAAATAATAACTATTTTCTTTCTTTGTTGTCAATAATCGGTCAGTCGTAACATCACGGCATACTAAATGAATGAACAGTTCATGAATCGATTCCATGAATCGATCCGAGTTCTCAATGCTACCAATAGTGCGCACCACAAGATGGAGGGCGTCGTCGTAGTTGCTTACATCAAAACGCTATAAAAGCACGTGATCTGGCCTGCACCGAATCGAAATTTTCAATTTCTTTGAGCCCACCAAATATTTTAAATAAATTGGCGTCACTGATGATGGTGAATGTTTTACCCAAAGGCAAGTCCAGACCCAGAACGAAGCCATGGGATAATGGCCATGACTCGCCCAAGGCGAACTCCTGCGAACTCACCGCTATGACAAAAACGTTGAAATTAAAACGAGCATTTCCAACACTGGCTATTGCAAGTGTAGGAGATAAATAACGAACAGTGGTTGGCTCAGTACACCCATGCGACCGATCCACAGTGGTCCAGAATTGAAATCTAGAGGGAAAAAATTAAAAATTCTTACTTGTTTCATTTAATGTGTCGACTAAGGAAGATGGTTTAGGAATTGAATTTATTATATGGTTTATTATTAATTTATTTGAAGAGGTAATGGATTTTATTTTTGCTGGATCTTCATCCCAGACAACCCCTCTTTACTAAACTCAGCCTTTATCAACTCTGCTGTAAAAGGGTAGGCCTATGCAACTGCAGCTCTTCAATGTTGTGGGTTCATAAGGAGTAGGGGCATCAGTCTTATAACGAGTTGCGCGACGTCAGAAGCGTGAAGTCATTGTGTGAGATGTGAAGCGTTATTTTGTTGTTCTGTCAAATGGAATTCACATCTAAAGGTATGGACTTGCGATTTATATAATATTTATTGAAATAATACTACATAAGAAATTACTGATGTCATATTTATATGAATGTGTCTAGGTAGGGAAATTTTTTTTATTTTCTAGTATTGTAGAGGGGTTTTAAAAAAATACGTTAGAGATGGCACTATTAAATATATGTCAAGATGTAAAGAAAAGGGTTGGGTTTAAGTACAAAAAGAATAGTTTGTCGCAAATGATCCGTTTTTTTACAAATCGCGTTTGTATTTCACGGGGTAACCGACAAACACAGCCAGTGGTGACATGTATGGAACTTTATGAATTATCGTGTCAGACGAAAGGTTCTACAAACTCACTGTCCAATTATGTATTTGATATGTTTGAATTAATGGAGCATCCCAATGATTTATCTAAATTATTAGGAGCAACTATGGCTACTTTTAGGTCAAATTTTGAAAAGCGCAGGAAAAAGTAAAAAGAATTCTTTGAATGTCTGCTTCACAATTATTCATACCGACTAGATGTAAAGAAATGGCAAGTTAAAGGAAAGGAAGAAAAAAAGTAAATGAAACGAAGGAAGTAATTGTAGAACAATTCCGCAAGAAAATGGGTTTGATAGTCGTCAAGCCAAAGCCACCGTGGTAGTGGAAATTCTAGCGATGGAAATGCGGCTCGACGCTTTTTCAGAAGTTCACAATTGTCTGCTACCTTCACCGCGATCGAGGAAGAACTAATTAATCGATTCTCAGTCATTTTGCTTGTAATTTCCAGTGGTTTTCAAGTCAGTATTGACAAATGTGATAAATATGATACAGACTCAACAAAACTCTAGCCGAGTCAGTACCCGTGGAATTATATGCCTGCAGTGTTCATAAAGTCCTAATTCATGGTGCACGGGTTATTGAATCAACCATTTTACCAATTGGTATGCTTTCTACAGAAGCGCAAGAAGCAAGGCATAAGCTCTAAAGAAAACTTCACGAAGGACATTCCGGTAAATTTTAACGAAAGGAAAATATGAAAGATATATTGAATCTGTCTCTTGTCAGTTCTGATCCCATAATCTCTCATTCTTCCTCGTTTAGACAGAACAATAGTGGACCCTTATCCCAAGAAGTATGCGAGCCACTTCAAGAACCAAAAGTGCCAGTAAGCAAGTCGAGTAGGGAGAAAGATGAACAGCAAGAAGAAAAACAGCAGAAAGTAGATGAAGATGATGAAGATGAAGAAGAAGAAGAAGAAGAAGAAGGCGGTGATAGCGATGATGATGCTGATGAAGAAGACGCAGAAGAAAGTGATGATGCAGGTGACGTAGAGGACGAAGATACAAATTTATAAGTACTGTATTTACCTCTTGTTGTAAAATGTAATGAAAACTCTTTGTTATTTTGTGCATTTAAAATGTTTTAAATTATTTTTAATTTCGCGATTTATATTATAATTTTGTTTTAGGGCTTAATATAATTTATATATCAACTTTACAGAAGAAAAACAATGAAACAAATAAAAAAAGTTACTTTTGTGCGAGAAATAATTTTTTCCCTCTAGATTTGAATTCTGGACCACTGTGCGATCGAGGGCTATACCTTTATCTTGAAAACACCTAAAATCAAAGAGAATATTACAGGAGAAAAATTCCTTCGACACTGGGACTTGAACCCAGGACCTTTGGTTATTCGCGCCAATGCTCTACCAACTGAGCTAAGCCGGAGTTCAAATCACAGCTCCAGATGGAACCTTCCTCCTATGATTGAATGCCCTTAATGGTGTACCTCACAGACAGACAAGTTATGTCATGCAGTACTGTGAGGCACACTAAGTAGTGACTTTTGTGACCGCGCTCCCACTGTTATTGTACAGTTAACATTCAAGATGGATATATGTAAGTATTCATGAACCACAGATTTTTGTCTCTGTTGGACATTACATGAGAATATTATAGGAGAAAAATTCCTCCGACACTGGGACTTGATACCAGGACCTTTGGCTATTCGCGCCAATGCTCTACCAACTGAGCTAAGCCGGAGTCCAATTCACAGCGCCAGATGGAACCTTCTTCCTATGATTGAGAGCATTGGCGCGAATAGCCAAAGGTCCTGGGTTCAAGTCCCAGTGTCGGAGGAATTTTTCTCCTATAATATTATCATGTAATGTACATAGAGACATTAATCTGTGGTTCATGAATACTTACATATAACCACCTAAAACCTACTTCTAGCACCATGATTTCACTACGATTAGGCATGCATTATAAACCAGAATTAAATTTTTATTTTACGCTATACACTGCTTTACAGTATTAATTTTTACTTTGCCTCGAAAGTTCACTATTTTGCTTTTAATCTCGACCCCTGCAAACACAGAACACCAACATTGCTTGCGGTTTCAAGAAGTGACCTCTCATAAAATCAGTTTTAAAATAAGTTTACACGTAAAAAATTTCTTCACAAATTCTCCCATGATAGGAGATGCCACTATTATAACAGTAATCTCTTCGTGTCCGGGTAGTTGGTAGCATGGCTGCCTTCTACCCTAGCGGAACGGGATAGATTCCCTTTGTGTAGACTGTAGTCCCTTCACCCCAACCCGTTAGAGGCAATGACAAATCTCAGCGGTGAGTTCGCAGGAGTCATATGTTAGGGATTACTAATGTTTAATTAAGCCAGTGCGTGATTGGTTGACACAATCAACGACGCAACCGGCAATGTAAGTGAAATTCACGTGCTGTTCATTTTTTTTATAAAAATGTTGTTTAACAAAATTGCTTTGTTAATACAAATAATCACTTATTATTTTCCTCCTAACTTGCTCTACAGAGCAATAGGCCTATTCAGGAAAAATTCTTACGGAGGAGGAAATTGACTGTCAGTTGACAGAATCAACCACGTGGCCGGCAATGTAAATAAAATTAACGCTAAATATTAAATTAATATTTAAAAAAATTATTATGTAAATACATGTAGGTGTAATCTGTTATTATTTTTTCAGTAGCTTGTTCTGTAGGGCAAAAACCATAGGGACGAGGAAATTGAAAGACTTCCCAATGAAAGTTTTGAAGAGAAGAAAGTGAAAGCTTGTAATTGAGGGATTTAAATGCTAGCCTACCAACATGAAATGGAATAACATAACGTAGGCTTACAATCTGAGACGGTTTTAACTTCTGCCGAGTGAAGGCGTGCGCGATAGTTGCGTGATATGCGAGGTTTCATAATGACTTGGGTTTCTTCATAAAAGGATTCTTCTCCGAGCTCTTCAGGAGTGAACTCCACTCCGATCTTCAGTAGCAGTGGGCCTTATCAGTTAAACCATGTAGTGCTATCAAAAAAATCTCCGTTGCAATTACTAGCGATGAGTGGAACCAAATGTAGTTTTTAACCTTTTATTTCAATTTGCTCCGTTCTTCGTTATTTGGTTTTAATTTATATAATTTATTGTCTCTTTTAATATTAAATAATAATAATAATAATAATAATAATAATAATAATAATAATAATATGATGCAGTCAGTAAATGTGTAGAAGGCCGATCCATTAATGTTCTCGTGCTGGTCGCCGGATAGTATAATTAATTCTTAGATTTGATGAACTAGCCTATTTATTATACAGTAGCCATTTCATAAAATATGGGAATTTTTCCCTCAAAGAGAGAAGTTATATAATTATTGTATTTGGGTGGTCAAAAATAAGTTTGAAACCTCAAATTCTCTGAGTATTAAGGACTTAGATGTATCTGAAGTGGTTTCATGTGTAAAATCTGCCGAATTACTTATATATTGCATTGAGTTACTCTTTTGCCATTTTTAGCATGATTTTAACACTCTTTAATATCAAGTAGTCAAGAGTAATCAGCTATGTCCATTTTCATTTGAGAAAATATACATCTTAAGGTACGATTTGGTATAAGATTAACTTAAAAAAATGTGTGGTTAATTACTATGTAAAATAACAAACAAGTGACTTTTTGTCCCACCTGTAATGGTGATAGTTTTTTAAAATTATTATTGATGAGTTAAATAAATGTTCTGACAACCTGGAAACAGTTTATAATTTGTATTTAATCCCTCATACCTTCATTAATAACAACATTAAGACCATAACAGTAATAGCAGAACAGCTAACGAAGTTTTGTTTTGCATCATTAAAATCAGAGTCCAAATTATGTCCCACCCGTAATAGATTTTGAAAAACAAATTTAAAATATTTAAAATAAATTTTAAATAATGCTTTGCATGTAGTGTGGAGGAGAAGACATTGTAAATATTACAGAATGTGAAGAACCAATTCTAGTTTATTATTTATGATGTGTAATAAATAAAAATAGTTATTGTAATTTGCTAGAATGACCCACCCGTAATTATGAAATGGCTGAGTAGACGTTATTTATTTTAGTCAGGAATTCTAGTCATTTATGATGAGGCCAATTTATCTTATTCTTTTGTATTATGTTCAGATTGCTCATGTTTATAATTCTGGATAAATTGGCCTACTGTAGCATGCATATTGTCCCCTGCAATATAGACCGCGCAGAATATCGGAGTTTTTTCCTGTCTATTAAGTCAAGCAACGCATTAGTTCATTCCTGGCTGACGCGAACCAAAGATTACGTGTTATATAGTATCTGGAAATACAAGTGTAAGCAGTTGAACTTTAATAAAGTTGGTACTCTCAATACAGTTTTTTTTTATAATATGTGTGGGGCATGCATCCTTACTCCCTATACTCATCCAGTCTTTCAGGAGATCTATTGGCACTGTAGGTCTCTCAGTATATAGGCCTGCCAGTATAGTTACCTGAAACAAAGGAAATACAAGTTGTAATATTCCTCAGACCAGATTAATTGTATATTATGAAACATGATCTCATTTTTAGTTCATACATTCTACAGTATGCCTATCAGAAGTAAATCACAGTATTCTTAATTTATATAAAACAGTACATTATAGTATTGCATTGTAGCAAATAGCAAATATAACGTACAAATCATACGTATAGTTTTACCGATAAACCGTGATGGTGTTTTTTTCGGTATACATTACGTAAGTAATTATCGTAATTTTAAAATATCTATGCATCTGGAATGTAAAACTTACATCAAATGGACACTTCTTTAGAAATTACATTCTCATATCAATAGAACCAGAAATAAGAGAAACATACAATGGCTGACAGAATCAACCACGCGACCGCTAGTGTTCCAATAATAGACGTGAACGCTCGAGGTTAAAAACAACTGGATATCTTGTTACAGCTCGAGTATATTATTCACGATAAATATTCATCGGTGAGTAGGCCTACTAGAATCTGAATTTTCAGTATAATTTCAGTCAGGAACTTTCAATGTGACATTCCCAACTAAGATAATGGCAGTAAACCTTATCCTAGGTAAATAGAAGGTTGTTAATGTGAGTAGTTCTTAAAGAATTACAAACTTGATAGAAAAGAACTTTAGAAGCCTAAACCCATTCCTATTCGTGAGACAAATAAAAGCTACAAGAAAAATGGTCGTGGAATGGTTTTCCTAGAGAATGGTAAAACAATTGCAATCTACACGAACGAAAAGGAGTTGCCTTAAAATTAAAGATTTTAAACAAACCTCAGAAGACATAATCCCCAGGAGTAAGACAAACGGGTCCTCCCCAGGAGACGTCGCCTTATCGAAGCACTGTCCGTGCAGGCGGGGAGGTTTGCGTGCTTCAATGAGGCGGAGAGCTATACCGACGGTAGCTAGCTACAAGAAGGTTCACCCATGTCGGGAAGGTCGTCCTGCAACGACCTATCTTCCATATCCCATCCCTTTTTCCTTTCCTTTTCCCTACCCAAGCTAAGGTGGGAGGCCTGTATTCAGAACAAAACTCTAAATCGAGTTATTTTGAGGTACGAAACTTCGATTTATATACACTGCTTGTTTATAGAAAAACGTATCTGATAAAAAAAATCGTGACCAAATCCTACACATAAAGCAGATGTGTAGGATTCGATTCTCAACGCAGGAGATATTTCTCTTATCGGGTTTTGTCATGCAGTTAATTTCAGAATAGTTAATACTGTGTCCACATGGAGTTGAAAGTCAGTGTAAATGTTTTGTATAATAATCGGAGGGTGACTCATTATTGAGAAATTGTACAAACAGCACAGATTGCAATTCTGATTGTAATGACGAGTCAACATTACTCTAATTATATTAAATGTTCTCTACTTGTTCACTTGTGAATTAGCATACGCTATATAATATTTGCCTTGTGTTATTTTACCTAATAGTTAAAATCAATTATGATTATTTTAAAATATTTTTGGATTTATTACAATATTGAAAATAGGCCTGCTCATTGCATCGGGTGCATCATGTTAGAAAAGAAAAAGGCTCAGATCTATTGAACATTGAAATTAATTAATCACGTAGATTTATTCGGATGCAACACTACGCTTCAAACCTAGAGAACAATGGTAGAGTAGGCTACTATGTTAATTATTAGTAATAATTATCATTGTTGTATTACCATGCAGTCTTATACTATAAAAATATCCTTACGTGAAACTCATAACTTCCTCTACCATTAATAAGCACCAGTATGAGAACCTAACGGAACTTATAAAAAATCTTATTGCTGGAGACGTAGAATTACAGGTTCACTTGACGTTTTATTGATAATATTACAATATGTGAACTCTAAAAATACAACTGAATTAACCATGCACCAACAGAATTCTTAGATGCATAAAAATGTAAGTAGGTCAATATTACAACATTGAAATTATATATTAGTTTTCCCTAGTGAAACTATATTTTGGCCATTTGTCACTTAGCCACTAGATATAAATAACATTATAATATAAAATTAATTAAAATAAAGTTGAATATCAACTGGTCATAGAAGTTAAAATTAATTATTACAATTAATAAATTACTTCAAATTAAAGTTGAATAACAATTTGTCCTGGAAGCAGAATTAATTATTACAATTACAGTGCACGCCGTTTATTGTAATCACATCGGGAAGCAACTAATCTGATAATATAACCGATTGATAACAGTAGCCGAAAGAATTAAATGAAGGTTATTTATTCATATATATATACACATGCATATACGACTACAAAACAGAATGAAAAGCTATTTATTCATAAAATAATACGTAATTGTGAATCATTGAACCATTCATAATACATTGCTGGAAGCAACTATTTTTTCAACCCATAGCAGATTTTTTGTTTTTACTTTCCTTTAGGAGTCCATCAACCAATACTCCATGCTCACGAGTTAAGAGTGTTTTTGGAAGTCTATGTTTGGCGTAGCAAAACATCTAACGCCTGTCTGAACAAATCTTTTCATTTTACACTAACCATCACTGCATGTCAACACTATGATCTTCATAAATCAAAATCTGCCGGTTGGTTCCGGTTAATTGTGGGGTGAAAGGAGAAAGTTAGGCAATGCCACCCCCTCGAACTGGTATCCTGTGAGCTGGGAACAGTATTGCCACCTCCAGTACAAAACAATGCAGTTGAGTTAGAAACGAAACCCTTGGAAACGAAATTTTGAATGACGTACCGTACAGTAGGCCTTCTTGGAAGTAAAGCCACAAAAAGGAAAATGTGATAACTTAAACCGAATATTTGATCACAATGAACGGCATTTTTTCAATGCATGAGTATTAATCCGTACGGGACATCATAAAAGTGATAACATTACCAGAATGATAACACTATCCGCGATTACATTAAGTGGCGTTCAATGCAGTAATATTATTTACATTAAAATTAAAACACACTTGTAAAATTAGCATAGATTAGTAAGAAAATGGTCGAATGGTGATTATGTAAAGTCTCTTGAGTCGTCAAATTCTGTACAGTAATCACAAAGCTTAACTGCTTTTGGTGTTGTGAGAGTTCAAGTATTCAGTAGCACTTTATTAGTTTCCAGCAGCAGATTCCGTAGGTTATTTTAGTTTCTCATTAAGTTGATATGCATTTCAACACATAGTTATGTCATCTTCAGTTAGAAAATACACAACACTAGAAAAAATACAAAAGGGATATTAATAATGAAGATATGCTGAAGGAAAACTAACTGTAAAGCTTATCTTCTATTTTCGAAAAAGATTTTTTTTTAGAAAAGTTATAGTTGAATGCTTGGATTGTGAGCAATGAATTAACAATATTTGGGATTGAAGTTACTAGGATAATTTGTTCTTAAGTGTAAACGTAATAGTAATTAATTGTCGTAAGTATTTGGGAATGTCACTTACGTCTTAGTAGACTTGTTGATACGGACAGTGTGCGAGCAGTCTAGCTCTTGAGGGATGTATGATGATGATGAAGTGTTCGGCCAGGAGGCCGGTCCTGTCCTGAGACCGAGCCGTTGGGGGGATACCTACGGCCCAACCGAGGGACACTAGGGTAGGGTGGCCAGGGTCCTTTCGCGGGATGGAAATGAGGACACAGAAACCAGTCCTGCAGCCCTATTCTGTAACTTTTCGATTTGTCAGCCGCTCGACTCGAGATGTTTGCCTTCGGGATCTCCACATTCCGAGTCGATCGAAATGTTGGCTTGTTTGGTATTCTGTAACGTCATCCGGTGGATATCTAAAATCAAAATCGGTAAGCTGTCCCGAAGGTAGCCGAAGCATTAATGACGTACAGGTGACGTTAACCAATGAGAGACAAGGGTTTTAAGTGACGTCATCTCAACTGTGAAGATTTGTCGTTTGAAACCGCTCTCCCGCCATAATGAAAATGATTTAACACTCCCTAAAAATTCATGAAACTTTATAATATCTCACACATTTTATAAAATGGAGTCGTACTAAAAGAACTTAATATGAATAGGCCGCTTACTTTTTTGACAGGCCTTACAAATAAGTTATAATAAAAGCTACGTATCTTAAATGTCTACTGCTATGGTTTTAAAATTGTAAGAACCACTGTAACACGACATTCTGTTCATTGGGTCTCAATTCTGACATTAGGAATGTGGAGTTCAGCTTACTTGGGGTTGCATTCATCCCTCATAGACCGCTATGTCCCCACTATTCCAGAATTTTTTGTTTCATATTCACACTTCGCAGTCTGGCTGCCAGTCATTTGTACTCTACAGAAACTGTACAATTCCGTGTAATATTGTCACTAATGCAAGTTTTATCGAGTATGTGCAAAGTTGATAAGGGATGAACAGTGAAAGTGCAATGAATACAGTTCTGTAATTATTATGTGAAAGAGCAGAGCATGGAAATAGTATATGTGTTATTTCAAGCGATATCGTCTCCACAAGAAAGAATCCAATTATCAGTGGTTTGTAGTCTTCAAAATACACTTCTCATTACCAGGTAATTACGCATGCATTTTCCTAACTATTTAGAAATATTAAGAGACTGTAGAAATGTATTGAAAAAGTTGAAACTTACACCCCGTGCGCCAAAAAGCAGACCCTTCATCTCCCATGCATTAAGAGGTAAGGTGAGGGGTGCATAGTTGGTAAGCAGATTTTTTAGCATAGGTTTTGCCATGTTCTCATAAATCGCCGCAAGATGGCATCTAACTTCACCTAACCTAACTTAACCCAATTTAACCTAAAATGGCAAAACCTATGCTAAAAAAAATACCTGCTGTTGGTATATGGCCTCCTTATCCGCACCCATACGCTTAGTTTGTTCACTATCCTCTTCCATGCGAACTGTTGGATCCAAAATAAAACCCCGTTTTGCAGTTCTATTAATGGCTATTATGCTGGTTCTTCGATTACATCCATCTTCCGCAATGCAGTGCACCTATTCATACACTTCCCAGTCTTTTTGTCGTCGAAGGGCCATGGCAATCGCTGAACGGATACGGTGGTGGTGGCGAGAATTTCTCAATAACTCGCCCTTTTTTACAACTATCAAATTCATGGCCCAAGGTTTCTGGATTATTATAACCTGGATGCCGGTAGACTCCTTCCAGGTACAGACCTCACCGCTCAGTAATGAAAAGACATCTTGATTGCATTAGTACATTGAGAACAAGAGATACATTTCCTATCGGTTACCCATGAGTTGGTATTGGAATTTTCACTATAGACTGAAACGCCTTTACTTTTGTGAGTCCACACCATTATTCGAAAGTTCTTTCCTCACTTCATTTCTTAACCACTGGTTAGTACTGTTTCGTCATACTGGATATTTAAATATGGCAATGTCTTACTTTTCTTGGTCTATATTTCTACATAAGAGAAGGTGATCATCATATATTTTACTCAGACATTGAGCGATGTTGAATTGTTGAATATGGGCTTCCAGTATTTTCTCGGAGAATAAAGCATGTCATTTGGACAATTACTTGGCAAGCTAATAATCTCTTTTTTGATTAATAGTAACAGTTTGTCAACATCTATAAATTTAATTGGAATTTTATTTAATGGAGTACTTTGAATATAAGAGTATGTCCAAATATACTGATTAATTGTGTGTTTTTTTCCCTTTTGGTCTGGATTTAGAAGATCTGAATACTGATATGATAAATTAATTTCCAAATCTTTAATTCTTTCATTACGATCAAAATAATTTCATCACGAAATGTGATTCCTAGGTACTTTATGGTTTCATAACTTTTTAAACAGTTCAGTGTGAAGTGCCCTCCAGCACTTCACTGTTATTCTACCCAGCGTTTGGGTTCTCTCAGCCGTCGCCACCTTCGATATCGTGATGTTTTTCCCTGCTGACCTCCGACACCCTTATAACCAATCTGTGTGCCCCCTTTTTCTCCATCTCTTAGCGCCCTCATGACTAATAGGGTGCTCACTCTAATAGATAAATAAATATATCACACTATCTGTAATCTACGTAAATTTATTCACAATTCTCACTAACTTGATAAATACATATATACACAACTCGAATACATTACTCTCGGCTACTTGCTATCGTTCCAGCGCCTCCAGCGCGCATCACACACTCCTACACTCTTAGAGCGTAGGCTACTGTATACCCCCCATCCCCCCCGTGGGAATTTCCGACTTATATATTTTTTTGTTGGTATTGACATCTAGTTTCAGTTTTCAGTTGTTTGCCCCTTATCAATTACAGCAATTACCCGGAAACCCCGGAAATCCGGAGAAAATGAGTTTGTTTTAATTTTTCTTTGTTCTTTGCTCCTAATATGCCCAGGGAATTTTTGTCTCACATATTTTTTGTTGGTATTACCATCTAGTTTAAGTCTTTAGTTGTTTGCCCCTTATCAATTACAGCATTTACCCGGAAACCCCGGAAAACTAAAGAAATCTGGAGAAAATGAGTTTGATTTAATTTTTCTTTGCTCTTTGCTCCTAATATGCCCAGGGAATGTCTGACTCACATATTTTTTGTTGGTGTTGTCATCTAGTTTAAGTTTTCAGTTGTTTGCCTCTTACCAATTACAACATAGCCCCGGAAAACCCGAAAAACCACGTATATACGGAAAAATGACAATGTTTTATTTTTTTAAATCTTTGTTCTTTGCTTCTAATATTCAAAGGGAATTTCTGACTCATATGTTCTTTCGTTGGTATTGCCATCCAGATTAAGGTTTCAATTGTTTTCCCCTTATCAATTACAGCAAATCCCCAGAAAACTCCGAAAACCACGGAAACCCGGAGAAAATGATTTTGTTTTAATTTTTTAAATCTTAGTTCTTTGCTCCTAGTATTCAAAGGGAATTGGTAACTCATATAGTTTTGTGTTGGTATTGCCATGTAGATTAAGGTTTCAGTTGTTTGCCCCTTATCAATTACAGCATATCCCCAGAAAACTCTGAAAACCACGGATGCCCGGAGAATATACCTATGTTTTAATTTTTTAAATCTTAGTTCTTTGCTCCTAGTATTCAAAGGGAATTGGTGACTCATATGGTTTTGGGTTGGTATTGCCATGTAGATTAAGGTTTCAGTTGTTTGCCCCTTATCAATTACAGCATATACCCGGAAAACTCCGAAAACCTCAAAAATCCGAAGAAAATGAGTTCGTTTAAATTTTTTAAAATCCTTTGTTCTTTGATCCTAATATTCCCAGGGAACTTCTGACTTACATATTTTTTGTTGGAATTGTAATCTAGATTAAGGTTTCAGCTGTGTGCCCGTTATCAATTACAGCATATCCCCGTAAAACCAGGAAATCCACAGAATTTCTAGAACTCGGAACTTGTGATCTACGGTCACTGAAACCGTTATTGCGAAGTAATTCTTCTGCTTCAAGTGTTTCCCTTGCAGGTTCAAAGGGTGAGTATATGGACTACGAGATATCTGCCATAATTGTGATGGTCACATGCAAAGAAAAGGGGAATCATATCTTCTAAACATGCAAGTGTAAGTCAAAGTTGTTTTCTTTAGTTGCTCGCTGAAATCTCAAAATCAATGACACTTTGTCCATATTACCAATACAAAATTGTGCTGTTTTACCGAATGTCCCTTCTCTAACTTCAGTCAAGAAAGTTTGGTAGTGACTGTGGAAGGTTTGGTAAGATAAATTATCATTCACAGATGTCAAATTAGAAGATGAAGTGTGTTCTGCCAGGTTTTCAATCGCTTTCATCCCTTCAGCATCAGGATTTTTTCCAGTATTCTTTGTCATGCTGTAATTGGTAAGGGAAAAACAACTGAAACCTTAAACTATATGGCAATAGCAACAAAATTATGTGATTCAGAAATTCCCTGGGAATATTAGTATCAAAGAGAGAAGATTTTTTAAAAATTAAAATAATCTCATTTTCTGCGGATTTTCGTGGTTTTCGGAGTTTTACGGAGATATGATGTAATTGATGAGAGGAAAACCGCTAACCCCTTAATCTAGATGGCAATACCAACACTTAAGCATATGAGTCACAAAATCCCTTTGAATATAGGGAGCAAAGAACTAAGATTTAAAAATACTAAAACAAAGTAATTTTCTCAGGATTTCCGTGGTTTAGGGTATACGTGGATATGCTGTAATTGATAAGGGGAAAACAACTGAAACCTTAAACTAGATGGCAATACCAACAAACAAACATATGAGTCAGAAATTCCCTGGGAATATTAGGAGCAAAGAACAAAGATTTTAAAGGGAATTTTAAAAAGTCAATTCCTCCGGATTTCCGTGGTTTTCGGAGTTTTCTGGAGATATGCTATAATTCATAAGGGGCAAACAACTGAAACCTTAATCTAGATGGCAATACCAAGAAAAAAACATACGAATCAGAAATTCCCTTTGAATATTATTAGCAAAGAACAAAGATTTAAAAAATAAAACATAGTAATTTTCTCCGTATACACGTGGTTTTCCGGGTTTTCCAGGGATATGTTGTAATTTGTAAGGGGCAAACAACTGAAGCATTAAACTAGATGCCAATACCAACAAAATGTGTGAGTCAGAAATTCCCTGGGAATATTAGGAGCAAAGAACAATGACAAATTAAAACAAATTCATTTTCTCCGGATTTCCGTGGTTTTCCGGGTTTTCCGGCTAAATGCTGTAATTGACAAGGGGAAAACAACTAAAATCTTAAACTGGATGACAATACCAACAAAAAAATATATGTGTCGGAAATTCCCACGGGGGGGGAGGGTTTCATATTGGTAGCCCATGGTCTATCTGTCATCCGCTAAGATTCCAATATTCAGCACTTCTATGTTTTAGTGGAAATACTCCAGACGACTGGTAGCCTTTGAAACAGGGGTTGCCAACTGCAACCTTACATCAGATTGGTAGTTCCCTATCTAACAGTTGAATCTTGACTAAGTTTACAGTAGTATAAGAATGGGGCATCGACCAGGAAGAACCAGATTTTTTTGTCATCAGACAACATGCGGCGCGGCATGTGGCGTCATGCGGCAATGACCTGGGCCGGTTTGTTCAAGGTTTTCGCATTGTTTGCTAGAAGAACAAGTTGTAATATCATTAAAGTTAATTGGGCAGGTGTTCATGTTGACATTGATGGATCGAGCCCCGAGTATATGTTAATTTTTGGGCGTTGCCCGTTATGTTCGTGTTAGGAGGCTTAGAAGGACAAGTTGGAATATCATTTAAGTTAATTATATGAGCAGGTGTTCATGCTGACACTGATGAATCGAGCCATTGTATGCGTGAGCTATGTAAGCGGCATTGACCTGGGCTGGTTTGTTCAAGGTTTTCGCATTGTTTGATAGAAGAACAAGTTGGAGTATCATTTAAGTTAATTTGTATGGGCAGGTGTTCATGCTGACATTGATGGATCGAGCCCCTTGTCCATGCACAGGTGTGTTTTTAGACATAACAGATGGTCAAGATTTATAATAGGTTTTCAAGTTTTAACTGTCGGCAGGTGTGCGAGGCATATATATAATAGGATCATTCCGTGGCTTCTACATTCTCACATTATAAGCACAAACACACACACACACACACACACATATGCACATGCACAATACACAATGGTTAAGATTAAATAACTTCTACATATTATAAGCGCGTGCTAAGTCTGTACATAAGCCAGTCCATACAACACTATCATAATGGAAAGATTTAGCTGCGAGCATTGTACTGCATCATATAAATATAGCACGACTCTAAGAAGACACGAAAGAGAAAAGCATACCAACATAACATTCACATGTAACATATGTAATCGTACTTACACGACACATAGGAGTTTACGTCAACATATTATCGACGTCCATGATCGTCGTACCTATCACTGTGATCTGTGTAATACGACATATATATCGAGATGGGGACTGAGTAATCATGTTCAGAGAGAGCACTGTGGAAATAATCAGGTAAGAAGCTAATTTTACTGTGGACGTAATTTATATTAGGGAAAATAATAGATTATTGAAAACTTATTATTTTGTATTTCTGATTTCCAGAACGCAGCGGGACGAGAGGTCGACGCTCAGCCAGAGTCCTGTCAGCGTGATTCTCCTCGCCCTGATACTAATCATCAGGATCATGATATTGTACCCAGACAATGCAGACCTGCAAGCCCTCAACCCGGACCGAGCCATCAACATGGACATACTACAATCCCACAGCCTGGAGCAAGCCCTAACCACCAGCAAATTATTCACCAAGGGCCCACAGTAGTATGGTTTTCTTCATGACGTCACCGGAGGGTTAACTGACCACTGTCCACTACCACTGACCACTGTCCACTACTACTGACCATTGACCACTGACCACTGACCAATGACCACTGACCACTGACCAATGACCACTGACCACTGACCACTGCCCTTTGGCCACCTGGGTGCTAGCATCCTTATTGATCATAGCTCTTTTGACAATCTGGATGCTAGCGCCCTTTGCTCCGCCTGTGTAGAACAACGGCCTAAGTGTTTTGTGGAAACTATGGGAATATTGGGAGTATTGGTAATTATTTGCGAGTTTGTAATATTGCATGTCTCGCTATCGTAGCGGGTGGTCCAGATGCTTTTTGCATCCGCGCGTGTACTAGAATAACCGGCTCACGGCGCGTGGGGTCTTGCACGCATGCCGACAAGTCGTCACATGTTCAAGACCGATATAAACCCACGCTATCGCTTTTTTACGTCATAGGTTAGCCGACGTCGGTGGAGAGGTCATCGTACGCTATGAAGAGGCCATATAGAATGTATAACATGATGCGAGAAGACGATCGCAAAAAATCATTCGCAAGATGGCCACTATCGTTTATCGATGTTGATAAAATGGTTGAAACCGGATTTTATTACACTGGTTACAGCGATATAGCAGAGTGCGCATACTGTCATACGCAAATAGGAAAATGGAAAAAAACGGACGTTCCAGCAAATGAACATAAAAGATGGTCCCCCAATTGTGCATTTTTAAATAAAGGTGGCGAGGGATTGGATGTATGTGGAACTGGTGAAGACGTGTGCGGTCATGGTGACCTCGTTGAAGACGTGTGTGGTCACGGCGAACAAAGGCGAAATAATAAAAACTTGGCGTTGTTTTTTATTGCAATAGTATTTACTGTTTATTGCGCATGTGATTGGTTAAAATAAGACGAAATTTGATTGGTGGAAATAAGACGTTCTGGGATTGGTTAGCAGAGGGCTTTAATAGCTGCGAGACGAATGTTTCGTCCTCAGTGTACAGCTAGCCAGGATGATGTCAACAACTACGAAGCGCCCACGTAAGCAGACGCCAAAGCAAGCAGTTGAACTGGATGCTGCCCTACAGGAGCTGATAAACTCCATGCAGGTGACCGAGATACCGAACCAGGCTGCGGGTCAATCTCCGAATCAGGCTGCGGACCAAACTCCTAACCAGGCGGCGGACCAAACTCCGATGGATAAGACCAAGATCCCTCCTATAGTAGCAACGCTGGAGAGATATTCAAATATGGACTTTAATATATCGCACATGAAAATGCTACACGAGTTGGAAATCGGGGCACCGCACCATATAAAGCAGGCACGATCCACCTATACCAAGTACGGGCGCCGCGTTGTTTTGGACCTTCATAACGGCTGCTCAGTATTCTTGCCAACTAGATTTGGTAAACTTACAGAAGACCAAATACAGCAGCTGAACGAAGTTAACCTCTCTATCATATATTACGGCAGAGAAATTAACCCAGGCGGCTACTATTACCATAATGTGAAATTTGTGTGAATTGACTAGATAGACATGGTGATGTGTGTAACAGATGGACCAATGCAATGTGCGAGTGTGCGTAGTGTAACAGCTGGACCAACGCAATGTTAAAGTGTATATGGCACAAGCCACGCGTGTGGTCTCTTCAAATAATATATAAAGCATGATACATGCGAAGCTCATCATCAGTATGTCTTCTCAAGAACTAGTACGTCAACTCCAGGACTCTTCGTTTGCAGATATCCCAGACATGGAACCTGCGGTAGAAGAGCAGCCATCACCAGAACCAACAGAGCCGACTATATTATCTACTCTTAAGCGATATAGAACTATATATATCCCAGAAGTGAGATGGAACAAATCGTTGAGCGAGCTGCAATTTGGACTTGTGTATCCGATAAAGGAAGCTTGTTCCGTGTATACAAGGCGTGGGAGAAGAGTCGTCATAGATTTAAAGATTGGGCGCAGCGTTTTCCTACCACGAAGGTTTGGGAAGTTGAGTGAAGATCAGCTTCGACAGATTAACGAGGAGAAACTTTAATTGATGTACTATGCTAGGGAGCCGAATTCACGTGGTTCCCACTATTACGTTTTCGGATTTGTCTCAGTGTGAAGTGTATGAATTGACTACATAGACATGGTGATGTGTGTAACAGATGGACCAATGCAACGTGATAGTGTACGTGGGAGGCATATGTAACAGCTGGACCAATGCAATGTGAAAGTGTATATGGCACGAGCCATGCGTGTGGTCTCTTCAAATCATATATAAAGCATGATACATGCGGAGCTCATCATCAGTATGTCTTCTCAAGAACTAGTACGTCAACTGTGGGAGGAGATCCCGGACTCTTCGTTTGCAGATATCCCAGACATGGAACCTGCGGTAGAAGAGCAGCCATCGGAGTCAGTAGAACTGACAATATACAATTCCTATGGGCACGACGTGGGGAAGGTGGAGTTTCCCATCCGATGTACCGACATATATGGATTCAACCAAGAACATGTTGACTCGTCACCGATCCTACCCTGCGGCAACACGCTTCAAGATATTGCTGGGGACTTATGCTACCACGATAACATCTTCCATAAACAAGTCTGCGATGGTGTCAATCATTTCCACCGGTGCAGGAGGCCCGAGGAGGGACACTACTCAATGTGGAGCATCAAGTGTAAGCCGGAGTGCCACCTTTTCGAGAAGCTGCAGCAAGCTGTAAGTATTATTATCACCACCCCTACCCATTGAATTATAATTTCGTAACACTATGCTTATAATGTTTTGTTTTTATGTGTTTCAGACAAAGGCAGCATTTTTCCACGATCTTCACTGCAACCAGGGCGATGGATGCAACCTCCCAGAACACACAACGAAGAAAAACTTCGGCAATTGTTTAAATTTGTAATTATATAGAATAAATGTGTGATATAAAAGGAAAACTTGTGTAAAAAATCATTTCAAACCGAGCTCTTCCATTTTATGAATGAAAAAGTTCGGGTCATAACCTTAACCCAAACCCTTACTCCCATAATTCCAACACATGTCATAGACCTAAAGCATGTTCTATCTATTTTTTACAGGAAGCCGTTCACCTTTGGAAGGATTGTGTAAATAAAAAACAGACAATTTTATGAATGAATTTATTTCAACTCATGATTACAAAACTCTTTAAAATTATACCGTGCTTGCATCCAGAGTCTAAGCACCATTACATTGTGTAGGGCACAGTTCATATTAGAGTCATTATGAAAAAGACATTTTGTTTCACAGTCTCTTAATTTGCCAAGCTTCGGTACACCAAGATCTTCCATGTTTATAACAGACCTCTGCAGTAGTTTTTCAAAAAATCTCGCCTTTTCTAGTCCCTTAGAATAAAGTCTGTCTTCACACTGTAATACACTATCAAGAACAGGTTTCAACTCATCGTAAGGTAAGTATCCACTCTGCCATGGTATCCCATGCAGACACGATTCCACAAACCGCTGACATTTTACATCTGGGTATACGTCTTTAGGCGGTTGCAGCACGAAATGTCCCATTCTGCCATCATGCGATAATACAGCCACCTCATTAGCCACGAATTCATTGCAAGTTGACTGATAGCCCTGGACATCCAATATGGTGAATTTCTCACACGACATTGGTGATGATGTTGGTCAGTGCAGTATACTCTACGCAGCGATCGTGCAGGATTAAACAGTAGGCCTTTGTGTTTGCTGAGATGTTGTTTGTAGCAGAAATTTCAACTCTCGTAGTGCAGGCTCCAGACTTCAGATCCTCGTTCTGCTTGGTGCAGTCCACCACAAAGAATGGCGCCTGTTTTATAAAATCGCTCCTTTTAAGCAGTGGTGAAGGGGAACGCTTCAGCCACACCGAGAAAATGGTTCAGCGGTATGCAAACATTGAACTTTCCAGCTTTTACAATTTCTCCAACGCTCTCATTACTGGGGTGTACCCATCCTGAGTTCTCCAGTCTATCGCAATCTAATCTCGTATAGGAGCAGATACCTTTCATCAAGCTCGTAATACCAGGATTTCTAGTACGATCCACAGTTTCTCCATGAATATTGAGTTTTATTTCATCGAATAAATGCATAAAGCCGTTATATACAACTTCTCCAGTGTACTCGGCATCTTTGTCGGATGTCACAGTACCACTTATCGAAACGAAACTCTGGCTGAGTAATGCATACAATTTTCTGCTTGAATGGGAATTCGTATTTCATCGCTTTCGCCGAGAGTCGAAGTGTTGTAAGGTTTGAATCCATGATACTGTGAATTTTCTATGGCGTCTTCAAATAGTACCTTATCCCTTACGCTTAGAACGTGCATGTTGTAGTACTAAAAATCCTAGAGATTCCAGATACTTCTTGTTAGCAGATGTTAACTTGCCGACGGTACGCTGATGATTACCGGGTCGAGCACGACGCACCGTCTTATATGCTGGTTCGGCTGGTGAGGATTTATTAAAGTTAAGCCCCATTCTTCCTAATGGCTAGTCTCACAGACACTCGCTCTCCTCTAAAATCGATAAGTCTATCGTCCTGATCCACGAGAGATATGGTAATGTCCGTTATTTTTTGTATGTTGATTAACGGTAGAAATATCAGGTTTGCAGGCGCCTCGGAGATTTTATATCCTGGCGGCACAGTAGGAAAAAATTCGTATATGGTGTGTGTCGGACGTCCGTTTAAGAATGATCCCGACGCGATGTTGCATTGAAGTCTTATAGTATTGATGTTATTTATTTTGATGGCTGCCTTGCGGAAACGACAGCTTTCATTTTCGGTATTTCATCCGTTGTTGCAAATCCGAGTAAAGGGCCCACGGAGTTTGGAACATTAAAAGAAACGTCGAGAGAGCAATATATTGTCGTGAGCAGAGTATTGGGGTTCACACTGACTCTAAAATCCGCATCAGGATCAAGAGTGGAATTTGTTAATTTTTTTATCATGAGCGCGACATATTCTGAAATATCGCTAACCTCGTACGTCCCTTTAGGGATGGTGATGGCATGTTTATGATTACCTGAGGTAACCGCCAACGAATTGTTACTCTCTGTAACGTTTGGAATAGAGTTGTAAGCGTCGAGCCTCAGCATCGCAATCTCGTAGTCTGCCCCATCTTCCAGTTCGATAGGGGGATAATACGTGTTGGTTAGTTCGGACGTGGATCCGCTTAGAGTGAACGTGCGCATCGTTTTAACACTTGTATGTCGGAGGTGAAGGCTTTTATAGTAAAAATGCTAGACAGAGGTGACCACAAATCTCGGTGTTGTATTTTTGATAACGTGTAAAGTTGTAATATAGTTTAGAATGCGGACCAGTATAATTTACAATTTCTGCAGGAGGAGGCAAGTCTCCATAGCTGTCGAAATAAAATGAACGGCTACCACACTTTTTCATCGCTACCCAATGCGTCCCAGGCCCTGAGGCATCATCGAGATTGACAATGATTCGTTCCTGTTTATGAGGCTTGGTAGGTAGCTCGTTTCTCATGTACGCTCCTCTGAAATGTGGAATACATAGCTTTTTCGCATATCGCTCCAAGTCGTAGTTAGTTAGGGCTTTTTTTAAGACGGATTCCACTACCAGATGGATAAGGTTTTAAAAATAGTCCCTTGCCATCTCTGTGCTGGCGTATGAGCTCGTCGATCCCCTCCTTCTTTCCCAAGGCAATGCTTTCCAGCATGCGGTTATGGCGTACATGTTCTCCAAGCTGCTTCTTGTCGTTTTTTGCTGAATTAACAGCTTTAGCAATCTGTGCTCCTGCCCCACCTAAAGCCCCGAGCGCAGACAATCCAGCCAAAATGGGTAATATCGGCAATATGCCACCAATTTTTTTAGGCGACTTCAAAACTCTCTTCTTTTTCTTGCTTTTCTTCTTTGCTGCCACTTTTCTGTATGGAGCCTTCAGTTTCTGAATTTTATCCAGTCCAGCTCCCATTTTAACCTTCCCCTTCATAATTTTAGAAACGGCGTAAGCTGCTGCACGCTCCCCGAGGCTTGCGTCGGAAGCCTTAACACGGTTAGAGGCCTGTTGTGCCAATTTCAAGTCTGCCTTATGTATATCGTTTATATCCGAGCTCTGTGCGTAGCTTATATCGTGTAACTTACAAGCTTCGTCCAAAGGATTGATTCCTGTATCGCCTCTTTTCAAACGTTTCTCTAGTTTGGTGCCCGGTCCGCAAAATCTGTACTTTGGTATGTGCAGTTCCACAGGCAGTTTATTAATGAGCGTATTGATCACTCCTTCTCCACGGCGACGTTTACCTCGTTCTATTCGCGGAGCCATACTGACCTCAACGTCTGCACGGGCTTGCCTTTTATAGGTATAAAAGCGGCTGCTATTACACTTTGCCCTGTTATTCACACCATGAAGTTTGAGAAGCAAAACGTATCCTTAGAGGTTCGTCCCATAGAGCAGACGGCTTCGATCCATGAACGCAAACATAGCATTTTACTACCCGACAGCATACGATGTGTTATCTGCGGGCCTAGCAACTCGGGAAAAACAAACGTGTTAATAAATATTCTTCTACACCCCAACGGCGTAAAGTTTTCAAATGTCTACATTTTTTCAAGATCGCTGTTTCAGCCTAAATATAAAATGCTTGAAGAAATTTTAGCCAGAGTTCCAGAAATCGGTTATTACAAGTTTGATAACTGTGGGGATGGTATGCCAGAGCCTCACCAAGTACGAGAAAATTCTGTGGTGATATTCGATGACATTATGACTGAACCTCAAAGCCCCATAAGGAATTATTTTAGCATGGGAAGACATAACTCGCTAGACATGTTTTATCTAGCCCAGTCGTATGCGAGGATACCTAAGCATCTTATAAGAGACAATTGTAACTTGCTGATTGTATTTAAGCAGGACGCGTTAAATCTAAGGCATCTTTACGACGACTACGTAAATGCCGACATGACGTTCGATAAATTCCTGCAAATGTGTCGCGAATGTTGGTCTTCGGAAAAGTATGGATTCCTAACGATCTGCAAAGAGGACTCTGTAGACCGAGGGAGGTATCGGAGGGGAATGGACGAGTACGTTGTTATATAAAGACGTGCAAAGTATAGTGGATACTCACAATGGATGATAGAGGACTCATACGCGCATGCAGAGGGGCTATGGGCGTTGACAGATTTGGATCGCCGTTAATTGCGCGATACATCGATAAAATAGCACTGCCTCGAGACGCAGTAGGCAATTACTCGGTCAAAGGTAAACGAATACGCTACGTTGGCCATCCCACAGAGAACCACAATGCCGCGACGAAGGAGTACGTGGACAAGGTTCTGGCGCAGAAAGATTTTCACAAAAGTGATGGTAATATTGATTCTGGAAACTTTGAATTGTTTAAAACCACGGCCCAAGTGCTGAATAATTTTAAAGATATGATAAACCTGCTCATCCAACATCAGTCGCAGCTCAGAGACGATGTTACTGCTTTAAAATACCTCATGCAAAGAACAGCTGGGGCTATGCAGAACATGTGGCAATCCAGTTTTTTTCAACTCTACAGTGGTACTCGTCTAAAATTAATTTATGATGGAAGAATCACGGTTGTTGACATGGACGATTCAAACGATCTGAGTACAACGTTAAATGGAACAGCTGTTGACATTAATCAACCTATCCATGTCTCGAGAGGCGATGTGTTATTGTTTAAGACGGGCACTTTCTCGCGTGAGGTCCCCATTGCGATCAAATACGCCTATAAAACGCATGAAATCACAAAAATAGACAACACTCGAAATGAATCCGTCAATGAGTGATGACCAGAGGAGAATTAAGGAGGAAATTGAAAAACATACCAATTCTATACGAACAAAATATTTATCATTAAGAAAAGCAGATCTTCAGTCGAAACATGAGTTTTCAGACATTGTACAACCAATAACGCAACCTTTGGAACAGCTCGTCACTCTGAGTAAAGACAAATCAAAGCTAGATGAAAAGGAATACGAGCCTGAACCCTATATGGAGCAGACCCCTGTAAAACACTACAAGTCTATGTTGGAAAGCGTATATGGTCGTGTGTCTGGGGGTTATATTCAGAAACTAGTTCAATTGAGGCCTAGAAACGTGGACACCATATACGGTATAAAATGGCATCCAGACAGACAAACTTTCTCGATCGGGGCACTCCCTCTGTCGATAAGAAACGATACCATATATGTCGGAAATAAGAAATACCATTCCCGCCGCGGATTAATGGAGTTGCTTACCAAAAGCATACCCGACCCTAAGTTGTACAGCGATAACGACTTGGAGACCTATAAGGAAATATTGGAGAGGTCTAGCGCTCATAAAGTCGGTTATGATGATAACGAAGAGATACGAGTCTCAAACAGCCAGAAATTTAAAAACGTCATTAGGCGGTTATTTCCTGAGGATGAGGAGGTCGAGGTAGACGGTGATCTCAAGACTAAAAAACCAGTCAGGGGAAAAGGCCTGTGGAAGGACTTGCATACGAATCGCAAAATAGACTATAAATACTGGGACGACCCGAATGAACTGGTTCATAGACTGCGTTTGTTGGTAGCATCATCTGAGGCTGGGAATCACTCGCATAACAACGAAATATTGGAGATTATAACAGAGTTAAGAGAAAGTGGTGTGATACAATGAGCAAACGCGAAATTGCTTACGAGCTTCATAAACCTGCTCGAATAAATTATCCAAGGCGTCACGTGATAATGAAAGGTTTAAATGATTTGTGGCAGAGCGATCTGATTGAAATGATCCCGTATCATAAGGAAAATAGAGGCTTTAAGTACATTTTAGTCTGTGTAAATGCGTATTCCAAGTTTGCGTACGCAAGGGCTTTGAAGAACAAAACTGGAAAAACTGTTACCGCAGCCATGAATGATATACTTCAATCTGTTAAAACCCCGCCTACAAACCTTCAGACCGACATGGGGAAGGAGTATTATAACGCTGATTTTAAAGCCTTAATGCTGAAATACGGCATCAACCATTATTCTACATACTCCAACGTTAAGGCTTGCATTGCTGAACGTTTCATAAGAACTCTTAAAACAACCATGTACCGTGAATTTTCTGCCAGGGGGAGTTATAAGTGGATCGACATGCTGCAAGAACTCATTAGGAAATTCAACGATAGGTTTCACACCACCATTAAGATGAAGCCTAACCAAGTCAAGGACGATAGCCTGCTGAAAACTGTGTATCGGTACAAGGAACCATATGCGAAGCCAAAGTTTGCTAAAGGCGACTTTGTAAGAGTTTCAAAACATAGGAAAATGTTTAAAAAAGGATACTTACCATCGTGGACTACGGAGATTTTCAAGGTGCATGGGATCCAAGCCACATCTCCACCTACTTATCTGCTACAGGATTTGGATGGCAGCAACATAGAAGGTGCTTTTTATGCTGAAGAACTCCAGAAATCAAAGTTTCCAGACACTTATTTAATTGAAAAGGTGTTACGTCGTAAAGGAGATATGATTTTGGTGAAATGGATGGGTTTTCCTGCGTCCAAGAATTCATGGATTCATAAACATAACTTTGCAGATGCGTGATACAGGATGAGGAAGGAACACTTGTATTTTTTACTTCATTAAATACTCAAGTATAGTCATGTGTTTTTATTTCAATTCCTTTGCCTTTGACAAAGCCCTCACAACACACAGCATGATTCAATTTTATTTACATACACATGACACATAGCATTATACACAAGACACATAGCATAATACACAGGATACACAAGACACATAGCATAATACACAGGATACATAAGACACAAAGCATAATACATAGGATACATAGCATAATACATTTTTATTTACATACACACAAGACATATAGCATAATACATAGCATAAAACATTTTTATTTACATATAGGACTCTGACAATATATATACATTTTTACACTTTACATCTTTTAGCTGGGGGTCCCTCAGCATCCCTGATTTTGTAATGCCCGTGAGCAAGAGTATCTACACCATTAGGTAAAATGTAACGCTTGTCATCGTTGCTAGATAAAGTGACTTTGTTCATAGCAATCGAGAACACGTTATGTTTAAACGATCTGATGGATCTATTTACCGAGAATGTTGATTGTCCGCTCTGAAGACAGCCAACATAATCTTCAATGTTGACATCTTTGTCAATAACATTTTTCCTAATGCCTTTCAATTTCTTTATGGTCATATGATTAAATTTTATAGCGTACATCTTTGCTCGCAGGCCTACAAATTCACTTATAGTATGACCAGCACCTTCATCCTTGAATTTACCGACCACCGCCTTGTTTTTGGGGGAATACAAGGGATGTTCGGGTGGGTAGACGCTAGTATCCAGCTCATCTCGGAAATGCATCATGTCACGGAAGAGGTCATCCGTCTCGATCTTATAGACGAAACTATCAGTGTCCATGTAACATAATTTCAAACAGTCTTTGTAAAAATGTTTCATGGTATCATAGTGAAAGTCATACATCCTTGTTTTCGAAATTTCTAATATAGACATACCGACATAGATTGCTTTGTCAAACACCAAGCTAGTTTTAGCAAGATGGACACCGACCAAATTCTCGCTGAATATGGCTCTATCTAAAAAGTTCGACTTAGCCACAAGCTTTCTCATTAAATTTTGATCTGAAACAAGCCGAAAGTTCATCCTTTTCCGCACATTTTCCATTGTCTTGCCAAAAACTGCGTTATTCATCAGTTTAAAAAAGTCTTTTTCAAAGTTGTTGGCTGCAGCCCTACGCTTGGCTGTATTAAAGTCAATGTAAGGTTTCAACCAGCAGCTTTGGTGAAATTCAATAATTCTATGGATCTTGGATAACCTCAGTCCGTGTTGTAATGCTTGTATAAGCACGGAATAGTGAATGACGTAATTTTGTTTAGTTTCAAGAGTTGTCAAAAGCTTTTTGTTTTTACTACCCGGAGGACACTTCATTTCTGCACAAAAGGGTAGATCAGTATGAGCGTCGTGGAGGTGATCTGGATACTCAATGTCTACCTCAAGGACATATCCCAATTTAGAATTGCTCGGTATGGACATGACGTCAAAGGATGCTATCTCATCTTTCTCGAGCCAACGAAAATTACCAGTAGGCAACGCTTGAGACATAGCGTAACCATAAAGGTTATTGGCGTCGACGTAGTAAAGGTGAGAGCTCGACTTTGAGGCATCGTAGTCGGCGGAACAAGGGATATTTGCCACAGCGTGTCTCGTTACACACTGACAAATACCACCTCTTATCCCGCGTTCAAACAACTGAATCATGTCCATATCGGTCAATAGCTGTAATTTTACCTCTGTGAACTTTAACATGGATGCATAAGCGAATCCAGGAGCAGTCGAATAGTAGAGACAATCTAACCCATAGTTATCGTGACACATTTGCCTAAAATTCTCAAAAACGTCTGTTAAGATCAAGACATCAGATTTCAAATATAAGTCTGAATATTCCCCTAAAGACTTGACCGAAAACGAATTCCAGACATTAACAGCATGAGAGTAGTCTCGATCTGAGACACCCGCATTGCTGAGTTTGTTGTAAAACGCCTCTTTAGGCGGTAATTTTGTCTCATCAAGAACTTCGTAGGAAGACACATAGTCGTAGGGGAAGACCCCCTTTCGACATACCAAATCGGTTTTGTCACCAAACGAATTTCTGGTTTCTATAAATTTCTGGTTGGGTAGATTGTCCGCTAGCTTCTCCAAGCTACTGGCCATGAATCGGAAAGAATCTATAAACCGCAACTCCATACCTCCCCGCTTCAAATAAGAGGAGGGAATAAATTTAGAAAACGATACATACTTCTCCTGAGTATTGCAAATGACATTGATCCTATTTTCATCAAAACCAAGTTCTTTTACAATGAAATGAGCATCGTAATTGGAGAGGTTATGCAACACGACAGGGACGAATGTCTGATTTCTGTAATTTAGATTACAATTCCTGTGAGCGGCCCCTCTGAATCGCCCGCTGACATGACAGTGGTCCCTGACTTTATAGTTCACTTCGGTGAAATTACCATGCTTACAAATGTGGCAGATGGTGCTGTTCATATACAGTTTGTTTTCATCCGGCGTTAGAGGGATCATAGGTTTGTTTATGCTATGTAACACTCGATCGATGACTTTTACATCGGCTACAAGCGATCGCATAAACTCCCCGCTGCAGTCTTTCCCTCTAAACAACCGTAACTGTGAAAACGTACCCTCCGCATCTTTGATAAAATAAGAAAAACTAAACGGAGTATGCTTCTGATAAGGTGTGGACCAAGATTTTGCGGGTTCGTTTAAGCACCCCGAAATCGGCTCCAATAAGCATTCGAAATCCGCATAGATAACAAACCTAATCTTCTGCGAATATTCGTGCTTATTAAAGCAAACTTCGGGGTTCTTTGGAATCTCGCATCTGACAGGAGTGAAAGAATTGCATAACACTAGATGTTTAGCCAATCTCTCATCTGCAGATTTACCCTCGTACGACTGGAAGTGCGTAAAACATCGTTTGCACACTCTGAATTGAAGATGGTTAGCTGTGACGAAAGGTCTAATGAATGCGTCGAAATCGGAAATGACTATATAATGAGAATTTTGCTCATTGCAAACATACAAAAGGTCTCTATGGTCCGCGAGTTGATTTTCCACAATTTTGATAGGAAACACGTAGTGCGAAATATTCTTCCCATCACGTTTTTCCTCTAGGCCGAAAACATTAATAGAAATATTATTCCTTTTATAAAACTTGTCGATATCGTGTAATGAAACGGGGAATTTTACACAGCTCCTATCGTACTTCTCACCCAATTCGGGTTTGTTCAGGTAACTTGTCCACAAATCCATGCCAGAATCGATAAATTTTGACAAAACACAGTATTTAAAACAAAAATCATCATCGTTCTGAATGTTGATGAGGGAGTGTAGGTGGCGGAATTCTACAGGCAGAATCATATGACCACGCCCCGCAAATGGGACATGCTCATTGATGCGCACTTCTATTTTAATCAATTTTTTGTAGCACCATCCAGAGCCACGCGTACTATGCTCCTCTTGCTCCTTTAACAATTTCGCGATGTGGTTGGATACGGCTTCATGGATGTTAGATGTTCTGTACAAAATTTGGTTTCTGGTTTTAAAATTATACAATGCCGACTGACCATCTAAATTTTCAAAATCTGACTCTACAAAAATATTAAATTTTAAGGAGGTAAATTTTAACAAAGCCGAAGTTAGAATGTGAACAATTTTTTGATGGAATGATGTAAGAATCGTCTCCATATCGCCTGAGGGAATATCTGTTACGGCGTAAGTGGCTATTCGAGACTTGAAAGCAGACTCGTGCATGAAAAACTCACTTTGATGTTGTGAATACTCGCTGCCTGCGTCATGTCTCGCGTTGCCACTCCCCGCTCCGACCTATAAAAATAAAATACGAACATGTGTTACACACGTTTACGATGAAATGTGTAATGACATAAATGTTTTTAAAAACGAGCAATGTATTAAACGTACCTCTAATCGGACAGGTTCAGGAATCCTGGAGGTACCGGCTTCGATCCCCGATGAGGCCCCGGCTACAGCAGGCCCCTGCTGACCTTCATGCCTGGAGGCGTTCAATGCGGATGTGCCATTCCCCGCTCCGATCTATAAATATAAAATGAGAACGTATGTTACATCACCATATATATTTTACATTTTTGAAAAAACAAATAATAATAATATTAATAAATAAAAATATGATATATGTGATAATGAAATTAAAAAACGTACCTCTAATCGGGCTCCATCACTGCGCGCAGGAATCCTTGAAGTCTCTGCTCCGATTCCTGAAGTCCCGGCTACAGCAGGGAAATAGAGGTGAGCTGCCTGGTGGTACAATCCCTCGCGCCTGGCTGCGTCCCTCGTAGCTGGGTGATGAAATTTCTCCCGGTGTTCGCTTAGAAATCGCGACGCTTTAAAGGTGACAAAGCAGATGTCGCAAGTAAAGGTCACGCCGGAATGTTTTTCACGGATATGCCTTGTTAAGTTGTCCTTGCGCGTGAATAATACACTGCAGGTGTCACACTTATACTCCGATTTAACATGGTGATGGTTAATATGCCGGTTCAGATGGATTTTGCGCCTATATTTAGCATCGCACTCGGAGCACTTGAAAAATGAAGTAGTAGCTTTCATCTCGGCTTCTAACGGCTGAATGATACAAATCGTACGCGGGTTATGTATTTATATCGGCTCACGCTAGGGACTACGCCTATAACGGTCACCACGCGTCGGTACGGCGTCGGTACGGCGTCGGTATACAAGCGGGGGGCCACTGCTTCGATAAGCTGTGTGTTATTTTCGTACGCGTGGCTGCCGTACTCTAGCTAAGATACGCAAGCTAGCAATAATATTATATCACATGTACTGCAACATTGACACATGCATATGTAAGACGATGGGATATTTTGAGATGCAGAGATGAGACACCGCAACTCCGCCACGCGAAACAGCAGACATCTGGACCCCACGCGCCGTGAGCCGGTTATTCTAGTACACGCGCGGATGCAAACAGCATCTGGACCACCCGCTACGATAGCGAGACATGCAATATTACAAACTCGCAAATAATTACCAATACTCCCAATATTCCCATAGTTTCCACAAAACACTTAGGCCGTTGTTCTACACAGGCGGAGCAAAGGGCGCTAGCATCCAGATTGTCAAAAGAGCTATGATCAATAAGGATGCTAGCACCCAGGTGGCCAAAGGGCAGTGGTCAGTGGTCAGTGGTCATTGGTCAGTGGTCAGTGGTCATTGGTCAGTGGTCAGTGGTCAATGGTCAGTAGTAGTGGACAGTGGTCAGTGGTAGTGGACAGCGGTCAGTTAACCCTCCGGTAACCCTCCGGTGACGTCATGAACAAAACCATACTACTGCCCACATCAAGCCCACAGCCTGGATCGAGTCATCAGGATCATACACAGGTCAGACGGAGTGATAATGGGGGTAAAATGGTATTGTTGCAAACTGCATTCCAATCCAGATTAAAAACATATGTTGCATATAACATTCCAGTTGGGGACATTCAAACTAATTTGGAATACTATTTCAATGACATGATAAAGAAACTAAAAGAGGATATAAAATTGTTTAAAAATGTCAAGTGTAACTTATTCGTTGAATGCGAATTCGAAAATATTCAAAGCGAAACGTGCATGAAAAATTTCAAAACAAAAAATACTGCATTGGCTACAAGTAGTGATGTGGATCAGATCATAAGAAATAAGTTTGCTAAAATATGTGCTGAACTAGAAGATTGTTCCATGAAGGGCTCGGGCTGGCATTTTAAAAAAGTACATAAAATAGAACTGCGGATAAATAAGCATATCCCCCTCGCCAAAGCTAGTTCGTATATAGACCTGCCTATGAAATATAAATATTCACAGTCAGTTATCAATGTGAGGAATTGTGATGATATGTGTTTTAAATACTGCATCCTATCTAAATATATCAATCAGAACAAAGATCGTATTAGCTCATATACACAACGTCCTGACCTGGAAAGTAAATATGATTGGACCGATGTCACATTCCCCATACAACCAAAACAAATATCTAAATTTGCAAAAAGAAACTACATTTCTATAAATATATACGCAATTGAAGATGTGGTCACTAATACATATCCATACATGGATCATGAAATTTATGCCTATAGTGTTTGCGATACCGAAGCCGATGACCATCATGATATACTTTACATTACCGATGGGGAACGTGCTCATTTCTGTGCCATAACAAACTTGGAAACATTAGTCCGATCGCAAATCACACTTTCGAAGAATTATAAAAACTTTAGAATATGCAGGCGGTGCTTCTCGCATTTTAATGATAGCGATACGAAATCTTCGATTGTCAAACTGACAGAACACAAAAGACTTTGTATGTATTTTAAACCTATTAAATATGAAATACCAGTACCCGAAAAGCGCATAGTTCGATTTGAAAACCATGAACACAGTAGTAAAGTAAGATTCGTAGTTTATGCGAATTTCCGTTGCGGGCTGCACAGGAGATCCTCAAAGCAGTTGGACGATGCAGTATCAGAATTATGTACCATATAGCTACTGCTATATGATAAAAGACAGCGAAGGTACATATTCCACATTGAAATTATACAGAGGTAAAGATGTAGAAAAACACTTCATTAGCAATCTTATACAAGATATTAAAGTAATCGAAAAAGAGGTATTACAGCAGAATATTGCGATGCTTCCTCTAACAGAAGAAGAACGCATACAATTTGATAATGCATCCAAATGTCACATTTGTCAAAAAGAAAACTTTACGGAAATTAACCGTAAAGTAAAGGATCATTGTCATATCACGGGGAAGTATAGAGGACCTGCACATAATGAATGTAATTTAAGATACAGAACACAAACAGTTATTCCCGTAATTTTACATAATCTTTCAAGTTATGATGCACATTTCATAGTAAAATCATTAGGTTATGATGAAGGTAGAATAGATGTCATTCCTACCAACCAGGAAAAATATATTTCGTTTACAAAATATGTACCCCGCGAAGTGAAGAATACATATCTCAAATTGAGATTTATAGATTTCTTTAGGTTTTTAAATAGTAGTTTATCATCTCTTGCCAACAACCTACCCAAAAACAAGTTTATTGAGACACAAAAGTATTTTAAAGAAAACACTGATTTAGTGGTACGAAAAGGAGTATTCCCATATGATTATATAACATCAGACCATGTATTTTCAGAAGAGAGCCTACCCCCTAAAGAATGCTTTTACAACAAGCTGATGGGGGATCATATCACGGACGATGACTATTCACATGCAAAGAAAGTTTGGGAGAAGTTTAATTTGAAAAAACTTGGGTCAATATTCGGATATCTATCTAAAAACTGACGTGTTAATTCTAACGGACGTCTTTGAAAATTTCCGAGAGATGTTTTTGGATGTATATGGATTGGATAGCGTTCATTATTATACAATTCCGGGGTTCGCATATGCTGCGATGCTAAAATATACAGGAATCGAACTATCTATAATGTCAGATATAAACATGATTTTAACTGTTGAAAGGGGGATTAGAGGTGGGATTTGTCAAAGTGTGACCCGGTATGTAGAATCAAGTCAGAACAATTCAATAATGTATTGGGATGCGAACAATCTGTACGGCTGGGCAATGAGTCAGTGTCTACCATAGGGTGATTTTAGATGGTTGACGGATGAAGAAATCGCCGCGATAGACATAGAAACAATACCGGACGATTTTTCGAAAGGCTACATATTAGAAGTAGATATTCAATACCCAGATCATCTGCATGTGAAACACCAAGACCTACCATTCTGCGCTGAAAGCATGTGTGTTCAAGGTGATAAGCAATCTAAATTATTAACAACGTTAAATAATAAAAACAAATATGTTACACATTATAGATCATTAAAGCAGGCTCTTCAACATGGTCTTAGGTGTGTAAAAATACACAGTGCTATCGAATTCAGCCAATCCGCATGGTTAAAACCATACATTGACCTGAACAATATGAAACGAACTGTGGCTGCAAATGACTTTGAAAAGAATTTTTTTAAGTTAATGAATAATGCGGTGTTTGGTAAAACTATGGAGAATATTAGAAATCGCATTGATTTTAGGTTAACATCCAATAAGAGACAATTAAATATATTGATAAATAAATGTAATTTCGTGGACCGTACGATATATGATGAAACATTGGTCGGAGTTCTGTTAGAAAAAACTAAATTAATCTTTACAAAAGTCGTATATGTTGGCATGTCCATTTTAGATATTTCAAAAACGCACATGTACAGATTTCATTACGACGTAATGCAGCCATTGTATGACACAAACCTACAACTTTGCTATATGGATACAGATTCCTTTGTTTACAATATTCATACTGATAACTTACATAGGGATTTGTTAAACATATTTGAACATCTTGACACCAGCAATTACAGGCAGAATCATCCATTGTATTCTATACATAATAAAGGAGTACTAGGGAAATTTAAGGACGAATTAGCAGGGGAAAAAATTGATAAATTCGTATCGCTGAGGGCTAAAATGTATGCTATGCAAATATGTGGTGGTAGGGAAATAAAAAAAGCAAAAGGAGTAAAAAAGAGCACAGTACAGAAAGAATTAGCTTTTTCCGACTATGTTAATTGTTTAAAACAAAACACTGTCACATATTCGGAAAATCGATATATCAGATCAAAAAAACATGAGGTACATTCAATATGTGTAAATAAAAAACTCTCGATGCCGCTGATAACAAACGTAAAATAATGCGAAATGGGATAAATACATTACCATATGGCCACAGACATTTTACATGTTTGAACATGTTTATATAACCATCCGCTCATAAATACCTCGGTCCCGGTTCTTTTCCGGTCAATTTGCTGCCTGCAACGGTGAGGAATAAAACTATAAAACAATGGACGTGGGAAACGGTCTATATATTGATATAATTCCGCAGAAGAATGAGAAATTGGGGAAGTATCGATTTGTATCAACACCAAAAGTAAAAAGAATAATCAAGGAGGGGGATGTGCTTATATATACCATCGAATGTTTAGATTATGTTCCCAATGAAATTAAATTCACACTACAAATATATAACCCGAAAAGAAATCCTACCAATTTGAGAATTTCGAAGCTGGATAGAGAATATGAAGAATTCCGCATCACGGCAGAGAAAGAGGAGATACGATCACTCGGTGATAAGGGGGACTTGGTAATCATTACAGAAGAATGTGACGAATCCGACATTCTGAGGACGTTATATGGGGAGAGCACTATGGAGTTAACTACGTGGAAAATGGATCCTGTGCGAATATCTGTTCGCGACTTACTTGGACATGAAGACGTTTGCACCGGTATTGAATTCGATGGACCAGCCCACTTCGGAGCGATGGAGAAATCCAGTCAGCACGCCGGAATTGGAATCGATACACGTAACAAGCATGGTGCTCCAGCCCACTTCGGAGTGATGGGGAAATCCAGCCAAAAGTTTACAGATGCACCATATGCTCATAAACATGTCGATACGGAGAAGATAACAACAGTAAAATTAATAGTTTCCAAACGTCATTAAAAGGTACGTGGAAAAAATACTTGCTCCCTAATACCTGTTTACCTTGATGAATATCCACACCTGCTTCTATAAATTATCCCCGACGTTTCCATACATGCTAACCTTTGCTAACCTTGAAGAATAACCACACCTGTCTCCAACCTGTTTCCATAAATTTCGTTCCCACCATTTCCAGACTCGTTAACCTTTTGTCGACATTGAAGAAAACACCTGGACCCATAAATCATTACAAATATGTGATCAACGCCCAAACACTTGTAACCTTGGAGAATATCCATACCGGTCCCCAACTCGTTTCCATAAATTATCTCCCACCATTTCTATACTCGTCAACCTTTTGTCGGCATTGATGAAAACACTTGTCCTCATAAATCGCCCCCACTACCTTAAACAGGAGAGATATAAAGCAGGAGCAAAGCTCAGTAGACCCTGTATTAGCAGGAACGCGACTGTGACTACATCATCTTCAAACAATATCACAACAGTCTTACTATGGCAACTTATAACAGAAACGGAGGAGGAGGACATGGCCCAATTGAAGTCGTGGACTCGAAACGTGGAAGAAGATCCGTTACCAAAGCAAAAAGTATCGAAAGCATGGAGACTGATAAGTATTCAAGAGAGAACTCTGCAGAAAGTGTGCCTGACCATGGTGCGAATGAAGATGCTTCTGCCGGACTGCTTCAGGAATTTAACCAACTTGGACAGGGCGGCGCATATGACGACGTTATGCGGAAACTGGAAGACTTCACTGTCGATGCTGAATACCCAATCAAGAAGGCCAGAGCCGTGAATACTAAGTATGGACGCCGTGTGGTGTTAGATTTGGTAGATGATACCAGTGTGTTTTTACCCGCACGTTTTTCATCCGACGGATGATAACATTATGAAATTAAACAGTGGACGTTTTGCTGTTGTAAGTCGTGGTATGCAAGATGTTGGGAACGCCCGCTTCATTAAAGTAGAATTGGTACACATGGGCTAGAAATTTGTCGACATATGCAACAAGAGATCAAATATATATGTATAATACTCAAACATTCGAAGTAAATTCACATGTCACAATAGTATTCCAAGTTATGTATCCAAAAATTAGCAATATATATATATATATATATATATATATATATATATATATATATATATATATATATATATATATATATATCAAATGTAAACCAGAGTGTATTGTGGATGTGCATATTTGCTGTGATGTGAGAATAAAGAAATTACATGTATTTGTATAATTGTTATTAACCCTAGCAATCCTATCATGATGTCCACCTATAGGAGGAGAGGGGAGGGGATCATGCAGGTGTATATATATATATATATATATATAATGATATGATAGACAAAAAAAAGTTTTCACATGAGATAGTAGCACTCGTGTATGAACTACAATGAATGCACTGTTTCATTCGGAGACGTGCGATGGAATTCGTCATTGGATATATTGTGATAAAGCCATATCATGGGGACCTTGTAGTGATTGGAGGTATTGTGATAATCAATGTAAATTTTTTTAAAGTGTTAAAAACATGAAGACGTGTGATAAAGGGACTGCTATGGAGAAGAGGACTTCAAGCGATGCGTGTACGCAAACAGATAATCTGACTTTAACGTATGAAGAACTGGCAAATGTAAACAATTTAAATATGTTAGGAGAGTGGCTAGGACAGCTTGATAAAGTGTAAGAGAATGGGAAGTAATAATAAAAGTATTTTAATACAAAGCCATATTTTTTTTATTCCACCAAAACTGTAAAACGCTAACATTGGTTAAATCACACTTTTTAGTATTAACACAATGGAACATACACTTTAACTGATTGCTTTGTACATCTAGATTGTTCTTCAATGACTCCAGGCTAGGACAGCCATGTAATTCTAAGTCCGAAATGTATCTGTTTAAAACACTTTCGAAAAACATCTTTTTGGACAATCCTTTCACATACACATCCGTATTATATTTCACACACTCTTGAAGCATGGGCTTTAATTTGTTATAAGGTACAAATCCAACATTCCACTTCAGCCCATGGAACACATGTTCAAGAAAGTATTTTGATTTGACGTTTGGAACAACGTCATCGGGAGGAAGAAACACGAAATGTGCCATTTTCTCACCACACATCGCAGCAACCTCCTTGGCGATGAATTTATTATTAGCTGTATAGAATCCTTGGACATCTAACACACAAACAGACATTTTCATATAATGTTTGTGACAATGCCCGAGAGTGGTCTATACTTCAGTTTCCTGTCATGTATTGCGAGGCAGTAGATCTTAGTGTTAGCAGGTAAGTTTTATGAAGCAGTGATTTCGGCTCTTATATTTGCGGCCCCTGTTTTTATATCCTCCTGTTGGTTGGAACAGTCGATGACGAAAAGTGGAGCCTTCGACACGAATTCCTCTCTATTTAACATCGGGCCAGAGGAGTGTCCATAATATGAGTTTGCGAATGCACAGAATCGATCATGTAATATGGCATATCGATTATTATTAGCATCAATATCGAAGGATTGATAAGGATACTTCTTGTCCTGTAGATATAACTGCACATCTGTTATTTTGTTTAAATCGAACTTTGATGGATCCCCTCCTACTTTTTCTCGGTCGGTTTGTATTCCGAAGATGACATATCTTGGCTTCTGTAGTTGTGGGACTGTAGAAATATTCCAAGTCAATTTCGTTGTCTCGGGAACATTTGGATGTACGAACATCTGCCATTCTCTGAAGGCAATTGGTAGAGCGGAATCCTTTTCCATATATTTTAATAATTTCAATCTCTGCTGATCTGATACTCGAAGTATAGGCATGTTCCATATCACTTCCGTCAGCTTAACTTTACTCTCTTCCACCGTCACGTTTATACTATTTCTTGCTCTCTGCAATACAAGCTTCAGTCGAGCGTTTAACACAATCTTTTGAAAATCTTCCGCCGAACCCAATACATGACTTAATGGGATACTGACGTTAAATTTCCCATTATCTAATATTTTTTGGTCATCTTTTAAGTTACGACACCATCCCATATTTTCAAGTTGCTTACATTTCTGACCATCATAAGAGCACAATCCCTTCATAAGGCTTGCAAACCCAGGATAGCGTGTTCTGTCTATAATTTCTCCATTGACCTCGAGTCGAATTTCATCAAAAAGATGGACTAGGCCATTCATAGCCAGTTTACCAGTAAATGCAGTACCATCAGCTTTTGTCACTTCGCCGGTTAATATAATATTGCTTCGGGATGGGAGTAGTTGTGACTCCTGGCTATGAATTTGTATTTGAATCTCATCACTTTCGTTAATAGCGGTAATATTAGTGGGACTAAAATAGTGATATTCATACTCTGTAACTGACTCCGAAAAGGCAGTATCCTCAGCGACGTCTAACGGACCCATTTTTATTAACTCGATATCCTAACAGTTGGAGGAAGGATTTGTTAGCTAGTGTTAACTGTTTGACACTACGTGTTGAACTGAAGGATTTGGTTTTAGGTTTTGTTTTAATACTATATTTGGGTCCACTAAAATCAAGCCCCATTATTTAACGGGCTCTGATATGCAGACGAACCGATAGCTCTTCTCCGCTATTATTGATTATATTCCCTTCCTGGTCCAGTAACTTGACAGTGATGTTGTTGATTGATGTTGTATGTTTCAGGGGCATATAAATTAAATTCGATGGCGCTAAAGATATCTTAAAGCCAGGTGCAACTTTCGGAAAGAATTCATGTAATGTATGAGTCGGGTTACCATTCGTGAATGAGCCCGTCGCCAAATTGCACTCGACTCTTATAACGTTTACTGCAAATATATTAGGAGGATACGTTGATTGGACCATGTTATTATGTAAATATTTTTCTCTTTGATTATCCTCTGGCAAGGTAGTATTAAATCCTAGAACCGATCCCAGAGAGTTCGGTACTTGAAATGTGATCGGCACTGGCGATGTTAATTCCACCTTTAATGTGGAAGCATTGGTTTTCAAATAAAATCCTCTAAGGCCTGTTGGCTTGTTTTGTGCCATATGCATTTGCTTTTCTATTTCGGTAATCATTGCAGCCTCAATATCATCAATTTCATATGTGCCCGTAGGAATATGAAGTGTGTACTTTTTCACAGCAGTATCGGGACGGAGATCATTTCCGTCCTTGAGTTCTATAGCAAAACTGTTATTCTTATCCGTAATATTAGGTATTGCGTGATAGGTGTTTAAATTAAGTAATGCTATTTCATATGTCAATTCAGGATCCAGATCTATCGTAGGATGATAATCCTGTGATAAAACTGTCGATGCTCCCGTGAGCGTAAATACGTTTGATATCATGATGCACCTTTAAGAGACTGTCTTACAATATTTCGGAACATGCCTTTTATAACTAGTGCGGGTGAAATGATTATAATAAAAATGCTAAACACAAATGACCGCAGATTTCCGTATCAAAATTTTGATATGAATTAGCATTATATTTTATGCTCGCCCGTCGTAAATACTTAACAATTTCTTTAGGAGGAGGTAAATTGCCAAACGAGTCGAAATAATACGCATATCGACCATCCTTTTTAATTGCTACCCAGTGTGTTCCCGTGTTCAAGTGGCTATCTAAATTTACTATGATATTCTCTTTAGGCCAAGGTTTTCTGGGCAACGTATCGCGCATGAATACGCCTCTAAAGTTAGGTATGCGTAATTTTTTTACATACTTAAGAATGTCGATATCGGTTAGGGCTTTTTTTTAGCTTTATACACCTATTTTATAAACCTGCACCTTTTGGATATGGACGTAAATACAAGCCTTTTCCCTTGAATTTGCTATCCAAAACTTTACCTAGTTGATTGGCATCATATGCTGTCAGTTTTTTAAAAATAGGATCTGTGACCCCACGTCCTTTTTTACCTAGTGCGATAGCTTCCATTGTCTGATTATGACGTTCGGATTCTTGTAACGATTTTTTATTTTTTTTTGCAGTATTTACAGCATTTGCAATAGCTGCACTGCCACCGGTTAAACTACCGAGTGCCGATATCCCAGCCAATATTGGAAGTAGCGGTAAAATACCAGGAATTTTTAGACTCCTTCTTTTAGGATTTTTACTTCGTTTAATTGTTTTTTTAGCTACCATCATTCGATTAATTTGTCGAGCTTGTACTTTTGACGTTTTTCTTTTGCTCCTCATTTTTACCCCAGCTCCCATTTTTACTTTCCCTTTCATTAAATTTGTCACTAATAATGCTGCTGCCTTTTCTTTAAATGAAGCGTCGGGCGCTCTTACACGTTCCCAAGCCCTGTTAGTAAGTTCTAAATCGGCGATGTGACGCGATGATTTGTCAGAATGCTTTCCGTATGCAATATCGTGATGTTTGCAAGCCTCATCAAGTTTATTTATGCCCGTATCTCCTCGTGCCAAACGACGTTTTAGTTTTGTCCCCGGACCACAAAAGTTATATCCTGGTATGTGTAACTCGAGTGGAAGCTTGTTTATGATAGTGTTTAAAACTGCTTTTCCTGAGGTCCTTCTCCGAACACGTCCTGACATGATATGAGCTCCTGTTGCGTGCGATGTGGATACTTATCTATTTTTCTACCAACATTACAGCATAATGTACAAGTTCCAACTTGTTCCTCCCCATCATAGTCCCTATTATCTTAATTAATCAATTATTCTACATTTATAACAAGGACAAGTTCGAACCTGGTAATCTTTCTCCTCCTCCTCCTCCTCCCCCTCTTCCTCCTCCTCCTCCTCCTCCCCCTCTTCCTCCTCCTCCCCCTCCTCCTCCTCATGACACATTCCATCCTGATACTCCTCCCCGAACTTGATACTCCTCCTCCTCCTCCTCCTCCTCCTCCTCCTCCGCAATCACAAGTCAGGTTGGCCGAGTGGTCTAAGGCGCCAGACTTAAGTTCTGGTCCCCCCAGAGGGGTCGTAGGTTCGAATCCTGCACCTGACAATTTTTTAGGTCGTATGCAAGATATTAAATATTACGTACACTTACCTTTACACATCAGTTTCTAACACATCACTCTACGACAATGTTCGTATGTGGTATTTGCAAGGCTGCTATAAAGCGGAGAGATAACTTCAAACGACATGAACAATGTTGTCAATCCAAAGAACTGAACTTCGGTACACTACCGGAAAAGCAGAGCATATCCTTACCGATAGCAAATATATGCACAACCCCCCAAACACATGAAGTTAAGCATTCCGTGCTGTTTCCAGACACAATAAGATGTATCATTGCAGGCCCGAGTGGATGTGGGAAGACGAACTTGTTACTGAACCTAATTTATCATCCAAATGGGTTGAAATTGAAGAATATATATATATATATATATATTCACCCACGCTGTATCAAAACGCATACAAGAATTTGGATGATGTTTTAACACGTACGCCAGCCATTGGATACTACAAATTTCACACAAACGATAATACAGTTCCACCGCCTGCGGAAGCGAAGTCTCATTCGCTATTCATCTTTGACGATGTTGCTTGCGATCCTCAAAAAATGATGCAGCAATACTTTAGTATGGGCAGGCATAAGCATATTGATGTGTTCTACTTAATGCAGACATATTCCAAGATACCTAAACAATTGATAAGAGATAATTGTAACTTTATCATTCTCTTTCAAATGGACCTTATGAATCTAAAACATGCCTATGATGACTATGTTAACTGTGATATGTCTTTCCACGTTTCCAAGAAATATGTAGAAAGTGTTGGTCTGCTAGTAAACACGGATTCATTACCATCAATAGAACAAAGGAAAAAATAAAGGTAAATACTGTTTAGCTATAGACAACAATATAAACATTGACTCTGAAGATATCGAATCATAACTGCGAGGAAGTTTGAATGATACACACAAACACATACACACGCACGATATGAGTTACGTGCGAGAGGGGCAACAGTTTATCTGTAGAGACAGATCGCTATATCCACGTCCGTTTATTACGAGACGGAGAAATATGTATTCTACCGAATCCTTCCACACGGACATCTATGGAAATGTTGTATTTGACAACGTGCGAATAACTGGAGTTGCTGATCCCGAGGAAGCATATGACGTTGTGACGAAAGGTTATGTGCTAAAAGAATTGGAGGACGTTCAGAAAAATCTATTATCGAAACTGAATATCGATATCAATGGTAATAATAATATCTTGAGTAAGGATGATCAAAATAACATAGTTTTTAACAACGTGCGGCTAACACAAGTAGCACCGCCGCAATTACAAGACGATGTGGTAACAAAACAATATCTTTTAGCACAGCTTCGGAATCAAAGTCATACGTTTGTTACTAGTGATATTCTTACGACCCTAGAAGGACAAATTTCAAGTCTTGTTCAACAAACGCAAATTCTAACTCAAAAGCTGGAAGTAATTATGAATAAGTTTGATACTATGTATCAAGTGAACTTTAACTACATCCAGTCCATCCAACATCAGGACAATGATACGAGTGCTTATACCCTGAGCACTGGAGATGATTATTTCAGTTTCCCAATAAATTGCGAACTGTTGGATATATATATCCCACCCAAGCATTCCTTCTGAGATTGTATACATACACTTAAACGGTAAGGACCTAATTTTAGATGACTCTCCAATTTCGCTTACTACAACGGATCAACTATCTTTTCACGTAGCTGACAAACGTCAAAAAGAAATACATCCGATCTTCCTAACAATTATAAGTCGTACAAAACTTGGAAAATATGATTATCCGAACAAATATATATCGTAATATTTGAAGGCATTATTTACTCTTCATAGAGATGTTGCTCAACGAACATAAAAAAAAAGTCCTGCGCGACAAAATCCGTCATAGCAAAAGTATAAAACAAAAGCTTCTTGCATTACAGACACAGGAGCAGGATGATTTCAATATGAGCACGAAGTCCTTACAGCCCATCATACTTCCGCTGAAGGAGCTGATCAATTTACAGAAAGGAGGTCCGCCTAATGAATCTATCACACAGGATACAGACACATAATACGAAACAGGATGATGGGAAAGAAGAACCATATGATGGGTTGGTCACTCCTGCACACACGCCCGAAAAAAAAACTGGACTGTCCACCTCTACATATACACCTGAAAAAAATAGACCTGTGGATGAAGTGGGAAGTGAGGCGCTAGTCGACGATTACTTGAATCCGTATATAAGCCCATCACATGATATGAAAGGAGTTGATAGAGTATTTGGTCCGACATATGAAGACGGATTATTGAAGCTTGGAAACGTGGAATTAGAATTTAATCCAACTGGGGAGATTCTACTGGTAAATGATAAAACATACAATGTAACACATGGGCTACTTGAATTAATATTTATAATAAAACCCGATCATTATACTGATGATGACTTGCGGAACTATAAAGCTATTTTAGATGATTCGAACGTGCATAGAGTAGGACATGGGAAAGATGGGCCTGTTATAGTGTCATTTCATCGCAAATTTAAAACTATTATCGCTCCAATGTATAAGGAAGAAAAAGGTAAGCAGACAAAGACGAAAAAAGGCGGTCTCATATCTCCATGGAAGGATGTGCATATTAATCATAAGATCGACTATAAGTACTGGAACAATCCTAACTTATTGGTAGATAGACTTAAACTGTTGATAGCTTCGTCTCAAGCAGGTAATACCGCCCATGATAACGAGATAAAAGAGATACTGGGAGAATTAAAATTAAACGGATATATATCAACATGAGCAAACATTCAATTGCGAGTGAACTCCATAGGTCTGCAAGAAGAACATTTGATAGAAGACATGTTATTACGAAAGGTTTATATGACTTATTTCAAAGTGATTTAATGGACATGACATCGTATGCTAAGCAGAATAGAGGATTTAAATACGTATTGGTGGTAATCGATGTATATTCAAAATATGCATGGGCAAGGCCTTTGAAGGACAAGTCAGCACAGCAGGTTACGAGTCAGATGAAGAGTATTCTACAAGAACTTCCTACGATGCCAAGAAATTTTCAAACTGATAAAGGAAAAGAATTTTATAACAAGGACTTCCAAGCACTAATGAAAAAGAACGGAATAAACCACTACTTCGTACATAGCACGATGAAGGCTTGCATAGCAGAACGTTTTATAAGAACTTTAAAAAGTAAATTATTCACTTATTTTTCTGCACAGGGGTCCTATAAATGGATTGATATATTGCAGCATTTTGTACATCAATACAACCGAACAGAACATTCCACAATTAAAATGAAACCTATTAATGTTACTAATAACAATTTACTTTCTACAATATTCAGCTATAAGAATACGATGAAACGTAAACCTAAATTCAAAGTTGGTGACTCTGTACGTATTTCGAAACATAAAGCACTCTTTACTAAAGGCTACCTACCATCATGAACTACTGAACTCTTTAAGATTGCTAAAGTGCAGCTAACACGACCTGTGACTTATCTGTTGAAGGATTTTCAAGGGAATGCAATTACTGGTGCTTTTTATAATGAAGAACTACAAACTAAATATCCTTCTACTTATTTAGTGGAAACAATTTTGAAAAAAAAGGGGAATAAAGTATATGTACAATGGTTAGGTTTTCCAAGCGACCAAAATTCTTGGATAGATATAAAAGACATAGTTGATTGAATGGCAATGTTACAATGAATGTACTTGAATAAAATACATTATTCAATGAAAAAATTGTGTCTTATTTCAGGATATAAATGGAAAGGTTTATATTTTTCTAGGACTCCTATTTCCCAATACTTCTTACAATGAGCCTATTCATATGTTAAGGATATGGACATGGACTCGTAAATGAGAAAGCAATATAAGTAACTTTTTTAATTTATTTATATGTACATATTCACATCAGCGGGGAGCTCCATCGAATGACCTTAATATGTCTCTCCCGATCTGAAACACAGATTGATGAGGAATTTAGAACTACTATTTACACATAATAGGACATAGAGTTAATATCACATATGCATATTTTGCTTACCTTGAAACATATTTGGACGAATTCTATGCAGAGCTCGTCGCATCCCCGTGTCCATATGTCTGCCCTCCCCCGCATTGGGCCGTCGCACCTGGTGGTATGCCGACGGCCATTACATTCAACTATGTGGTGTCCCGTGCCGTGTAATCCCACAGCATAACCACAGGGGTATTCCCCCTCCATTTGAAATGGGAGATCTTGTAGCTGGAAGTATGCCCGAGCCTCAGGTGGTGATGGTGGCGGCGGTGGGTGGAGTTCGGGCGGTGGGTGGAGTTCGGGCGGTGGCTGTGGTACCGCGTTGAGGTACTGAGGCTCGGGCGATGTCGGCGATCTTCGTTGCTCCTCGTCGAAGAACATCTCCGGCGGCTGAGCGTGAACCTCCTCCTCGTCTATAGACAACTCTGGCAGGGGCGACTGGGCCCTCGGCGGCGGTGGCGGTGATGGCGATAATACCCTGTAATAAATTGAGATAGCACTCGTTAAATATGCATTTCAATTTAAAAAAAATGTATGTGTAAGTCGACTGATATGTGTTGGTTCTAGACTTTATAATTAGAGTAATTTCTACTATTTAAATAGAATTTTTTAATGCATGACAAACGTTGTTCTGACTGTTAAAATGGAATTAAAATGGTGGAGAAATTATGTGTTGGTTCTAGACTTTATAATTAGAGTAATTTCTACTATTTAAATATAATTTTTTAATGTATGACAAACGTTGTTCTGACTGTTAAATGGAATTAAAATGGTGGAGAAATTATTCGGGAAACTTTCTAAAACTATAGAATTTTATACTGCTAAAATTGGTATTAAAATCTCTACTACTTAAATAGAATTTTTTAATGTATGACAAACGTTGTTCTGACTGTTAAATGGAATTAAAATGGTGGAGAAATTATTCGGGAAACTTTCTATAACTAGAATTTTATACTGCCAAAATTGGTATTAAAATCGAATCATCTGAAATGTTGTAATAAATATAAAATATTAAGATTTAGTTTGGATGTATATATTAATATATAATATCATTACTTACATTATTGTTGGCGAGTATGCCGACGATGGTTCGTCGCTGGGGCTTCTGGGAGCAATCCTTAAATCCATCCTTGTGAAACTGATATTATTTTGTATTTCTCCATGTCTATATATATAGCGCTCTAGACTGCTGTGTGCTATTTCCACATATCCCCACTTAAAATATTTTGACCAATAATAAACGTGCAAATCCCACCAAGGATCCGGAAAACCAATAGCAACTAGTGAAAAGGATTCAACCAATTGGAACAACCGCAGCTCGCACATGCGCGCTCACGTTTTCTCCACCATTAATATTATATGGCTATTATAAATCTTGACCATCTGTCGCCTATAAAAACACACCTGTACACGGACAACGCCCATAATTAACTTGGGCGACATTCCAACCCGTCCTTCTATTAAACAATGCAAAAACCTCGAGCTCGTACATGTGCGCTCACGTCTTCCTAAAATGGGCATATGAACAACACCTACCATTAATTTCATATGTCTATTATAAATCTTGGTCATCTGTTGTTTCTAAAATCGACATTCTAACTCGCCCTTCTATTAAACAATGCAAAAACCTTGAGCTCGTACATGTGCGCTCACGTCTTCCTAGCCTCCTAATATGAACATAACGGACAACGCCCAAAATTAACATATACTCGACCGCCTGCTATTCCCGAATAAGGAAACATCCAAATTCTACTTCATACATAGCACACGCATACAATGGCTCGATTCATCAATGTCAGCATGAACACCTGCTCATATAATTAACTTAAATGATATTACAACTTGTCCTTCTAAGCCTCCTAATACGAACATAACGGGCTATGCCCAAAATTAACATATACTCGGGGCTCGATCCATCAATGTCAACATGAACACCTGCCCATATAAATTAACTTAAATGATACTCCAACTTGTTCTTCTATCAAACAATGCCTTCTATCAAACCTTGAACAAACCAGCCCAGGTCAATGCCGCTTACATAGCACACGCATACAATGGCTCGATTCATCAATGTCAGCATGAACACCTGCTGATATAATTAACTTAAATGATATTCCAACTTGTCCTTCTAAGCCTCCTAATACGAACATAACGGGCAACGCCCAAAAATTAACATATACTCGGGGCTCGATCCATCAATGTCAACATGAACACCTGCCCAATTAACTTAAATGATATTCCAACTTGTTCTTCTAGCAAACAATGCGAAAACCTTGAACAAACCGGCCCAGGTCATTGCCGCATGACGCCACATGCCGCGCCGCATGTTGTCTGATGACAAAAAAATCTGGTTCTTCCTGGTCGATGCCCCATTCTTATACTACTGTTTACCATTTTTAATATTAATAATTTCACATATATTGGAATTGAGGCTGAATCCAATTTCAATCAAATGGCTTGTTGCTACATTGAGTAGCAACTGGGCAGATGTTTCACTCTTAGCAACCAGAACTATATAATCTGCAAAAGTCAATGCTGATACATTTTTAGCAGACTGATGTTGGGAAAAAACTAGAAAAACCATCGTTAACGGAAGAAGCGACCATTCCCTCAAAATCAAGGGTAGAAGGTATAGAACAGATGTAGGGAAGTTTTCATTTGTAAATAGAACCATTAAGGAATGGAATGAATTGCCTGTAGCAGCTTTTCAGGGAAACCCCCCTCCCTGAAGAAATTTAAGAATAACTTAAGGTCTTCTTTGTGTATTAAGTAATGCTACCTTCTTATGTAATGGTTCCTGTTTATGAAATGTTATCGTTCATGTGATTTTATTATTATTATTATTATTATTATTATTATTATTATTATTATTATTATTATTATTCTCTTGCTCCATTACAAAGTAATACTACATGATATATTTTCTTTTACAACATTATTTTAGTCACAGTTTTGTGAATTTGGCGCATCGGTATGGAAACAGGCAGTTAAAAAACGCAAGAACCTTTGTAAATTGCAGAGAGTGCAAAGGATTATAAATATTAAAATAGCAAAGGCCTATAGAACTTCATCTTTTGAAGCCTCGTGTGTAATGGCTGGGGTACTACCTATAGAGTTAGAAATGGAGGGAAAAATACAGCTTTATGAAATCAAACATAACTTGAGGAGGCCGTGTTACAGAGAATTGATCTACCACTGCCCACTAAGGAGTGGACTCATCCAGCGCAGCGAGTAGACATATGCGAAACAACTGACTCCAATCCATACTCCATTGAGATTTTTACGGATTGTAGTAAAATTCAGGGTAGAGTAGGAGCTGGCTTGGCCATGTACGTAGACCAAACATTAATGAGAACGGGAAAATATAAATTAGACGATGGCTGCTCTAACAATCAGGCAGAACAAGTCGCGATCCTGAAGGTTCTGGAATCTATACAAACTTACATAAGCAAAAAAACTACTAATGAAATAGCAATTTATACAGACAGTCAAGTGGCCCTAAATTCAATAAAAAACAACTCCATTCATAGTTACCTAATTGAAAAGATAAGAGATAAACGTAGAGAGTGTTCAGCCCAAAACTATATAATTCATTTAGGATGGGTTAAAGCCCACACTGGCATAGAGGGGAATGAACTGGCAGACCAACTCGCCAAGGAAGCTGCAGAAGATGAGGAACTGGAGGTAGTGTTCAGGAAATCTCCGATAACAACTATATCTACCGAGTTGAAGATGAAAAGCTTCGACATATGGCAGAAAAATTGGCAGGAAACTGAAAAGGGACAGGTATGCAGATCATTCTTCCCTAGAGTAGAGTTGAGACAGAAGAAGAAAATCCCTATCACACAGGAGCTCACAGCAGTTGTCACCGGCCATGGGATAACTAAATCATATCTGTACATATTTAAAATCATAGACGATCCAATGTGTCCCTGCAACTCAGGTGAGCAAAATCGGAACACTTAATCTATGAGTGCCGATTGTTATCAAGCTAAAAAATATCCTGAAGCATCAAGTAATAACAGAAGGAGGATCATGGCCTACGAATAATAGTGACCTCATAGAGAGACACTTAAAAGCATTCGTGAAATTCATTAAAAATATAGATTTCAACAAACTTCAGTAGATATATCAAAGACCTGGATGATTGTATATATCTATATTAGTTATACAGTATATCAAAATTAATTTGGCATTGTAACAAATCGTTCATGTGATGTTACTCGTTAATGTGTATGTTACTCGTTCATGTGTAAATATTATAGTCTTAGTTGTAGTATTGTAGTATTAGGAAACGCTGCCACCGAGTATTAACCCAATTGCAATGAATAAATATATACATACATATTGAAGCAGTAGTGTTGTTCACTTTCCCGATCTGTTAAATTTGGTATGGTATAATCTATGGCTAAGTTAAATAATACTGGAGAAATAGGTGATTCTTGTGAAAACTTCTTTTCTTTGTACGACTTTTTGTTTTTATTACCTTCTATTTGAATGTGATTTCCTTGAATTAGATCAACAATAAACTCTATTAAGTTATTTGGCATGCTAATGTACTTTCTTCCTTCACAGTTCAAGATGTTGTGCATATTCCTCCCTTAAACCTCTTCTAACCGAGATCCTCTGTACACCAGCTACCTAGTTTAGCATTATCTTGGAGATTATGCCATCTATCATCATTTTTATATGCCAAAACCATTTTAATCTTCTTAGCCAAAACCCCTGATGACGTTGCAATAAACAAGAATTTTAATTATCGACTGTAAATACTTGTATCTCTTCCTTTTCTGCATATAAGTATTTACTTCGTGACTGAGGATGAAAATAACATTGAAATATTATCTGTTTTAACAGTTTTGTGGACGTGTGATTTTTATATTGTATTCTGGGACTTGTTTTACGCAGAGTTTTTAGTATATGATAACATGATAGGAATTTGTGTCCTTCTACGGTGTAATATGATGTAAATTAGTTTTGGTAAAGTTTTGATGAATATTTGAGTCTGTCGTATTGAATTCAAGTTACACAGTTTAATTACGTCGTAATATGTTTTAATTCCTCGTTAGCGTTCTTTTAACATAATGGTTCTGACATCACAGCGCAGGTAAAAATTTAGGTATGCATTGCACCGAATTTTACTTTCATAAACTATTTTTTGTTTCTTTGTTAAATAAATGTAAGAGACTAATCTAAAATCTCGCACTTCTGCAGTCTACGAGAAGTACAATTTTCGAATTTATTTCGTACATTATAATAGGGGAAAGCATCTTTCCAAAATAACTTTCTTCGCAATTACAATTTAAGCTTATAATAATTAGGACGGTCATCATTCAGATGACGGAAGAAAGTGGAAGGGGAGAGAGAAGGAAACAGACAGACAGACAGAAGCAGACAGACAGACTGACAGCGATGGCGATAGAAAATAGAAGAGAGCATAGTGTTGATCTCAGACGTAGATTCATTTTCTGTATTTCATTGTATAGCACTTGAAAGGCTTGGTGGCGTTCTTATAGTGTTGCTGTGAAAGGAATCCCAATTTTTACACAGAAACGCTGTTACTAAGGCTAGTGAGTTAATTTGTATTCGATGAAACTTCCTTCACGCTAGGAGTAGCATGAATGGGGGTGAACTTAAGTAAAATAAAAATCAGCGATGGCTCTGGAGATTTCTCTTTTTGAGCTATATTAAAAACCAGTTAATGTTATGACCTGGGCCCGGTTTTTGATGACATGTTATCTTTTAATTGGATCATCATGAACGTTGCCCACTAGTGCAGCATTCTGACCATGGATCCTAGATTATGAAAATGATAATTTTTGGTAATTTTCTCTATTTTTTATTTTTATGTAATTTTTATTATTTAATGTAATTATTTCGTTATTTTTTGGTCATTTTACGTTATTTTTTCTACATTTCATATTTTTAGGTATTTAAAAAATATAAACTCATTATTTTCTTGCTTGTGTTGTTTCTCGCCTTTTATAGAGTTTTTGTGCATTTACTTTTATTGAATATTAAGGTAATTCTAAATAAGCATAAATAAAATAATTCTTTCTATAATTTTAATTGGGATCTCTTTGTGGAAACTACAGAATCCTACATTAAGACAGTTTTTGGAGAAGTATAGTGACGAATCTGTGCCCAGTGAGTCAAGTTTGCGAAAATATTACTTAAGCGAAGTTACGATGATGTAATAAAAATCATTAGACATAAACTAAAAAATAAAAAAGATGTGGATTTTAATCGACGAGTCAACTGATTCTATGGGTCGTTTTATGGCCAATGTCTTTGTTGGACAATTAGATTCTTCAGAATTATAGATGGAATCAATAAAATCATTCCTGCTTACAACAGAGTGTCTGGAGAAAGTTAATAATTCAACTATCACACAGTTAATTGCCAATTCCATACAGTTACTGAGGCCTGAAGAAATTCAATACCACAATATATTACTTTTCATCTCAGCCGCTGCAACATACGGTACATTAAAAACACTATAGGAGAACTTTAAAAGTGCTATTTCCAAACATGCTTTACGTGACGTGCATCGCACATGGTTTTCACAGAGTGTCAGAAGACATACGGAGCTTGTTTCCAGATGTCGACAAATTGTTCTGCAGTATTAAGAACATTTGTGAAAGCCCCATCAAGGATTCAGACATTTAAAGACATTGTACCATATATGCCTCTGCCCCCTCATCCTACCATAACGAGATGGGCGACGTGGATTTCAGTAGCAGTTTACTACGCTTCAATTTTCCCAAGTAATTTACTAAGGTGGTTGCCGCTCTGGAGGATGAAGCATCTTCAACTGTAGCAGCAAAGAAACTTCTCGAATCTTCGGAAGTGAGAAGTGTCTTAATTTTCATTGCGGCCGTGTTCGGTTTCCTGCCACAAGTGATCTGCCAGATTCAAGAAGCAGGGCAGCCTCTGACGAAGTTAGTGAAAGTTGTGGATGATGCAGAGCAAAGATTGGAGAGTGTGCCAGGAAAAGGGTCCATTAGTTAGAGAAAAGTGTAAATGGTGTTTCAGAAAAATCCTGATCTTGACAAACTTAAAAAAAATTTCAAGAATTTTTCAAGGTGACAATTTTATTGCAGTAGAAATGGTCCTACAATAGGTCAATGTTTTACATTTGCTCCAATTACCTCTGCAAATGTTGAGAGGTCACTTTCTCAGATGAAAATTTTGTTCTGACAGGAGACTCAACATGACTCCAGAAAATTAAAAAAAAAAAAGCATTTGGTTGTCATGTTATTGGTAAAAAAGGCGGTAAGGCATTGTAAAGCTTTACTCGATCGTCGTGGATTTTGAAGGTTAGATAATAGAAAGAAATAGAGGTTATATGATGTTTCCCCTTTCATCGGTGGAGGGAGCATCTATAGGTTTTCAAAAATGAAAAAAAAAAAAAAAAACAATCACAGGGAAATCTCGGGCATGTCAGATATTAATAGTTTAGGTGCACCACGTATCTCTGATAACGAAGGTATGTTAATCTCCCGACTTGCATGGTGGGAGTGGCCATACGGAAGGGTATAAAATGGAAAAACAAAAGTTTATTCGAGCGCGTCAGATATTCAGAGGGGATGTTAAGTGAGCCCTAAAAATTCAAAAATTCAAAAGACTGACGATTCGGAAGTGACGCAAGCTCGAAGCGGAATTTTGAAAATGTAAAAAATATCGCCATATTGAAATTTTCTAGCGTGTCAGATGATTATACAGACGGTTCAGCTTGATGTCCTAGTCGTGCTAGACCAAAATCTGATGATGATTTGGAGAGATTTTCTTCATCTGACGGTTTGAAAAAATGTTTTGTTCATATATTTCTTCTCATGTATTTTTTTATAACCAAATGTGACAAATGAAATGCAGGAAAAATAATGTTTATATTCAGAATTGTAATATAGTCAGAAAAATATTAAAATAAAATAAAAATGTAAAACATAATTTTGTTATCAATCTTCATCTTCATCCGTGGAATAATCGTCGTAGGCCTACTGCAATATTACTGGTTCAATTGGGTCATCAATATTAACGACAGATTTCATATCTGTAACAAGAAATCGTTATTTCATGAAAGGCGTGTTATTAAAGTATTTAAAAGAAATATGCCTAAATCTGGAGTATCCCCTAAAATATCTGGTGATATGACTACATCTTCATACGCTTCTGGTAATTAATTACCAACGAACCAGGTCTTTTCCAGTTTTGCATCGTAATCCGTTGGTGACATGCTGACGATGTTTTGATTGTGTGCATTCCACTTATCTTGTTCGTAATAAGTGCTGCCATAACTCCGATTGGCAATGTGGCAAGCAACAAGCATCGTAATTACGTACATTCAACGAGAAGGGCTGTGATGTATCTGACACCTTGTATATCTTATTGAATATTTCAATTCTAGCTTGGTTGACATCAGATATTTTTTAAGCATACAAGTGGCAGATAAAAGATTGTACGATATTAAAAGATTCATCTATATTATAAATCCACTGATACCACATCTGTCAATGTCTTTTGAAAAAGTTCTAAGTTCATAAAAATTTGTAGAGGTTTTTTCTTGCCTCGTCTGTAAAGTGCCGGGTTGAAATCACATCCTGTGAGCGCATGAAGAGCAGGAAAGAGAGGCGCGCTTTACTCCAGCTGCACACACTAAACTTTATTGACGATTTTTGCTACTTCGGCTTGTGGAAATCGGCAGATTATATTTTTTCCGTTATTCTTGCATTATTTCCTTCAAAATAGAAAACAATTCGACCGCGCTCGAGAATGTCAAGGTGAGTTTTTTTTGCGAGTTTGTGACCCTCCCACTCCCTTATGTCACGCTCAAATCGTTAGAATTTTGAAATTCACACTTTTCAGCATGTAATTAACCCACCTTACCTTAATCTGACTCGCTCGAGTACTTCTGGCGATCGATTTTTTTTTTACTATTCTGATCGGCTGCCCTAGACGCACGATCCTATATACAGGGCTTATATATGGTGGAGGTGCTCAACAGGATGCAAGGTATCCCCCCTTATGTTCATCTGCCGCGCTCGAGTAAATCCCAAAATCCCCCTATTGGGCTCCCCTACTACTATGGATAGGACCATCGGTCAAGGCTAATGCGGTGATGGGTTATGCTGTGAGACTGGTTTTGTGATTATGTGACCGGGCTTTCACATTGCACAGGTAGTTATCAGTGTCAAAAAATCGATTTTTTTCTTAGGCTCATGTAATAGAGCATAGTTTTGTGAACATTTTGATATATAGGTCTTATATGTTGCATTATTATTAAGCCAAGCAGAGCGACCTGGAGCTTTCTAAAATTGATAAAATACCATAAGGCACGTCATTTTCTTTTCGCTCTCCTGTAAAATTAAATTTTTTGTACTTCAGGTACCATTTTCTGAAAAGCTATTCATGCTAAAATAATTAAACTTTCCGGAATTCATTATAGATGGATGAAAAATCTCCCTTAGCAGAATTATGGGAAAAGTCTTGACTATACAGAATTTTTAACTATTTTGATTTTTAAAAAAGTATTTTTTTTAGTCGTGAAGTTTTCATGCAGTTTTCATGCAGTAATATTGTACATATTAGACTGATTGTGGCAGGGTAAATAGTAGTACCTATTGTTAGTAAGTTCCCAAAGTTTCACAAAAATCTAAGCTACAAAAATTGAATGAAGTGTACCTATGTCAAGGGAAGTAACTGTAAAACTAAATTATCATCTATGTGTTAAAAAATTCTTTCCTACCAAACAGCGAGTTCTAGAACAACCATTCTCTGCTTATATCAAACTGCAGAGTGCACTTGCAAAGCATAAACAAATTCAACTAAATCTGGCTGTTAACACCTGGTTATGGCTTCTTGAACATACGCTATATTTTCTATCATTTTGCTAGCGTTAACTACCATCTCCCCTTAAGAAACCAGAGAATATTACTCGTATTTATGTTGAACAAGTGCCTCACAGTACTGTATACTCGTATGATGTAAATGTTTTTCAGTGAGATTGATCATCAAGGGTAATCACTTACAGCAGAAATATTCCATGTGGCGCTGAGAATCAAACTCTGGCTAGCTCAGATGGTAGAGCAGCGGCACGAGAAACCGAAGGTCATGGGTTCGAATCCCGGTGTCAGAATTTGTCTCCCTAAATATTATCAACAAACAGAATGTCTGAATGTACGAGTATAACAATTTGATTGAATGTTTGGTTTGACCCTGTGATGGTTAGTAATACTATAAACTTCAGCTCTTCAAGATCTAAATGGAAGTATTTCCAAACATGACGCGTTTTCAACGAATAAATAATGTAGGCTAAACTGATATTTTTCAAAATAATATGGTATCGTGTGTCCATATACACATTTTATTACGAATTCAATGGTATACGAATTCAATTCAAGAATGTAAAATAATATTTTTCATTGAACAACATTATGTAGAAACTGTTCTCGGGTTTCCAGTAGGGTAGTAAGAGAATAAAATTCTGAGCTTTCGGCGACTGTCTGTGTCGTCATCTTCTTACTACCCGACTGGAAACCCGAGAACAGTTTCTACATTGTATTCGTCGGGAGAACCTTCAAAGTTTTATAACAAAATATTAGTTCTATGGTGGCTTCCATTTGGTGCCATAGGCCTAGAATGACTTCTCGAGCAACCTTCTCATAGCAATCGCTGTGAGAATTGATGACGTCTGGTATTTCTTGGTAGCTCGTCAACTACAACTCTAGACAGACTCGGTTCTCACTATGTCATGGTATCCCTGACAGAGGTACTCACACTGCAGTGATCTTCAGTGCTTCTCGCTATTTACAGAACAACACATGATTAGGTATATAGTTGTAGTATATCTTCTATGTGTTCTATAATTTTACATTGAATTTACATTTTTTTTTTTAAATTTATTTTCCATTATTTTATTACAATATAAACTGCTACATCTATTCAGACGCTTAATTTATTTAGCCATATGGGTTAATTTTTTGAAAGGCATAGAATACTTTTGCTTAATAGCTATTTATGTATCAAGTACGCAAAATAATGCTTTAGCGGACGAGTCTAGTATTGCGCCCGAAGCCAAAATATTGGATGAATCCGCTCAATTTTTGCGTACGTGGTGCATACTTTTTTTTAGTAGAAGCTACGTAAATGATATGCAATGAAATAAACATACCATATAATTTAGTCAGATTTTTGTTGACGCCATATTCTCACAGCCGCTTGAAACCTATGCTATGCACTAATACGAAATGCGGATGTAGATGACAGTGCGGGTTTTTTTTATGAATAATATAGCTATGTTGCCTTAGGCCTATTTTGTTGCTGTATTATTAGTTTTTTGTAAAAAAAACCTGGTAAAGTTTCTGATTAACGTAAAGAAACAATGTTACCTTATATTTGTTGTTTTATGGCCAAGTACTTTGTTTCAAACTCTGTTACGGTAGGAATGATGGTCACTGCCATAGCCTATGGATTTTTCAGTTGCAAAAATTACTTTACCGGCCTATGCTCCATGCGAATGCTTAAAATGTAAACCGTAATTAATAAAATAAATAAATTGATGTAACAATTGATGTAACAAAGTGCCAGAATGCTTTTGTTTAATCAGAATAAAGTTAATTGCAATTATGATATGCAGAGAATAAGTTATTCTTGTTATCGACTTCCAAGTTAAGCTGCAGATCGATTAATTAAGCAGGACTTACGGAAGAACAAAGTTCTAAAGTTTGATACTTAACCTTAATTCAAACTTGTATACACTGATATGAGACATTCTTAAAATATGTCAACATTTCACAAAATACACTGTCGAAGAACTTCACTTAATGTATGTAGGTCAAATTATTTCATAGTAATATATCTTCTATATATAACATTATTCAACTTGATGAACGAAATAAACATCTGACTAGTTAGATAATCAAATGCGAAGGGATGTGTCATGGCTAACTATTGCAAATTCCAAAGCCATGTATGAACAATGTAAAACGATATGTTGTTGGGATAACAGATTTGCATATGTTAATTTTTATAATATATTACCATAAAATAGGCACTAAATTGGGCGTTACTCCGATACCGGTCAACCTGTTTTATCCATTATCAATAGATTTTCCCATGGACATTATAAATGCATATACCAAGTTTCATAAAATCCGATAAAGCGTATTTGAGTTATCGTGCCTTCAAAATAGACACTAAATTTGGTTTTACTCCCGTACCGGTCAACCGATAAGGTCCAAATTCAATAAGTTACTTTTCATGTACGTCATAAATGCGTATACAAAGTTTCATGAAAATCCGATAAAGCATATTCGAGTTATGGCGCCTTTCTAATATAGTGCTATTAAAATAGGCACTAAATTGGGCATTACTCCGGTACCGTCGAACCGATTTGGTTCAATATCAATAGGGTTCTTCCATGGACGTTATAAATGTGTGTACCAACTTTTATGAAAATCTGATAAAGCGTATTTGAATTATGGCGCCTATACAGGCACACGGACAGACAGACAGATAGACGGACAGACATTTTCCCGTCCCCAACACAATCTCATAAAATACCATACTGGCACTTAATAACCCAACAAAGACAAAAATGGGCCGATTTTTCGCACTTCGCCTCATTTGACAGGTGTCCAAGAAAACTGGACATTACGTAAGTAATTAAGTCCACTCTTATACAGTCACCTAAGAAATGGTTAAAATATAATTATGCAGATTTCACAGATTGTACTCGGAACTAACGATGTTTGGGTATGGTTCAGTGACATATAGGTTATGGTTTTAGAGGTGTCGGAGATTATAAATGGAGAGAAATGAAACCTTATTCAAACCGAAAGCAATTCAAGGAATACAGTAATATTTGGACATAAATCAAATAAATAAGGAGTATAAATAACATTGGACAAAAAATTAACATTAAATTTTAACGAAGCCTTACAGTACTTGAGGTTTCTACAAATGCACAGACCAGGACCATGATGACAGTCCCTTACATTTATAATTTTCTTCAGTCTGAATATCCTTTATGCCATGGGGCTTTGGAAAATCAATTTGTAAATATAAGAAAGAATCAACCCATTAGACTTTTAAGGATGAAAATTGCCCAGATATTTATTAACACTCAATAATATTATATAAATTCTTCCAATCAAGTGGAAAAATATTTCCGTTCATTTCCGTTCATACGTATTTACACAGATATTTCTTAGAAATACAGAAAATTACGACAGAAATTATACATATATATTTTTTTTCTTGGAATGGCCAAATAAAGTAATCAATGACGTTGTGAAATTTGCTAAATTACGTAGACTATACTTTCAACGCTTGTGGTTTATAACTTTTTTCTTCTGGAATCAGGACTTATCCCAAAGAAGATTTCAAATTCCAGAGTCGGTGAAGTATACGAAGTCCAGAGTAGAGTGTATGTGTAAAATTTGACGTGTTTCTCTTTTAGGTAGATTTCGAAGAAAAATCTACCCATATATATATTTATATCTTTACACGATAGCGGCCGTAATTTTGAAGATATTTAAACCAAATTTTATTATGTTATTTCCAGGCCCAATAGTTCGGAAAAGTTCGTTAATGAGAAAAATTGGCCCAAGGGGGTGGTCGGGGGAGGGGGTTAAAATTTTAAAACATTTATATCTCGGCCCCTATGAAGTATAGAGGGAAACTTTATTTGAATAAATTAGAGTACTCCCTATGTAGTTCACAGTGACACGAACGATTCGGGTGTTTTGGGGGTACGAGTGGGGGTGGGGGGTTGGAAATTAGAAATTTTTGAATCCACGTCTTGTGGGGTATCATTGAAAAGCTCTTGATGAGTACTCTACAGATCAATAATTAGTTTCTCGATAGCTCTCATTTAATTCATTTAAGGCGAGATTTAAATGCTTGAAAAAGTGCTCTTTCCTCTTTTTGCAATTATTATTGCGGGTTTGTCATGCCAAGGCTAAAGAAGAAGAGTGCTAAGCAGCGACAGTAAATTAAACCAAAAGCACTTTGAAATCTACCTCAGCCTGTAGGCTTGCCTAAAGGGATTTTTTTCTGTAGCACCTTAACTTCGTTCTAAAGTGTCTGATGTGGCGATATACATGCCTACGTCAAACCTTACATGTCACAGTATCTAAACGCACATGGGTAAATAAGGTTTTAAGATCCTGACGGTAGTAGAAAGAGATTATTTTCAGAATATAGAAAGTGTAGACATAAGTGCCATGTCCTATTTCTAAATAGTTGGTGTGTAAAATCTGATAAACAGTGGGATGAAAGTACAGTAACAAGAAGCTCTTGCATACTTTAGGGAATAACAGTGCAGATTTTTGCAATTCGCAAATGGACGTGTTCCCTTTCGTTTCAGTCAATTTGTCAGCAATATTATTTTTAACGACCGCAATGTTCTGTGCTCGTTTTGTAATATTGAGTCATTTGCGCCATATGTTACTGAATCGGTTCGTTATCATTTATCATGGACGCCGGTTACTGGCAGTACTCCCACTCTTGTCATATTCGTGCCAGTTCTCTTAATGATTTCAATGGAACAAAAGTGAAAATGCTCGTTATTTAGAAAGCACAAAGAGTATAATATTTTTTCAGTAAAAACCCCGTTTTGACTTTACATTGAAGAACCAGGGTCATGTACTGACATTTTAGAAGTAAATAACAGTTCCTCTTTACACAAACAAAAGTCCAGCGAAACAGTCGGCTGTCGGAAAGGAGCCCTGGTGGCTGTAAATATCGCAGTTTTTTTTATTTGTAACGGTGGAACATTTTATTAAACATCGCAATTTAATTGTTGATGCTTATATTCTAAAAAAATCATATTCAAAATACATTTGCGAATTTCAAAGTCATCTTAGAGCTAATGTTTTATTTTTATTTTTCAAAATCGTGTGTTACAGGATTGTTTAGAAAAAGTTGACAAACTGGATCGCTTTTAAATAATAAATCATGTCCTAACAGAGCCTCGGATTGAAGAAAACCCTAATTATGTTCTTGCGAGTGTTGGAGTCCTAAAAGTCCATGTAATGTAAGTCATCATTTAGCTCAGGAAGTTAGGATTTCACAAACATCAGTGTTAAGTGACTTACAGTTTGAAGTTCCGTCCAAGCAAGGTTTAAATGTTCATAGATTACAACATCCTGATTATGATGAGTGGAGCAGAGGAGTTTACCGTCTCATAACGTTTTAATTAATCAGGCGGAAGCTGGTAAACTGGTGACTCGTCATACATAATTATGTCACGGCTGTCTCAAGAAAATCAAATACATTCACCACTTCGCAGCATACTCAAACCTGACTATACTACCATACTACTAGCTGATAGTGATAACCAGACAAGAGCAGTAACCAATATATGGCCTGCACCATCTCGAACCCAGTAGCATTACGATCGAGATCCAAAGGATTTAGCAGTGTATAAATCATTAAAAATAACTATATGTTTTCAGAAAAAACCCTATTCTCAATTTGTGAAGTATTTTTGTTGCAATAAAAGTTTACAAATAACATTTTGAGAAAGATAAAATTTCATATTGAAAGGCGGAGTTACTGCATTTCATTGATTATTTTCATATAGGCCTACTCGAGAAAGGAAGCTTACCTATTTCCTTACAGATAAACTTTTTCCACATTTCGTGGGAAAGGAATAAAAACCAGTAGGTTACTTGCTGTTACTTAAAATGTTACAATGGTAATATTTTTAAAAATCAGTCAGCTTACTTCAAAATTTTGCGCAAAGTTGGATTTTGAAATATGTACATTTTTAATAGCTAATTTATTAATAACTCAGAAACTAATAAACTAACAGAAATGAAATTTTTCAACACCATTATCGACACAACCATAATTATGTACTGTACACAAAAATCAAGTAAAAAGCTTTAAAACTATAGAGAATAGAAGTTTCACCCACTACACCCCTTAATTGATTCTTAAGGATTTTACTAAAAAGACTCCCGGATGTCTCAGGCGCCAATGCCTGGGACATTCGGGAGATTCTTGGTTCAAATCCAATGGCCAGCCAATTTGACTTTTTAAAAATTATTTTTTGTCTCGGAAAGGCAAATGCCAGATTACCATGATTCATGGCCATAATATCATCCAATAACAACGCGGCCATTATAATTAACTGTCAAAATGAACAAGCCATTAGCAACATCAGTAACAATGATCATCAAAAGTTACACGAGGATTGTTTAAGAAGCATCCAGAAACTCCCAAAAAATGCCCGACGCATGCGCATATTATCAGCAGGCGCGTATCCAGACTGAATCACTCTTAGGGCCATTGTACCAATAGAAGAACCAAGCCAACTAAATTATTGCAATGACCTCACCTACCTTCCGGTTTGTAGCTCAGTTTCTTACTCAACCAACTGCACTACGGCATACCTCCTTCACTAGCTATTAATACATATAAAAAATTACCGATGCGGTTTTGTTGAAAATAGCTCTTAGGGATGTTGTTTAAACTGCATGTAATTTTTGTCACATAACGGGATATTATATTTTAAGGGACCATAGAACAAAAGTTACATTATTAAGTGCCCGAATAGTACTTTCTGAGATTTTGTGGTGGACGGAAAAATGTCTGTCAATCTGTCTATCTGTCCGTGTATCTGTACGCGCGATAACTCAAATACGCTTTATAGGATTTGCATGAAACTTGGTATACACATTTATAACATCCCTGGGAAGAAACCTATTGATTTTGGAATAAATCGGTTGACCGGTACCGGAATAATGACTAATTAACTGTCTTATGCCTTTAAATACCAAATCATCACTACAACAAATAAATGGTGCAAAAATGTGTTACACAAACTTTCTCGAATATACGTGTTAAAAGCTAGCACAGAAAAAAGTAATTAAATTAATTACATTAATTAATTAAATGATATATTTAATTTAATTATAATAAAATTAAAATAAATTTTATATATTACATTGTCAGAAAACTAATAAGTATCTAGAACGGAAAGCATCAGGGTAGGTCTTTATATTCAATGCTATTACCGTGAAATAATAATAAGTTAATAATAATAACAATAATAATAGTAATAACAATAACAATAAGAACAATAATAACTTGGGGTTTGCATGGTTTCCTCAATCTCAAAGGCAAAAATGAAAAATACATTGAGATATAGCCGAACAATAGAAGCAAAGCACTAATGAGTTATTACAAAGAGCCTACGGGTAAATTTGGGTGGTCACGAGGTTTGATTTGAACCCAGGACCTTTTCTGTATTACCCTATACCACCTCGCTCTAACTGATTTTGTTGTGTTCATTACGACTGTGGTGAATTGACTATATGTCACAACAATATCTAGATTATAGCATTCTTGTTACTATGGGGAACAAAAGAATATTCATATTTTAATCAAAGTATATGTTCTGAAATTCGCATTTGAGTCATGTTATTTCGTTTTTATCTTGGTACCTATTGATTTTATATTATATTTAACAAAAAAATGTTCTCTTTAATTTTCTGTAAAACTTTATTGTGGTAGGTTTTCATGTATCGCCTACTGTAATGTAGATAATCTAGAAAAATTTAAAATGGATACGAGTAAAGTACCCCCTGAGTCATTTTTGCAGAGAAACGGATATAGCCATTTCATTAGTTATATATAAGAGTTTCCCATTTTAAATTTTTATTAAAATCGTTACAGCCAATTTTTAAAAAATAAACATTTAAAAAAAAGTTTTAATGAAAAGTCTCCTTAATATTTCAGTTATAAAACCCAAATTCTCGACAGTTCGATAAAATTTCGAAAATGTCCTTGATTCAAAAAATGAAGTAAATACATTGAACCGTTTATCCGCTGTGCTTGTCCACAGACGGACGGACAGACGGACAGACGGACAGACAGACAGACAGACAGACAGACGGACGGACAGACGAACACACAGACGGACAGACGTCATTCCAAAAACACTTTTTTCGGTTTCTACGCATCGTGAAACATGCTCTCCCGGTGTTATCTCGATTTCGATTTTTTGTCACGATCACAATACTTTCTCTATACTACGAAGGCCTATATGCGAGAAAGTAAAAGCAGCGATGCTAGATATAACCACGGCGTCCATGCTCAAAGCCGTCTTATACACATTACCATAACAGGCGGAAGGTATGAACCAGTCATTACATTTAGTCCATGTGCCAGACCCATCGGTCATTATAATTTGGGGGGACTGAATGAAACTTATACCACACGTTCCTGGGGTCATTTGGAGCAAAAAAGTCGGGGGGGGGGCCATCATGAAGAGGTAGCTTTCAAAAATTACGGCCATTCAAAATGGCGGACGACTGTGAATCTTTAAATTCAAATATCTCGGGACTGGGTTCATCAATCTTGGATCTTGCTTTTTCAAAAGGTAGGTTATTCTTCTGGCTACATGTTTGTTCAACATGTATGTGGCCAAAAAACCAATATTTATTGGTCAAAATTCTAAAAATCGGAAAAATAGATTTTTTGACATTTACGTTTTGCGGTTTATTACTCTAACCGTTGAGTATATCGAAAAAGTGTTTGAAACAAAAGTTGTAGAGACACATCTCACCTTTAAAACGCAAAAATGAAATCGAAGATAGGATCAATAGAATCCGAGATATCCAGATTCAAAGCGGGCGGAGCGGGGTTGAGCATGTTGACCGAGCGCTCGGTGCAGCCTAGTGAGAGGCGAGACTTGGCGTAAAATTCTGCGCTTTATTTATTTTCAGCCTCAGTAATTGCTTTATTACTAGATAAATTTACATTATCTACTAATGTGCACTATTTTTAACATGATTATTAAACACTTTCTCATAAATACAATTAACAACTACATTGTTTATCTGGGAAATGGATGTCAATAATTACCAACTCATATAATATACTGTCAAGGCTTTTATATCCGGTTTTTAAGATGAAATCGTTAAAGGAACTTCAAATAGTCGAAATAATTAAAAGAGGAAAAAAGTATTACAGTTTAGGTATGTATCAGAGACTTTTAACAATTCTTTTAGAAATTAACACAGGATGTAAGCAACTAAGAAATAAAAATTCCCATAAAATGCCTTATGCAATATTATTAACAATGTTGAATTAAGTCTTCTTCACTAGAATCACTGAAGTCAGGTATTATAATTATTGCTCTCGTCCTCAACTGCCGTTGCTTCGGCAAACCCCTTGCACCCACAGCTCTCGATGATTCAGATTTGAGTTGCTAAGCACGAGTAACTTTCTGGTGCACAGTTGATCAAAATTCCGGCTAGGTAGTTGGCACGTTTATTGTGTTTTCTCAAGGTGTCTTTACAAAGAGACATTTGGAAGCTCTCAATCTGGCCCTCTGAACATCTGGTAGCGCAGCTCATTTCACCTTGCGTTTGGGGGCATACGACTGGAAGACAAATTCTTCTTTGCTGTCATCAACATCATTATACATCATCCAATCGTTGCCTAACTTCCTGAATGCTTCAATAAATCTTTGTTCCTTTTTGCACAAAAGCTTAAATCCTTTAACTTTTCCCTGGCCAGTTAAAGCACTGATTGTGCTGTGCACAGACCAGCAATAATACCCAATAAGAGCAGAGCTGTAAAAAGCTGTTCGCCTAAGGCAGATACTATATGGGAAACTTGCATATCTGTTAAAACTGTTTTGTTTGTTTCCCGATTCAGAAGTTTTTGCTTTTTATGGTTTTTCAAAAACCTACAGCCAAAACTAATACATCTGTATTGATTGAAAAGCAAAGAACTGATTCAGATGATGTAGCGGCGTTCCTTGCATGCAGCATCATTCTGGAATCAGCTTATTCTTGAGTGCAGAACAGCTCAGGAACATTTTTTGCTCCTAATATAAATGATCATGAAGCAGATCTCTCCAACTGCTACGAAGATTTCTAGGTTTCCAATTATGTTTTCAAATTTCTCCTCTTACAAACTGCAAAAAAAAAAAAATTATCAATATATTTTTGCCGTAACTGTTCCTTAGAAGCGTACGCTAACAAACCACTCTGTGACCACCCTTGATTTCACTAAATTTGATACCTTCAGCTGTTCCGCTTTTTTCCCGCTCCAAAGATTTGATCGAAACCTCTGAATAATGTATGTCAACCCTCCGACCTATATTAAAAACCTGCTTGAGAAAATTCGTTGAGAATTCGTAAAACGTTTTTTGTTAACCTTTGATGGACTGAAGCTCGGCCATTGAATCAATTATGCAGGCCGAATCTTTTTCCGGCAGACTGGCAGGGGTGGTGTATACTTCCAAAAAATTAGATAACACTGATTTGTAGGTTTTCTTCAAAGGCCCATTAACATTCGCCGGCGCCAGAGGATATCTGAATCCTTCCATCATGTCAAGTTGTTCGTTTTCTGCAATAAAGGTCATTTTGCCGAATAAATTTCGATTGCACTGGAGGATTACTTCTTTGTTTCCAACCTTGGTTTTTTTGCTCTTCTTTAGTCTACTAATCTTAAGACCCACTTTATTAATACGTTTGTGAAACCCTTCTCCTTTAGCTAGCCGAAACGTGAACTCTTAATAAGTTATTTTCCCATTGTTTTCCGAATCAATGTGATCAGAAGCTGTTGATTTATCAACATATATTCCAGTAGGCAAATGTACAATATCTTAAGGGTTGGGATCGAAGGGGTTCGTCCACTCGGCTAGAAGGTCAGTGAGAGTTGTCACGTCTTTCTCATCTCTAAGAGTCCTTGGGCTTTGGAGGTCAGGGTGGCACTGATCTGTTTCGCTGGATGATAGAATGCTGAGGAGGTTCTTTAGCTCTGTACTCAGCATTAACATATTACCGGACTACAGCCTACTTTTTCAGACTGAAATCCTTAGTACCTTCAGGAGTTTGGGTGTCTTTGTTTACAGTCTCTTTGATGGCTTGGTCCACTGGAATTCTAGAAAATGGGTTGTTGCTTCTTATTTGTACTGAAAACCTCCTTCTACATAATATTGGTGAACATATGGGCTCTCCTTCTAGTTTAGATAATTCAAGAAAGTGTTATGATAGATAATGTGAGTAGTTCACTCTATCCAGCGCAAAAATTCAAGGCACAATTTGTTCAACAGCAGCTAAAAGCAGAAAAAAAAATTCCTTCTCGATTAGTCCGAAGAAAAACGGAAAGTAGCTCCACTAGGGCCATATATTTCATCCGAAAGGACAACATTTCTTTATTACTTGTAAGAAGATGTATCAAGTAGAGTGACTTGAACATGTTCATCTTGAAGTACAGAGTTAAGGGATGTATAGTTCATAATTAGTGATGTTCATTTCCCAGGTAAATTGTATAATTGTTAATTGTATTTATTACTCAAATCCGATGCACCGAGAGCTGTGGGTGCAAGGGGTGTACCAAAGCAACAGCAGATGAGGAAGAGTGAAATTATAATAACTGATTACAGTGATTCTTGTGAAGAAGACTTATTTCAAGATTGTTCATAATATTATAGGCTATAAGGCATTTTATAGGAATTTTTATTTCTTAGTTGCTTACGTCCTGTGTTCATTTCTGAAAGTATTGTTAAAAGTCTCCGATACATACCTAAATTGTAATACTTTTTTCCTTTTTTTAATTATTTCGACTATTTGAAGTTCCTTTAACGATTTCATCTTAAAAATCGAAGATAAAAGCCTTGACAGTATATTATATGAGTTGGTAACTGTTGATGTCCATTTCCCAGATAAATGATATAATTGTTAATTGTATTTATGAGTAAGTGTTTAATAATCATGTTAAAAATAGTGCACATTAGTAGGTAATGTAAATTTATCTAGTAATAAAGCAATTACTGAGGTTAAAAATAAATAAAGCGCAGGATTTTACGCCAAGTCTCGCCTCTCGCTAGGCTGCACCGAGCGCTCGGTCAACACGCTCAACCCCGCTCCGCCCGCTCCGCCCGCTCCGCCCGCTCCGCCCGCTCCGCCCGCTCCGCCCGCTCCGCCCGCTTTGAATCTGGATATCTCGGATTCTATTGATCCGATCTTCGATTTCATTTTTGCGTTTTAAAGGTGAGATGTGTCTCTACAACGTTTGTTTCAAACACTTTTTCGATATACCCAACGGTTAGAGTAATAAACCGCAAAACGTAAATGTCAAAAAACCTATTTTTCCGATTTTTAGAGTTTTGACCAATAAATACTGGTTTTTTGGCCACATACATGTTGAACAAACATGTAGCCAGAAGAATAACCTACATTTTGAAAAAACAAAATTCAAGATTGATGAACCCAGTCCCGAGATATTTGAATTTAAAGATTCACAAGCGTCCGCCATTTTGAATGGCCGCCATTTTTGAAAGCTACCTCCTCATGATGCCCCCCCCGACTTTTGTGCTCCACATGACCCCAGGAACGTGTGGTATAAGTTTCATTCAGTCCCCCAAATTATAATGACATGGTCAATTTTGGGGGTCTGGCACATGGACTAATTATGCTGGAAGAAAATTGTCTTTTTATACAGAAACAGAAAATGCCTAATAAATGTCGTGTTCCTGGCTGTACTATAGCAATAGGTGTAATAATGTTAACGGAGAGTTTGCCCAAGTGTTTAAATTTCCCTAACATGAATCCAGGTGGCTTAAATGGATATATGCAATTCGCAGAGAAAATTGTATACCTTCAGATAACTCAAGGTAAGTAAAAACACGTTAATTATATTACACTACTCAGCATTTTAAACTTATTTTTGCAGCACGTAGTGTGATAGGTGATCTTAACTAATTTTTGGTACCTGAACACGAATCCGTTGGCCATTTCTACGCATCACGTCACTTTTCTTGTAACAGGTACATCAAAATGAGAGATATAAGTTATTGCTTAGAGTAGCCTATAATATACAGTGCTCAAAAAAATTAGAGGGACAACATTTTGACCACCTGCATTTTTGTTTCAGGAATGGTTGGAGTGAAACATACATTTTATCTAGAAAATGAAACCTTTATTTAACTGAAATGTGCATATCCTGTTCACTTCTCATTACATGTCTTAGTTCTTTGACCAGAAATTCAATACAATGTCGTAAACCAAAGTGGAAACGCCTTCAATTAATTCACAAAGGGCATACATAAAAAGAAACATTTCAATATCTGGTAGGCCCTCCATGTGCCCGTACTACTGCCTCCAATCTTTGAGGCATGCTCCTGACAAGTCTGCGAATAGTTTCTTGTGGAATTTTGTCCCACTCCTCAATAAGGACTTCTACAAGTTGTTCAAGAATCTGAGGAGCTACAGGATGGGCCCGAAGGAGTCTGTCCAGCATATCCCATAAATGCTCAATGCGATTGAGGTCATAAAGTCCTGGTGGCTGCTGCAGAATGCGCTCTCGCATTGTCGTGTTGCAGGATAATCTGGGGACCCATTAAAACTGCAATGGGCGTAACATGACCCAGTACAATCTCGTTTATGTACCTCTGAGCATTAAGTCGGCCTCTGATTATCAGGTCCGATCGGCCATCAATTGTGATGGCACCCCACACCATGACGGAGCCGCAGCCAAATCTGTCCATTTCCTGGACTGCTGCTTCAGTATAACGTTCACCACGACGACGATATACACGTATAAGTCCGTCGCACCGTGTTAGACGAAAGCGGGACTCGTCTGTAAACAATGCATTGCGCCAGTGACGAAGCTGCCAGTTCCTATGGTCCTTAGCAAATCGAAGTCGATCTCTCTTGTGCCGAGCAGTTAATTGTAGGACGTGATAAGGTCTTCTTGGTCTTAAACCTGCCTCTCGGAGTCTTCTGCATATTGTTTGGTCACTGACACTGCAACCAGTTGCTGCTCTTAGATCATTTTGTAGGTCCGGGGCAGTCGCAGAGCGCCGGCGGAGAGAACAATTCACCACATATTGGTCTTCTCTGGCCAATGTTTCCCGTTTTCTCCCTTGCCCTGGCTTTCGTGTGTATGTACATGTATCACGAAATCGTTTCCAAATCCTCCCAACTACAGATGAAGCAACATTCAACTCTGTAGACACTGCACGAAGAGTCCAACCTTCCTGCAGTAATGTCATTGCCCGAACACGTTCTGCCTCATTCAGATACCTCATATTTACTGATGAAACGTACATAATGAATGTAGAGACGCACTCTTTACTTACACTCACTAGATGGCGGAGTGAGACATTGCTCGTCCATTTCATTTTTGGGCATAGCAAACAGTATATATGGTAATCACGGGCTACTTACATGGCTCACGCAATCAAATTCTTGTCCCTCTAATTCTTTTGAGCACTGTATATATATAATGTACTGTTTATGTGTATATATATATTTTATATATATACATACATTATATATAGATTATATATACCATCTCCTTTCGACCTCACGAACGCATAACCAAAATCTACTGCTTATTCCCCGACATACAACATCATTCTATTCTTCGTCTTTTAGTTTATCAATCCCTCGCTTTTGGAATTCGTTGCCTTGTCATATCAGAGACTGTCGAAACGTACTACAATATAGAAATAAATTGAATATCCATTTATTAGTCATTAATTTTATTTTAGTTTAGTTTATCAAACTTGTCATTAAATCCTTGTAATTTTATTGTCTGTCGCATGTTTAGTTTTAATTTATAATTGATCAATTCTTGTATTGTTTGTAGTATGTATTATTCACAAAATGTATAGTTTTACTGGTGCAGTGGAAGAAAAGGCCTTATGGCCTTAACTTCGCCAATATAAATAAATAAATATATATATGGCCTATACCACAGCACTTTTGGTCAAGTACATCATCAACGGATTGTTTGTACTACTGATTCTCAGATATTTCGGGTATATTTAAAGCATACCTTTTTCTATTTTATAACACTGACCTCAATTCGCTATCATAGTATTGTTCTACATACGACCACGTTTGATCTCACCGGGATTGTGTAGCCGGTGCAACTATATCACATCAGTGTCCACGACTACTCGGTTACATGAATCATGTTAGGTTTGTTCCTCCAACCATGTCATATACTTTCAATTACCACGACGCATACACACATTGTCAGTTTCGCTGCGCGACGTATGCGCACTATGTAGTTTTTCAGTGAACTGACAATGTGCGCATGCGTCATGGTAAAGTACAGTTGGAATGCGTGGTTCAAGTTACAACAGAATTACATTGGTGATCATTCTTTTCCATCATCCCTTTGACTGAACAACAGTTCATTATTAAAAGTCTTGAGTAAATGAAGAAACTTTACAATAAAACTATCTATTTAAATACGTCTTGTTAGAGTGCAACAGAAATCAGAATTACTATCATTTCCCGTTGACAAGTAGACGCGTGTTTTGTACTCTGCAAACGCAAAGACACCAAGAAATTGCATTTTAAAATAAGTTTTATTTGACAATTACGACTCAGTCCCATCTCTTTAATCTAGATTCAAGGTTTTGTAAACGTTCTTACTATTATGAATATTATGAAGGTCTTTGGGATTCCTGGAGGTTGATGTTTCTGGATTTTTACTCAGCTGGCATACGAATGGGTTTAAGATTGTAACTTTTCGGACTGACCACCTAGGCTATACCCCAGGATTGCTCCTAGTACTACTGTTAGAGACTGGTAATTCTAATAAACTGCACTGAGGCACAAGAATTGTAATATAGTTAGCCTGTATATTAGCATATACAAAAATTCTGCATTGGCCAAAAGAATTCCCTCCATTGGTACTGGAAAACGCTACAATAATGCGTTTCTATATTGTTTGAGATGGAGTCGAAATCTATGCACATACAGGAGCATGTTACATTATAAGTTACTCATTTCCTTTATAGGGCGAAGTTTCATCACCCGAGTCTCGTAAGTGCTCTTCTATAACAGTAACTAGATTACAAAGAAGAAATTTTAATCGATCTTTCAGACTATCTTCGCCCACATATATTTTTATGGTGTGTGAGAACAGGAGACATGTTTAAAGACTCTATAAGAGATTTCTAAGTAATTTATAAATTATACTCGTACTTCATTATATTCATATTCATGTTGAAGGAGTTGTATAATGAGTGATGGATTTAAAAAAAAAATTAGAACAAAATGCAATGGCCTGCACGTGTGGCCTAGCAAAGCTTTTCTTGCCTCATGATGTGCTGCTCAAAAACTTAAGTTTTAAGGTGTAAGAGAAAACGAGATTCCTTAAATTGAATCCTACCTTTCAAAGAGACAGAAGATAATAGGACTTTTGGGAATTATATTAACCTCAGATGTTATTAATATTGGTGTACCTCACGGTTCAATTTCAGATCCACATTCATTGTTGCAATGAACGACTTACCAGTTGTGATTACAGAAGAATTTATAACGTTTGCAGAAACGGTCACAGAAGCTGTTAAAGATGATATTGATATGTGTAGCTCTTTAGATATTATGGAATAATGGTTTCAAGTTAATGGTTTATATTTAAATAATAATAACACTCTTATTTTGATAGGTTTTTGGTTGGATGGTAAAGTTGCTTAGAAATATCATAAATAAGAAGTTAAAAATTATTTTAACAAGTGTAAAAAGCTGTCAAAGAGATTGTTTTTATTGAGAGGACTGAAACAGCTTATTCTAGTAACAAATTCATAATACAGTCTTTTCCATTCACATTCGAATTACAGAATAAATTCATAAATAAATTACAGAAAAAAGCTGTAAGAATTTTGAAAGGTTTTGTTCCATGCGAGCATCTCAAACCTGTTTTTATTATTTTAACTGTGGCTTCACTTTAATAAATAATAGCTTATAATTATGTTGATTGCTATAAATATCATCAGATACCATATAGGATACTACGCCTGTCACACAAATGAACGATGTACGAGCGTGCATGGATTAGAAAGAAGATAAATGGAAATTGGGCTGTGAACTGAGATAAATAATTACGGTGTTCTGAGTAGTGATCAAGTGGAATGAGACATATGAGGAAATTTTGAGTCATCCATTTATTAATAGTGGTGTCCTGAGGCAGGTCTTCCTTGAATTGTGTGTAACTGCCAACCACATCAGTGCTATAAATCATACAAGCTATAACCTACACGTATAGCTTGCTCCAGATGGTTTAATAGATTTTTGTGTAATTCCACGGAAAAGATGGCTTGGCAGGACAGATTCCCTATAGGTTGGAAGAGAAATAAATTTCCTAGCAATCTAAATGGAGTTAGTGAGACAAAAATGTAATCGAATATTTGTTATAAATGATCTTATAAAAGAAAATAAATTATTCTAGTAATTTTATTTAATTATTGCTGGAAAACTTATATGATTTTTCGCTTATCGATAGTGAACTATGTAGTTATTTATTTACGAAAATGTCAATTATTTAAATGCCATCATGTTTAAATCGACTAACAAAAATCCACCAACCTTTGCACAGCGAGTTAGGACATTGAAGAATAAGTTAATTAACTTAAAAAATCAAATAAAATTCAGTATTAATTAATAATTACCACAAATCTGTGCCATATATTAGACATAGCCTACGTTGCTATCCTCTGGATCTATCCTTTCCGTTTGGTAAGATATTCTTTATGGTGACATGTTTACATGAGGTATGAGGAGGAGGATTTCTAAATAAAAACACTTAAATCAGTAGGAGTAGACAGCATCCATGGGCGTCCGCAGATATTTTGCCAACGGGATGGCAAATGAAAAAAATTACTGCTGCCATCGCCATCACTATGCTACTATTGCTAGAATAATACAATCTACATCCTTGATTTATTGCAGCTGGACATATAGTAGTAGTAAGTATTCTGCCTTCCGGCAGGTTTTCAAACTTGGTACGCGAATTTTGTTTTCCAAAACCGTCTATCCTCTGCTTCCTCCTTCAGCATCCAATATTTCCGCTTTTCCCTTAAATCGTCCAACAGCTGAATTCTTCTTCTTCCAAGTCTAGTTGTGCCCTCCAATCTTCCTTCTACGACATCATGTAATAAGCAGTTCCTTCTGAGAATGTGCCCAACCCAATTTGCTTTCCTCTGACGAATTGTGTGTATGATTGACTTCTTCTCACCTACTCTACTCAGAACCTCTTCGTTTGTCACCATGTCCATCCACTTTATATTTTCTATCTGTCTCCAGCACCACATTTCAAAACTTTCTAAATATTTCTTCTCTAATTTCCTCCAAGTCCATGTCTCTGATCCATACAAAGCAATACTCCAAATATAACACTTCACCAGGTTTTTACGTAGCTCTAGGTTCAGACTACTAGTTAGCAGAGTTCTCTTCTTCATAAATGCTTTCTTGGCCATGGCAATTCTTGATCTTATCTCCTTGGTGCAATAGGCATCTTTCGTCAGTACACTTCCTAAGTATTTGAACTGGTTCACGTTCTCTAATTCTTGATTTCCCATGATAATTTGAAGCAGCTCTTCTCTCTTCGATATCCTCATCACCTTCGATTTACCTATGTTGATTTCCATTCCATACTTTTTTCCTGTTTCCACCAGCCTGTCAGTCATTCCTTGCAATGATTGACTACATCAGATTTGTTCTTTTTATTCGTAGTCATATGTCCTATTGCAAGGACATATGACTACGAATAAAAAGAACAAATCTGATGTAGTACACTCACATGACTTTTTTTCCTCTTACAATTTCACAGGTACCAGTACAATTCAAATAAAATCTGATACTTCTTTTACCTTTCCTGCTTTACGATAAAATGTTTGGCTAGAAATTATTTCAATAGCCCAGTCAAGACCCAAAAACACCAAACTTCGAAAATAATTAGGTTAAAGCTGAACTTTTCACCATTGATAGACTACTACTACCAGAGGATAAATATTCTTACATGCTCATATCCAAGGTGTCAGCTGTTACAACGCGTTTTTGTTTGTCATGAGATCAAGGTGGTGAAAAAAAAGCTGCCAATTTTCAGACTACTTCTGTCAACAGTATTTACGGTTGGCAAAATGTAAATATGTAGCATGATATATTTTGAAATCTGTTGACGATTGGAAAAATTATTTTCTGGTCTAGTATATTTCAGTGAGCTCTACCTATTCCCAGAAATGTGTTCTTATTAATTTCTTATGTACTATTAATTTCTTTCAATATTCACTGAAAGTAAGACATCACAAACTATTAAACCTCACCGCACATTTGCTTATTCAAACCTCTGTATAACAAAGATCGATAAAACGATAAACCCGCATATAGCAATATTTATGTTTGGTCCCGGCGAATTTCCTATCTTAATTATGTTAAATGTAACTCACTATAAAGATAAAGCTATTTTAGAAAACCCTTTTTGGTTTGTAATTCCAATAGTCGTTATATTTTCTGTTACTGTACTGAACTGTGCCCGAGCACGAGCTTTTGCTCATTCGGGCACCAGTAATGATTGTATTATGTTTTACGAAAGTAAAATAAAAATAAAAATAATAAATACCCTTTTATAACGATATTTGGAGGTTGAATTGTTACTGCAAATCAGTAGCTTAGCCCTGTGGATGGTAATTGGTATCAGATCAGTATCCTTCCCAGTCACCAATATTGTTTCCTGGGTTCCTGATTCTGTTAGCCTACATTTTTTAGAAATTCCAGAAAAGAAAGGTCCATGATGGGTGGAGAATAGGGCACTCAAGATAAAATTATCCCTTATGTGTGCAAAAAGTAAAAAAAAATACTTTGAGTTAGCTTTTCTTTAACATGTACATTATGTGCAATTAAAACACCATAAGGAGCATCTGTTTTAGTTTTGCCTTAACTATGTGGTGAATTTTCTTATCTTTTTCTTCCCTTTTCCCACAGATAATTAAAATTTGTCAGAAATATGCCGTTAAAAACGTTACAAACTAATAAATTATGCACAAATACTTTATTATCAATTTTATTATCAATAAAATATTATTTATTATCGCAAAACTAATACAATATCCAACAATATGCAAAATGAAACTATACAGTTTCTGTTATTATTTTCATGTTTTTTACACATTTTAACTCTAGCATGTAATAGAATGCATTATTGAAAATATGATTTTTCATAAACTTCCGGTCCTGACTTATTATATTTTAATCACAAAGGAAACCCCTATTAAATACCATTGGAAGTTAATAATTCTGACAAAATATAATCAACCTGTAGCGTTACTGTGACAACTACATGCAATTCGTTACGGTACAAGTAAATTAACATAAACAACATAAAAGTTAAAAGTTATAGTGACATAAAAGTTATACAGTATTAGTATTTTCTACTAAGCAAGCAGAGTAGTAGGGCCTAAGTTAAATTAGTCCGAGATTATTAAATACCGTTATAATATTTTAACATGGATTTCTCCACCCTTACTATGGTTCTTGCTATCTCGTAGTAATTGTGGGACTGAGCTTTTAGTTGTCTCAGCTTTGCGCAAAGCCATTTTCATGGAAGGTATGGTATGGTATGGTTCAGGGGCTGAGCCCTGACGGGCTCGCGTACGGAGGCCACATAGGCGGGCCCATTGTACACCCCCTAGGAAACGAATGATGTGCATGCCCTAAGGCACCCCAGTCAACAGACTCCACCACGAGCCCCCACGGAGCTCCCCTACATCCAACAAGGACCTGGTACCACTCCACGTGCACCATACCCAGGGTCCCTCGTACAAGAGCCCCATAGGCGCGGCACAGCCAGACATGCGCCACTAACCCAGGGTCCCTCTGAGAGCCCCAAAGGCACGGTACACCACCAGCAACTCTTGACCACAAGCAGCGGGGCAGGACGGGGGAGGCCCGCAGCAGAGTCTGCAGCAGGAGCTGGCCCGAAAACCAGTAAAGGGGAACGGGATGATAATGAGGGGGGAAAGGAAGTTGAAGTGGAGAGTGTTGGTGGAATGAATGAAGGGGGAAACGGGAGGATCCCCGAGAAAAACCCCCAAAGGTCACGGCTTTGTCCACCACAAATGACACGCCCGCCAGCCCCGAAATTTGAACTCGGGACCGCTAGCATGCCAGGCCCACGCGCTAAGCATGAGCCACCGTGACGGCTTTCATGGAAGGACTTAAAACCTAAGATTGTGGGAGTGATGACTAGTTCTGTGGTGCTAAGGCAGAACCCGATATGTCAGAAAAATTCGATTTTTTGTTTTCTGTATCAACCTATAGAGATTTTGATTAAGAATGTGATGGCAAAACCCGATATGTTTCTTATTTGTCTATAATAGTTTATTATGAAAAATAATATTCCGATATGTCAATTTCTAAGAAATTGTTTGGTGGCAGAAACCAATATGGTATACATATCGGGCTCTGGCATCCTCCTGCAACACTCTAGTGATGAAAATTTCCGATATGTCTGACATATCGGCTAGTGGCACCTTCTCATTTGTCTATTTCCGGGTGATATCAGTCTGCGTGACTGGAGCTCTGCGCATGAGTAGCGTCTCTCGTTCGTCTGCCTTGTCAACTTCAATTTGGCTTATGTGATTTTTTATCTATTTATTATTAAAATTTTCGTCAAGAGTAGGGCTTCTAGGCTCTTCGAAATGTCTTCAGCCGGTAAGTAGTCACTTAAACACAAGGATGTTGTACAATGAATACAAAAGTGAGCATGAAAATGCTGCTTCTTATGATTTATTCAGAGAGGTATTTAAGAGGTACTGGTTACTCATTTAAGCAGCCACATGTTGATACATGTAAGACATGCGATTCTTACATAATGAAAATTAAAGTAATGATCCAAAAGAAAACAGCCAGTTGATCATCGGTCGTAATCAACACAAGGAAATAGTAGATCTAAGCTACAGAATGAAAGATGTTGATAAAAACAGTGCAAAAGAAGACCCGAAAATAAGGGTTTTAGCGTTTGATTTGCATCAAGTCTTATACCCCTTCTCTGACCACAAACTTTCATTTTATAAACGCCTTCTCTCAACATACATCCTAAGTATCCGAGACTGCACCCCAGATGGAGGTACCACTAGCTGCTACATGTGGCATGAAGCAATCGGAAAGAGAGGATCTGAAGAGACTGCTTCATGCATTTTCAAAAAGCTTTAAACTCTGCCCGAAAATGTAACCCATGTTGTGACTTACTCAGACACATGCGGTGGTCAAAATCGGAATATTAACATGTCTGCCACGTTTTCCTTTTATGTCAATAAGAGCACCCACATAGATTGTGTGGACCAGAAATGTCTGTTACCTGGACACACTCACCTAGAATGTGACGTAGACCATGCTCGTATTGAAAGGGTTAAAAAAACCGAAATAGCGATCATGGTACCCCGAGACTGGTTCCAGTTCGTTCGAACCCTAAGTAGTAATACCTACGCTTGAGCAGGTCCCGCCTTAACCTTGAGCTCCTCCAATCCCAACACCTCCTCAACCCATTTACGCCATCTTGACCATCTTGTCTTTCATATGAAACCATCCCCACCCCTCTATCGACCCCCAATCAAAAGATATGATCAAAATAAGATGAGGCCGGTAAAACAGAGACCCGCATTACACAAAACATTTTTAAAAAATCCTATTTAGGCCCTTTTGGCACCCCCTGGCTCCGCACTGTGCCGATCCCATTCCAACCCTTGTAAGCCCCAAAATAATAAAAATCTCATCCCCCTAAACAAAGTTATAGCAAATATAAGATTTGGTCGGTAAAGCAGAGACCTGCAATACCAACCTTGAAACAATCAAACTAAAAACAATAAATAAAATTATCAACAATAAATAAATGTTATACAAATGAGTTAGGCCCTTATGAATTAATTTTCAACCCCCTAGAGGGGTATTTTAAGAAATAAAAAATAAAAATAATAATTTTAGAATATATTATTAATTTGTATATCTGACAGAGTAGTAACAAAATTAGATAAATAAATGTTATACAAAAAAGAGTTAGGCCCTTATGAATTAATTTTCAACCCCACTAGAGGGGTAGTTCTAAGAAATAAAAATAAATATAACTTTTAAAATCCAGTAGTATAATGTTTAGGTGATAGAATTAAGACCATATGATCACCCGTAACAAGAGGGTGGTTTTCACCCCAACTTCCAATCTAACCCATTTAAAATTGTTTATTCGACATATAAACATCTTACAGATTGATAAGAACTATCTGACATGATTTACACCCCCAAATTATTTAATTTTATGAGGGGGTGGTTTTTTCAAGGTCATCCAAGTTTTTGCAGATATGGACAACTTGAGCCACTGTAAATCGTCTAGAGGGTAGTTTTCACCCCCACAACCAATCTAAGCCTTTAAAAATTCTTTTTTCGGCAAATAAACATCTTACAGAACAATATTAACTATCTGACATGATTTCCACCCCACAATGATTTAATTTTATGAAGGGGTGGTTTTTCAAGGTCACCCATGTTTTTGCAGACATGAATAACTTGAGCCACTGTAATTCGTCTAGAGGGTAGTTTGCACCCCCACGACCAATCCAAGCCATTAAAAATTCATTTTTCGACATATAAACATCTTACAGAGTAATATTAACTATCTGACATGATTTACACCCCTAAATGATTAAATTTTATGAAGGGGTGTTTTTCAAGGTCAACCAAGTTTTTCCACGACTGGACAAATTAAGCCATTATAAATCGTGTAGAGGGTAGTTTTCACCCCCTACTTCCAATCTAACCCATTAAAAATTTATTTTTCAACAATAAAAAAATCATACTGAGTGATATCAACCATCTGACATGATTTAAACTCCCAAAAAGGATTGATTTTATATAAGGGGTCAAACAACTTTTTACACAAATGGACAAATTCACCCATTATAAATCGTCTAGTGGGTGTTTTTTCACCCCCACAACCAATCTAACCTACAAAAAATTTATTTACGATATTAAAAAACGTAGTATGCTATATCAAGAGTCTGCACCCCTGGGTAGTTTGCAAAAATGGACAGTTTAAGCCATTATAAATGGTTTTCTCCCCTAACGAACTTGCTTTGTTACATCAAATGTATGACATGACTGAATAAGTACCACTTTAGTCAAAGTTAAACCCGAGAAAATCCTAAAAATAAATTAATTTATGACAACGAAGTACTAGTCACAGCCCCAAAGATGAACTCTGTTTGGTTGAACTTTTCATAGTACCCCATACCATTGGAGAGTTATATTTTATAGGATAGGATGAGAGGACACAAAATGTCTGCAAACAAAAAAAAAACCATATATAAGAAAGAGTATGTTGGAACCATTAGGACAAACACAACTCTAAAAGCCTTATCAATACAAACTGCTTGTAAAATAACAAAGAAATGGGAAAACACAAATGTAAACCAACGGAATATATAGCACATGTCTTGCAGGGATGAAAAAATTGTTAATTGTGCATAAACGTTTTGAAAAAATTACATAGTAAATCCACAAATCATGATTGAACATGTTCATCGACAGAGGAAATGAAGCTATTTTATACAAAAAGGACACCTATCACTAATCAATATGACAAAGACAATTCCAAAAGCCTTGTCAATTCAAACAAACTGGTTGTAAAATAGGAGAAAACATCTGTAAACAAAGATTATGTTGGAACGTGAAAGCCTCAGGATAGGTGACGTCAGCAAAAATGTGATTAAGCAACTACAACCGACAGAGGAAATTAAGTCATTTATGCATTAAAAATGTACACCCGTATGACAAGTACATCTTAACAAGACATACAAAATTTACAAATTGATAGAATATTTGATTTAATACAAGTATTGTGGAATGTGAGAGCCTCAGGATAGATGTTACGCACAAATATTGATTGAACATATCCAGTAGACAGAGCTTACATAGTTATTTATACAATAAAAACACAAACGAATATGACAATGACACCCTTAACAATTAAAACAATATGGTTGTAAACTAACAAAGAAATAAGAAGTATAGAATATATCTAGATGGAGAGGAAAATAAAGACATTTGCTCATAAAAATTACGGGACAATCTTACAAAGTCCTCTTCAAGACTTGTAGAAAAGTTCAGGATAGTTGAAATCCACAAAACTTGATTCAGCACGTACACCCACATTACAAGGACAACGTAACAAGTCATACAAGCTGTCAAAATTGATAAAATCGGTGATCTAATATAAGTATTGTAGAACATAATCCAATCGACAGAGAAAACAAAATCATTAATTCATTTTAAATACGAATTATTTACCTATTACTAAACAATATGACAGTTGCAACTGTAGAAACCTTAACAACTCAAACAAACGATTGTAAACTATTATAGAAATTCGAAAATTCATCTTTGAACAAAAGGAATGTATAAAACATGTCTAGCTATGGAGGAAACTAAAGTCATTTATGCATTAAGAATACAAAGATTATGACAAGTACATCTTAACAAGACATGTAAACTATCAAAATAGGTAAAATAGGTGATCTAATACATATATTTTGGAACGCGAGAGCCTCAGAAAAGGTTTTTATTAACACATCATGATTTAACATATCCTGTTACCAGAGGAAATGAAATCATTAATTCATTTTAAAAGTAAAATGTTTATCTATTACTAAAGAATATGACAGTGGCAACTCTAAAAAAAAACCTTAACAAACCAAACAAACTGGTTGTAAACTATTAAAAAATTACGGAAATTCATATTTAAACTAAGGGAATGTATAAAGCTTGTGTAGCTATGTAGGGCAATAAAGTCATTTACGCATGAAACAAATTTGAAAAGTGTTCACATATGAAAAAGACATCTCTACAAAGGCTTGTAGACAGGTTCAGAATAGATTACGTCAGCAAAAACATGATTTAACAAGTACAGCCGACAGAGAAAACGTAAGCATTTATGCATTTAAAGGTACATTTATATGTTAATGGCACCTTAAAGACATACAAATTGGCTGTAAACTAACAAAGAAATGTGACAAATCATCTTTAAACAAAAGTATGTATAAAGTATGTCTAGCTGTCGAAGAAAATTAAGTAATTTTTGTATTAAACAATATGAACAGCGTACACATGTGACAAATGCATCCATACAAAGCAATGATTTATTTTAGAGATAGTAATCTAATACAGGCATATTGATACATGAGAGGCTCAGGATAGATGACTGCAAAACAAGTCCGGTCGATAAAGATATGAAATCGTTTATAGGCTATATTAAAAATGTGACAAATGTTTACCTAATACAAAACAATAGTACAAAGACCACTCTAAAAACATAAGGATGTAAAAGAAATTGACTGTAAACTATCTAATAAATAGGAAAAATCAACTGTAAACAAAGATAATATATAGAAAATGTTTAACAGGAGAGGAAAATAATGTTAATTGTGCATAAAAATGAAAATTACCTTAAAAATCCACAAATCATGATTGAACATATCCAATTGACAGAGGAAATGAAGTCATTTATACATTTAAAATGTGATATGTTTACCTAATTCTAAACAACAGTACAAAGGCTACTCCGATAGTCTTAACAATTCAAACAATGTTGATGTAAATTAAAAAAGAAATGGGAAAAAGCATATTAAACAAAGATAATATTTAGAACATGTCTAGATGGAGAGGAAAATAATGTCAATTTTACATAGAAATTTAAAAATTATTAAATAAATTCACAAATCATGATTGAACATATCCAATTGACAGAGGAAATGAAGTCATTTATACATTTAAAATGTTTAATGTTTACCTAATTCTAAACAATAGTACAAAGGCTACTCCAATAGTCTTAACAATTCAAACAATGTGGATGTAAATTACAAAGAAGTAGGAAAAAGCATATTAAAGAAAGATAAAATTTAGAACATGTCTAGCTAGAAAAGAAAATAAGGTCAAGTTATGCATAAAAATTGAAAAAAAATATGAAATAAATCCCCAACTTATGATTGAACATAACGTCAGCAAAATAATATGACAATGCCCACCTCAAAAAGACACAAGTTGATTGTAAAATATCAAACAGACAAATAAAAAATGGTAATGTATATTTGCTATATTAGGCGTTTGATATAAACTGGAACATGATTAGTTGGTAGCCAAGGATGGTGTAAGGTTACAAGAATGTAAACGTAAACATGAATATGAACGTAAACGTGAATGTGAACGTAAACGTTAACGTGATCGTCAACGTCAACGTAAACGTAATCGTAAACGTAAACGTGAATGTGAACGTAAATGCCAACATGAACGTGAACGGATACCTTTAAATTGTGAAATATTTACCTATTACTAAACAATACAACAGAGGCAACTCTAATAGTCTTAAGAATTCAAACAATGTGGATGCAAATTAACAAAGAAATAGGGAAAATCATCTGTAAACAAAGGATGTAAATAGAATATGTCTAACTAGAGAGGCAAATAATATCAGTTGTGCACAAAAAATAAAAATTACGTAAAAATCCACAATTCGTGATAGAACAAACCCAATTGACAGAGGAAAAGAAGTCATTTATGCATTAAAAATGTGAAATGAATACCTATTACTAAAGAATAGGACTAACGCAACCCTAAAAGTTTTATCAATTTAAATAATGTGACCGCTAATTAACAAAAGAAATAGAAAAACACAACTAAAAATAAACGGAATATATAGAACCTGTCTAGCAGGAGATGCAAATATTATCAATTGTGCATTGAAATGATGAAAAATTACTAAATTAATCCACAAATCCTTATTGAACATGTCCATCGACAGAGGAATTGAAGCCATACATGATTATGAAAAGTACACCTTTCACTAAACAAAATGACATAGGCTATTCCAAAAGACTTATCAATTCAAACAATCTTGTTGTCAACTATAAAGAGATCATTTAGAACATGTCTAGGTATAGAGAAAAATAATGTCAATTGTGCATAAAAATTGAAAAAAAAAGCGAAATAAATCTATAACTTATGATTGAACTTCAACGCCTGCCAGGAAATAAAGAATTTGATACATTTAATTTGTGAAATTTTTACTTATTACTAAACAATACAACAGGGGCGACTATAATAGTCTGAACAATTCAAACAATGTGGATATAAATTAGCAAAGAAATAGGGAAAATCATCTGTAAACAAAGGAAGTATATAGAATAAGTTTAGTCAGAGAGGAAAATAATGTCAGTTGTGCATAAAAAATGATAATCACGTAAAAAATGCACAAATCATGACTGAACACGTCCAATTGACAGAGGAAATGATGTAATTTATACAATTAAAATGTGAAATGTTTGCGTATTACTAAACAATAGGACACACGCAACTCTAGAAGCCTTAAAAATTCAAACAGTCAGGCTGCAAACAAAGGGAATATACAGAACGTGTCTAGCAGGAGATGAAAATATTATCAGTTGAGCTAAAAAAATGTAGAAAAATTACTAAATTAATCCACAAATCATGATTGAATATGTCCTACGGCAGAGGAAATGAGGTGATTTATACATTTAAAATTACAAATAGTACACCTCTCACTAAACAAAATGATATAGGCCATTCCAAAAGCCTTATCAATGCCAACAATCTTGTCAACTGTCAAAATAAGATTTAGATAGGTAAAACAGAGACCTGCATTAACATGAATTGAAATAAATAAACGGAATATTGATAACAAAGATCTCTCCATTAATCCTCATCCTCAAAAGGTTTTCCATAGTTCATTGCTAGTGTGTAGCGCTATATTTTAGGAGAGAGAGAGAAGGTGCTAATGTCATATGGCTTCTAGAGTTGCGTGTGTCCTATTGTTTAGTAATACGCAAACATTTCACATTTTAATTGTATAAATTACATCATTTCCTCTGTCAATTGGACGTGTTCAGTCATGATTTGTGCATTTTTTACGTGATTATCATTTTTTATGCACAACTGACATTATTTTCCTCTCTGACTAAACTTATTCTATATACTTCCTTTGTTTACAGATGATTTTCCCTATTTCTTTGCTAATTTATATCCACATTGTTTGAATTGTTCAGACTATTATAGTCGCCCCTGTTGTATTGTTTAGTAATAAGTAAAAATTTCACAAATTAAATGTATCAAATTCTTTATTTCCTGGCAGGCGTTGAAGTTCAATCATAAGTTATAGATTTATTTCGCTTTTTTTTTCAATTTTTATGCACAATTGACATTATTTTTCTCTATACCTAGACATGTTCTAAATGATCTCTTTATAGTTGACAACAAGATTGTTTGAATTGATAAGTCTTTTGGAATAGCCTATGTCATTTTGTTTAGTGAAAGGTGTACTTTTCATAATCATGTATGGCTTCAATTCCTCTGTCGATGGACATGTTCAATAAGGATTTGTGGATTAATTTAGTAATTTTTCATCATTTCAATGCACAATTGATAATATTTGCATCTCCTGCTAGACAGGTTCTATATATTCCGTTTATTTTTAGTTGTGTTTTTCTATTTCCTTTGTTAATTAGCGGTCACATTATTTAAATTGATAAAACTTTTAGGGTTGCGTTAGTCCTATTCTTTAGTAATAGGTATTCATTTCACATTTTTAATGCATAAATGACTTCTTTTCCTCTGTCAATTGGGTTTGTTCTATCACGAATTGTGGATTTTTACGTAATTTTTATTTTTTGTGCACAACTGATATTATTTGCCTCTCTAGTTAGACATATTCTATTTACATCCTTTGTTTACAGATGATTTTCCCTATTTCTTTGTTAATTTGCATCCACATTGTTTGAATTCTTAAGACTATTAGAGTTGCCTCTGTTGTATTGTTTAGTAATAGGTAAATATTTCACAATTTAAAGGTATCCGTTCACGTTCATGTTTGCATTTACGTTCACATTCACGTTTACGTTTACGATTACGTTTACGTTGACGTTGACGATCACGTTAACGTTTACGTTCACATTCACGTTTACGTTCATATTCATGTTTACGTTTACATTCTTGTAACCTTACACCATCCTTGGCTACCAACTAATCATGTTCCAGTTTATATCAAACGCCTAATATAGCAAATATACATTACCATTTTTTATTTGTCTGTTTGATATTTTACAATCAACTTGTGTCTTTTTGAGGTGGGCATTGTCATATTATTTTGCTGACGTTATGTTCAATCATAAGTTGGGGATTTATTTCATATTTTTTTTCAATTTTTATGCATAACTTGACCTTATTTTCTTTTCTAGCTAGACATGTTCTAAATTTTATCTTTCTTTAATATGCTTTTTCCTACTTCTTTGTAATTTACATCCACATTGTTTGAATTGTTAAGACTATTGGAGTAGCCTTTGTACTATTGTTTAGAATTAGGTAAACATTAAACATTTTAAATGTATAAATGACTTCATTTCCTCTGTCAATTGGATATGTTCAATCATGATTTGTGAATTTATTTAATAATTTTTAAATTTCTATGTAAAATTGACATTATTTTCCTCTCCATCTAGACATGTTCTAAATATTATCTTTGTTTAATATGCTTTTTCCCATTTCTTTTTTAATTTACATCAACATTGTTTGAATTGTTAAGACTATCGGAGTAGCCTTTGTACTGTTGTTTAGAATTAGGTAAACATATCACATTTTAAATGTATAAATGACTTCATTTCCTCTGTCAATTGGATATGTTCAATCATGATTTGTGGATTTTTAAGGTAATTTTCATTTTTATGCACAATTAACATTATTTTCCTCTCCTGTTAAACATTTTCTATATATTATCTTTGTTTACAGTTGATTTTTCCTATTTATTAGATAGTTTACGGTCAATTTCTTTTACATCCTTATGTTTTAGAGTGGTCTTTGTACTATTGTTTTGTATTAGGTAAACATTTGTCACATTTTTAATATAGCCTATAAACGATTTCATATCTTTATCGACCGGACTTGTTTTGCAGTCATCTATCCTGAGCCTCTCATGTATCAATATGCCTGTATTAGATTACTATCTCTAAAATAAATCATTGCTTTGTATGGATGCATTTGTCACATGTGTACGCTGTTCATATTGTTTAATACAAAAATTACTTAATTTTCTTCGACAGCTAGACATACTTTATACATACTTTTGTTTAAAGATGATTTGTCACATTTCTTTGTTAGTTTACAGCCAATTTGTATGTCTTTAAGGTGCCATTAACATATAAATGTACCTTTAAATGCATAAATGCTTACGTTTTCTCTGTCGGCTGTACTTGTTAAATCATGTTTTTGCTGACGTAATCTATTCTGAACCTGTCTACAAGCCTTTGTAGAGATGTCTTTTTCATATGTGAACACTTTTCAAATTTGTTTCATGCGTAAATGACTTTATTGCCCTACATAGCTACACAAGCTTTATACATTCCCTTAGTTTAAATATGAATTTTCGTAATTTTTTAATAGTTTACAACCAGTTTGTTTGGTTTGTTAAGGTTTTTTTTAGAGTTGCCACTGTCATATTCTTTAGTAATAGATAAACATTTTACTTTTAAAATGAATTAATGATTTCATTTCCTCTGGTAACAGGATATGTTAAATCATGATGTGTTAATAAAAACCTTTTCTGAGGCTCTCGCGTTCCAAAATATTTGTATCAGATCACCTATTTTACCTATTTTGATAGTTTACATGTCTTGTTAAGATGTACTTGTCATAATCTTTGTATTCTTAATGCATAAATGACTTTAGTTTCCTCCATAGCTAGACACGTTTTATACATTCCTTTTGTTCAAAGATGAATTTTCGAATTTCTATAATAGTTTACAATCGTTTGTTTGAGTTGTTAAGGTTTCTACAGTTGCAACTGTCATATTGTTTAGTAATAGGTAAATAATTCGTATTTAAAATGAATTAATGATTTTGTTTTCTCTGTCGATTGGATTATGTTCTACAATACTTATATTAGATCACCGATTTTATCAATTTTGACAGCTTGTATGACTTGTTACGTTGTCCTTGTAATGTGGGTGTACGTGCTGAATCAAGTTTTGTGGATTTCAACTATCCTGAACTTTTCTACAAGTCTTGAAGAGGACTTTGTAAGATTGTCCCGTAATTTTTATGAGCAAATGTCTTTATTTTCCTCTCCATCTAGATATATTCTATACTTCTTATTTCTTTGTTAGTTTACAACCATATTGTTTTAATTGTTAAGGGTGTCATTGTCATATTCGTTTGTGTTTTTATTGTATAAATAACTATATAAGCTCTGTCTACTGGATATGTTCAATCAATATTTGTGCGTAACATCTATCCTGAGGCTCTCACATTCCACAATACTTGTATTAAATCAAATATTCTATCAATTTGTAAATTTTGTATGTCTTGTTAAGAAGTACTTGTCATACGGGTGTACATTTTTAATGCATAAATGACTTAATTTCCTCTGTCGGTTGTAGTTGCTTAATCATATTTTTGCTGACGTCACCTATCCTGAGGCTTTCACCTTCCAACATAATCTTTGTTTACAGATGTTTTCTCCTATTTTACAACCAGTTTGTTTGAATTGACAAGGCTTTTGGAATTGTCTTTGTCATATTGATTAGTGATAGGTGTCCTTTTTGTATAAAATAGCTTCATTTCCTCTGTCGATGAACATGTTCAATCATGATTTGTGGATTTACTATGTAATTTTTTCAAAACGTTTATGCACAATTAACAATTTTTTCATCCCTGCAAGACATGTGCTATATATTCCGTTGGTTTACATTTGTGTTTTCCCATTTCTTTGTTATTTTACAAGCAGTTTGTATTGATAAGGCTTTTAGAGTTGTGTTTGTCCTAATGGTTCCAACATACTCTTTCTTATATATGGTTTTTTTTTTGTTTGCAGACATTTTGTGTCTTCTCATCCTATCCTATAAAATATAACTCTCCAATGGTATGGGGTACTATGAAAAGTTCAACCAAACAGAGTTCATCTTTAGGGCTGTGACTAGTACTTCGTTGTCATAAATTAATTTATTTTTAGGATTTTCTCGGGTTTAACTTTGACTAAAGCTTTCATGAACCACAGATTACTGTCTCTGTTGGACATTACATGAGAATATTACAGGAGAATGTCAACTGTCAACTGTACAATAACAGTGGGAGGCCGGTCACAAAAATCACTAATTAGTGTGCCTCACAGTACTGCTTATGACATAACTTGTCTGTCTGTGAGGTAGACCATTAGGGCAATCAGTCATAGGAGAGAGGTTCCATCCGGCGCTGTGAATTGAACTCCGGCTTAGCTCAGTTGGTAGAGCATTGGCGCGAATAGCCAAAGGTCCTGGGTTCAAGTCCCAGTGTCGGAGGAATTTCTCTCCTGTAATATTCTCATAGAACGATATGTTTTCAGTTTGTTCACTGGCAGTTTGTGGCGTTTTAATCACTGCACGTTTGATACCTTACGTGTTAAGTAACAAGCTGACTGTTTTTTTTTCAGATAAAATTACATCCTTATGTAACTCAGCAAGCATATTACAAGATAAACGATCGTGAATGAGCTGTATCCGAAGAATTGCTAAACGTTATTGGTCAAAATCAAATACGCGGTGTATGAATGTAATAGCCATCATAATGTAGGTCATTGTCTTAAACTAGGACAAAGTCGGTACTTTTCAATAAAAAAGGACACTTTGCATCCAAAGATACATAAAATTCCGGGACAACTTTTAAAGAAAGACTGTCCATAGTAAATGGGGACGAATTTTCACCTTATACCAATATTACTAGTAAAAATTATGGTAATATTAAAACTAGTAACAAAAGTATTAATAATTTCGTACGGTAAAAGCTAAGCTGGTCCACCACTTTGACTTAGAGGATGCATTCGCTTTCCTGATGCAGCGGGCCCGGGTTCGATTTCTTGTCGGAACAAGGTGGGGGTTTTCCGAAATTTTTCCTCACATCTGAGACGAATATCGGAAAACTTCAGGCCCTCTTACTCCTCGGATATCATCTGGCTGCCATTATCACCTTGATCTCTCCTCGCCTTGTTCAGAATGAGTATGTGACTAGTGTGTATCGTCCTATATGTTTGTGTTGTCTCGGAGGTGACCCCGGCATTGGGCTGATCACTCACCCATGGAGGTGCTTCTCGTTCTTGTCTCGTTCTTGTCTCGAAATAATATTATGTGATCCACAGAAGCTTTCTCCTTCGATGGGTTGTTGTGCAGTAAGAGCGGCGTGGGCCGCGTAAATGCATCTACAAGGGGGATGTATACTCAGAGAAAGAAGAACAGGAATAACTAAGTTGTCTATCTTCTATAGTAAATCAGAAATAAGCAAAACCATATATACATTGAAAAGAATGTCAACCTTGGTGGAACAGTCTCTAAGGCACTGGCTTGTTGTTTCCAAGTGCACGAAGTCCATCCCACTCCAGATCTGCAGAATTCATTTATTCCTGAATGTGAGAGTCCCAGGTCTGTAGACTTGCATGCATGTAAAATAAGTCCTATTGAACAAAATTCCGGCACACCGATGACAAGTCTGCAGCAGTAAACAGCCGTCGTTATATAACCAAAACTCACGAATTGATAGGAAGCTAAAGAAGGAGCTGTAGAAAATACCACAACATTTCTTTAATTCAATCTAAGTATTGTTTGCCTTAATAGTTATTTATGATATTGATAGCTATATTGTCTTCATTCCTGTAACAAAACGTTTAACACCAGAATAATGAGTAATGCTATGTTTTCCATTAAATTTCCTTAGTGAAAACTTGAAGTTCTACAGAACGAAATCTTTTTCCCTCTTTGCTTAACGAATCTGGTCAGCCAATGAAATAAAATGTTTCAAATGATATAACTGTTTACCAATCCGATTTGAGCAACAAGAGCTTATGGTTTAATTAAGAAGCATATAGACACTTCGCCTTGAACATCGCTAGACGTCGGACACGGGAGCAAGCCGCCCCGTTATTTAGCCCTACAACATTATGTAGATTCTGCAGTTCATAATGTATATTAATATTGCGTAAATATCAAGTAGTTCTGACCTTCACGATGTCACAAAATTGATTGATTTTTATATAAATTTGTACTAGCGAACAATTTCGATAATTAGGAAAATTTTTAATTGGCGATTATACCCGACCCAACAGTCTCAATGGAAATGAAAATTCCAGATCTGAGTACTTGCTGTGATATTTTTAAACGTTTATAAACATATAAACATAATAACTCTCGTCCGTGAGTATTACATCAGTGTGAATTGCCCAGATTAGAAATAAAATACTAGAAATCGAGCAAAAGTATTTCAATGCTGCGTACTGAGTAGATGTAACCATTTTTTTCTCTTGCTATTTATGTGGAAATGATCAGCACAAATTAGAATGTGATTTGGTTCATGTTCCTGAATATGAGTGTAATAATTATTCTTTTCTTTGTGTGTGTGTTTTTTTTTCACGTGGAATATTTGCTTGTAGAAACTAAGTAGAAAGTAATTCCCGCAACAAAAAATAAATATACCGGTAGAATAAAAATATGAAAACCTTTAACATAGAATGTATACTTATTTTCAATTATAATAAAATAAATTAATATAGCGTGATAGATATACATAATCATGAGGTTAAAAATTCTAGGTTTTCTTGGAAATTTTGTTTTGGAATTGATGGTATTTATTTTAATAAAATTGTATGATTATTTTAAGGTGGTGTGATTGTTATGTTACTATTGCTTTAGTGGAGTAAAAAAAAATGTATAAATAATAAATGTATTACCATTTACTGAGATTTAAAATTTACTATGTAGAGGAACATTCCTTTTGGATAGTTTGTGTAATGATTACTATTACGGGAACCGTGCGGGTTGTCATGCTAACATCTACCCTCAAATTTTGCTTATCGATAGGTCTTCATTACAGACAGAGACATTGAAAAATTAGCTGCTCATACGAACTTTTAGTGGGTGAAAATTAATACAAAATCTTGCAAATTCGAAATATTGAGTAGCCTCACACAGTTTTCGGCGGGAGAGGATAGCGGCTTGACCCTTCCCTAGTCCTTATCCAGCGCGCCAAGCGTCGGATGTCACAGCCGCTTCCCAGTAACTGGTATCTGTTCAAGTGTTTAGGATTAGTAAAGTGAATCTCGTGTGCTATTTAAATTGGTAAAATGATATTTAATTTTACTTTGACCTATATTGGCGAGCAAAGTACGTAGTATGTTAGTGCGAGTTCTTAACACCTAAAGAGTTTGGTATAGACAATAAATGTCAAAATTGGTAACAGGTTGATTGAAGCGCTAATGTTGTGGTTCTCCGTGCATGGCGAGTTGACTGAAGTGCCACACGAGTCCTAATGAACCGTTTCCGGTAGAAAATTACAGACTACAGAATTTAAACATGAAATTATACTGTTTTATCTTCTGATTTAACACTATTACACAATCTAGTGTTATTAATGGCCACCGGCGTGATCTTGTGGTTTGCGCCGCTGATTACAGATCCGTCGGGTTCGATCCCCGGTACCGCCGGTGAGGTAGGGAGGCCTGGTAGGAGTTCACAGCCTCGTGATTCAAACTGAGGAGCTACTTGATAGAGAAGTAGCGGCTCCGGTCATGGAAACCACAATTAAGGGCCGTGGGTGTCGGCATGCTGACCACATGCCCCCCAATCCTGCCATCTGCCTACGGGAGATGACGCAGCGGTCGGGTGGTAGGCCAAGTCCCTCCAGGGATGTAGCGCCACGGAGTACGGAGTAATATAAAATGTATAATTGTGCTAAGTATAGTAATACAATAATGAAAATAAAACATTTATTAAACAAAATAAATCAATTTAATATATAACTTTAATTATTACAAGAAAACATGGTGCCTCAATAACATAAAACTGAAATTAAACAATAAATTAGAGCTTCTGTGCATGTGCGACCTCAAAATCGTGAAACGAAATACTTTTGCGTAAACATTTCAAAAAGTGCAATCTATAAAAGTACGGAATGGAGTTTTACGAGAGACAATGAGCTGTTTCAGACGTAGAAAACTGTGTACTGTTGAATGGCAAATAAAATATGCTTCAAAAGAGAACTTCAATGTATAGGGGGATTGTAGCAGCAGCAGTAGTAGTAGTAGTAGTAGTAGTAGTAGTAGTAGTAGTAGTAGTAGTAGTAGTAGCAGTGGCGACTCTTGGTTTTTTAGTTGTGTAGGATGGTGTGGAGAGAGCTAATTAACCCATTCACTGCTATTGACGTACATATGCGTCGCCGTAAAAAATGCATAAAGGCTGAGATGTAAATTTAATACAATAATGCTTTATCGTAAAGTATGAAAATATTTAACCATGTATGAAAACTGTCGTTTGCGGAAATCAGCTATTCCGCTATAATTTTAGCTATTCCGCTATATAATAGTTGATATCAAACTTGATATTGCTCCAAGAATACTTATATTGAAATATAAACAGTACTGTAAAGTTAATTAATAACTAGGCCTATAATATATACCAAGAAAAGAAATAAATAAATATTAATAAAAATATGATCACTCCCCTCTTAGAAAACAAGCTATCGAACGTGAGGAAGGACTGTACTGTAAGACGTCCTCAACTTCCTCCATATGAAACTGGCTTCTCACCGCCTTTTCCCTTCCCCCTTCTCTTGCCAGAGCTTTAACAACGGCATGGATACACTGAGGACATCCTCTCAAATACCAACCTGCTCAAAACAGAACCGCTAACTTCCTTCCCGAGTGCTCTACAAAAACGCTGTTTTGTCATTTTATTGTTTTAATTTTGACAATGAATGCTAGTAAACATTTATGTAGATGAATTATGAAGTGTAGGATGATCCTCACATCCTATATGGAATAATCGCCATTGAGTAGTAGTAATAGTAGTAATAAAATAATAACGTGGTCTAAAGAGAGACAGTAAAAGAATGAAAGAGATATGGGCATAAAAGGAAGGCAAATACACACTTCTAAGTACTTTGCGTAGTCCTAATGGACTTATACTACAGTACCTATATTATGTGTCATTAAGGTCTTTTAACAGTGTTTTTAACTTGTTCGTTGATTAGAATAAATAAATATGTTAGCTTCTTTCACTACCTCACACCACGCTGTCACATATGTTCCCACTTCCCAGCCAGAGGTGTACATATTCTGATTTTAGCTTGCCTGTCCCTTTGAAATTCTGCAACCAGTCACAGCGTTTAACTTGCTTGACTTGAAAGCAAGCCAGATTACAACGATGATAAGAAATGCTGTCGCTATGAGTCACAAGCTCTTCATAACCTGATGGGTTGCACAGGACCTAAGGAAACTGCAAGGCCTGGCGGAAAGAATATGAAACTGGGTATAGCAGTGCACTGGTAAGTCGTGCAGCTACGTAGTTGAGGAACTTCAGATGTGTTTAGAGAATTTTACCCTGAAGGAAGTCGAGGAGAAACCAAAATGTGGACAGTTTGAATTATCAATGAACAAAGGTAGTACTAGTCCTGCATGGGAAAAATTTTCAAACATTTTCGAGAAAACATAAAATCATTAATAACAATAACAAAAATCCCTTTAGGCAAGCCTACAAGCTGAGGTAGATTTCGAAGTGCTTTTGTTTTAATTTACTGTCGCTGCGTAGCATTCTTCTTCTTTAGCCTTGGCATGACAAACCCGCAATAATAACTGCAAAACAGAGGAAAGAGAACTTTTTCAAACATTCAAATCTCGTCTTATATGAGAACTATCAAGAAACTAGTTATTGATTTGTAGAGTACTCATCAAGAGCTTTTCAACGATACCCCACAAGACGTAGTTTCGAAAATTTCGAATTTCCATCCCCATATCCCCACCCCCACTCGTACTCCCAAAACCCCCGAATCGTTGGTGTCACTGTGAACTCCATAAGGAGTACTCTAATTTATTCAATCAAAGTTTCCCTCTATACTTCATAGGGGCCGAGATATAAATGCTTTAAAATTTCAACCCCCTCCCCCGACCACCCTCTTGCGCCAATTTTGCTCATTAACGAACTTGTCTGAACTATTGGGCCTAGAAATAACATAATAAAATTTGATTCAAATATCTTGAAAATTACGGCCGCTAGCGTGTAAAGATATATATATGTATATATATATATATATATATATATATATATATAAAAATATATATACATATACATATACATATACTGTATATAAATATAAATATCTCAATTTTTTTAACAGGCGGTGGTTTCGTACTTAGGGAGGCATGAAACGTAAAGATATGAACGAATTTTTTGAAAGTCATTAGGTAGATTAGATTTTTCTTCGAAATCTACCTAATAATAAAAATAATAATTGTGTTAAGACGCTAAAAGGATTTTAATACTTTATCCACCTTTTATTTATCTGCATGGTGAATTTCTTCTACCAGCATGTAGAAAAGCAAGAAAGTATTACCTACACTAGCAACTACAGTTGTTTAGCTGATAGGAATGTCGCAAGCTTATTCTGGCTTGCCTAGGCTGGGTTTTTACCTGACCCATCAAGTTTAAAGAAACCTGCCTGCTTCCTAGCTATGACGCTGGCAACTTGCTTGCCTGGCGTTCAAGCGGGTATGGGCAAGCTAAAATCGAGATTTGTACACCTCTATTCCCAGCATGCGGGCTGATCAAGCGAGCTCTACCAGTGCCCGCCGTTGTTCGTTTATGGAACAATACAAACACGTTTTCACCCACTTACAGTTTGTATGAGCAACTAATTTTTTGCATGTGTCCATCTGTAACGAAGACCAATCGATATTCAAAATTTGAGGGTAGGTTTCGGCAAGACAACCCGTATGGGTTTCTCTTCAGACCATGCAGTCGGCACATTGATCTTGGTACATGAGAACGTTCTCCCATATTAAAATCGAATTAAGGCATGAAATGTTAGACCATAAGGTTGCGATGGTAAAATCAGGTAGTCAGATTCAGATTCTCGGCGCCGACTATCTGATTCCGAGCGGCAGATAGGATGTGGCCATTATGCAAGCAGTTTCAGCGCAGAGCTGCCACCAAAACAGATCAGTGTATAAAAAAATAGCATGGAACTTACAAGAGAACAGGCTGCACCTAATTATAATCCTTGCACCTAGGGACACATTTTAACATTGATCCTTTTAGTAAAAATTAAAACTGTATGGCTAAGGATATAGGGCTGGACCGCAAATTTTCATTGCACTTACCATCAAGCTTCATTTCTGAATCAATCTTTCTCCAACAGGCATCGACGATGTTCCTATTGGAATAACCTTTAATGCGCTTATCCCATATAGGAGGATTAAGTTGAACTTTTGATATAAAATCCTCGATATCCATCGTAATAGAATGAAAAACTCTCAACACATGAGCGAAAATCAACAGTCCGAGCGGCAGGTTGTCTGAAACCAGAATGAAGAAATCATTCCGGTAAAAATCGGAGTCAGATCGCCAGTACGCAGAAAGTCTGCGCGCAGGTGCATTATGCCCAGTCCCGTTTAGCAACAAAGGAATTTACGCACGCCGACTCAGCACCGAACGGCACCGACTGTCTGACTCAGAAAACCAGCGTGCATCTTGTACGTATCTAAAGCTATGGTTTGTCTACGGCGTTCATCGCCAGCGATCACCGCCGGCGGTCATCGCTGCCTGTTGTTCTCCATGTAAATCAATGCACCCGGTTTGTCTACGACGTTGAACGCCGGCGATGACCACCGGGGTCGGCGGTGATCGCCGGTAGTTGCTTCTGAGGCAAATTCAGGGCGATGAACGCCGCAGATTATCATGTATATAGTAGGTCATGAAAAGCAGAAGACAGCCATTTTGCACAAAGTACTGTCAATTTTCCCAAGTTGCAGACGAAATGTTATAGATTTCGTGTCTAAACACAAATTACCCTATATGACATGAGCTTAAAGGACCATAAAGATAGCTACATAAAAGAAAATGTGTGGCAAATGGTAGATAAATTGTTAGAAAACACTGTTATCTGTAATTAAAAGTTATGTAACATAGGCCTACAGTAAAAATTACTAGTTCATTTATTAGTAAAAATATTTTCGATATATTTTTACCGGTTTTATTATTTTATTATTCATTGAACCATTTAATATTTAGTTCAATAAAAGTGACTTTCCTTTGTTCCTGTCAGCGTTTTATCTTGAGTGAGTATATAATATTATAGGCTATGTTGAGGTTATGAATGCTAACAAATTTCCAAATTCCATGTCCCCCCACCACATCGAGCTGTTTGACATGGCCAACTACAACTGTGGATAGCAACAGTATCATGGACGATGAACGCCGGTAAACAAACCACCCCTACGACGATGATCGCTGACCCCGGCGATGAACGCCGTAGACAAACCATAGATTTAAGCTACAATTGACTCAGGGGAGACTCGGGACGTGTCATGTATCTCCGAGGCATACGAGCTAATATTCGTATTAACTTCTTAAGCGAAACAAGTAGGCGATCCATAGTGGTTCGTATTCCACATAAGACTGTAGGTTCTGGCTGAGGTCTGCAATTGCCACGGGGAACGGGGTAGCCCTACCCTCCATAACTGTGAACAGGTAATAACAATGGAACAAAATTGTGATTGGGAAAAAGATTCAACAGAAAAAGGAAAGTGACCTTCAAGTACTGCAAGCAGTACTTATTACGGAATATTCTTCCGGTATTGTTCCCACAACAAGAAGAGACAGAAGTGAAGCTCTCTGCTGTGTCGTCAGAGATGCTGAAACTTGATGTTAGCTTTATTTCTCTACGATGGCTTGGCATAAGAATAAAACTTGCTCTAGATGTCTGCATTCGTAAACCTACTGTAGGTCTATTATATTATATACGAGGCTGTTAAAAATTCAATTTCCTGTGGATTATGAAGGAAATCAATAGCTCCATGACAGCACGACTTGGTGTGCATTCAACGAAACGAAATATTTCAATTCTTATTTCCACCTTTATGTCGTACTTCCTCTAGGGATACTAGACTAAAGCTAAATAAAATGACCATAACTATATCACGTCTGCCAAGATTGCTAAAACATAGATTTTGAGTTCCCATTTCACGGCCAACCTGATGCAGCCTAATTTATGTATGAGTACGGCAGTGCAAGAAAACACCCTTATATCGGCCTGTAGTGTACTCTTTTCTAAACTATATTGTGAAAAGTGCTCAGGTGCTCCTGGTTTGTATCTAAAATGTAAAAAGGAAAAGAAAAATACTTCACTAAATTATAAATTCACTTTTATTTAATTACTTATTTATATTTACAGATTACTAAAGAAGCTGATAATTCACCATCCATGTACGAAATAACATTAAATATTGTAGTGTGCAGGATATGCCCATTCATACCCTTATCATTCTCCTTTCTGAACAAAAATATTGAAATGATTTAAAGCAGTAGAAGTAAAGAACAGTTGGAAATGCGCGTGGTAATCCACATCGCCACATAGCTTACAGGCTGCTCACTCACTCAAAGAGTAGCCTAAGTTTAACTTATCATTAAATTTATCATTCACATACCGTCATTAGTAATAATTTTTGAGTTGCCGCAAACGTCACAGCGAGCGTTACACCCCTTTCCTTCAGTAACCTTGCCGTAATAGTAGAAAGGAGTGAACCGTGATTCAGAAGGAAACACTGAATCACCGCATTCGATAATTGAGAAGACTTTCGATTTACAGAAGTTTCGATTCAATTCTTGAACCGAATCATGGCTTTTACAATTGACTCATAAAGAAATCTATTCATTTCATGGTCGACTCGTTTACGATTCGCCTCTCGCTGACGATTGTGAAGACTGTTGTAAAAATAAGAAATGGTTTCTATTCTGTATTGTGGAGTAAAGTTAAATTAATTTACGTTCAAAGAAAATAAGTTAGATCGTTTGTAGAGAAACTTGGTAAAGACACTTACTGTTGTAATAGCCTAAAGGCTAAGGAGGAAGTGGACATAAAAAAAGTAATATTCGCACACCCGAATGAATAGTTCTAGTTACGCCTCTGGTTACCTTTATTGTTTCCATAGCTAGTTGTAATCACACCTGGAAGCGTTTAATTTGCTTTTAATTCTGCTTAGTAAATATTTAGAGCAGTTTTATAAATCGTATTTTCGCAATACATAATCATAAACAATTTTATAGGGTGGTGTAATTACCTGTTCGAAGGGCTCTCATCAAGTCAAATTGCGAATGAACTGCTTTTCCTAATCAGCACTAACGGAAAAATGGATATTAAAGAACATCATATGGCTACAGGTTTGAATTTCTTTAAATCAACTCGTAAATTTTAGATTGGACAAATCCCGTAACAGTCATAATATTTAAGGTATTAAGTTTTACAGAAAGTCCACCGCTGTGGCTCAGGGGATGCGTCGATCCTCTCACGCACCGGGCCCGGGTTCGATTCCTGGTCGGGACATTTACCTGGGTGAGGTTTTTTCCGTTTTTTTCCGGGGTTTTTCCTCACCTATGAGACAAATGTCGGGTAACTTTAGACCCTTGTGGTCCCCGGATATCATCTGGCCGTCATTATCATCTTCATCCCATCCTCGCCTTGTTTGGAATGAATGGTGTGTCTCGTGTGTTCGTGTCCTGTGTGTTCATGTTGTCTCGGAGGTGGCCCCGGCATTGGGCTGATCACTCATCCGGGGAGGCCCTCCATGTCCTTGTCTGGTCAAAAAAGTATGTATGTGATCCAAAGATAATCCCCCTCCCGACAGGTCGCGGCCCTGTAAGGCCCGGGCGGCTTGGGTCGCTTAAATCCTAAAAGGGAGAGGTAAACTCAGAAATAGAAAGAAAAAAAGAAAATAAAGTTTTACAGAAAATTGCCTCAAGAAATTAGAAAAGTCAGGAATTTAGAATTTTAAAGCATAGGACTGAGTCAACTTTTGCAAGAACTTTTATACTGGCAAAGAATATCTTAAAATTAATTTTTGGTTTGACCAAACTTTTATGTATCATGATACTCATTTTAGAAAGTGTTTTTTCACTTCGACATCGGTGTGGTGTCAATTATTATCGAACACATAATGACCTTGAGACCTTGAGAGTAGGAGCTGAAAACTACGTAACAAATAGCTTGTACTCGTATTTAAAATTACGATAAATCAATTCCGTTCGTCTTGATTTTAATATCATGAATTCAATTCGTCTTGCAAGAATCCATTGATTTCAAGAAAGCAAACATAAGGTAGCTTCGATTTTATCGACGCCATGACCTGCCATCTCTCGTAGAAGACAAGAACTACGGCAACCAGCTTACGCGAATGGCATGGTGGGCTCGTTGCCATTTATTTGAGTGAATCAAAAATCTCAAAATTTAAACTATTGGACTAATTACGATCGAACAAAAACAGTCGTATGCAACTTGCCTATAATGGTTATTAAGATACTCGTATGAAAATCATGCTCAATGGTGTAAATAATAATAATAATTATTATTATTATTATCCTAATATACTATTACCTATAACGTAACAAACATATCTACTCTTATACAATTCAACGGCCCTAAATAGCGTGCTCACTCGCTCGCCCACTTCGTGAGACATCGGGTATACTCGGCGATGTTCGTCTCTCGCAGTCTAAACTTTCAAGAAGAGTACAAAATTAGGAAAACCGTTTCTTTATTAAGTGAAATGAACACAATAAACAAATATTCTAATTTTATTTTTACTTACAATTTTCATAGCTCTGAACCACAAACATTTTTAATAAACTGTCAGTGTAAATTTCTTAAAAATCCTGGATTCAATTAATAATGGCGGGCGAAGCCGCGGGCACCAGCTATAATATTATTGATAGTTTAGCCATGGAAGTATCGCAGACAATAAAAATCGAAACAAACCATTCCTTCCCTTGAAAAATTATATAATTTCTGAAAATTGCACTAAATTTATCAAATAAAATTCACATCATATTCATCTGTCAACAAACAGTTGAGAAACGATATGTATTATCCACCGCCGTCTCGAGAATTACATACGAATAATACAGTCCAGAAGGCAGTGGCACCGCCATCGTAATGTACAGGCCAGATGGTAGCTTTCGTGACGTCACGCATAGAGTCGGGACTCGGTCGCGTTGAATCCATTAACACACCGCGATTCTAATGGCAATTTCCACTTAATAACAACTTTGATCACATTTTAGAAAGAATAAATCTATGCCACTGGCATAATACAGTTTTAATAAAGTTTTCAGCAAATATTCTATCGTATGTAAAGATACTCGAAATTACGCACCGGTACTGGAAATTAAGAACACTATTCCAGAAAATACAGACATCTGATAACTAGCCTATATAACCATCAAATAATATAATATATTTTACAGTAGACAATATATACAATAGGCCTCAAATAGTTGAATATTAAATGCAACTTTAACGTCAGAGCAGTAGACCCATCCATTTTCTTCATAAAGATATGCCTATTATGTTGGGAACTATTTTATTATCTTTTAAAAACATTCATTACATAAGTTGATAAATTTCATTTTTCTTTCCGTTTGTGGTAATATTAATTTGTTATTATGAAATGACTTATCCACCTAACCACAAACCCAATGGACCAAAAGTTCAATAGATGCAACGTCATAAAGCCCTATAACATTATAATATTTACTAGATTTATGCACTTATACATTCCTATTTATATATCACTATGTCATAAAATATAAGTTGGATATAAAATTATATAGTCACATACAATACAATCACATTTAAGATAGCAAAGTGCTATATGTATTCAACTAAAACCTAACCATTAAAATATATACACTGATACAGATTTAATCACACTGATTTTAAAAACACACTGTTGTCATCTGTTAAAATATGTACACTTAAGCCGAATTTTTTCCAGCAATAGTCATTAAAAATATAATTCTTCTTGAATATATGACAGTCAGTTGTCTATCCGATAAAAACAGTAGAAATTATTTTGCCGAAATCTTCTCAGCAAAGTCGTTAATAATAAAATAGTACTTGAGTGCACTAGTTGTAAAAATAGTTGGAATGTAGGCGGCTTGTAAATGTATTCCGTTGCATCAATTGTTTTGGCTTCTGTTACATGCGGATATGCGCATTTCGATCCTTAGATCATCTTCAGTCCTACAATTTATATATAAAAACATTTAGTATGTTGTTGTTGTTTGAAGTCATTTATATTTAACTATTGTATGATGAAACTTAAGACTCACCTGAAGTTTCCGACGTGTGGAGTGCTTGAGTATAAATGTCATACTGAAGAAATTACGTGTTGTTTGTCATAGGGTAACGTTCTGAGTATAGTTCATATAGTTCATTGTGTTCTATTGTGTTTTCGTTTATAATTTTATGTCTGTGTCTGTATATTTCGAAATTTTCTAATGTGTTTAGTTTACGGCTTTTATTTTGTTTATGTAGAATTTTAAGTGTTTTGTTAATAGGCTGTAAATCATGGTTGTTATTGATAAGATGTTTGGCAAATGCTGATCTGTTTCTATTGTATTTAAAGTCCATAACGTGTTCTTGGAATCTTTGTTTGAAAGTCCTACCCGTTTGCCCTATGTAAACATGATTACAGTTTCCACATTCTAGTTGATATACACCGCTATTTAGAAAATTATCTTCTTTATTTCTGCTTACATCGTATAATAGGTGTTTTAAGTTATTGTTAGTTTTATATGCTATTTTTATTTTTTGTTGTTGCAATGGCTTTACTATTTTGTGAATTTTTCTATCTGTATAGTTAAAAATGGCATATTTTTTGTTATCTTCATTGTCTTGTTTTATTGGAGTTAGTAGCGAAGTAGGATTTTTTGTTATTTGTAGTTTATTCTTTTTCTTTCTAATAAGTTTATGAATTAACGATTCTTTGTAACCATTGTTGTTTGCTATTTGTAAAATAGTTTTTAGTTCCTTATTATAATCTTGTTTAGTCATGGGTATGTTGATTAGTCTGTGTACCATATGGTTGAAGGCAGCCATTTTATGGGTATTTGGGTGATTTGATTTATTATTTATTATATTATCAGTGTAAGTGTCTTTCCTGTAGATCTTAAATTGTAGTGCGTTGTGAGCCCTCTTTATATTAAGATCCAAGAAATTTATACTGTTTTTATTTTCCTTCTCTATAGTAAATTCTAGATTCTTGTGTATTTTATTGAATTCGTCGAGTATATTGTTAATTTTGTTTTCTTCACATATTAGCAGTATATCATCTACGAACCTGTAGTATATTTTGATTTTATGATCGGCTATGATTTTTTCTATGTATTCTTTTTCTACGTGTTGTAGGAATGTTTCAGATAAGATTCCTGATAGTGGCGATCCCATGGCCAGGCCATCTTCTTGTATATATATTTTATCGTCAAATTTAAAATAGTTTTGTTTCAAAATAATGTCAAGCGTTGAAGTTATTTGTCCTGTCACTGTATCACCATCACCGTTATTCGATAATGTTTGTTGTATGATATTAATAGTTTCTTTTAAGGGTATGTTTGTGTACAAGTTCTTTATATCTAGTGATATGAGTCTGTCATTTTTATTAAGTTTCATATTTTTTATTTTGTTAACCAGATCGAGTGTGTTTTTTATATTAAATTTATTTTCAAGCGTTAATCTTTGTTGTAGTATTTTACCTATTATTTTAGAAATTTTATATGAAGGTGCATTAACAAAGTTCACAATTGGTCTGATTGGTTTATCATTTTTATGGATTTTTAATTGAGATCGAAGTATTGGTATTCTAGGCTTCATGTTGATAGCATATTTTCTTTCATTGTCAGTAAGAATAAAGTCAGAATTTCTTATAGCCTTTTTGATTTCTGTTTGGTATTTATCAGTGGGATCTTTTTCAATGAGCTTTATGTTATTATTTTGAATAAATTCTAGAGTTTTATTTTTATATTCATCATCATTATTCATTAATTAAATATAAATGACTTCAAACAACAACAACATACTAAATGTTTTTATATATAAATTGTAGGACTGAAGATGATCTAAGGATCGAAATGCGCATATCCGCATGTAACAGAAGCCAAAACAATTGATGCAACGGAATACATTTACAAGCCGCCTACATTCCAACTATTTTTACAACTAGTGCACTCAAGTACTATTTTATTATTAACGACTTTGCTGAGAAGATTTCGGCAAAATAATTTCTACTGTTTTTATCGGATAGACAACTGACTGTCATATATTCAAGAAGAATTATATTTTTAATGACTATTGCTGGAAAAAAATTCGGCATAAGTGTACATATTTTAACAGATGACAACAGTGTGTTTTTAAAATCAGTGTGATTAAATCTGTATCAGTGTATATATTTTAATGGTTAGGTTTTAGTTGAATACATATAGCACTTTGCTATCTTAAATGTGATTGTATTGTATGTGACTATATAATTTTATATCCAACTTATATATTATGACATAGTGATATATAAATAGGAATGTATAAGTGCATAAATCTAGTAAATATTATAATGTTATAAAAATCAAATCAAATCAAACTTTATTAACACATACGTTTACATTTTGAGCAATGCTCGTAAACTGGTGTATCGTCATGGTTTCTTAAAACTAAACTTAAAAAGACTAGAACAAAAATACAATTAGAACAAAAGTACATATTACCGACAAAAATACATAGGCCTAATACAGAAACAAACTTACATAATACTACAAAAAATACATAATACAACAAAAGTACAAAATGCATATATATCATATAAAGGATTAGCCTGAAAAATTACTCATATATTCGTCTATTGTGTAGAATTGGTGCTCTACCAAGTATTTAACTACTGCTGATTTAAATATTGCTAATTTAGTTAGAGCTTTGATTTCTGATGGTAATTTGTTGAAAAGTTTGGCAGCCATATATTTAAAACTATCCTGATATATTTTAGTATTTACTCTTTGTATGTGTATATCTGTTCTTTGTCTTGTTCCATGATTGTGTATGTTTCCATTAATGTTAAAGGAATCGCTCTCAGTGTTATAGTTGTTTTTTAGGTATACTACACATCTATAGATGTACATACACGGCAATGTTAAAATTTTCAATTTTTTGAAATATGGTCTGCAAGAGACTCTCTGATTTACCCCCACCATAATTCTTATTATTCTCTTTTGAATTATAAATAGTTTTTTTGAATTGGGGGAGTTCCCCCACAACAGAATGCCATAATTTAATCGTGAATACACATAAGCATAGTATAAATTATTAAGAGTATCCACATTTACAATTTTATTTAAGGATCTGAAAACATAGCAACTAATACTAAGTTTGTTTGACAAGTACTCAATGTGTTTATCCCATTTTAGATTTTCACTAATCCATACTCCTAGAAACTGTATATGTGTTGCTTTTGAGATTGTCTTGTTATCAAAAGTTACCGTAGGCTCAAGTATGTTGTTTTGTGGCTTAAGATAAAAATGCATCGCTACTGTTTTGTCTGTGTTTACTCTGAGATGATTTTGGTTGAACCAATTTAGGGTTTCAGCTGTAATTTCATTTATTGATATCTGCAGATTTTCATGTGACCTATTTTCAACTGTGATATTTGTGTCATCCGCATACTGTATTATATCTTTTGACGAGATACTGCTTTTTAGGTCATTAACATATACCAAGAATAATATAGGCCCTAGTATAGAACCTTGTGGAATTCCATATTTTATGTCCTGCAGTTTTGAATGGCAGTGTTTAATGTGTCCTTCTTCTGTATATGTAATTTCTACTAATTGTTTTCTTTCATTAAGATAGGATTTGATCCAGTCAAGTGCATGACCTCTAATGCCCATTATTTCTAGTTTTTTGAAAAGTATCTTATGGTTTAGGACATCGAATGCCTTGGATAGGTCAAAGAATATCCCTGAAATGTTCATTTTGTTGTCGAGAGCTTTTAAGGTGTTATTTACAAAATAGTGCAGTGCGCTTTCTGTGGATTTGGATTTTCTAAAGCCATGCTGACTATCAGAGAGTAATTTATTTATTTCCATGAAAGTTACTAATCTTTTGTAAAAGACTCTTTCTAAGATTTTTGCGAAACCAGATAAAAGAGAAACTGGTCTGTAATTATTAATTTCATGTTTGGAGCCTTTTTTATACAAGGGTTTTATTTTTGCTATTTTAAGTGCTTGTGGAAAGATTGCTTGTTGTAATGAACTATTGCAAATATCTGTCAATGGTGGTGCTATGCAATTAGCACATTTCTTGATCACTACATCTGGGATGTTATCTATACCGCAAGAGAATTTAGATTTTAATTTACAAATAACATTTTGTATTTCAATAGCATCAGTGGGTTTAAGAAACATAGTTGTGTTGAAGTATTCTGCTTTCTTGGTATCCCCGTTATTGGTCTTACTAAAGTTTATAGTATTTACAAAACTACTATAGAAGTTATTAAAAGCTTGTGCAACTAATTTGGGGTCTTTAATGGTTGCCGTGTTTTCTTTTATTTCAATGTTATCCTGTAAGGTATCTCTGCCTGTCTGATTTTTTATCACTCGCCACATGGCTTTAGCTTTATTTGGGGCGGCTTGTATGTACCTATCATTTTCCATCTTTTTTGCCTGTTGTATGACTTTGGTTAATATCATTTTGTACTTTTTTAGGTAGTTTTTAATATGATTGGAGGCGGAGTGCTCTTTACAATAATCGTGCAATATCCTTTTTTTAGCACATGAAATTCGTATTCCCTTAGTTATCCATGAGTTTGCATTTTTTGTGCCAATTTCTTTGTTTTTCAGAGGGAATGCAATTTCGAAATAGTGCTTGAAGGTCTTTATAAAATTGTCAAATTTACTATCGGGACTCATTTCATTATAGACTTCTTGCCAGGATTCATTCTTCAGTAGATGACAGAAAAATTCTAAGTTACTGCTACTAAAAGTACGCACTGCTTTTTTGGCTTTGGGGTGCTTAACTTTTATAGAGAGTGTTAATATTTGTGCTTCATGATCACTATATCCTGTATTGAATGGCTTAGCGTTATGGTCATAATTGGTTTTAATGAAAATTTGATCGATTGTCGAAGAACTTCGTTTTGTTACCCGTGTTGGAAAGTTTACAGTTTGTGTTAGACCATAAGTAGTGACAAGGTTTGTTAAATCAGAAAGATTTTTTGAGGGTTCTTTGAAATTGATGTTAAAATCACCACATAATATAATTGCCTTCTTCTTGGATTTGAGACTAATAAGGGCTTGCTGTATGCTATTTAGGAAGACCTGAAAATTTCCCTCCGGAGATCTGTATATACATAATATTGTAAAATTTTCTTCCACGAGATCAATTGCAGATATTTCTATGTCTACTTCTTTAGAGATGCTTTGGATGTTGCATCTATTGAACTTTTGGTCCATTGGGTTTGTGGTTAGGTGGATAAGTCATTTCATAATAACAAATTCATTACATAATATGTCACAATCTGAATTACTGCCTACATTAACAAACTAGGCCTACTTTACCAAGTAATATAGACAGAATATAGGCCTATAGGATACAATACACGGAGAAAATTATAATTATACAGATTGTAGCATAAGAATTAATGTACATGAAAAAAATATTAATTGAATAACCCATAAATGATAGGCCTATAGGCTACAATTCATTTATACAAATACAGTAAAAAAGATTTACATGAAAATGAATACCACAGCAATTTAATGATAGCCTTATTAAGTTCAAAACTATTCCATGAGTTCGTCATTACTAAGGCCCAGATTTTTAGGTCCAAAACATCGCTTTAGATTATAATAATGCGTTTAAATGAACTTTCAATGCGTTTCATAGGCCTAGAATACAACACATAATATCATAACATGTATAAAATTCAGCTGAAAAATTGAGTTAAAAATTCTGAAACTTGACTACAAAACCCTGAAAAAGTTAAACATAATAGGCAAAATAGTTAATACTGTAGGCTATCTATTAAAAGCTAGCCTATTTTAGGAATCGAACTCAATTCTTCCAATTGGGCGAACAAAAAATGTTTATGGTTAACTGACAATAATGTGAAACAAATTGTTATAGACTGATCACCGGTAGGCCTATTCCAGTAATGTTATGTTCATCCCTCATTCTCTTGGCCTTTTCATGGCACACACTATGGGTTGAACAAAATTAATTTGAAGTTTTACTTTCAACACTTTTTTGTCTGTCTCTGCAAAATACTGATTTTTCAAGAAAAAATTATAATAATTTTAGCCAAAACCCTATTAGGCCTAGGCCTTTAAGTAAATGAAGTTTTTACTTCCCATTTAGGCCTAAGAGATTGTAGGTACTACAGAATTTGTGAGTGAATCCTATGTAGCCTACATGACACAAGAAAGTATGTGAGGATTTCTGATTTTATATAGAAAGGAAAAAAAAGGTAGGCCTAAAAACCTAAGAATCCGGTCCCTAATTATCACATACCTCATAGTACCATCACAAACCATTTAAAATATGTAGGCCTATCTTTTGACTAGGTGCAGTCATGTGACCTTTTGACAGCAGAACTACAGCACAAACAGGAGACTGCAGTGACACGGAGACATACATTCAAAGATTACCTTGCCTATTACGTGTCACTATGAATATGTTTTAAATTAAGCATCGTACTCACCATCTGAACGAGTGGCTCTAATTTCCCTCAGAATTTTCGCTTCGTGAAAGTGTTTGATATAGATCCACTGTTTTTAGTAACCACTAAATTTTCCCTTGGAATGTTTTTAATCCACAATAATTGTCTTCCCTATTGATCAGCAGAAAAAGAGAACACAGGTGTATATTCAACACCGTAATAATTGGACCTGCATCCAGGTACAAAACTTTTTGGCATTTTTACTGTATTTCTGTTGAAAATTCACAAAACACAACTGCGAGGGTTATGCCACATTCGAAGCAAAACATGGGTTGATTTGCTAGGTTACGTTGTAACATTTATAGCATAACACTACACAGCCTATAACGCATGTAACATTTTGCAATTTTTTATATCTGTGATGCTCACAGAATATACATTATATTTTGAGATTCAGTAATAGAAAGCGTATGATACATCGCAAGCAATAAAGAGTTCGTTGGTTAGGGTGCAACATTGGCTTAAGATCTGTAACACGCCGGCTCGTATTTGCTCATTTGAAAAGGGTAGTATTACACTATTAATCTTCGGCAATACTTTATAAGACCTACATTTCATGAAAAATGCAGAATTTATTGATTAAACAACGAGTAAAAACAAATACCGATGCTCTTATGCACTGTCAACATGCACGCACGCTGGCTTGTATCCGACTTCGTTGATCAATCTGGCCTGTACATTACGATGGCGGTGGCAGTGGTATTATCGTGTTCACAGTTAAGTTTGGAACTGCATAATCTAATCTGAGATCGTTTTCCCAGGCGGCACTTTCTAATCGTGGAATGTACTCTGAAGCCGGAATTTTAACTGTTTCATTAATTATTAATGGTTTAGTTTATGAATGATTCGCGTGCAAGTGTTAATAAATATAATGCTTTAATAATTATTATACTCTTAATTTCTAATTTTTCGATTAATTATCGTGGGCGAAGCCGCGGGGCACCTGCTAGTTACGATACAAATAAAGAGTTCACGTTCTTGTATTAGGCTTACCCATTACTTCAATTTACTAGCAAGATGAGTCTCATGTTCATTGACTAATCAACAAATCGCAAAGAGATAGCCTACCGGGAAGATATCTTGGTGGAGGAAATCATAATTTTCTAAGCCCTATTCTTATGCCTCCAAATAACCACACCAAACAGGATTAGTTGTGATTTCATTCGTTTTAGAATTACAATTTTTCCATGCTTGATTTCTTTTCTGGTCTATGGTGGAGCGACGGTTACAGGCCTACATAACCATCAATAAAATAATATCAGCGACTTCCCTCTATTTTAACAATATTTATTATAGGCGAGATGAACTAGAAATTAATGTAGGTTATAATCTTTAATTATTTTCTAACTTATTACGCCCTAAATATTATCGGTGTTCTCGAACGCCGTATAAATCAACAATAGACCTAAATATTAATAATACAAGTGGTCTCATTGAATGGGATACATATCTTTGATGGTTAGAATATATTTTGTTAAAATACCATGACACTGGACCCGTTTTTTAAAACCGAGATTCCCTTCATAAAACACCTAATGTCAAACTATTTTGCTGTACATAGTTTTATGGAGAGTAGATGTTGTTTTGGCGAATGATTTGGTCTGATACCACGATCTAGCGAAAAGTAGTGATATCTCCGCCATATTAACTTCTTGAAACGGTAAAGATTCTTGTGATTGGACGTCAGAGCTGTGACATCACACCACCAGAGCCGGTAGAATTCTGGCTAAACAGGTTGACCAACATGACAAACGTCGAGGGAGGTAAAATATGGCACATTTTCGGAACGCGAGAATTCAGTATGCCCTAGTAAACTAATATATCTGTTCATAACCTAACCAACCTAACCTAACCTAACCTAACCAACTTAACCAACCTAATCTAACCTAATATAATCTAACCTAATATAATCTAACCTAATATAATATAATCTAACCTAACCTAACCTAACCTAACCTAACCTAACGTAGCTGCCACTAAAGTAGAATCTACCTGCCAGTACTTACCTTAATGCAGAGGTGAATAAGAAATGATGTGCAAGAAGGACAGTTGGTCATCCTGCTTCGCTCAGAAACAAAAGAAAACATCACATCGCCCGTACAAACGCGTATATCGCGTGAATGGGTCCAGTGTCCTGGGATTATGCCTATTTTTTAACACCCAATTGTGATTCGCTTAAGGGAAATTGATAAACCTTTGTAAATCTAACAACTTGTTAAAATTTGTACATATCATAATATTGGAGCCGAGATCAGAAGATTGCTCTGTGACGTCAACGAAGTCTGCTCTTGCTTCATGTGGTAAAGTTCTGCGAGGAGTTACTAAAATGGCGGCACCATTGAACCGTGGGGAAGAGAGGGACATTAGTACTGCGGCAAGGGAATGGTCTTGCCTGACGTCACACACAGTGATTTGATGTGTACCGGTACTTCCTTCACAAACTACGTCACGGAACGAAGCTGTCTTCCACTGGACTAAGGAAATATTATCTTTGTGGGTATCATATACAGTAAATGATATACAAGTCATTGTATAGTTGTAAATTATACCTAACCTCTAAAATAAGGGAGTAAATATGCCCAGTTCATGTTATTATAACATAGAATACCACTGGAAGAGATCAAATGTCTGCTAATAATGAAACACAAGATTGATTCCAAGTTTATGATTCAGAATGTTTTAAATATACAATGGAAATTATAATTAATGTTGAACGTATAGATTTCTTTCAACTATATGTATCTGCTCGTTTCGTAACAACGTAAAACTAATTACACTAGTGTCCAAAATTACAACAACAAAACGAAATGCCATCTTTGGGGGTTTATTTTGCCACAAAACACTACTGCAACGTTTGTGCATACCAGTAAAACAAAAAGCACTGTTTTTTTTCCCACACGTAATGACTTTTACACACATCCAGAAAAACGCGTTAATGTGCTCAGTATAGGGTGTGACCACCTCTGGCAGCAATACAGGCCTCACAACGGCGTGGAATGCTGTCAATAATGTCATCAATCTCATTTTCAGGCAATAACGCCCATTCTTCCTGCAGAGCAGCTCACAAGGCCTGGAGAGTGGTTGGTGAGTGTTAACGTGCAGCAAGTCGTGTCCCTAGTGCATCCCAGATATGCTCTATAGGATTTAAATCGGGAGAGCGAGCAGGCCAATCTATGCGTGCAATATCTTCAGTTTCTAGGAAAACATCCACTACCTGTGCTCTATGAGGACGAGCATTATCATCCATCAGTACGAAGTCTGGACCCACAGCACTTCGAAACAACCGCACATGAGGTGCCAAGATCTCGTCACGATACCTCACAACAGTTAAACCTTGCCGATTTACCCGTAAAACTTCATGAAGAGGTGTTCGGGTAGTCAACAGAATTCCTACCCACACCATTATTGATCCACCTACATATCGGTCTCTTTCCACAATGTTTGCGTCCCGAAATCGTGTTCCAGGTTCTCTCCAGATGCGAATCCGTCGAGAATCACTTTCAAGACAAAATCTGGACTCATCTGTAAAGAGAGCATTGGCACGCTGTTCGACCATCCAGTTGGCATGTTGATGACAGCACTCAAGACGTACTCTTCAGTGAATACGCGTCTGGGTACACATACAGCAGGTCTCCGACAATAAAGGCCTTTCTACCGAAGCCTTCTGTACACTGTTTGCCTCGGTACAACTGTTCCAGTTGATGCTGTGAGGTCACATGCCAGTTGTCGTGCAGTACTACGGCGGTACCACCGTGCCCTTACAGCCAAATAACGGTCCTCTCTTTCTGATGTCACTCTTGATCGTCCTTGCCCTGGTCTTCGGGATACATTTTCGGACTCTACAAACTGTTGCCACATCCGAGAAACAACAGAACGATTCACATGAAGCCATCTGGCCACATCAGTTCGAGACTGTCCCGCTTCCATTCTTTCTATTGCCCTCCACCGAAGAGAATCTTCTGGGCATCTTCTCTATGTCATCCTATACCTGCAGTAAATGTTTACACATCAAACGTTGATATTGGACTAAGCAACAAACACTATACTGCAGTAACCCTTTTGATAGGTGCACTGCCCTTTTGATTGGTGAGTTTTGCATGTTTGCATGTTTGTAAGATGACAGGAATGCCATCTTCAGTTCAGAACACGACTGTACGGACATAGCTTTACGCTTTATATGAATATCTCGTATAGTAGACACAGGTAGGAGGAATATCAGTTTGTTGCTTTAATTTTGGACACTAGTATATATGTAAATTTACAATTGTGGTGTTAATGTGACGCAGTAGGATTTATATGCTGTATCTGCGATAAAATAAGTCTAAGATATGTTAGATTAAGGCATTAATGTAAGCCGCGGTATACATAAAATATGGTAGAGCCTACATCATAATAGAAGAAATATGAACATTTCATTTACTTGAATAGAATTGAATTGCTTAATTTTCTTTATTTGTTTATTTGAATAGAGGTATATTAAACTGTTTTTGTAATATTTAAAGTAGTCTGAAAAAAGTAATTCCTAAATTGAATTATTAGGTGCCAGAATGGTACTGTGTGAGATTGAGTGAGGGACGGGAAAATGTCTGTCCGTCTGTCCGTGTGTCTGTACGCGCGATAACTCAAATACGCTTTATCGGATTTTCATGAAACTTGGTTTACGCATTTATAACGTCCATGGGTAGAAGCGTGGACCACATCGGATGACTGTACCGGAGTAATGCCCAATTTAGTGCCCATTTTGTGGTAATATATTAGAAAGACTTTATCAAGTGCAAATCAGTTCTCAAGTCATATTGTTTTACAGTGTTCATATATGGCTTTGGAAGTTTAAATACAGTTAGCTATGACAAATAACACTGCCCACATGTTCCTTCACATATGCTTATCAAACTAGATCTTTGTCCTTCCATAAGCTCTACTTAATGAATCGATCTGGAGCTTAACTCGGAAATTGATAACAAAAATTGCTTATTTTCTGCATATCATAATTGCAATTAACTTATCATTGATCAAATAAAAGCATTCTGACTCTTTGTTACATCGGTTTACCTTATTTAATTTTATTCTGAATTTGATTTCACTATGCCTGAGACATGAAGAATTAATCATGCATTTATTACTACAATTTACAGTATAAAAGTTGTGGAATTTTAAATTTTAACGCCACCCAAAAAAAACATACCCTATGCTTGTGGGCGGATCAGTTCAGTGCATTGAATTAGGCTATATCAAAATATTTACAATAAATACAGAACAAGCATTTTAAATTTTCTAGATGTTGCAAAGCATATTATTGTCTTGTAGGTAATTTTTAGGGACTAACCAGTTATCCAAGCGGTGTCTCTTGGGTAATGCTACTAGGTATAATATATTTTGAAGCCCTGAAATCAGTTTATATACAACTTGCCGACTACAGAGGCTCCGTTGGTAGAAAACCAGACTCAACTTAGCATTTCTTATTCTAGTGAAATCTAATAATGTTAATATGGATAATTTACTTGAATGTATATTTCCTTGTGCTAGTGTTTAATTTCCAACGAAAGTATGGAATACAATTTATATAATGCTTTTAGTTCTATTAATTTTACATATTCGTACTAAGTTATTAAGTGCCAGTATAGTACTTTATGAGATTGTGTGGGGGACGAAAAAATGTCTGTCCGTCTGTCTGTCTGTCTGTCTGTCCGTCCGTCTGTCCGTGCGTCTGTACGCACCATAATTCATGTACGCTTTTTCGGATTTTCATGAAACTTGGTATAAACATTCATAATGTCGATGGGAAGAACCCTATTGATATTGAACCAAATCGGTTCACCGGTACCGGAGTAATGCCCAATTTAGTGCCTATTTTAATAGATTATGGCGCCTTTCTCATAGGAAGGCGCCATCACTCAAATACGCTGTAACGGATTTCCATGAAACTTGGTATACCCATTTATGACGTCCATGAGAAGTGCCCTATTGAATTTGAACCTAATCTGTTGACCGGTACCGGAGTAAAACCCAATTTAGTGTATATTTTAAAGACGCGGTAACTCAAATACGCTTTACCGGATTTTTATGAAACTTGGTATACACATTTACAATGTCCGTGGGAAGACGTCTATTCATAATGGATAAAATCGGTTGATCTGTTTCGGAGTAATGCTCAATTTAGTGCCTATTTTATGGCAATATACGTATTCGAAAGAATTTATTAAAAAAATGAAAATCAGTTATCTTGACAACATAGCCTATTGTTTTACTGTGATCTTATAAGACCTTGGAAATTAAAATACAGGTAGCTATGACAAAAACACTATTGTTTTACATGCGCTTATCCAACTAGACCGTTAAAATGACCCAGGTGGCCGAGATGGTAGACCTTTCTTCTTCCGTAAGCCCTGCTTAATGAATAAATCTGGAGCTTAACTTGGAAATCAATTTTAAAAAAACATATTCTGCATATCATAATTGCAGTCATAACTGATCAAACAAAACATACTGGCACTTTTTTACATCAGTTTACCAGATTTTATTTATTATAGGCTATAGAGTATCACTTCGCATTTTTCTGCTTTATTCTATTTCTATTACAGCCATTAATTTAGCGTCTCTGGTATTAAATGCAGGTCTTCTGAATAACTATGGATGTTTTTTATATAATAAGATTTGAATGAAGATAATGTTGGCTCTCCTGAACTAGTTTCTACTAATCTGACGCACATGCATATTGATAAGAGAGTTCACATAAGAAAATAGACAATCCTTGACCGATACGTATAGGCTACGGATCACATATTCTTGCTTACTCTGTCTGTTGCAAGGGGACTTGCGAGTTTACTCATTACAATGATTAAGCAGCAGTGGCGGCTCGTGGCCGGAAAATTAAGTGAAGAGAAAAAAATGCCACATGCTTATGTTAATAACGGAATTCACCCAATAGCGGCTCGTGGTTCAAAACGAGGGTGTGCTGCAAATATCATTTCATACAGCAAACTTAAAATATTTTTAAAAATTATTAGTAGGCCTATCTAAACTGCTCGTCTCTTAATCCATCTCTGGGAACTCTCACGCGATTAATTTTTTGCTAATTTCTCTCGTCTCGTCGAACGTTGTGTGAGTTGTGTGACGAGAAAAATAGCACAATAATAATAATAATAATAATAATAATAACAATAATAATAATGATAGTAATAATGATGATAATAATAATAGTAATAATAACAACAATAATAATAATAATTAGGGCAGGGCAAATCGCGTGAGAGTTCCCCGGAAATGGAATAAGAGACGAGAAAATAGTATTTTTAATGATCGAGGTAGAGGAAGTCGCTTAGTGTTCCCAGTGCGACAGAATACTTAATCGGGGTTGTGGAATCCGGGTTTTTCTGAATTTAACACATTCGAATTTGGCGGCGTTAGACCGTCAGACGGTGGAAGATCTAATGTGCCCACCTCTTTCTCCGAGCTGACAGTGTGAGGTGCTGGCGAAGAAAATGCCTGAACAAGGGGGACTGCTGGGGGACTGCTTCATGGGTAGTCTGTTCTCGTCTCCTAGCAGACGTGGGATAAGCGAGAAAACTGGTGCTTGCCATCCTCATTTTTTATTTGAACAGACTACCCATGAAACGGAGGGCGTGGTTTCCAGTTCACCTTCACACGGCCGACTTGAAGCACGCTGCGCGCTCAGGATCTCAGTGTCTCCTAGCTTTGCCACCAGGTGGTGGCGTGGCGGGCATTTCAAAAATACAGATACATTTATAGTAAAAACCAATTCGTGATATGGAAAATAAACTTTAAAAATACGTATTGTAAAGGGAAAATACTGGTGAAGTGCTACTTCACCTACTTCCCCTGAATAGCCGCCACTGTTAAGCAGTCTAAAATGTATAGTTGCAGAGAGTTCCTCAGTCTTATTGGCAATTGTGTGCTTAAGGCTAATGTATAATATTAAGTTACTATCAGCTCTATAAGATAAGCATAATGTCAACACAATATCTGTCCAAGAATGGGAGCAATTAAAACATGTCTATAAGAGCATGCAATTAAAAGTATGTCTATTTATCTTGGAGGCGAGGTCAAGGCCTGCTGGAAAGGAAAGAGAAGACGATCTTGAAAAAGTCACCTTTGCTAAACGCATACTGAAGGAAGATAATATAAAGGATTGGAACATTTAAAGGAAGGCAGTTCTCCACAGCTGCCATATTATTATTATTACTATTATTATTATTATTATTATTATTGAATCTCCATTTATTGCAGCCATATTTTGCACTACAGCATGTTAGGGCTATAGTTAAATACAAATAAAAGCATATTTACTATTATAAACAAGTACAATGAGTGAACACTAAGCGTCAACAACATCGAGCCATAAACTACAAACTAGAAAAAAACATATTACTAGAAATCAAAAAGAAAAAGAAAACCTAGTACTGTAATCTATTAATTGAAACTATTTTACAACAGCTGGCATACTAATAAAAAGATTGCTTTGTCCAACAAATGAGCATCCAGAGAAAAGTAAAAATCTGCTGATGAATTTTGTTTTACTCGTTATTTCTGGCTGGAAAATTCGAGGATTACTTCGAAATTAATCTTAAATTTACATTAGGCATATAACAAACGTGTAGAGGTTTAGGCTTATCCACACCAGAAAGAAAGAACTTGCGCAAGTGAGGAAATAAAAACTGTTAATAATAATTTCTTTAATGCAACCAAATGGCTACATTATTATGAATAGAGCAACGGTGGCATGATGTATGGCAGGGGAAACAGGAGCACTCCGAGAATACCTGTCCGACCGCATTTTGTTCACTATGAATTCCACATGGATCTACCGAGATTCGATAAAGTATAAACTGTTGACCACCTTGTACTTGGTTATCGGATTTTTTAAATAAGAAGATATTAATTAAGAATATCTTGTTGTTCCTGTGGCTTCACATTTCAACAACCTTTAACTTTTATTGTATATATATTTCATTTCTGCAATTGGGCAAATGCCCGGTGGCAGAAATAAAAATTTTCAGTTAGCAATAACAAAGTATGACTTACAGTTAGGATTACAAATAACTTACAGTTAGGATTACAATTTACAGTTAGGATTACAAATAGCTTAAGAACGAGAGAAAGAAAGATCATAGAGAGGGAGAAGAAAACAAACAACAACAAAAGAAAAAGATCACTATCCCTATGCTTAACCCTATCGTAGCTCATTACTGAGTAGTTCCTACATTCTTCTAAATTGTTAAGTTATTCACAAAATGCCATTATTTTTAAATGTTTAAACTATTCTTTTACTACGTTTTTGTATAGGCCTATCTTTAGTATTTAGACTAATAAACCAGTAACTTTTAACAATAGCAGGACTACACCTTGTGTACAATAGGGTTTTATGTTTTTGGAAATAAAAAATACAACCAGACTTTTACATTTTACAAGGACAGGCTTCAGCTTTAAGATGCTGATTATGCTGACATTGGTTGAAGTTTACAGGTACCCAATCAGAATTCGGTAGAACGATATTCACTTTCCTGAGAAGCAGATTCTGCACAGTTACGATTTTTTGTATGAAAAAATACATAGCTTATACGATGGAAGTTAAGTAATATGCAGATAGAGCTTTTTGATCTTTACATAAAACAAAAGTTTACAACTATAGCTTATGGGTGAGAATTTATTTTTTCTCTTAAAAATACTTTCACCAAAAATATAGAACTATTTTGTCTAATATATACTATCACAAGATGGCATTAGACAAGCTAATAGGAGGTAGGCGTATAATTTTTAGAGTTTTTATCATAACGTCATATTTTTAAAGTTAAATTTAAAATATTGCAGATTTAAAGCTACCTATCTGATCAAAATAAGAAAATTCCTTTCGTCTTTATATGAAAGTAATTAACATTATAAAAAACTGTAAATAAATAACGCTTATTAACTTAACTCCATGGCGCTACACCTCATGGAGGAATAGAATCTACCAATCGACCGATGCCTCATTTACTTCGGCCTTTTAACCTTAGAAGATGAGAGGAATGGGGGACACATGATCAGCATACGATATCGATGGCTGCTATTGGCTCTTTTCTTGACCGGAGATTCTACTTCTTTATTCAGTGATCCTGAGTGCAGAGTGCACTCCGTTCCAGATCGGATTCCATTGCCCTCCATGTCAAAAAAGTATATTGGCCTATGTCATCCATAGATACTCTCTCTCCCCCCACGGGCCACGGTCCTGTAAGGCCCGGGCGGCGTGGACCGCGTAAATATACCTACAAGGAGTGGTAAAACCTGAGTGAAAGAAAAAGTCAATCAATGAAAAACTAAATTTGGCTTATGGCGTTAATAACATACATAATAGTAGCTAAAAGTATAAAATCGCTGGTCATTCTGTTCACTTGCGGGTGAACTTCTGTACAACCGTGTACACAACATTTTAAGGACTAAAATTTCATAGATAGATAGATTATTTATTGTTGTTACATAATATGTGTAGCAACGTGTAGAGACAGAGCTTGAACAAATAAAAATTGATAATTTTTCATTGTGATATTGTCTTTAAGTTCATTTAATATATGGGAAATTTACCTATACACTTTACTCTTCAAGTTTCCCCATAAATAATAATCACATACCTACTGTTAGAAGAACTTAAAGACAATATCACATACGCCTATTACAAGAAAAATTAACTCTGTCTCGGAAGCTGAACTTATGCGCGTAAAAGATAATTTCCTAAAAAGGTGCTAGTATTGTGTGGATGCAAGAGGAGAACATTTTCAACATCTCTTGTGATGAGGTACGTGGTTATTTTCATTGTAATTTTAACTGTAAACGTGAGAAACTGAATCATTACACCGATCGCGGCTTTATTTGCGTAGCTATTTCACCCGATCGCTCGGGAGTTGGAGCTGTGCCCGCCGCGACGCAGAAACCCGCGTCATTGGCCATCTCTTGCGTAGGACTCACTGTATATTCATAGATTTAAAAAAAAAGATAATTTTAAAGTACTACCAATATTACATTTCTTATCAGACCTTGATGCACAAATGTTAGTGTTGAACAATAAGAAAGTAAATTCGACCAACAAACATACCCATAGTAATATGACTGGAGTCAGGGCCGTGGAGAGAAAGCAAGGGCCCCAGGGACAAATTTTTCCGGGCCCCCTACAAATATTAAATTCATCACTGAAACCCAACCTCGCCCTTTATAATGAACACAACAAAAAGAATATGTAATGATCTTACATAATTATTAAGTGCCAGAATGGTACCGGTAATTTATGAATGTGTGGTAGACGAGAAAATATGTCCGTCTGTCCGTGTGTCTACAAGCTGGATAACTCAAATACGCTTTATCGGATTTTCATAAAACTTGGTATATGCATTTATAACGCCCATGGGGCAAAACCTGTTGATTTTGGATCAAATCGGTTGACTGATGCCCGAGTAAAGCCCAATTTAGCGCCTATTTTTTGGTAGTATATAGGGCCCGGATTTTTAGGTTTTTGTAAAAGGTGTTTTAGCCTTTTATTTTCGTGAAATAGCCCGTTTTAGGTTTCAAACGAAAGATTCCAGCCGCCTTAATAAAACATAACAAGCTGCTTATTGACTTATAACAAATTTTATTTTAGAGTAAATTTAGAAGATAAAAAATAAAACCTGATCTGCCGGGGCCCCTTTCGGTGCCCGGGCCCCGGGGCTACAGCCCCGACTGCCCCTCCCTCTCGTCGGGCCTGACTGGAGTAATGAATGAAGCTTCAATTTAAAATTTCAAACAAGATCTTGCGAATAAAAAGGGGGAATCTATGACCAAGTAGATAATAAATTAAATGAATTCCTAAATAGTTTCGCGACATTTTGAGGTCAACTTTCCAGAAAAGAAAACTGCTAACTTATCTATAAGCACATTATACACTCTATTTCTTTGTCTCTCCTCTTTCTTCACTTTGATATTTTTGAAACGGCACCCGAGCACGAGCAGTCTTGCTCATTCGGGTGTATTACTAAATGTAATACTTCTTGTGAAGATATAGCCTATATTTCTTTTCCTCTTTTTAAATAGTTGTAGTTAATTTTGAATTTTGAAAATTGTTTTATTTTACTTGTATAAATATGTATTTGTACTTGTATTTGTTTTTGCAATTCTATGTAATAATGTAATATTGTAATGTAATAAATAATAAATAATAAATAATAAAATAATCTAATCCAAGAAATAAACCATGGTTAACTATTGGTATTAAAATATCATGTGCATACAAAAGAGAACTCTATTTAAAATATAGAACCAGTAACGACCAAACTTATAAGGAATATTATAAAATGTATTGCAATATACTGAAGAAAGTAATTAAAGAAGCTAAGAGCAGGCGTTTTTCACAAATAATTAATAAATCAAACTATAAAATTAAGACGATGTGGAATTTAATAGAAAGCTAAACAGGGAGAACAAAGGGAAACGATGATTGTATGTCCCTAACATACAAAGACGGGGTACGCCGTAGCGTAGTGGTTGAGGCGCTGCGCTACAAACCGGAAGGTCGCGGGTTCGATTCCCGATGAGGTCGTTGGAGTTTTCCAATCGGCCTAATCCTTCTGGTGACACTATGGCCCTGGGGTCGACTCAGCCTCTAACAGAAATGAGTACCAGGAGCAATCCTGGGGGTAAATGCGGCCGGTGCGTAAAGCTGACAATCTTACCACTTTCAAGTGCCGAATGTCCAAAATCTGGGAGCCTCAACCTCCTGGAACCCTCTGGGCCTCCATGGCCTGTATAGGGATTACTTTATTTTACTTTAACATACGAAGACAGAAAACTAGATCATTTATCAAATATTGGAAATGCTTTTAATAGTCACTTTATAAATATTGGAGAGAAATGCATTCCTACAAATAATATTGGCATTTAGGCAGTAGATCTACTGACAAAATAACAGTTTGAACCATAAATTTCAAATCGAACTGACTTCCTCAAGCTGCTCAAAAGTAAAAACTCATCTGGATGGGATGAGATAAGTAATAAGTTATTAAAAAGTTGCTCATCTGAACTTAGTAAACCTGTCAGTCATATATGTAATTGTTCGTTAGAAAGTGGAATATTTCCAGAAAGACTGAAGCATGCTATTGTTAAGCCCCTGTTAAAAAAAAAGGCGACAAAACCTACCATCAAATTAGAGACCTATATCGCTCTTAACCTCATTTTCAAAAGTATTTGAAAAAGTTATGTGCAACCGCATAATACATTATCTTAATTTGAATGACATCCTTACTTCATCTCAGTTTGAATTTAGAAGTGGCATGTCCACTTACTTACATTTCAACTTACTACAGAAATATTGGAAGCATTAGATAAAAGAAATATGCTTTGGGAATTTTCTGCGACTTAGCTAAAGCGTTTGATTGTATAAATCATGAAACTTTACTTAAAAAATTCGATCATTGTGGGTTGGATAATTTAACACTAAAGTGGTTCAAATCATACCTGTCGGATAGAACTCAAAAGGAAATGAATCTAACTTAGGAGTTGTTAAAAATGGAGTACCTCTTTTTAATTGTCATCAATGACTTGCCATATAACTTAAGTGACAAATCAAAGGTATTGCTTATTGCAAATGATACTAGTGTACTTGTAACAGGGAAGTCACAAGAACATTTATCAAGAATAGATACAAGGGCTTTTCACGAATTAACTACATGGTTTCTAGCTAATAAAATGACACTTAATATTGAAAAGACCCACTTTATTCAATTTAGAACAAAACGTAGATGCGCCTCAAACCTTATAATTAATTACCAAACGTAAATCATAGAAGAAATTAGCAACATACAATTCTTAGGTCTACAAATTGATCAAAATCTTGACTGGAAGAAACACATTTAAATGATAAGTCCAAAACTGAGTTCAGCATGTTTCGCTTTAAGAATTTTGAACTATATATTACAACATGGTATATTTTGCATATTTTCACTCTATAATGAGATATGGAATCATATTTTGGGGCAACTCTTCCCATAAGGAAAAAATATTTATATTACAAAAACATGCAATAAGAATAATATGTAGAAAGAAAAAAAAGAGAATCTTGTAAACCGCTATTTGTAAAATTAAAAGTCTTCGCTCTCACAGGGGAGTATAGCCAATATACTCGGTATTGTTTCATGGTAGATACAATAATATTGATAAATTTCAAACCTATTATAGTGTACATGGACGTACAACTAGAAACATGCATGAATTACATATACCAGCTAATTGATTAAAACTCTTTCAGAAGGGTGCTTACTATTCTGCAATACAGATTTACAATAAGCTTCCAAGAGACATTAAATTATTGTGTATTAAAAGCAAATGCAAATCTTTCAAAAGATCTCTCAAGGAATTTTTAATAACACATACCTTCTACAATATGAATGAATATTTCCAGCTTTAATAGGTTTTGCAGCTTGCAGTTTTGTTTATTGTTGTTATAACATGACGAGTTCTGTATCTTTGAGCCTCGTTCAACTTAGGATCCACAGAACGAGATAAAGTACATCTACATCTACATCTACATAGTTCACTTAAAACTAGCTACAGTATTAAAATATTCATTAACATCATAAATATTATGATCATTTAGATTTTTTCTGATGAATGCCTTGAATGGACCATTACCTAAGTCTTTAGTACTTGGGGAAAAACTGTTGTACAGCTTAAGTGACATAAAATTAACATTCTTTTGAGTAGTCGTATAAATACAAAGTTCATTTCTAATGTTATTACAATTTCTACTTTCATAGTTGTGGTATGTGGAATTTAATCTAAAATTATTAATATTCTTTTTTACATACTGTAAGATGTAAATAGATGGCAGAGTAAGTACCCGACGAAATTTAAATATAGGTTTACAATTATCACTATGTTTGGCCTTACATATAATCCTTACAGCTTTCTTCTGTAGTTTAAACGAAGAAATTGCAGAGCCATGGTTACCCCACAACAAAGTGCCATACTGAAGATGACTGCCAACATAGGCATGGTTAACAGTGAATAGTAGCCTACATTTACATCATCATTAGCTGACAAACAACGCAACATAAAAATACATTTTACTTTTCTTAGCAATGATATTGATATGGCCATCCCAACTCATTCTAGCATTAATAATGATTCCTAAAAGCTTAACACAAGTGTGTGAGTGTTCTCCTTTTGTGTCCAACGTAAATTTCAGATTAGTGACTTTGCTATCATTAATGCATAAGTAATTGTTAGTGCACCATTTCTTAATTAAAAGGTCTTGTGTTAATAAACAATTTGATTCAATATGAGAATCAAAGCTATATTAATAGCAATATCATCAGCAAACATATAAGGTCTTATACCACCATTAGGAATTACAGAAGGAAAGTCATTTATATATATACGTAAACAAAGAGGGGCCCAAAGCCAATCGTTGGGGTACGCCATATTTAACATGCTTGAAGTCAGATAATATGCCGTTATAAGAAACACTTTGCAATCGGTCATCCAAGTAAAATTTCATAAGATTGGTAGCTTCAACAGTAAAACTATATTACAACAATTTACTAGCTGAGATTTCACGGGAAATAGTGTCAAACGCTCTAGTCATATCATAAAATTTACATTTCTTCATTTTAAGATCTTTAAGACAATCACTCACAGAGTAACAACAGCATCACAAGTATTGGGATTTTTGTGAAAACCAAACTGACAATTAGAAAACAAGTTATTGGTTTCAAAAAACTTTACAATCTGCTCATTGAGAAGAGATTCAAACACCTTAGCCACTATATACAGAATGTTTTACGAAGTTTTACCGCCAGTAACAGAGCATGTTCCTGACGTTATTTGGAACAACTTTTCCTAATAAAAGTTTTACCTATCTCAAATAATTTCGGAGTAATGTAGATATTTATGAACGTGTCGGTGTGAACAGAGCTCAACGTACGTACGTTAAAACAATAATAAAGAACAGTCCTGATAAATTACGGTACGCGACACGCGCCGTTCATACCCGCGCGTCAAAGTGAATGGACGTAGAGGGAGGCATCTTTGGAAATCTGATGGCAAACTGAGATAAAGGGTAAGTGTATGTTAAGTATGTGAATTAAACCCATTTTGTTTGTTACTTTTAGTTTCTGTGCGGATTTATTGCCGAATTTATTGCTATTTTGTCACGAATGTTGAAATTTCAAACGCTTATAACAACGTAACTACAAGTCAGATCACATTTTTGTATTTACACTTTTTGTTCCAAGTATCCTCAAGAATGCACTCAGAGAGTGGCGGTAAAACTTCGTGAAACACCCTGTATATATATATAATAGTCGTCCTTTATTTCTTTTATCCTGGCATCTTTAATAAAAGCCAGGACTTAATCGCAAGGCTTTTATGAATTGCCTTTATACAAATAACAGTATTCTATGCTGTTATATAAGTTAACCTGATTTTATTATCATTACCTTTATTAGGTCTAAGTGCCAGAGTGGTGGACGGGGAAATGTCTGTCCGTCCGTCTGTCCGCGCGATAACTCAAATACCCTTTATTGGATTTTCATGAAACTTGGTATACACCTATATAACGTCTATTGGAAAAAGCCTATTGATACCGGTTGACTGATACCGGAGTAATACCCAATTTAGTGCTTATTTTAACGATGATATATTAGAAAGGAGCGATAACTCAAATACGCTTTATCGGATTTTCATGAAACTTGGTATACGCATTTACAGTTTCCATGAGAAGAAGCCTATTAAATTTGGACCAAATCGGTAGACATGTACCGAAATAACGGTCACGTCTATTATAATATAATATTCGTTCCTAAAATCCAAAGCATTTTGATTGGCTCGCATACCGCCCATCAGCGGCCGAGCTCCCGTAACTAATGTAAACAAGGCACGATTAGATGTATCAGTTTCTCTAAGTAGAAGTAATAGGGGAAATTACTTATTAAAGAGCATGCTTTCATTACCAATGTAATATAAATTTATTAATTTTATAATGGATATAAGACGCTACAATATTATTGCATGGCCCACAATATATTAAACACAACGTAAGAAATAGCCAATCGCTTATTGATATTGCTAGCCCGCCTTCATTGAATAATTTATTTTGCTTTGTGATCGTGACAAAAAATCGAAATCGAGATAACACCGGGAAAGCGTGTTTCACGATGCCTAGAAACCGAAAAAGGTGTTTCTGGAATGACGTCTGTCCGTCTGTGTATCCGTCCGTCTGTCTCCTCTGTGGACAAGCACAGCGGGTAAACGGTTCATTGTATTTACTTCATCTTTGAATCAAGGACTTTTTCAAAATTTTATCGAACCGCCCAGAATTTGGGTTTTAAAACTGAAATATTAAGAGGACTTTTCATGAAAATTTTCAAAAATTTTAATTTTGAAAAATTGGCTGTAACGATTTTTAAAAAAATGTGAAATTGAAAACTCCTATCTATGAGTAATAAAATGGCTAAATCTGTTTCTCTGCTAAAATGACTTATGGGGTACTTTGCTCGCATCCATTTTCCATTTTCTAGATTATCTCCATTACCAGTAGACGATACATGAAAAACTATCAGAGTAAAGTTGCAGAGAAAATTAGAATGAATAGTTTTTGTTAAACACTTTATACAATTAATAGGTTTCAAGATAAAAACGAAATATATAAGGCTTAAATGCAAATTTCAGAACATACATGTTAATTATACTATTAATGAAATTTTGTTGCCCATAGTAACAAGAAAACTATATGTAACTTACTTATTGTTGTGAAATGCAGTATACCCATTTCATCTCAAATCATACAGCTTAGTACCAAATGTGTCACCTTTGGATTTCAAAATCGGCTGAAAAAAATATATGTTAAAGGACCACATGACTTATGTTCAGAAATGAAATATTTTCCTTCTCACTTGATTTGTAACAATGTTACAGGCACACAAAGAATCGGGATTTTTGGTAAAAAGTTGTACGCAAGGGAAATATTGCAATTTTCAAAGCGCTATATATCAGAAACCAAAAATTATGGAGACTTGAGGTTTTTTTTATTTGAAAGCCTGTTCATAGTAGTTTCAAATCATGATATAGGAAGACATTTATGAAATTCTCTTTAACTCTAAAATTCAACATGAAAATACAAAAAATTGGATTTTTTTCCAAAGTTCATATATTTTTTTTGAAAATGTGAACAGTCGTAAGTCGCGACTTTTATTGGGATAATATGGTATGGAAACTGGACTAATTATTAGCAATAAAATTTCTGCCCCAGCTTCTCACATTAAGTAGATAAATCTTGGTAAAAAGTGAAAAAACACATTTTTGACTGTTTTTTAGAAACGATTTTCTCGAAAACACCCATCTCAAAAGTTTTGAAAATTACACAAAATATTCTTTGATGGTTGTTCTTATAGGTGGTACAATCACATTGGGAGATATTTGTGTGGAAAACCTGAGAGAATTTTTTTCAAAACTACTCTACCTGTTCCATAATGTTGGACATTTAGTATATAATGCATTATTTTTCCAAAGTTCATGTATTTTTTTTGAAAATGTGAACAGTCGTAAGTCATGACTTTTGTTGGGATAATATGGTATGGAAACTGGACTAATTATTAGCAATAAAATTTCTGCCCCAGCTTCTCACATTAAGTAGATAAATCTTTGTAAAAAGTGAGAAAACACATTTTTGACTATTTTTTAGAAATGATTTTCTCGAAAACACCCATCTCAAAAGTTTTTAAAATCACACAAAATATTCTTTGTTGGTTGTTCTTATAGGTGGTACAATCACATTGGGGGATATTTGTGTGGAAAACCTGAGAGAATTTTTTCAAAACTACTCTACCTGTTCCATAATGTTGGACATTTAGTATATAATGTATTACATTGACAACACTGTTTTGCCAAATGTTTTCAATGTACACAGTTCTATTAAATGAAATTGTATTGAAAGATCACACCATAGATGGTTGAGTCCATTTCCGGAGTGACGTCACTTGAATAACATAAACATGCTTTGAGGAAATGTTCGTCGTAATCTTGATGTTTATGAAGCTAATTGAATACACATGTAAATGTATTGGAACTGTATACAATCGGAGGACCAGCTATAATTGTAGCAAAAAGATGTAGCTTAATGACATTGTTACTTCTCACTAGCTAGAATATTTGTGTATTAATGTTTGTAGAAATGATAACATTTGAATGTTTACAGTATCTGAAGCTCAGAAGGAGGATTTGCATTGAATTAAGTTATTTACACTTGCTAAATAATAAATGTCTACATTTATTATCAATCACAATTACATTAAATTCTCTTTGGGACTGCGAATCTCACAAATCCTCGGTCCAAATATGCTGTTAAACTTACCTTCGGTATGTGATTCACGAAATTACTCACAAAATGAAGGATTTTCCCCTTCATTAGTATGAATGCCCTGAGGATTGATGAAGACTTATTATCTTTGTAAAGAAGTCCTTGAGGTCCTTAATATTGTGTTACATGCAATCTTCATGGTCGTTGACTTACTGAATCCATGATAAAAATGAAGAAAATGGCCTTTCGCCCGAAATTAGCAATATCTTGAAATGCTAGAAACCTTTAATAAGTTGAAAAAGAACTCCTTGCTCTTGGAAAAGGTGAATGTAACGTGGATGAAGCTATCTATTTTGAAGAAGTGTGATTAAAAACAGATGGTTGAAATAATTAGATATTCGCCAACCCAAAAAATAGCTTGATCAAAATATATTGAATTAATTATCAATTCATGAAAAAACACTGCACTAAATATAATAATCTCACGATAAATAAAAATAAACAAAGAAATGTTTTAATAGGAAAGTATTTAAAAATAAATTTCCCATGTGCTTCTCAAGCTGGATCATTCTTTTCCACATGGACAGTCAGCCCAGCTTCATAAGTTTAATGCGGAACATATGAAGATGACAGAAGAACTCTTCTCAGCAATGTCAAGTGAAAAATATAGGCCTAATGATATTTCAGCATTTGTATATGTTAACATATATTTTACCTTATGTGGTTTTGTCTAAATCTAGTGATCAATATTAATAATTAACTGAAACTGATGGACTCTCACAAAGAACCAGCAATACCCTTTGCTGAATTTGGACTCAAAAACCTCTAGTGGTAAGATTTCCAATCCGGAAATGGACTCAACCATCTACGGTGTGATCTTTCAATACAATTTCATTTAATAGAACTGTGTACATTGAAAACATTTGGCAAAACAGTGTTGTCAATGTAATACATTATATACTAAATGTCCAACATTATGGAACAGGTAGAGTAGTTTTGAAAAAATTCTCTCAGGTTTTCCACACAAATATCCCCCAATGTGATTGTACCACCTATAAGAACAACCAACAAAGAATATTTTGTGTAATTTTAAAAACTTTTGAGATGGGTGTTTTCGAGAAAATCATTTCTAAAAAATAGTCAAAAATGTGTTTTCTCACTTTTTACAAAGATTTATCTACTTAATGTGAGAAGCTAGGGCAGAAATTTTATTGCTAATAATTAGTCCAGTTTCCATACCATATTATCCCAACAAAAGTCATGACTTACGACTGTTCACATTTTCAAAAAAAATACATGAACTTTGGAAAAATAATGCATTATATACTAAATGTCCAACATTATGGAACAGGTAGAGTAGTTTTGAAAAAATTCTCTCAGGTTTTCCACACAAATATCTCCCAATGTGATTGTACCACCTATAAGAACAACCATCAAAGAATATTTTGTGTAATTTTCAAAACTTTTGAGATGGGTGTTTTTGAGAAAATCGTTTCTAAAAAACAGTCAAAAATGTGTTTTTTCACTTTTTACCAAGATTTATCTACTTAATGTGAGAAGCTGGGGCAGAAATTTTATTGCTAATAATTAGTCCAGTTTCCATACCATATTATCCCAATAAAAGTCGCGACTTACGACTGTTCACATTTTCAAAAAAAATATATGAACTTTGGAAAAAAATTCAATTTTTTGTATTTTCATGTTGAATTTTAGAGTTAAAGAGAATTTCAAAAATGTCTTCCTATATCATGATTTGAAACTACTATGAACAGGCTTTCAAATAAAAAAAACCTCAAGTCTCCATAATTTTTGGTTTCTGATTTATAGCGCTTTGAAAATTGCAATATTTTCCTTGCGTACAACTTTTTACCAAAAATCCCGATTCTTTGTGTGCCTGTAACATTGTTACAAATCAAGTGAGAAGGAAAATATTTCATTTCTGAACATAGGTCATGTGGTCCTTTAACATATATTTTTTTCAGCAAAATCCATGATGTTGATGTGACACCCCCTGTATGATCTGAGATGAAATGGGTGAGTTATGTTTTGCTCAGTCGTAATGAACAGGCCAAAACCAATTACATCGAGGTGATATTATGGGCTAATAGGGAAGAGGTCCTGAGTTCAAATCTTTTGATGGCCACCAAAATTGACTTAGGTTTTTCATGGTTACCTCATTCGCAAAGGCAAACGCCGGATTTGTAGGAATTGTTTATTTTCCATTTCTCATTGCCGCTATATCACTGGATGTTTTAATTGTTTAAACTGAATATCAGAAAAGAAGACATCACTGAACAATAGAAACAGATGCACGCGAATGAGTTGTTACTGGTTACTGGTTCACGCAAACGTTCTAAACACGTGATATGACCTATATGCAGTTAAAGAATGCAATGTAACCTCAGTAATAATAATAAGAGTAACAACATTAATCATACTATTTCAATTGCTTCTACATGAGGTTATGCGGTCTGTCGGTTGCCTACGAACGATCGTACGATGCTGCCAACACCATTATTCGTCCGCCATGCCGACAATGCAGCTCACTGTTACACTGCACTATTATATTCACTGCGGTTTGTACAACAATGGGAGGCGTTACGTCGTTACGTAAAAATTAATTCTCCAAGTCACTTTCTTAAGTAACAGATTTTGTACAGATATCCAAATAATGGATATATCTAAATAATGCATATATCTAAATAATGCATAATGTTATCCACATAGTTAAGCACGCGAAGTGGATGCGGCAGCCGTAGCGGAGCGTTGTAGAATAATGTTGATACAATAGGAACTCGAGTCATATAATGTTACCACTTAATTCTATTACCACTGGATACAAAATATAAAAGAAAATATGCCGGTAAAATACAAGTTTCTATACTTTAAGAAAAGTTGGCGATGATTTCCCAGTAGCCTACCTATTTCAGATGTATTTATTGTGGAATTTTAAGGTTATCAAAATATTTAAGCATTTCTTGTGTTACATTCTTTTGTTATGGGCAGGTAATAAATTTTGTTAATTGCATGATTTACTTAGACAAAGAAAATTTATTGACTGATGTGTATACCCGCTCAAAATTTCTACCCTCCGCTATTTATTATTATTGTTATTATTATTATTATTACTATCGTTATTATTTCACGGAAAAAGCATTGTACATAAAAATCGGCCCCGGAGCCTTCCGTCCTAGGTATTTGTTACTGTTATAAAAATGTATTTAAGAAATACAAATATTTCTATAATTTACTTTTTTCCGTGCTAGCTTTTAACACGTATATGCGAGAAAGTATGTGCAACATATTTTGCACCATTTATTTAAAACTATAGGTTGCCTACGTCTTCCGTTCATGGATCTTGTAATAAACTCGTATCAAAATATTCTGCATCTGAAATCATTAATAACCTAATAAGAACAAGATGAGCAGTTAGTTTATAAATAATTCAGTCGTTATTATCGTCATTATGTATTGTCTTACGTGGTATGCGTAAATGTATTCTACAATGAAATTTAGTAAGATATCATGAAGATTTCTGTGTGAGTGAATTAATATATTATAAAGTGCCATGTGACACACAGTGGCAGTTTAAATCTCAGGATTTAGATCGCATGACATCCGCTGTGAAATAGAATGCGAGGCGACTCAAGCGAAAAGCTGAGATTTTCAGTTTCCGAGTGCGCGAATAAATTTGTTGTGCACTCTCATTCCTCTCTCTCTCCCTCTCTTTCTCTCTCTGTCTCTGTCTCTCTCTCTTTCTCTCTCTCTCGCTCGCGCGCTTTCTCATCCCTATCCATTTCTCTCACTCTGTCTCTTTACTCACTTTCTGGCTCATAAATACACCCACACACATTGAGGACACACAACAGAAATTCCCAACACTTGGGCCCATGTTTAATTATGGTATGCAGACCATAAATAAATGAGCAAATTTGATTGATGTGAAGATTAAAGATCACATTATAATATGTTCTCACTTTCTCTACCCCTACGGTAGGCGCTATAGGTAGAGGAATTATTGCGTTAAACCCTAAAGTTAGATTTCGAGTTATCAGAAATTATACCGATAATATATTCTGAGGTCCTGTGTATATCTTAGCACATGACATCGATAGCTTACAGCTCGAAAACGAAAGAAAAAAATTATCAAAACGCGACTTTAAGAAGAGTCCGAAGGAAAACCTCACAAGTTTAATTTCGTGAGATTTCTGTTTTCGACCTCGTAGGAAAGTTTACCGAATGTAGATTTGAATGGTACAACTGAACAGAATAATTTCCTGATAAGTTCAGAGAAATTTAAATATTTTCAAATAGTATTCCGGGGAAAAATCTGACATATCACAGCGAAACAGGAGGAAACCCTGATAAGTCCAATGATTAGTCCAGTGATTTCTCTATAGTTGTCTACTCTGTGTGGTAAATTTCTTGTAAAATAGTCATTGTTGAAAGTAACTTTATTTCGATAACCTGTCATTTATGTTCCATTTTTAAAACGGTTTGACTTATTTTATGTGAACACGGGGATCTTAAAACTTATAATTTGCTCTCATGTAAAAAAATAGTAAAATGTGACTTAGCAGGTTTCCTCCCGGACTCTTCGTTTAGGTCAGTTCCTTCCAGAGTTCTGCATGAAGCATGGCAATTGTCTCACTCTTGTTAACCTACAGCTTTACATTTTTAATATTGTTCCTGTCTTTGATTTTCTTAAAAGAGTAATAAATTAACAGTAGGGTAAGGTGGTACATTTTCGAACACTTAACAAATATTCTTATTTTATGAACACAGTAAACTTAAGACAAGTTCAACTGTACCGTAATCACAAAGTTGGCAATGTAGTTGACCCTTCAAAAAAATATGGAAGTCAAACAGCTGTAAAATTGGTCATGGCAATCAATCTTTCATTTCCGGAATATCGTTCGAAAATGTACCACAGTAGGTACAATTCTAAACACCAGTGGGTACTATTTCGAACAGTGGCATTTTCAACGAACGAATTGCTTTCTTCCAAATATTATATTTTATTATTATTATTTATCAATAATATGAGCGTAATAATGAACTGTCACGTTTTGAATAGGCAGATGATAGGTTTGGGGCATGTGGTCAGCATGCTGACTCCTACGTCAGTTATTGATGGCTTACTGAACCGGAGCCGCTACTTTTTTATAAATTAGCTCTTCGGTTGGTGTCAGGAGGCTGAATGCACCCCGTTCCAAATCGCCCTACCTCAGAAAAATTCGAGGAGGTAACGGGGATCGAACCCAGACTTGCGGGTCCGTAGTCAGCAACCACTAGACCATGCAGGCGGGTCTGTCATAACATCAAGAGCAATAATAAAATATACTTAACAACTCCAGAACGATTTCTGTTTGCTATTCTGTATTGCATAATTGCTGAGATGTAATAGCAATCCAGAGGAAGTGCAGGTCATAAATCTTCGTTGAAATAATACCACTGTTGAAAGCTATGTGAATGCTATCCTTTAAATATTTGACTGGCACAGTTAATAATAATAAACATGCAGAATGCTGTGATGGCAAAACAGCTTTTCCATGCAAGCGATCGCGGGTTAAAGTACTGTTCGAAATTGTACCTAAAATCCGTTCGTATTTGTACCTCGAGCTAGTTTTTGTAAATTATACATAGTTGCAAATTCCGCTCACGAATGACCATTGTTGTGCCAATGACTTATGTATTAAAGACTACGCTATTTGTTGGTATGAGTTAAAAATTGGTCCTCAACAATGTATTCCAGTAACACAACGTGGGATTATAAGCAATTTTATAACGTGCCATTTTTCCAGCATGGAGTTCTTACCTTCGATTGGAAAATAATATTTTATGGCCGAATGAGTCAACTTAAAACATCATTCTCGCGGATACAAATCAACAAAACAATCAGTACGGACGCTATATTTTTAAAAAGAGGTTGGCTAACATTTGAAACCCAAAAATGGATAAAAATCTTAGTCCGTTCAGAATTGTACCATGTTCGAAAATGTACCACCTTACCCTAATTATTATTTTAAAATCTTGTGCTCTTACTTCTTACACAATATTAAGACCTAAAATTTTTATTTGAAATATTTTTCCCTAAAAAACTGTCTAGATATCTTTTCCAAAACTTGCTTTTTTGAATAATTATTATTTCCTCACTCCCAAAAAGAAAATTCCGCCAATTACTCTACGCTAGAAAAAGGAGCGAAAAAATGGCGAGACCTCGTTTATAAAGTCAAGTATATTTATTATTTAATATATCTACTTATTATATATCTAGAGTTGTGTGAAGGTATTTCAATATTAATATTTTTCACCAACACCTAATTATTTCCGAGGATATTAAGGATCTGGAAAGAAAATTTAGGTCTAGATGATGACGGATATGAAAATTAAATATTTATGAAATTTAATTTTGTAATTGTGCATCCTAGAAATGATTGCGCTTGATATTTTTTCATTGAAATTTGAGAAAGGGTAATAAAGTATAATGGGTACACTAATTTATGAACAGGTATGTAAACAAGATACTGCCTCTTCACACTGGATTTTCTATTTGATATACTGTAGTTACACTAGGCTATCTCAAAAGCTAATCGAATAGTTGTGATGAAATATTGTACATAATTATATTTTTGTTTGGAACAATATATAAATTTAAGTCGACGGATTATTGAAAAAAATATGATGTAATTATTTTATATGAATTTCATGAAGAGTTATTACGAATTACAAAAGATAAAAAAAAATCACAGATGTTTACTGAAAATATATAAACGCGCACTCTAACGGCTAATAAAATAGCCTATACATTTTCTCTAAAGCTTTTTAACTTAGATCCCATCATAAAACAAAATCTTAACATGCAAAAATAAACTTGTTAATACCACTTCAGTTCGAAATTCAGAGCAGAACTTACTAGGTAACTGTCATCGGATGACCGATGTCAGTTGGTTGACAAAGGTGTTATGAACTGACAATGTGCGCGTGCGTCTTGCGTGTGATGAAGGTTTCTGAATTTCCTGGAACTTTCATATTATTATCGTTCAATTGGCATTCTTCTAGGTTCTTTCTGTGGTTAAATGCGAGTCAAAAGCCAAATTTTTTTATTCTGTAAATCAACTGATACTAATCAATGACTTAGCGTGGCCATACGGCTTGGAGGAAGAGCATTTTATAAAGTGAGTTCATGGTCCAGAATCGTAACGTGGTTAAACAAATTTATGTGGAACACATTGCTTCCTCTGTTCCTGTTCGAATATAATATAGTAAGCAATCGTGCTGCTTCAAATCCATGTTATTCGTGAGGTAAGACTTTGTGTGTAAGAGTTTGTGGATAAAATAAGTAGCTTATGACTACTTTTCAAACTTTCTGTACAAACAAGTGATTCAAATAAAAAAGAGAGTTCGCAGTAGGCCTTTATGCAGTTTTCATAACAAATCGTTAGAACTGTTTGGAAAAAAACGCAGACATAAAATATTCTTCAACCAAAGTTGTAGCATAATGAATAGAATGAGAAAGTGTGATGACTTCGCCGCTAATACAATGGTGGGTATAGGGAGAGCGGCGGTCCACCGAAACACTGGCAGCACCTTCGTTTGCGTTTCAACTTCTCAATGCCGCGTCATGATAGTTTGGCATCTTATGATTAAACTCGCAATCTTTAATTAACCCTTGGTCCTATTTCTGTGAAATATGTGCAGAAATAATCTGCACAACACGGTCCTTCTGATGGTTAAAACAGAGACTTAAAAATGCGGACATAAATGTTTTTATTTCATTATATAAGCATAACCAATTACACAACATTCATGGAGGGTGAAACGGAATTTGACTATGCGACAATTTTTTTCATTTTTGTGTCCCGTAAAAACTTCAAGCGAGAAAGTTTTAGGGAAATATTTCAACTTTATTTTAAATTCAGTACCACCTTTATATCTTGAATGGTTTACGAGTAATTGAGTGGTAATTATTCCGGGCGCTCAGCTCTCTGAATGATGTGGGACGATCGTGAAATGTTGAGGGTGAAGCAAATTTGACTATGCGACATTTATTATTTTATTTTTGTGTCCAGAAAGAGATTAAGGGTGTAAGGTTTAGTGAAATATTTGGATCTTATTATAAATTGAGTACCACCTATATATCTATAATGGTTAACGAGTAATAGTAATTACTCTAAAGCTAAAGCTATCAGAATGGTATTGAGGTATTAGCAGGCATCTTTTCCATAAAATACCAGCAATAACGTAAAAAAATTTACATAATTTATTCGTGGTCTCAATAATAATACTATATTAACTGACTACTTGTACCCATACTGCAAGATTGACCCGCTGAGGAAAAGGAGTGAATGAAGCTTTTTTCTAACTTAGTAAGTCTGCACTACTTTTATTTATGCATTTATTGGATTATTTATTTATCATATTTTCTGTTCACTTATGTTAGTAATTTTTATGTATAATTATCATAGCAAATGTCTTATTAGTTTAATATCTTGTTCCTTTTTTTAATAATATAATTTAACAACATAAGACGAACATCAGTTACAGCAAACGTGAATGGTCGAGGGTTTGAGCAAATAGCGGGCTGTAGTTAAGGCAAGAGGATTTAATTTTTTTATGAAAAAATCAGGGAAAATGCTTTGAAATATTGTGTGATATATGTAGAATGCGTTGCATCACAATTTTTGCGTATGTGCGTCTTTATCGGATGTTGAAACGCCAATTTTAAAGATCACGCGCCCTATTTTTGTAGTGCTGCTTATGAAATTTTCCGTGCCCTGCAATTCACAAACCATCCCTTAGTTTATATTATCTCTGTTCACATAATTTGTACACAGATCTGAACTTTTGACCGTGTTTCACCTACATAACTTACCCCAAACAGCCAGGAGAAAATTAATATTAATATAAATAATATTAATATTAATACAATATTAATACAAATTAATACTCAGTAATATTCTATACAATGTAATATTAATATTAATTTATAAAATATCCCTTAGCTGTTTTCTACCCTAATTATACGTTGTTATTTCTATACAAATGTACATTCTTTAACAAATTCTCATCAAATTATACTAACATACCCTCTACCCTATTTTCTAGGCAACAAAATATTAGATCAAATCATCCCTTAGCTGTTTCATACCTATATGATATAATTGTTCATTGCTTGTGAACATCTTCGATTTTTGGAATGATGTGGAACGAAATGTTACGGTCAAGCTTCTTGCAATCTGAGAAATTACTGTTACACACGGCCATGTTTATTTATGGAGATGAGATCTTCCAAGACGTGTAAAGCAGCCCGAAAATTGTCAAAAGTATCTAACAATTCAATTTAGATAAGGTGAGTCATTTTGAAATAGATTAATGTATTATTTTGTTTAATAATGTTTGCAATTTTTCCTATACCGCCCGTAGTAATCTTGCTCCCGCGAATCTCAAGCAGAGTAACTGCTACCTAGCGGCGGAACCAGTGAACTACCTCAGTCACCACACTTTCTCCTCTATTCATTATGGTTGTAGTAAGAGTAAGGGGAGGTCGCCTCCATGCTCCGTGCATCATGTCACATCCGCATACGATAAATAACCCGAATATAAGCTATTATATATAATTTGCACGATGTTTAGTTTAGTTATTCTATTTAGGGCTGGTTTCACCAGATGAAATTAAAATGTCGAGTAGTTAAACTCCAGTAAAAGTTACTCTTCGAAATTAATCTCAGACAACACAATTGTGTTTCACCACACTTTCATGTGGATAAATATAATCTCGGGTAGTTACACGGGGATTTATTCCATGATGGTGCTGATCCTGCAATTTCTCATATTGAAACATGTGAATCCACTATGCCGTGACCAACATTTGTATGAACAGCAGACGACAGTGTGCAGTGACAGTTGACACACAAACATAAACAAACTTGAAAATGGAAATGGAAGCAAATACAAGTAGCAAGCAGGAGGAACGGAGGTATAGAAGTCCGAACTGGCTTCCGTCCGAGAAAATGTTGTTGGTGGATCTCGTTGAGAAACATTTTTCCATATTGGAAAGTAAGAGGACGGATGCTGTTACAACGCGGCCAAAAAGTTCAGAATGGGAAAGAGTTGCCCAAGCGTATAACTCAATGTCAGGTCTTACGCCCAGAAGCGTCGAAAATTTAAAGGCGGCCTGGGAAAATACATAAAAAGTGTGGCCAAGAAAGAACTTGTGCAGAAGCTTTGCACAGTCTAAAACGCGTCACGAAGTACCTTTCGTCATAATTCTGGAACCAATCATTCCTATCTCGTATCCTCTCGGCCGTCGTATTTGTGATTATTGTCTTCATTTTCACTTGAAGATTCATCTTCAAACACAAAATGCCTCAATCTACAAGCCATAATGGTGTATTAGTGTCGGACGTGTTGCTACTCCAAGATTAAGGGAAGTTACTCGCTGAAATTTGGCCGTGTAAATATTAATCTCGATTAACCTAGTTACTCGCGTGTAACTTTGTGGTGAAACGATTTGAATGGTTACTCGAGATTAAGTCCGTACTTACTCTCGTGTAAAACGTTACTCCAGCTTGGTGAAACTGGGCCTTAGAGAAACGTCACATAAATAAACATAGCCTATAATTTATAGCCCTAGATATGATTCTGATTTGGGGGAAGAATTCAAAACATGTAGGCTAAGTCTATTTTTGTGAAAACTGGACATAAAATTTCAGGGTTTCTTTCCATTTTCCCTCTATAAATAAAACCTACAGTCAGGATTGGGACTTGACGCGTAAAATACGCGTAAATTCACGTAAAATCGCGTGATTAATGTAATAAATGATTTTAAATATTTTAACTTCTACAAACTTGGAATTTACATATAGTTCAAGAACTAGAATTGGAACACACTGTACCTGTCTGTACAGTAAAGACAACTCACTCCACGGCTCTACTCAAACCATTACAGTTACCTCAGACCCGGCTGATGCAACTAAGTGAGGGAGTGACCAACAAGACAAAGTAACACCACCTGCCTGGACCACCAATTTAACAGCAAGATGTGCAATTGGCTCACAGGACTTAGAAAGAAAGAAAAGAAGGAGGTTGTAATTGATGGTGTAGAATTACAAAGTTTAAATATAAACTTCACGTACCGGTATTCGGAATTGTTAACATAATTAACAATTTACAGTGTTCTTGTCTTCATTAATACATTCACTTTAGATGTCTGAAGTTTCAAGTGTGAAGTGAGAAAACAAAAGTTAACCCATCCCTAGTCCAGTCAATTATTTCTTTAGAATCTCTCCGGAAAGCCTGACTTTAAATTATCTCTCTGAAGCTGACGCCAAACAGAGTCCTCTCATCATAATCTATAAGCTTCGAACTAAAATACAGAAACCCACAATTAAATATACAAATTTATTCTAGTAATAATCCATCACCTAATCCGCTGTTGAAATTAAAAATAAACCAAGAAACAAATTTCCGATCTCAAGCTAGAAAATAGATCGGTTTCAACTTATGGTTATGAACTTCTCATAATGACATAAAATAGATCAAAGCACAATTAAATTAAATGAAGTAGATTAAAGCACAATTAAACTAAAAGATACATTTCACTCCACTCCAAGCGAAGAACCCTGATCGAGATTCGATGGACAGACTTGCACTTCATCTACGTTCTTTCGCAGGAGAAAGAATCCCGACACGTCCATATTCCGTTGCGATTCGTGGCCAAAGATGAAATACCCTTGTAAAATAATTGCTCCACCTCAAGACAAAGAAATCTAAATACATTATTTAATCACGCTAGATTTTGTTGCGTTCTTGACGTATCCTCATGACGAAAGCAACTACAATCTACTCTTATACAATTCAACGGCCCTAAATAAGGTGCTCACTCGCTCGCCCGCTTTGTGAAACATCGGGCATACTCGGCGATGTTCGTCTCTCTCAGTCTAAACTTTCACGAAAAGTACAAAATTTGGAAAACCGTTTCTTTATTATATAAGGCCTAAGTGAAATGAACACAATGAACAAATATTCTAATTTTATGTTTACTTACAATTTTCATAGCTCTGAACCACAAACATTTTTAAATACCTGTCAGTGCACATTTCTTAAAAATCCTGGTGTCAATTAATAATGGCGGGCGAAACCGCTGGCACCAGCTGTAAAATAATGATAGTTTAACCCAGGAAGTATGGCGGACAATAAAAATCCAAACAAACCATTCCTTCCCTTGAAAAATTATATAATTTCTGAAAATTACACTGAATTTATCAAATAAAATTCACATTATATTCATCTGTCAACAAACAGTTGAGAAACAATACGTAGGCTATTATGTGTTCACAGGTTCCTTTGGAACTGCATAATCGAATCTGAGATCGTTTTCCCAGGGGGCGCTTTCTAATCGTGGAATGTACTCTGAAGCCGGAATATTAGCTGTTTCATTAATTACTAATGGTTTAGTTTATGAATGATTCGCGTGCAAGTGTTAATAAATATAATGCTTTAATAATTATTATACTCTTAATTTTTAATTAATTATCGTGGGCGAAGCCGCGGGCACATCCTAGTTTATTACATTACACATAACAATAAGATTTCCCTAAATAATAATATTCCAAACTTGAACACAATTTTCTAGAAATGCCCATTCAATACTAAAACAAAACTAAACTCTGTGGCGCTACATCCCTGGAGGGACTTGGCCTACCACCCGAACGCTGCGTTATCTATCACAAGCAGATGGCAGGATTGAGGGCATGTGGTCAGCATACCGACACCCACGGCCGTTAATGGTGGTTTACATGACCAGAGCCGCTACTTCTCTATCAAGTAGCTCCTCAATTTGAATCATGAGGCTGAGTGCACCCCTACCAGACCTCCCTACCTGAGAAAAATCCAAGAAGGTACCGGGGATCGAACCCGGGCCGACGGATCTCAAGTCAGCGACCTAACTACAAGACCACGCCGACGGTCAATACCCAATATACATAATGTAAAATATAATTTTCTTACGAATATGACATATTAATAAAACATATATAAATTTGATATTGTTTTCAATGCCCAAATAAAACTCTAACCATATTTAAATAAATAATTATACTGGGGAACTAATCTTAAAATAACAATTTCTATCTGATATGTTCCCCACAGTAGACTACCACACTGACGCATAATTCTAATTATTTTAAGCTTGTTTATGTAGAAACTCTATTTCCACACCCTCAGCTACCATTGCACGTGAACGAGAAACAATAGCTACTGACCAGTGCACTGTTAATGTCGGCACAAGTTGACAAACAGATAATTTTCGCCCTAGCAAAATGTGTGCAGAGGTAATATAGCCAGTAGTTTGTATAACAGTCATTGATTCAGGACTCTTAGTCTTAGTCTGAACACTGGACATTTCATGTGGCCCTTTAACGGAAGTAATTGGGAAAACCTGCCTCGAAGAAACTCGCACGCGATCTCTGCTTTCCGGTCGAAAAGTCAGTGCAATCGAGATGCTGACTAAATTATCGACTCGCCAATCCACACTTATCTCAAGTCCTGCTGCTTTATATTCTTCCTTTGCTTTTATTGTTTCACTCGAAGCTCGTTGAATTGATTTCCAGTTTTCTCCGGAATATCGTTTCCAATGCGTCCTGCTGGTGTCAGCGCATATGAATGATGGGTTATTTGCAGACCTTCACTTCTTCATTTTCATAGTTCGTGACTTCTATTTCATTCCCCGTTACCATTTAGTATTCTGTTGTTTACTGAAACCTCTTTTATAAATAGACCCCTTGCGAACCTTTCAGACTTCGCTCCTTTTGATAAATACTATGGAAAATCGGATATGTAAGTTTAAAATATACTCTTATGCAATGGTATACAGTTATGTAAGAAATCCGTAAAATTCATGTAAATACAGCTATAAAGTTTACAAAGGCACTTTATCGTCTACATTTTCTGTTGAACGATCCCTTAAACTACGCGAAAACTGAAACATATAAACGACGTTTCAGACAACTGGATTTTCAGAGACATTTGACTGAACGTGTTGATGAATTTATGAACATCGTGTTTTAAGGGCAGAAACAGATTGAAAGGTAGTCCACACTCCAATTATATATAAACCGAAGGAATGAACCGTATCTATAATTACCTGTTCTACATCTCGGGTATCATCAACATTAGGCCTAAGGTTACTTAGGGGAAGATCTGGTGGTATCAGACACCTTAGGTTTTTATTATATAACTTTTTTGGAAACTCGAAACAATTTTGCAATCCACTTTATAATTATATAAGAGGTGTAATTCTACGTCAGAATAGAATTGTGTATGTTGTCTGCTTTTAATACTAATAATCTAAATTATGTCTTCTCGAACTTGCAGCCGGGCGCAGGAGTTGAGTGGGCGTGACATTGAAGTTTCTAGGTTCTGAGCCAATGCATTCCTACACTGTGAAGGAAAGCTAGAACTTCGAGGTAAATTCTTGTTTTTCAAAACGGCCACCTGGTTCAATTTCCGTTGGTTATTGGAAACAGAGCTGAACAACAAGAGGCAGTGATCTTACTCTGAACTAGCAAGCATGAGGGATACGTCTAACAAGGCAGCACAATGGGAATAAGGGACATGACTGATATTCAAAAATAAACAATTGCTTTCAGTATACAATTTAATAATAATTAGACATCACATAGGTTTTCCGAAAAGTTCTGAAGTTAAATATAGATAGACATATTCGACTGCGCCCGATTAGAAATTCAGTCAAGGAAAGCAAATACTCACACAATAACTACAATACCCTGGCAACCAAAGATATCAGCAATATTCGGAAGGACGAATATCCTACGAGCTGAAGTCTATTTAGGAGAATTCCTCGACGACACAATATACGGACGAAATGTAAAATTTAAAACTTTTAATCTCCCCAATAATATTCTGCATAAAGTGGGTGGGGAAATTTTATCTGCTGGATTGTTAATTCGAAGTTAAGGAACTTAATAAAGCCCTAAGTAGGAAATCATGGTTCTTGTAAAAAAAGTATTTAAGTAAAAACGTATACCTTGAAAATGCCCGAGCTTTCTACTGTCATCTTCTGTGACCAGTAGCCGTTGACCAGTAGGTGCTCTGTTGCTCTGTTTTATATATAGTGAGTCATATTAAGACTTCTTCCCATAGGCCTAGTATAGTTTCTGTACTAAAGAATATAATATCAATGTTCACTAATCCTAAAATCTCTACTGATTAATACTTGTGTAACCTACAGGTTTTGGGGTATTCTCTTTGCTGTCTCCTAACGGTGCGGCTATTTCTTTACTTTGCTGTTTCTAATAAAATTAGGTTGCTGTGGACAATACCAATCAATACACGGCTGGAAGTCATTCTGCATTGCTGTCGGTTCCACACGACGACCGACTTCTTTCTACTGTATCTAGGTTAGGACAAATGTTTCCTGGAACTGAGGAAACTGTCTACTTACAGTTAGTTGAGTTTCTGTTCACTGATTAACAAGTCTAAGAGGAGTGGGTAAAATAGCGTAGGCAGTAATTCTAGATAAAGGGGTCGTCATAACATAAAATTGTCTAAGTACAGTATTTATACTGGTATGTGCATTATAAATCTGTTAACCTCTAAAACCAAAGGTAGTCAAGAGACCGCCATAAATAACTAGAACTGGAGGGTGTCTTGGAGGGCCTGTATGACGACCTCCTGCTATCGTATTTATCTACCAGATAGAGAACCTATCTGGAAGTTGGCCAAGAATTGCGTATTATGGTCTCCTGACAAAATCTGTCTGGGAAGACAACTTCCAGATAAGCTAGCAGGAGGATGGAGTGACTGACAAAGTACCAACTGCTAGTTGGGGATCTTGGTTGAAACGAGATGTCAGGACGCGGAAGCTTCCTGGCCACCTAATTTTCAGAATTGATGCTGGAAGATTTAATTTACACAAAAATAACATTTTTTGCTCACATATGAATGAAATAGAATTGCACAAATCGATTAATGCACTTAAAACGATGTGTTATTATGTAATTTAATTGTACAAATACAAATCCGAGCTGCCCCACTAGCGGAGTACTACCGAACTACAACAAACACACCTCTCTGCTCAACGAGGTAAGGACCATTTTACAAATTTTTACTGCGTTCCTGCTGGTAGCAGTTCAGCGGTGGTATTACGAGGCATCTTCCAGTTAAGCTATCTGGAAGTCACGTATCGGGAGGAATTGTCGGCAGGTGGTAATACAGGCCTTAAGCTTGTAAATTTCAGGTTTCGGAGTTAATTCGTGGTGATGAACTTACTTTACAGCAAACAAAATTTTGTTCGCAATCCATCAGGGTGCATTTCTTAATTTTTGACAAGCAAGTTTTGGTTCCATGTGAACTGTGAGCGCATGACATTCAGTCTGCTTTCCTAGCAGAGCCGCTTTCCCGGTCCACTCCTTAAGACAAGAGTCAGTATTAAAAAAAAAAAAAGTTTTCCCTAAATAGACCATGAAGGCCCTCAGGGTTCCAGGAGATTGAGGCTCCCAGATTTTATACATTCGGAATATGAAGGTGGTAAGGTTGTCAGCCTTACGCGCCTTTACCCCCAGGATTGCTCCTGGAACTGTTAGAGGCTGAGTAGACCTCAGGGCTATAGTGGCGACAGGAGGATTAGGTCAATTGAAGAAATCACAACGACCCTTACGAGTCAGGCCATAAAACTTAGTTTAATCTTAAAAGGATCCGGTGGTTAACAGAGATTTAGAGTGCATTTAAAAAGCACATGACTATCGAAAGCTCAAACACCTTCACCCGGCTACAAGCACGAGAAGTCATGGTCAATAATCAACATCGGGAAAAATAAAACATATAGGCGCAAATAATCTTGTTGATTTTCACTGTGAGAACAGAAACTGAACTACTCATTGTTTTCACAGAAGGCAGACGCTTAACGTCTACAGACTGTAACACCCTTTTGTGGAAAATACTACGCTGACAGTTCTTTACTGTTTCCAGTATCGCGTTACGACATCTGAAGTTAGAAGTATTATAATAAGTAGAACATCCATAACATCTATTAATTATTTATCCAATCAACATAATTAAACATAATTTCATTTTTTATATTTTTTAAAGTGCGGTAAGTAAAATATGGTGTACGAGCTATTCTGATTTTAACACTTGAGAATTCTTTAAACCTGACTGAAACTTTCTAGAGTGTCAACAACTATTCAGCTGTTAAGTAGCCTACAGTCTTTAATAACTTTTTTGGCCATGGTTTTCATTGTTTTACGCCTTTATCAGAGACAGAAATCAATGCGGTTTTCTGACAATCGTACGACAGAAATCCACAAAACGCTTAGAAACGTGACCACTCAAAATAAGGAATGGAATGTTTTATTCCCGTAGTTTTTGTATGTGCTAAAATAATAATATTATGTAAAACTATCGGAATTACATTAAAATGTAACTCATTCTGAATATACTTTTTTGCAATTCGTTTTAGAATTTACATTATAATATACTCATCGTTAATAGTCGATATCTCACGCTACATTTTCACACTAGCGTGTATAAGGCTGGTTTTGTTGAAAAAAAACTTTCAAGCATAAGTTCATTTGGATGAAATATGTTGAAGGCAGAAGAGGGTAAAGAATTCTGAATTTTTTTAAACACTTCAGAACATTTCCCATTGGGGCAACCGGTATAATATATCAGTATTATGTTAGATATCAGTTATTAATAGTTGGCTGTTCTTTGCATGTAGTTGGATGACTTCCAACGTAAACTATAACCTCCATAACCTTTCTGACAACTTTATATCATATGCACTTTTTCGTGATCGTATGCACACTTTCGTGAAAGATTACAAAGGTAGGTCTACATAGTATGTTTAATGCAAAAAAGCAAAATATGCAAATTTTGACAGAAAATAGTATACCCTTTACTTCCCCTAAGACAAATTTACAGTTTTGTGACTTCGTATAGATTTTATAAGAATGTATTAACCAGATTCCTACTTAGGATCAAGCTGCATTCATCCTTAGGCCCGCGAGGAATGCAAACTGTAGAAATTAGAATAGATCCCAATCCCTCTTTCTTGGGGATAATGTCACAGCATTAGCACAACTAGAGACAAATGTTTGGAATGCTCGTTAGCAAGAAGAAGATCAAGCGTTCCTTGCATTATTCATTTGAATAGAAACACACTACTTAGCTTTTAGATTAATGATCCTTGGACTCGGATTTAATTTTCTTTAAACGCTTATTTATCAGTTCCTTAGAAAATTTGCATTTCTATAGGCGGGCAGTGCAATTAAAAATCCTTAGAACCTTATCTTAAACAACGCCTTACAAATAGCAACTTCTAATAACTCCAATTCTAAGGCTAGGGGAAATTCTCATTTAGAGTAGATCATATGGTATAACTTTTGAAAACCTGTAATTGTTTATTGTAAAATAATGAAACTAAAATCGATGGATTAAGTATTTTTCTATTTTGTACCCTGGATTGCCTTAGGCCTACAAACTTTTAAAGTTGCTTCTTTAAAGTATTGCTTTCAGTTAATTTGGGAACTCATTAAACAAAAATACAATTGGATAATTGTATTACTCTAACTTATATTTATTTATTCTCATAGTATTGGATCCATAATTTAAATTCAGTTTTCTCCTTATTGCTGTTAAATATGAAAGATATAAAGATGCAGGGGACGGGAAGGACAGATGGTAAGAATGCGTTACAATATGAGGATTAAAATACTATATTATGCAAGAATCCTATAATGATATCTTTTAAGATAAGAGTATGTTTATGAAACAAGCAACGCGAAATGAGAAGATGATAATGTTTGAAGATCTTGATTGAAGAGTCAGTTATTTTGAACTATCAACTCTTAGCCGTCACTGTGGATCATGCTTAGCGCGTGGGCCTGGCATGCTAGCGGTCCCGGGTTCAAACCCCGGGCCTAGCGGGCGTGTCATTCGTGGTGGACGAAGCCGTGACCTTTGGGGGTTTTTCTCGGGGATCCTCCCGTTTCCCCCATTCATTCCACCAACACTCTCCATTTCATCTTCAAACCTCCCCCTCATAATCAACCCGTTTCCGTTTCCGGTTTACCCTCGCCCCAGCACCTGCTGTGGGCCTCTCCCGTCCTCCCCGTGGCTTGTGGTCCTGAAGTTGCTGGCTGGTGTGCTGCCAACCTGGGGGCTCAGTAAGAGGTACCGAGGCAGTGGCACACGTGGCATGGTAGAGGTATCTGTTGGATGTAGGGAAGTTCCGTGGGGGCTCGCGGTGGGGTCTGTTGTCGAGGGGCCATTGGGCTTGCACATCATTCCATTCCCGGAGGTTGGCACAATGCGCCACAAGGCCGAAGTGCTTAGGGACGTCCCAACCGGCCTTCCACCCTTAAGGGGACAAATCAATCAATCAATCAACTCTTAAATTGGAGTCAATTATTGTAATTTCCCTTCAGTAAATTCATTAAAATAAGACAGGTTATATTCGTTCTATTAAAAATAACCGCGTTTCCGTTAAATTCAGGGTGGACATAATCTGGTTTCTGATATAGCCTAACAATCATACTTTTGGCCCGGGCGGCGTGGGTCGCTTGAATGTCCTTAAAAGGGAGAGGTAAAACTAAGGTAATGAAGGAAATAATAGTTTTCATAAATATAGCAATTAATTTTAATATTAGGTATTTGATTATGTTTTATAAAATATATTACTTTCTAACTATAATTTCATTATGCATTATAACTGTAAGACAATGTGTGTTACCAGATTTTGTATTTCGAAAGAGGTGCCTCAAAGTATGTGCCAACGATATACTCGCGGAAGGATGTACCTGTACTAGCTTAATTGCTTATTTACATATTTATTCAGTGGCAATAGACAATTCCTAAGCAAACGAAATGAATATTACCTATTCTATGAAACCCGGAGGTTCCGCGCTTAAATGTATTCCAATATTATCCTTCCACCTACGTCTAGGTCTTCCAAGTAGTCATTTCCCTTCAGTTCTACCAGCCATTATCTTTGAGATGTGTCTTTCCTCCCCATGCGTGCAACATGTCCAGCCCATTTCATCCTCCTTGACTTAATTACCCTTACTAGGCTATATCCGGTGAAGAGTACAGATTAGGAAGCTCGTCGTTATGCAATTTTCTGCAGTCCCGTTTTCATCTCTCTTAGGTCCAAATATTTTCCTAACCCCCCTGTTTTCGAACACTTTCAGATTATGTTCTACCCGAAGAGTAAGTGACCATGACTCACATCCATATAATACAACCCTTTAGGGCAATCTTCTTATAAATTGTTATTATATAGTATCTTTTATTTTTAGATTTCTGGACGGAAGACGAGAAGATTAAAGTTTCTGAAATGCATAAAAACAAGCATTTCCTGATTTTAGTCTATACTTATTTTCTGCCTTATATTATTTGTATCTGTAATTATTGTTCCCTGATATTTTAATTTCTCTACTAGTTAGAATACTTTATAGGTTATTCTAAAATTTTGTAGCGCATAATTTTGACGTTTCATGATCATATACTATCTTTTCTGTATTAATTTCCAATTCAACATTCCAGCAGGCATAGGAAAGATTTTATGCATTCCTACCGATTGTGTTTATGTCATTACCCAGTGACAAACATCATCCGCATAAGCTAAAATCGGGCGATTGTCATTTAATTCTAGGCCTACTTTGTTTCCCTTAACTTTCCTAATGCCATATTCCTAAGCGAAATTAAAAAGTAAAGGAGACAATGCTTGCTTCAAGCCACTTTTAGTGGCAAAACTGTCTGATATAAGTTTCTCTACTCTGACTCTGCTATAGGTTTCATTTAGACACATTTTGATCAGTTTAACTAACTTTTACGGTATCCTCCTTGATGAGGATATTGTACAATTCGTCTCGCCTAACTGAATCATATGCTTTCATAAAATCTATGAATAGCTGGTGACCAAACTTATTGTATTCTCACTTTGTATCAAAAAATTGGCGAATACAGAATTTGAACAGTCTATTTTTTAAAGGACATAAGTCAATTTTTTGGTGAAAACGAACTATTGGCGGAAATCGTTTCTTTGATGACAGACGCATCGTTTGGCAATGGAATGACGTAAGTCTGATGATTACAAGTGTACGAACAAGTCCGATTTTTATTTCATTTATTTATGTAACGTCTTAAGTCAGCTGACTTAAGTCTCTACATAAAAAAATAAACACTGAGTCCACAGTTAGAAAAATCTTATCATTACTCTTAATATTGGTACCAGGTAGTTAATGCGAGAACGCAGAGAGGAAAGTATACTATGAACCGTTAGAAGTTTGTGAAATGACCTCCTCAGCTACAATTCTTGGTAAGCTCATTCACATGGTCACGTCAGAGGATCTACCAAATTTCAAAATATAGTGGTCAAAACTGTACAAGCAAATTTTATTATCAGAAGAATCTAAATTCACTACAGTTACATTGCTACTTTTGTACAGTTTCAGCACAAAAAGTCACTAAAAGTATACTTACTGCTTCATAACACTTAGACGGTTTAATAAAGCACACTTTTTTTTTATTAAGACACAAGTTTTATATGGACCTCTCATGGCCAGTGTAATGTCAACAGAAAGAGATCATGATGAAAAATTGCCTATCAATCAAGATAAAATTACAGACAATCTACGAGGGCTATTTTTTAAACCTCCGATTGGGTAAAAATTAAAACCATGGTGAAAATCAAAACTCTTTTATTTGGAACATTTAGGTATATCTTCTAGCTACCTCTCTGAGACATTTGTCGAAGCATGGTGCAACTTTCAAATACCTTCTCCATAGAAGCTTGCAGCCAGCGTATTGAGAAGGATCTTCACGATGTTTTGAAGTGTTTTGAAATTCTTCGTTGGTGTGGAAGCTCTGTCGTCCCAGATCTTTCTTCAGCTGCCGAAAAAGATGAAAGTCACACGGCAAGGAGAACGAGTTTTTGAAATCCATCGTGACAGGGGATGAAACGTGGATTCGTTACGACAATCCATAATCAAAAGAACAATCCAAACAATGGATGCACACAAATTTTCCGAACAAACCCAAGATATTGGAAGACAGCGCTTCCATACCAAGGAAGAATTTCAAAACTCCTCAAAATGCCGTGAAGACCCTTCTCAATACGCTTCTAGAAGAAAGTATAGTAAAGTTGGTACCACGCTACGATAAATGACTCACTCGGAGCGAGATTACGTAGAGAAGTAGCTAGAAGGTGTACCTAAATGTTCCAAATAAAACAGTTTTGATTTTCACTGTGGTCTTCATTTTATGCCTCATCAGAAGTTTTAAAAAATAGCCCTCGTATATCCATGAACTACATGCCAGAATAACAATCAAGACTTCGGCAGATCTCTTCTCCAGTGGTTCACCAACAATTTATTCTTCTGAGTAATGTTGCTTTATTACGTCTGACATCTTTTAAATAACATTGTGCAAACCTTAAAACATATCTTAATTGGGAAATAAGTGAAATTATGTCATTAATAATGAATATCCGGAATAATTCAATAATTCGTTTGTAAAATATGTACGTTAATTTATGTAAACGCGTATCTCAATTTTTAAAAATCTTTAATGTTTGTAATTATACTGTACTGTTCTTGTATTATTCCGTTCTTTTAATTTCCCAAAACCTTTACTTTCCTGTCCTTTCACAAATAAGCGATTCATATTTGATCCATGGTTGACCTATTTCACCTAAATCCACATTGGTGATCTCCAAAAATTTTGTCCGCATATGAGGTTAATCTTGACAGAAATATATTGGGAAAAAATTGTATGATGTTGATAAGAGAGAAATTTGGCCCTCTCTCCCTTTTTTATGGATCGGTATAATAATAAATTATTTCCATTCCTTTGGCAATTCTTCCTGTTTACAGATCATAAGAACGAGAATTTAATCTATTGTATGATGTTGATAAGAGAGAAATTCGGCCCTTTCTCCCTTTTTATGGAACGGTATAATAATAAATTCATTCCATTCCTTTGGCAATTCTTCCTGTTTCCAGATCATAAGAACGAGAATTTAATCTATCTCCACGTGCCTTAATTAATTCTTCTGGAATTTGGACAACGCCTGAAGATTTGTTGTGTGTGCTCTTTTTCTTAATTTATCTATAGCTGTTTCTACAGTATTTCTCTTAGTGTCGGTTCAGCAACCAACAGCTCTGCTGTGAATATTTAACTTTCTACAGTTTGAGCATTTCCATGTAGAACGTTCCTATAGAGATTGAAATCTCAATTTCGCTATTCTTTTCAAACAAGTGCTGATATAGAACATCATTATCATCAACAATCAGTGACGGCTCGTAGCTAAAATTAGTGGGGGGCTCCTCCAGAAAATGTTTAGCCTTTGTTTTAAAATTGTTTAAAAGGAAACTTAGATATCTAAAAAGAAAAATTATTCAGAAATTTGATAAAACCCTAAAATAATATATTCAAAATTGTTTATTTACTTAATATAAATTGTTACAGTTCAAGCTTGATCTATTCATTTAAAAACGAAATCACTTTTTCTTGTATCAATTTCCGCGAAAAGATCAATAACGTTCTCCATGATCTGCCATGGTAAAGTTTTCTGTTAAATAAAAGAACCGAAAAAATGATTCAAATAGAATAGCTGGAAACAAGATAGTAATCTAATTCTACACTTTATCACATTCAAGAGTATGGAACATGGTTTTTAAGCACAACACACGCGGAGCAAAAATAAATAAATGAAAATAAAACTTCCACCAATACGCCGCGGTTGGCACTGTGGAATCGACAGTGCTCTCTCTCCCTCGCAGCCGCACTTGCGACTAGATACAGGAAGACCCTACCGACCACGCATGCTCGATAGTGTTCAAGCAGCCGACGTGTGTTCTGTAAGACTCTACCGACCACACGTGAATGCTACGAGGAAGTGTGTTTACAAGCGTTATTCGTGGCCTCGTGTTTCTGACTTGTTAGAAAAGGTTTGTTTATCCAGAATGTGGTAGTGAGTACAAAATAAGAGATACTTTTCGGAAACATGTAAGACGATTACATCGTCTAAAGCTAGATGAACTGGCGCAAAGAAAGCGGAACTCAAAAGATGCTGGGTCTCATTTATGTGATCAGTGTGGTAATTTTTTTTCTCGTCAGCAGGGTCTTCACTGACATCAATGTGATCAACACAGCATCGACGGCAGGCAGTCTTAATTGCAATGGAAACAGAAATAATCAATTCTGCTAGTACAGAACAACCATTAGATGCTCTAGCCAAACAGATAGTCTCTATTCCGGTTCTAATGGAGGCAGTTGAGCAAACCAAAGACTCTGAAACAAAATTTATACCTAGAAACACTTTGAAATCTTTAAATAAAAACAGACATCAACCAGAAACAAACGAAAACTTTACGATCCCTGACAAAACCAAGATCTTCCGAAGCTCAGAATATAGTTGCAAGTAAATATAAATAAAGTTGCTCCATGATTATTTAATTATTATCAGGTTATTAATATTTTTAAAAATGTGCTCTTATGCCTGCTAAATTAATTCTCAATATCTGAAATGAAGTAACTCTCCATGTTTATGAACTTAAAAGCTGTGTGCAATACCGTAGACCGTCATCTGTCAAATTATAACAATGGCATCCCAAGTAGACATTATACACCCCTGTCGGCAAACAAAACACACTCGGCTGCTTGTACACTACCGTGCATGCGTGGTCGGTAGGGTCTTCCTGTATTTAGTCGCAAGTCGCAGCCGCATGCGCACAACAGTCAAACGGCATGCCGCTGGAACTGTGAAGCGCAAATTTTTCTTTTCTCTTTTTAATAAACTGGGGATGGCTATTGGCATTAAGTTTAAAGATTATATATTGTAAAAGTATAAAGAAATAATTAAAGAAGAAAGGACTCATTATATTAAATGTTATCGATAATATCAAGTGGAAATAGGGGGTGCTGCAGTTCCACAGTGATTATACACAAGCCGCCACTATTAAGAGTACATGCAATAGAAAAATTGATTCGAAATAACCTATATGTAGACATTCTGATGAAGTTCAAAGCTGGGAATTGGGTAGACCTAGCTTTACCTTGGCGATTTTAGGTTTCCTGAACTTCTTCTGGTTAAAGACGAATTTCAATTTTCTTCATTACTATTAGTAAAATTATAATTTCTTCAAATTCCTTTTAGTAAGGCTGCTTGTTTGAACAGGAAGCGATTGAATGAAACTTGGAATTAAATTAACCTGACCTAACTATATTGCCCATGTTCAGACCCCTAGCCAAATAAGAAGCCAGCTTTTGACCAGAGGCATGAGGGTAGGTCGCGCTTTACCCGGACAAAGCCCAAAGTGAAGGAAATTTTGGTTATAATGCTTGCTTTACTCAAACTGATGGGTAAATCGCACATTACCCAGATAGTCCTAGGTTTATCCGGTTTTCTAGCTGTATCCGTGCATATTTAATATATAAAAAGAGCTTATCATTATTAGAGTTTATATTTTGAATGATAATTCTATAATATGGCTACAGTGATATGCTTTCTCTATTCGTTTTAATTTTAATATCACTTGTGATATTTGCTTACATTTTCTGGATGGTACAGTTAAAGTGTGCATACTTAATTAATAAACTTAATTTGGTGGTTTCGCTTCTCAATCAGACATTCGATTAATGCCGTAATGTATTCAGTAGTCTCAGCCCCAGGCAAAGCTGGATTAAGTTATGAACCTAACTGTTGATTTATAATCACTTCCTAAGAGAGCATGACGTACCAGATCTTTGGTGATTTTTAATAGTTAACCAGCGTTTACTTTCTTCTATCTCTCGCCTATTGTCGACTCTAGCAGACGCAGGTGACTTCCATTCTGCTTTAATGGACCTTACAAAACGCAGAAAATATTTTGTCTACCTCCCATAACACATCAATACGCTGAAATATAAGTAATTTATTTATATTCTTACGCTTTATTATAATAAGACACGAATATAAAGAAACACTTTTCACTTATCACTTCACGAAAAAGCTCATACTGTTGAACAACGTCACAATTCAAATGAATATGAACTTTTCACTATCGCATTCGGCAGTGTGATGAAGCCATCTGAGCGTGGTTATGCACATCGTGGCAAAACCAAACCTCTATGTAAAATTAGTATATAAAATATTTTCTTTCCTAGAGGCCTCCTAGGTACGCGTGGGCAGGATTTTACAGTTAGGACGAGACTATGTTTATTAGAGATGAACTACATTTAGATAATATTTATTTAATATAATAAGAATATTTGACTTCCAATAAAAGAAGTTTGCTAATAGACTACAAAGTAAATAATTATAATTCGTAATTTCTTGCTCTATTCAATGTTTTAACAAACATATCATTTAAGATATAGCCTAGTTATACCTTTAGTCGTTACATTACCGCGGCTAAGGAAACTGGCTAAGGAAATTGGCCGTTGATATCGTAGATATTGTAGGTTAAGTCAGGTTAGGTTAGGTTAGTTTAGGTTAGGTTAGCTCAAAGTCTCATTCAATCGCAGGCAGATACTTTATGAATGATTTCTAAACAATACAATTATAATATTAATGTACACAGTATGTATCTCTAATAATATAAGGAAGTGTTTGTTTTTCTGTCTATCTAGCAGTTACTGTGAACTCCATTACATTCAATACGATAATGTAATTCCAACTTTGTCTCTAAGTCCACCCCTACGAAGGGTGTGTGGCGATGAGCACGATGATATTGCAAGATAAAAATACTATGCCGATGTACACGAAAATGCGATTGTGCCGATGTGCACACAACCTGTCTTAGTAATAAATGCCCTTCACAAATGTGTATCAAATAAAATGTTCTCATTTCTAAGTACCAAAACCTTTCCCCCCCCTTTTTTTTCATTTGAAGCGGCAATAAAATAATATAAAGTCATTGACATTCATGTCAATCAGAGATGTCGAACTCCTTCATGAAATTTCGTTCTCATACATTTCATTTTTCCACTCTGTGTCCGCAGATAGATGGTCGGAAACACACGCACACAGACAGACGCAAGTTCTTTCTGAATAGGGGATCACAAAACTCATGAACGTATTTCAGATTCCGGTACAATGGGCCTTTACGTTTCTGATAGAAGTCGTACTGCTGTTTGTGTTTATTAATTCACAACTTATTAGTTCACCGTCCAAGAACATCCCTCATGATGTAAAAGCGGTGTCAGCATCTCAATGTAATCTGCTGGCACCCGGACATAACAGACAACTGCACGTGACATAATGAACGCACTTTTGACAAATGAAGTTTTGCGGGCAATAATTTCTACCCCTCCCCCGACGTCAAGAACAAGGTCCTCCCGGATATTAAATCAATTCCTGCAGCTAAGACTCCAGTCTTGAGGCTAGGCCAACAAACAAGACTCAAATTATTCTTCTTTCTTATAATATTATCTCGTTAACACCCGTTTTTCAAGGAAGAGAAATGGAATGTCATATTCTCTAACTTTGCTGGAAAATTTAAAAATCAAATAGTAGAAGGCACGGTTATTATCACCCATAATATAAATATTAAATAGAATTAATCATCTATTAGCTTGTTAATATTCAAGCTAACCAAGGTTAAATCTGAGCTGGGAGCTTTGAGATTTTTTATTTTATTTCAGTTATATTTATACTCCTTTTAGCTACGAGGCCATATCAGGAGTTCGAGATTTGTGTCTATACAGTAGGAACTATTGATTGTCAATTATTTTATATTTCTATTTTTCTATTGTTAGTAAATTTTGTGGAGTAAATTTCAACAGGCATTAATTTAAATGGCTATGATACAGGATGAAATGGGGAGGATGATTAATGGTTTGTAAATATTCAATTCGGCATTTGCCTTTATGACTGGGGAAACCATGAAAGAACCCATGTCAAATTGGCCGGCCACGGGATTTGAACCTGGGACCTCTCGAATGCGAGTCCAAGCCGTTACCATCTCGGCCACCTCGCTCAGTAATTTGAGAAAATTGTTAAACTAGTTGAATCTCCTAATTTATTCATAGTGTATCTGTTAATTATTAACAAGATGCAACTGAACACAACACAGTTTTATACTGAAGAGATTGCTGAATTATACATCGATCAAAATTTAAAGGATTTAAACGATTTGTTATGCTATTGTTGAGAGGACTATTGAAAATAACGTGTGATAGCCCACACTAAGTGTGATTCAATATTAATTTATGAATGAGTTTTCAATCGGAACATGTGTGGAAATACAATACGATCAGGTTTGTTTTCTGTCGTAGTATTTTGTTCGTCAGCCGGCTAGCCAGTTCATATCTGTGGCCAGTTCCGACGCCGCGGGGAAAGCACTACCTAATCGCACTGTATTTAACTGAAAGTATTGGCAAACTAACCATGATCGTTGTGTTTATGAACAGAAACTTACTGAAAGGTACAATCCAACAATTATCAAATTGTGGTAAACCTATAAAGAAAACCTTACCGTCATTCCTGCAATCTGTAAATTGACATTATCCATCATCATTAAGGTAAGGTATGGCGAGTATGTTATGAATCATTCTAGTACATCTTCCATACATGGGCTGTGTCCACTGTCCACACCAGACATGGGCAAACCCCTATCCATTGACACGCAACCCGCAAACTTTTGTCAACTTACACATAGTTCGAAAATAACGGATAGATGGAGACACAGGCAGACAATAAGTGCAGTGGCGGTTGCTCATTCTTAGGGAAATACTAATTTCACCTTAAAATGTACACTACTAGAAACAAATAATACAAACAATCTTGTATTTTTAATTATTCTTTTACCTGTGCAATTATTTCATTATACAAAGGCTTAGAATGTGTCATAACGCCTTTCCAATCAGAACTGTGTCGCGACCCGTCACTGCTTGCAAAGAGAGTATGACTCATGCATGGGAATAATCCACCACGTACACCGAATGTCCGCAATGCCATCTTGTGTGTTATGCGGGAAGGTCAAGAACCACAAGTGGTTCGCGGCCAACCAATCAGCGGCCGAGTTCCCATAGCTAATGTCCTAGTGTAATCAATTCTGTGAATAGAAATAATAGGCGAAATTACTTATTAAAGAGCTTGCTTTCATTTCCAATTTAATATAAGTATTAATTTTGTAATGATATTAGACACTCCAGTATTATTGCTTGGCCCACAATAAACATAACATAACAAATTGCCAATCGTTATTGATATTCTTATTTACACTGACATTTCATTTCTTCATGAGGATGTCAGTGTAAGTAAAACATTTAAAACACAACTAGCCATTGAATATTGATATAATATAGTGTTTCTATTGATATGAATGGCTACCGATATCTGCATTATGTTTTATTGTGAGTATTTTTCTTATTCGCTCCTGTGGCGCAATATACCTAATGCAATTCTTAATAGATTGATTTAAGATTGACAGTAATTCATTCATAACCTAAACGGCTGCTTTAAATTTGAAACAAACATGTCAGCGAATCGTAGGCCTATTACATCATTAATATTATTGTCATTGCATTTTGTCAAATGTTGACATATTTTAAGAATTTATTATACCAGTGTATACCAATATGAATTAAGGTTAAGAAACAAACTTTAGACCTCAGTTCTTCCGTAAGCCCTGCCTAATGAATTGATCTGGAGTTTAACTCGGAGATCTATTACAAAAATAACTTATTTTCTGCATGTGGCTATCATAATTGCAATTTTCACTTATTAAAAAAGCATTCTGGGACTTCGTTACATCAGTTTACCTGATTTAATTATATATGCATTTATGTTAAATTATTAATTTCATTTCGTGTAATTCTCGTTTTTAACAGCTGTCATTTGTATAGATAGGCCTACTGTATGAAACGGAATCTACATCTATAGGCCCCATGGTATATAAAAATTCGACGCTGAACTGCTGAATATATCATTTAAATTAAACCTTATAGCCAAAATATTTATTAAAAGCAAAGATAATACAAATAATTCAAACCTGACTGAAAAATTATTTTTATTCATTATTTGCCAAAACAATTGAAGATCCAGAAAAATAATCACCATTTGAATGCGGTTTTGACCTAAAAATTCATCCCGATTATTACTAGAATTATGATTAGAATAATAAAACCTATTAGATCATTTAAACGTATTGACAGTTTTAGATTTTAAAAAGGGTAATGACAACATAAGCTAATATTTGATGTTTAAAACTCCATGGAAAAACTGTACGGAAATTAGACATGAAACACAAATACAATAGATTTTAGCTTCATATGTATTTACATAGAAATCGTCATTTCCCTGATTGACATTAGCACCTGATAATAAACTTCATATCTTATTCCCTCCACTTTTTGATATTCCTTCTTTAAAGCATCACTGAAATCTGCCACCTCCATAAAGCATGATTGCCCATTTCGCGTGCAATACAGTTGATGAGAGTGGAATTTCGTAAAAAAGCCAATATTTCTCGGCGTGCTGATTGCTTTCCAGTTTCATTTTAGCGGCCTACGCTGCACTAAATAGAGGATAAGGTCGGGACCATTCAATCGTAAACAATATGCTGCAGCTTTTCATAATGTATGTACAGTATCCTTTTTCATTCAGTTCCCCCCAGTGCTTGATTTTCATTTGAAACTTTGTACTATTGATAGTCTATGCTACACAAGGAACTTTAAAAAAAATAAGCAGGAAAAATCACGCGTTGGAACTTACTACTCTCGAGATATCCTACTACAAGCGTATTAATGAATGAAATGACACGGTGACTATAAATAGGAGCTTTCGTGTAAACTACGGAAACCAAAATTGGAGATAAACGACGCGTCATTAAAATTTGTCTTTTCAATGATATCTTTAAAGATTTTGTTGCTATAAATAAGAATTATTAATAAGTTTTTTCACCTTTGTTCACCTATCACGATTAAATTATTTATTGACTAAAAATATCCTTAGCACAATCGCCGGGTCCTGGCCATGATGTAATGCTTTATATGTCAAAGAGTTTTTAGACTATTATTAAGCAATTTTACATAATATAGTGTTCATAAAGCTTGGCACCTGTACCCTTAATCACTGACCAAAATGTGGTAGATTTCTCATAGGTTCTCAGAGGGAATTGACCTCAATAGTAATAGGTAGCGTATAAAGCGGTGAAAAGTTAGCAACTTCCCACTACCCCTACCGGAACCCCACCCCTCCCCTCCCTTCCGACACCTGGCGTAGCACTTAGGCCTACTCCTTTTGGCCAGGGACGTCTGTATGGTTTTCACTCTTGCGCAAGGGTTTTAAACTAATGACATTGAAGTTATGCCCTACAGCCAGGGACGTCTGGAAAAGACGTCATATTTATGCCCTTATGACCACACTCTATCCCTCAGTTACGTACGTACGCAGTTGTAAGTAAGCCCTTAGGCATCATCAGGTCAACAACCATCCCGTTTGAAATTCCTGCACTTAGGACATTCTGTCCATATGATCCCCCAAGTAAGGTTTCATGACATTATGTTATCCTGACTTATGCCCTTTAGACCCTGTATGAACGCTTTTACGTTATCCCGATTGAACCATAAGACTTTTCATCCATGTGACGTCGTGATATCCCCTCTTTCTTCCTTGTCGAGGGGTTATTGGTGGGGAATATTGCGTTATTTATCATATGATGATTCTATAATTATTTATTGCTTTAATAAAATCTTGTTACCGGGTGGGATTTGAATAACTGAAGTTTCTACCTTCAATTATCCTCTCTCAACCATGACGTCACGAGGAGGAATCTAACCATTATATCACGCATCCCTTTTACGGCAAATAGCAAATCTCCCCATGATTTTATTAAAATAAAAAATAATTATAAAGTCCTCATATGCATAAGAACGCAATATTCCCCTCCAATAACCCCTCGACAAGGAAGAAAGACGCCACATGGATGAAAAGTCTTAGGGTTCAATCGGCATAACCTAAGAGCGTTCCGACAGGGGTCAAAAGGGGGTAAGTTAGGATAACATAACGTCATGAAACCTTACTTTGGGGGATAGAATCTGGAATCATATGGATAAAAAGTCCTAAATGCTTTATGCTAGGAGTTCAAACGGGATAGCTGTTGATCTAACGATGCCAAAGGGGCTTAACTACAACTGAGTACGTACGTAACCTAGGGTTAGAGTGCGGTAATAAGGGCATAAGTATGACGTCTCTTCCAGACGTCCGGTAGGGGCAGCTGGAAGTTGCCAACTTTTCACCGCTTTATACGCAACCTATTAATAATGACATCCTCTGGATTACTGGAACTTTGCAAGCTAACTCTAGGATAGATTATTAAAAAACTAAAAGTACTACTAAAACGTTATTATTCTTATTTTAAAATCTAGAGTGATACATTTACATTTTCCATATAGACAATAGGCTACAATTTTCTTACTTCACATTCTAATAAAGAAAAAAAAAGTCGCATGAAGGGAGTGTTTATTTAGTTGTCTAATTGTAAGCTTTAGGAAAATATTTATACTATTGTTCGCGAGAAAATACATAAAACCTGAGTTTGTATAAGTGGTTGTTAGAAAAATTACGAAAAATTTACAAATTAAAAATTTTTAACTTGAAAATGTTATATGGAGTAAGATTCTATAATTCTCAATAAAATCGCTAAAAACAATTTTTTTCTTCGTGTAATGTTACATGAAGTATTGCGTTAGAGAACATGCTCGTTGACATGCTTCGCGTCACATCCGCAAAAGGTAGTTAATCCACACATCAAATTTTGTTTAGATTTTTTTTTTTTTTAGTTTTACCATTTTAGAACATTCCCAAAAATAGTTCATAGGACTCAAAAATGTAGGCCAATTTCTGAAATGCGGTCCGAAATTGAGGATCGAATGCAATACTTCCTCTACTAATAATACCTATCGAAAGTATAGATAATTTAAAATCACAGGCTACGTAACACTGATTCATTCAGTTCAAGTGATTATGAGGGTTCACATGCCTGTTCCTTGATTTTAGTTCAGCTAATTTGGAATGTAATTAGGCTATTATCTGTGGAGTATTCATATTGCTAGTATTTTGTTTGTTTGTTTGTTGGTCAGTTCGACCTCTTTCCTTCTGTCTGCTTGTTTGTCCGTCTGACTGTATGTGTGACTATCTACGAGACGTGTTTTTACAGTAAATACCGTTTAAATATTTTGCCACTGCAGCTTTGAAGTTGCAATTTTGAGCATGCGCGATCACTTTTTCCATTCATTAGAAAGTCTAACGCAGTGTGAGCGATCATCACTTTGTTTTTTCCCCCTATCGGGGGAAATGTTCAAAACAATCAAACGACCCGCCGACTGTGAAGTGAGACCAGTAATTCGTTTTTTGAATGTGAGAAATGTTACGCCAGCAAACATTCATTGGAATTGTGTGAGGTTATGGGGAAACAATAATGAGTGATGAAATGGTGAGGAAGTGTGTTAGACAGTTTAAAGAGGCTCGTGAAAATGTGCATGATGAGCCGCGGAGCGGCCATTGACCTCCATTTATACCTAGACTTCGCACTACGTACATTCCCCTGTACTAAGAAGTGAGGCGGAACTAGTCGAAACAGTCCAAGGCTTGTAAACTACAGAGGTAGCGTATTCCGGCGAGTTTATAGAACAGGGGGTTGCGGCGAGCAGGCGAGTGTGTGATGTCACCAGATTCCAAATCTCGCAATTCCCAGTTTTTACTCAGTCTAGAAAATCTTACACCGCATGATTAAACTCGTAACCTTTAATTAACCCTTTGTCAGATTCCTGTGAAATTTATACAGAAATAACCTACACACATCAGCCCTACTGATGGTTAAAACAGAGCCTTAAGAAAGCGGACACAAGTGTTTTTATTTCATTTTATAAACATCACCCGTTACACAAAATTCATGGAGGGAGAAGCAAATTTCACTATGCGACAATTTTTTGTATTTTTGTGTCCCGAAAAAACTTCAAGCGAGAAAGTTTTAGTGAAATAATGAAATGTTAATACAAATGAAGTTCCAGCCCCATATCTCGAATGGTTTACGAGTAATTGAGTGGTAATTATTCCGGGCGCTTCAGCTGTCTAAATGATTTGGCGCTTCGAGCAGGACAGTAGAGAGCATGGTGCCGCTGACAAGGCTTTTGTACCTACTGATCTCGGCCGCTTGACCGTGGTCTTTTAGGATAGAGATTACCAATACATATTGTTTTAATAGTACAATTAGAAAGTGCTTTAGAATGTGCAAATAACTGAATCATTATGCCGGGCCAGAGATGTGCTGTGGCAGTGTGTAACAGTAATTTCCAGTGTGTAACAGTAATTTCTCAGATTGCAAGAAGCTTGACTGTAACATTTCGTTCCACGTCTTTCCAAAAATCAAAGATGTTCGCAAGCAATGGATTGTTGCTTGCCGAAGAAATGATTCTTGGAATCCTGATACAAGTAGAGTGTGTTCCTTGCACTTCACGGAGCAGGATTACGAAAGGGATTTCAAAGCTGAACTGCTGAATTTACCAAGGGAAAAAAGGAAGAGAAAAAGGTAAATAATATATTATACTATTCTTATTAGTATTATTATTGTAACTGTTATTAATCATATGTACATGGGCTTTTAGGACTACAGAACTTTGTTTGCCTTTATATGCGCAGCTATGTCGGGATGACTAAATAAAAAGGTACCTCCGAAGAATATAATTATTGAACATTAATTCTTTAATTGCACTGGAAAGCGTATTTTTTTATTGAGGAATGGAAATTAATCTGCAGCAAGGCAATATTTGGCGTTTCTTCTGAAGGAGATTGAAGATTAATATTCACAGCTGAAGATTGTAGATTGAAGAATTATTGAAGATTAATATTCACAGCTCTCGGTAGATCACGGAGTAAAGGGCCCATGGATTTAACCAGGCTAAATTATATTTTATTAAATTTTTTTCGACTATTATTCACTTATATTGTTATAAGTATTCATGTCGGCACTCTTTTTATAATTTAATGATTTATTAAAAATAATTATTTAGGCATCACGGACGGCGTCTAGTAATTATTGAAAATAATTTAGTTTCAAAGGGTCAATCTTTCAGTATGGGTACAAGTAGCCAGTTAATATCCTTTATTATTGAGTCCACGACTAAAATATTTAAGGATTTTTGCGTAATTGCTAGTAGGTCTATTTTATAGAACAAAAAGACCTCTGTTCCGTTTCCATAGCTTTAGCGCCTAGAGTAATTACCACTCTATTACTCGTAAACCATTCAAGATATAAACGTGGTACTTGATGTATAATAAAATAAAATATTTCCCTAAAGCTTACATGCTTGAATCATTTTCCGGTCACAGAAATAAAAAAAAAATTCGCATAGTCAAATATGCTTCTTCCTGAACATTTCACGGTCGTCACAACTGAAGCGCCCGGAATAATTACCACTCAATTACTCGTAAACCATTCAAGGTATAGGGCTGGAACTTCATTTGTATTAAAATTCAATTATTTCACTAAAACTTTGTCGCTTGAAGTTTTTTCAGGACACAAAAATACAAAAAATTCTCGCCTAGTGAAATTTGCTTCTCCCTCCATGAATTTTGTGTAACGGGTGATGTTTATAAAATGAAATAAAAACATTTGTGTCCGCTTTTTTAAGGCTCTGTTTTAACCATCAGTAGGGCTAATGTGTGTAGATTATTCCTGCACAAATTTCACAGGAATCCGACCAAGGGTTGATTAAAGGTTACGAGTTTAATCACGCGATGTAAGATTTTCTAGACTGAGTAAAAACTGGGAATTGCGAGATTTGGAATCTGGTGACGTCACGCACTCAAGTGCTGCGATTGGTCTATCCCGGAATACGCAACCTGTATAGTTTACTGATCTTGGAAACAGTCGGCCTCATTTTCTGTGCTGCAGTGTTAACTCCAGTTCTGTTTCAGCTCAACGGGAGCGGCCGACCGTCTGTGATCACGGATGATTTGGTGCAAGCAGTGGAAGAAAACATCTGTTTCTTCATCTGAAGAAATTCCTTAGTGGAAAACATTTCAACAACGATGATGATATGAAATAAAAAGTACAGACTTGGTTTTCATCACAGGTGGCATCATTCTTTGACGAAATCATACAAAAACTGGTTTCCCGTTACGACAAATGCCTAAATAATGGCGGTGACTATGTGGAGAGGTACTGTAAGTTGTAAAGTAATGAATGATAACAAAGCATTTGGAAGATTTCCTTTTTTTTAATCATCGGTATTTACTTTAGAAACACGCCTCGTATATGCCTGCCTCCGCCTGCGTGGTATTAATACCAGCTTAATTTAACTTTAAGTTTGAGTTATTGTTCATTTTGTGTAGATGCAAAAGAAGAGACTTTTATAAGGCACACGGAAAAATTAAAACATGCCGCTTAGTAGGCCTACTTACTTTACTGAATTCTTACGTAATTAAAAATTGGCATCGTAATACTATATATCGTAATACTTCAGAAAAGTTACATTCTTTACACAATTTCGATACATTGATTATTTAATTACATAATTACGTAATTTTAAAATGGTAGCGTAATGTTTCAGAAAAGTGGCATTTTTGCACAATTTCGATACCGTACGTTGATTGTTTAACGAAATGTTTATGTATTTTTCTAGAATAGAGCGGAAACAATGTATTTCCAACAGCAAAACTGGCACTGAAAGTAACAAAATGGTAAAAAAAGAATTATATTAACTTTCAGCCCTTTCCCTAATAAATGTACCTACAGTAAAAATTTAGGCTATATAATAAAACCTGTTTTTAAAAGTAATTAATATTGCATAAAAATCACAATGATATAAACAAAATAATATTATTTTAAAATTATGTACCATTATTCTTATTAACATTATAATTGTTATTATTATTAACATTATTAAGTGCCAGTATGGTACTTTATGAGATTGTGTGTGGGGACGAAAAATGTCTGTCTCTCTGTCCGTCCGTCCGTCCGTGTGTCTGTACGCGCCATAACTCAAATACGCTTTTTCGGATTTTCATGAAACTTGGTATACGCATTTATGACGTCCATGAAAAGTACCCTATTAGATTTGAACCTAATCTGTTGATCGGTACCGGAGTAAAACCCAATTTAGTGTCTAATTTAAAGGCGCAATAACTCAGACACGCTTTATCGGATTTTTACGAAACTTCGTATACGCATTTGTATTGTCCGTGGAAAGACGTCTGTTGATATTCGACCAAATCGGTTGGCCAGTACCGGAATTATGCTCAATTTAGTGCCTTTTATGTTAAAATATGCTTTATTGGATTTTCCTGAAACTTCGTATACCCATTTATAATGTACATGGGAAGACGTCTACTGATATTGGACCAAATCGGTAGACCGGTTTCGGAGAAAAACCCAATTTAGTGTCTATTTTAAAGACGCGGCAACTCAAAGCCGGATTTTTATGAAACTTGGTATACACATTTATAATGTCCATGGGAAGACGTCTATTGATATTGGATAAAATCGGTTGACCTGTTTCGGAGTAATGCTCAATTTAATGCCTATTTTATGGTAATATACGTATTCTAAAGAATTTATTAAATGCAAATAAGTTATCATGACAACATAGCCAATTGTTTTACTGTGATCTTATAAGGCTTTGGAAATTAAAATAACACTATTGCTTTACATGCGCTTATCCAACTAGACCGTTAAACTGACCAAGGTGGCCGAGATGAGGAGCATCGTTTCAAAACGTATTAAATGCACTTTTGGTCAAAATACAGTTTGATACGATTTCGCCATATTTCATAAGCGCTCTTTAACACTATGAACTCAGAATGGAACAATTCATGTTATATCCCGTGTTAATTCACTGTCAAAGTTGAAGTATCGGATCAAATCGTATTATGTGCACGGGAATGAACGGTTCAAAACGTATTATGTACAACTTAATTTTTACACCGGGCATTCAACCCACGTTTCGGCTGATATTTCGCAATAATTTGTATGCTGATTCGTCCGTAAGTTTAGATGTTGTATGTTATTTCATTGTATCATCATGGAAGGAAGTGAAGCTGTTCCAAAAAGATTGAAAGGAAGCAGAAAACGAACCATGACTGGGATAACCAAACGACAGCGCGAAGTGAAAGCTAGGTAAGCGACATTTTGGTTTTTGGATCAACATTGTGACAGAATTTTTATATTGTACTTTTTAATGAACTAATGGAGTTATGAGAAATAGTGTAACGATCAAAAAATTACATTTTAAAGGTCATAATATTCTTGTTCAAGGCATTTTATTCTTGTGCTCGCATGGCATTTCAGATTCAGTGTGAAGCCGGTATTTAAAAAAAAGAATCATCTACTGGCAGATCTGGCAGCACACAAAATTCGTTTTAAAACCGTCCACAAATTAATGAGCGAGCATCCAGCAGATAGAAGAAGTTTCTGCTTTGATTTGCAACAGGTTTGCAATTATGTTTAGCAGCAATTATCAATTGGCGAAGCTTACTATTTCCGCCAAATATCGTTTTATGCACTGTGTGTCACAGATATCAGTAAAGGATTGCAACATTCTTTAAATAGAACGAGACTGAAGGTGTCAGAGAGACGATCAAGGTAGCATCGGGTGTGATCTCTTATTTGGAGAAAGTTCATTTTGAGGATTAAGTCACCACAACTTCGCTGATGGCTGCAGAGGTCAAAATAAAAACATATAGCCTATGTAATTCATGCTTTTGTTAATTGGTCATTTTCTTCCGGGAATAGAATATTATATAATGTAGGCTCAATATTTTTACACTGGGTGACTAGTTTTAAGCTTATAGAAGAGAATTAGCAGAACATGCTTCACCATTTCGTGTTGTGGCCATTTCTAAAATGTCAGAAAGGAGGACACATTTCTTCGGTAATCTAGCATAGTATAAAACTTCGGGCATGGACGGCTGGACAGCAGATATTACATGGTATAACCCTGACTAATTTTACTTAATAACTGCATTTATATAAAATAAATGATAGTACGCTATCGTCGTATGGACAAACGTGCCATCCTTAGGAATAGATTCAGGTTTTTCCGCGGCACCAACCTTAGGATTGGCAGGAGCATACGGGAAAATACAAATTTTATTAATATGCTTTACCGATCCAACAGAGTCTCGAAAAGGGGCACAAATCAACGTCCGGCATAAAGCCGCGCCGGATGGAGGACTGCTTAGCAAAAAGCCTTATAGTCCGGCCAAAAGTCGGACGTCTGGCCACCCTGAAAACGTAACAGAGGTAAGGGATCTAAATATGAAGATAACTGTAGGCCTAATTTTAAACGCGTTTAATACGTTTTGTGAAAAGTTCGCTCAACTTTCAGTCCATAAAATTGACATGAGAGTTCACGAGAGTGTCAGAAATTAGCACATTCAGAATTCTTAAAGAGGTGAGGAAAGTGTTGGATGTACAGTCGGTCAAATAAAAAACGTCGGGTGGTATTTGATTAAGTATCACGAACGAGCATATGCGCATGTACAGGAAGACTTAAGGTTAGATTCACACACGCCTCTTGTCTATCCATGTATTTTCTTGATTATTTAGTCAGTTTTGTTCCAAAACAAACATGTATAGAAGGCTGTGGCTATATGCCTCAAATCCGCCATATTCTTGGTTGCAAATTTTTATAATATTAATAATTAATAGATTCGCGAGGAATAAGTTTATTCAAGGAGCATTTTTTAAGATTTTATTTTATAATACCGGTAATTCTAGTGCAATATCAATAACTTACGCTCAACTTCTGCAATCAATCTTACCTTAGCATCGAAATACGCGTCCGGCCAGATCAACGTTTGCTATGAAAACTTCCGGTCGCATTATAGTACAGTTCCCACCTCTGAGCTGATCTTTCATAAATATGGAACCTTCTCACTGCTTCAGAGGCCGAAAAATGCAGGTCAATTACAGCCCTAACTACACTTTCTCTCACGTTAGCATTTGTATGTGGCGATGACACAAAGCAAAATGAATTATGACAATGCATTAAGTTGAATATCGTGTGTTGCGCTTTTCGCGTTGCTCATTTTTTCCCTCCTTGTTCATATTTTCCCTCCTGCCGCATGGCCTCATATGTTCCGAAAATGACCTGTATTTTGTGTTTTTTATAGGAAACTTGTGAACTAATGCGTCAAAACTTTAATTTTAACAGCATACGAGTCCCGACGTTTTTTATTTGACCGACTGTACAATGTGTTTGTATAGCGTGTTTGTGAAACCAGCAATTCGCAAAATTGTATGCGTCAGGAAAGATGTCAATAAAGAAATACATAAATAAGGATGCTGAAACAGAATGAAAGCTTAGTATTGAAGCCAATAGATGTCAGGGTGAACGAAACCTATCGAATGAGGACTAGGGACTGAGCGCCCAAGAAATCGCGCCCGGGTAGCCGCTGATCACGTGTTTGGGGTAGTAAAATATCTCCGAAAATGCTCCTACATTATGACTCCTGAAAAATATAGAGAACATTAAAAGCTTGTGGGAGAAGTAAGATCACCTGGAGATGATTGGGTCATAAGAGATTATAAAATGCTCCACAAATAGTTCAATAAATTGGATGGAATAAAGGACATGAAGAGAGTAATTTTGAAGAAAAAACTATGAATCGTCACATTAATGATGGAGCCAATGTATAGTTGTCATTGCCCTTCAAAACAATTCACAAAATTACTGAAACGACTGACAAGTATGGAGAAGGTGTCTGAACCTCCTGTAGCTGACAAAATGATTGCTTTGTCAGATGCAGAAAAAAGACATAGATGAACTTCTGAAAGCAAAATTTGGTGATAACTAAAGAGAGGTTGACAGTTTGGAAATGTACCCATATAATGTAGCTCTAAATTTTGATGCAGCACCACAAAATGACGATCCTGAGGATTTAGACTATCTGCACGAGGAAACGGGACTTGAAAGACTGTGATGTTGGAATTGATCTGTTGTAAAATTCAAGTTGTTTCTTCTATGCGCATGTAAAGTGCGTAAATTTTATCTTCAAAGTGTGTGCACTTATTGTGTTTACAAGTGATTAATGTTAGCAGTGTTATTACCGTATTTTACGGACCATAAGACACACTTTTTTACCTTGAAAACAGAGCCATCAAAGTTGGCTGCGTTTAATGGTCCGAAGTACACTAAAAAAAATTAAAATTATGGTAAATACTGCCGGTAATACCATAGTTACAAACAGGGTGTTATAAACGTTTAGTTACAAATTTTGTGACAGACTGTACGTAAGTGAACTTATTACAATCGTAAAATGAGGGTAGCTGGAAGTCAGGTTTACAATACGAAAAGAAGGGAATGTTGAGTTCTTTTATATGAAAGGAGTTTTTCTCCACCAGGTGGATTAAATAAAAGCAATTGACCTCTAAACAGCCTAGTCCCATTACACTTACTTTATGCTGAAAATTCGTTTCAGTTGTTAAAATTTACGCCATGCTTCTGTACAGAAGAAATTTTTGTACAACGCAGGTTTTAAGTTAGAAATGATTAGCAGTGATTCTATTGTACAAGGTTATAATTGTTTATGCTGAAGTATATTATCCTCTTTAAAGTTTTTGTTTAAAATCACATTAAATTTCTTTTCCTTTAAATTTCCATCCTAAAATCAAGGTGCGTCTTATAGTCCGGAGCGTTTCATAGTCCGTAAAATAGGGTAATACTAATTTTTCGCGCAATATATGCAATTAATGGCAATGATTTAAAAACATATTTTCTTTCGAATCCAGCTGATGTTTGACCTCCTCTCTACTTTTTACTGTCTAATCGGTTCAAAACGTATTATGTCCAGTAAATCGGTTCAAAACGTATTATGTGTAAAATTAAAACTAAAATATAATGCTCGTTAATTGAAAACCAATTTCAGTTTTTGGGGATTCTGAAACATTACCTTAATATCTAAAATTTCACGTCTTAGTTTTGCAGATATACTTCCTGGTTAGGGAGTAAATCGTTTTTCGTCTTTCCTGAAAAATGTTAACTTGTGCACTTAATACGTTTTGAAACGATGCTCCTCTGATGGTAACGTCTTGGCCTCACATTCTTGAGTCCCATAGTTCAAATCCCGAAACCGGCCAATTTGACTTTTTTTTTGTATTCTGCATATCATAATTGGAGTCATAACTGATTAAACAAAAACATACTGGCACTTTGTTACATCAGTTTATCTGATTTTATTATTATTTCATTTCTTGCTCTTGATGACTCCTGTAATTTGTTATGATGAAACTCCCTCCGCAACTCTAGCAACTTCAGGCGGAGCTGTCTCTCCCGTCACAAGAATCCTATTATTCAATTATTATTACAACTTTCTAATGTAATACCACACAGGTATCTGTTCTACTCCACAATATACCGTATGCATATTCAATTCATCTGAGCAATACGATAAATGAGTATTATAAACAAAAACTATATGCACAGAGGAAAAGAATAACATAATAGGAGAGTATTTTCACTGAGGGCTAAGAATTACCACAGTTAACACCCTAACCTTGTCGTAAAGCCTTCGCCTAACCCCTGCGAAAAAGCCTAATCTAGAAATAAAAGGTGAGTATTGCTTCTCGTTGAGCTTTAGAAATCACTGTTTGTATAGTAGCCTATATTTGGATGAAAGATTTTCTCTTAATGGCAAGCAGAAACCACAATTCTTTCACACTTGCCACGTGTAGGCTAAGGTGGAAAGGTAGAGTCAGACAGAAAAATGCAATGCCATAGCCGGGATTTAAAACAGGAACTTCTGCTGTCTGTGCCGCCGCTCTTACCAATTGAGCTACCATGGGAACGTGTCGGTACAACTTTAACATGTGAGTCAGTTGGAGAATTGAATGTTGTCCGGCATGTTGTCATGGTAGCAAAGTTTTGTGTGAATAAATAGGCAGTATATTAGATTATGCAGTAGATTCCCCAGTTTGAAATTTATTGTGAACAACGGACTATATATTTCTCACTGACACTTTAGACTAGTTAAACTTACAGTTAATGAAATAGGTAGAACTTAAAGCACTGAAATGTAGATCATATTCAATAAAGTTTTCCTCAGTATACATGGCTCATATAAAACTGCAAATCAATACAATGAAATGCCAGTGTTTGAAAAATAATTACGATCAGTTAAAACAATAACGTGGAATTAATTAAATCATTAATTAATTACTCGAGATGGCATGTCAGGATTAAGTGTTCCCGCTTAACTCAATTTTTAATATTTCCATTACCAACGTCAATCATGTCGTTAAATATATATTTTTATTTATGTTCAAAATTATTTAAAAATTTCAAGCTATTTTATCACCAAAATTATTTTGCTGTAGGCTAAATACTTAAAAGAGCAGCACATTTCGGGTCATTTTTGTAAATTATGTATGTGGCACCTTGCACAAGAAATTCATATAATGCTGTTCAGAGTATTTAAAATATCAGAGAAACGGTTAGTTTGCGGGAATAGTGTTAATCATACAATAACATCAACTGCGAAGTACAGCATCTTGGGTTTATATTCATAAGATAACTATGAAATAATGCAACTATTTAAATAATTGTTGCACCAAAATGACCGTATGGAAGAGATGCAAATCTTAAAAATGATTTTGAGGAATCAATTCTTTGAAGGTTGTAAGCTCTACCTACCCTCCTATAGAAATTCTTTTGTTCTTTACTTTGGGTGAAATATTAGTTAATTCAATGTTGCTGATGCATGATATAATATTTTTAAAAGTGACAGCCTCTTCGTAAAACAACCTGTAGCCAACATAATCAATCCGAAACGTCATCAAGAAAAAATCACTCAATCAGTCCACCCACTCTTCGTGTCTGTAGCATCGGGGAAGCTCCATTACCAAAGATGGATTTAGATGCAGTACGCATATTTCCTTGTAGAGAACAAAGTGACGGGCTGTCGACCCAGAATCCCCATGTGATAATAAAGTGAAGAGTCTGTGCAATGGGGAACGTCATCTAATCGGCTGGATCCAACAATGATGTCCTCTAATTAAATAAGTAGTACTTGTAATCATTAGTCCAGTCAATGAAAAGTTGTAGAGGGAAATGGAAGGAACACAATTTTTGACTTTGGGACTTTGTTTGGACTAGTTAGGAGGTAAACATACTAAAAGTCCTCACTCCTAGGAGGTGAGCGGGGGGGCAGGGGGGCCCTCAGAAGATCCCTTTTTTCAGTTTTTCGCTTATATCTCGGGAAATATGGGACCTAGCGATAATATTGCTCTATACAAAATTAAAGCTGACAAAATGGTCCACAAGATTTATTCTATTAATGTTTTCGCTATCTCTCCTAGTTTCCGAGATATCCGCTCTCAAAGTTAGCTAATTTTGAAAAAAAATAAAATTGCCTCGCGTTTCATGCCATATATCATCAGCTAACTCTTCGGCCCTTCGTCCTACAAAAAAGTCATAAGGACAAAGGTTGTAGAGAATTAAATGTCCTTTAAAAATATATGATACTTTGCGCTTTATCTTCAACCGTTCAAACCTTAAAGCAATTTTAACTTTATGTATAAATTCCGGGATTTTGTAGAAAATCCTTAACTTGTGTATTTTTCGTTGTTCCACTGGTCAAACTCTATATAAAATCCAATATACACGTATGATATATAGTTATATGTATATATTTACATATATACATAGTATACACTATATATGTGGCACATAAAGAAATTATATGTATATATAAGTATTTTTACTATATTTTCAAAATTAATATTGTTTGGTGTAGAATTGATGAATTTATTGTTTGGTGTAGTTTAAAACTATTTTCCACACCCCGAATCTAATGGAACCACTTTGAGAGCTCCACCTCCTACCCCTACATAAATACAATTACTATATGTATATGATCGAAATCTCTGATAGTACTCAAAGTTGACAATTTATCGAGGATCGCTGAATCTTTATTGTTATTTTGGAGCCATAATAACCCCCTTCATAGGCAATAATACTTGTATTCAATGTATATTACATATAATACACAGTTAACATAATATATATTAACTGTACATTCGCTCCGCAAAGGCATTGGGGTAGGGTAATTCCAGAGTCAAGAACAATTTGTACATAACTTTTTTATTAACACATTAACTCGTAAATATTTCTTTGAAACTGTGTTACGTTTAATTTAATAATATATTTACACCTTTTAGTAAAATAATTATTATATATTCCTGACTCTCTTGGAGCGGGATGGTCCTGGCTGGTCATGGGAACTTGGTTCTGGGGTGGGTTCTTTGTCGGTTTCTTCTTTATCCGTAGAGAAAGATACATCTGTAGATACATCTTCTTGGATAACCGGCAGAGGATCAATGTCGAGTTCTTCATCCTCATTGTCCAAGAGGGGCCCCCATTAAGACAGTTCCCCTGGCAGTTTTGGCACGTAGGGGAACACTTGAGAGATGCTTTTCTACATCCGCATTTGGTGGTGGCACAATCCTTTGTGAGCCGGCTGCTCACTGTGCACCGGGGATAGAAATTTGTTGGTGGTTAACTCCCACCCATACATCTGAGGAGGCAGCTCATGACCAAACCACATCTGGACTTGGTGATATGTCCTCAGATAATGTTGTTTCGCTGCCCCCTCAGTTAATGGGAGGCATGAGATGTCTGGTTTGATATTGGCTACCGATTTTACGAAGGATTGGTAACGGTAAGCGTTTAGAGATTTCTCTTTAGGTGGGGCCCCGTACCACCTCAAAATACCCTTTTTCCCAACTTCCTCTATATCATCCTTTGGACATCTGGAGACCTCAAATACAGTTTGAGAAATCCCAGCTTACTCTTTCGGAAGGCTGCTGAGGTGATATCGCACCCAGTGAAGGCATGTAGAAATAGTATGTCTTTCAGCCCCTGGGTCTGAAGCTCCTGGGTAGAAAACAGTGTAGGTTTTATGTTTCCACGTCCAGGCTTGACGAAATTTATGTCCTGGTCACCAGGTGTTTTGGCCATCAACAGGATTGTTAGGTCGACATCTCACCAACAACAGCTACAGCGGTGGTACGTGACAACTCCACAGCCGTGTCTACACTGAGGACATCCGCATCATTCTGTGCTTGAAGGGTTCTGACTCCATGTGCCTGTAGTGCGACCTCCAGCATCTTAATCAGCCGACTTTTATTGTGAGCATTTGACAGGAAGTCTTCCTGCTTCACAGTTATGACTGTCTCCTGATTGAAGTGTATGTCGGCTGACTTGCTGAGACGGTACCGCCTTTGCTGCTCAGCGACCTTTGTACTTGAGGATGAGCTTGTGTATCCATCAAACACTACAGTGATACTCCTTCCACGATAGTGACTGTTCACAAAATTGACATACCCATCACAAATGGCAGATATCGTGGAACCTCTTTGCCAAATAACCATAGTATCTGAGACATAAAAGAAAAACCGAAAAAAGGTAACTTCTACGGACCCCCTGCCCCCCGCTCACCACCTAGGAGGGAGGGTTTTTAGTATGTTTAACTTCTAACTAGTCCAAACAAAGTCTCAAAGTAAAAAATTGTGTTCCATTTCCCTCCATTCATTCATTGAGTGGACTATGCATAGGCATATATTTTATTTGAAAATGTATTATAAAATACATATATGCATATTAATTCCTTTATTTACAACTTATATATAGTACATACTATTTATGCATATAAATATGTATATATTGGCTTTTATATAGAGTTAGAGCAGTGGAATAACGGAAAATACGAAAGTTAAGTTTTTCTGCAAAATCCCGGAATTTACACATAAAGTTAAAATTGCTTTAACGTATGAACGGTTAAAGATAAAACGCAAAATATCATATATTATTGAAGGACATTTAATTATCTACAACTTTCTTTCTTAGGACTTTTTCGTTGGACGAAGGGCCGAAGAGTTAGCTAATGAAATATGGCCAAAAACACGAGGCATTTTTATTTTTTTTCAAAATTAGCTAACTTTGAGCGTGGATATCTCGGAAACTAGAAGATATAGCGAAAACATTAACAGAATCAATCTTGTGGACCATTTTGTCAGCTTTAATTTTATATAGAGCAATATTATCGATAGGACCCATAGTTTCCGAGATATAAGCGAAAAACCGAAAAAAGGTATCTTCTAAGGGCCCCCTGCCCCCCGCTCACCTCCTAGGAGTGAGGACTTTTAGTATGTTTACCTCCTAACTAGTCCAAACAAAGTCCCATAGTCAAAAATTGTGTTCCTTCCATTTCCCTCTACACCTCTTTTAGAGCATTCATTGACATATATACCAACGCTGTGGTATGCGTTTATAACACCGCTGCCCCGGATTCGATTCCCGGTCAGGACAAAGTTTCCTAATTTGGGCTTTCACATTCGAAATGAAAGTCGGGAAACTTTAGGCCCTCGTGGTCCTCACACATTATTTGGCAGCCATTATCATATTGAACCCATCCGCGCCTTGTTTTCATGAGTGTATGTGGGACTGGATTGTCTCTTTCCTATGTTCGTGTTGTCTCGGAGGTGGCCCCGGCAGTGGGCTGATCACTCGTCCTGGTAAGTTCTTGTCTGTGCAAAAAAAGTACACCCTGACGGGTGGATATCTTGTAAGGCCCGGGCGGCGTGGGTCGCGTAAACATCTCTACAACGGGAGTTAAAACTCATCGAAAGAAGAAGAAAATTAGGTCTGCTTCCTTTCCAGGTACTTTGGAATTAATTATTATTTATTTGATTACGCCAACAATTTTAATTGATCTCAAATAGAAAAATAGTTCCTTATCATCAGCCGTACCGTACTTCTCCGAAATTATCCGACACAGGACCCAAGGTTTATAGGATTTTTACGTCCTTAAAAATCCGTCGACAAAGATCTGGTTTCAACACCTGATCGAGAGGTTGGCAAGCTACCCGTGCACCACCGAAATCGGCTCAAAAAACATATAATCATATTTATAATGGAAACATCCCATGAGAAACATATATTCAGAAATTAGATGTGAAAGACGTGTCCGGAAAGTATTTGCAATAACTCGATCTCGGTCCGGGTCGTGTGTGCATAAATGTGATAGGCTCTCGTCTATAGATTTTCAGGCATGTAAAAGCACTCGTAAGAGACCGAATTCAGGTAAACCGGCAATGGTCAGAAACCTAAGTTACAGTACACTCCCGTCGTTAAATAACCTTAAATCCAACGAAGCTACCATTTTGAAAAATATAAACAAGTGAACTTGACATAAATTGATAAGTTATAAAAACTTGGAAAGTTCATTAAAAAATGTTATAAAATAAATAATTAAAAACCCATTCAGCTGTGAATTAATAGTCCACTTATATTGGTAAAGCATCTAGCTATTTTGGAAACATTTAATTCTATATATGCAGTATGTGGTATGTATGTAGTAGTATGTAGTATGTAGTATTTACAAATGAGCATTCCTTATTGACAGTCTGACGGGTACGCTATGTTCACTATACATCATCAGATCCTTTAGTTCTCCGCTGTAAATTAAAAAATGTTCATTTTAGTTTTCTCTACAACTTGACTGAGCTAGATTTTCATGTATCGCCTATTGTAATGGAGATAGCCTAGAAAAATTGAAAATTGATAAGAGTAAAATAACCCCCAGATAATTTGTACAGAAAAATGAATGTAGTCATTTATTAGTCATAGATAGAAGTTTCGAATTTTACATTTATTATTAAAATCGTTAGAGTTTTTTTTTTTCTAGACTTAACATTTTAAAGAAAGTTTTCATAAAAAGTCCCCTTAATAATTCATTATAAAACCAAATTCTAGGCGACTCGATAAAATTACGAAAAAGTCCTTAATTCAGAAAAGTAAACTATATAATGAACCGTTTACCCCCGTGCTAGTTCACAGACTGACAGACAGACAAATCGCAATCCTTTCTCTATATTATGATGCGAGAAAGTAAAATGTCACGCAAGAAATGTCAACTAGTTCCTGAATTTCTAGGAGACGAAAGGAAGTTTCCACTTCGCCAAAGGTACAGAAGAAAGTAGACAGAAAAAATTATTATTTTCTTTCAAAATTAATGGCGAGAAAGTCACATTAGAGACCGCATACTACTAACGTATTTTAATCCCTTATCTTGGGCGTACGGTGAAATGTTGTTCGGGAAGGGTTCAATGTAAAGTCGTCTTAGCTCAACGTCCTTACGCACATTGTAACTCAATACTTTTTAAAAATAAGTATTCAACGTATAATGATCAATAATAGACTATAATTAATATTCACCACAGTCTTTGAAACTGTTTTTCTCGAAGTCTCTGTCCATTTCTCGTTTAAGCCTAGTGCTAAATAAAAACTTTCTTTTGCAAAAATTATCATAATGATGTATAGGACACGTTTTTAAAGCCATCTGTAAATCCAGCGGTGACTTTACAAAGAGGTTGATGGATTTCGGCGGGAGTATTCTAGTTGCATCGTCCGCCGGCGTGGTCTTGTGGTCTGACTACAGATCCGTCGGCCCGGGTTCAATTCCCGGTACCTCCTTGGATTTTTCTGAGGTAGGGAGGTCTGGTAGGGGTGCACTCAGCCTCGTGATTCAAATTGAGGAGCTACTTGATAGAGAAGTAGCGGCTCCGGTCAAGAAAACCACCATTAACGGCCGTGGGCGTCGGCATGCTGACCACATGCCCCCCAATCATGCCATCTGCCTACGGGAGATGAAGCAGCAGTCGGGTGGTAGGCCAAGTCCCTCCAGGGATATAGCGCCACGGAGTTTAATTCTAGTTGCATAGTAATTATTCTATTATGCATTTGAAATAAGTGGAAATTATAATATATGATGGGCAGGAAACCAAAAACTGAGTGCTAATGACTCATATTAAAATCAATATTAAATGGTCGGTACAACGCCAAAGTGAACTAAGCGCCAATTGTCAAAATATAGACTATTGGTAGTCCATGGTGCAGATTTTGATATCCTACGGTCTGCAATAACGAACTAAGCGATACTACGATAGTAAAATCAGTTGAGAAAAAAGGAAATTTCGTTTTGATCAAGATTTTTTTACAACACTCAAACTTCTACTTCAGTTTTCTCAAAATATGGAGTTTGGCGCTTAGTTCACTTTGGCGTTGTACCGACCAAATTTGTACCTGTACCTAACCTCAACGAGCAACTATAGATAACCTGAAATGCTGTCAGTTTAGAGATATTTGGAAACCAACATTAATTAATACATCTTTATGTGATTTTTTTCTTTTCTCGTCTTACAAAATCGACTTATTTCCATTTTTATGGGACTCATACTCTGACGAAGAGCAGTTTCATAGTTTTTGCACAAAAATTAACTAAAACTCTGTAAGAATGAATAAAGAAACTCGCACAATTGTGCATTTATTTATGCTAGTGCCACTTGTCGTCTGTTTCTCTGCTCCGCCATGTCTGTCATCTATGAAGCATCGTACACAAAGTTCGATGAGTCTGATGGCAATCGATTACTTTCATCACAAACACCGGTGAGTTTAAAAACAACCTGATGCTTCACCTGTGAATTGTCCAATGACTTTACAAACAAGCTGATGTAAGAACAATGGCATCGATGGAATTAATCGATGACTTGAAAAACGTACCTTATACATAGTATGGGCTAGAATCTACATCTACATGAACTATGCCGAGCACTAGTACCTTTAATGAAATCAGGTAATATCAATATCCAAGGTGTGAACTATGAGTAGTGGGTGACACTAGCAGATTTATAAGCTCTAACTAGATTCCATGTAAAGTTGCACAAGTACCAAGTCTATGAATTAGTACAACTGTATCGACAAGTTGATTACAGAAGTAATAATTTTGTGACTCTATGGCACACACATGGCATACACAAATACACACACAGAACAAGGCAAATAGTAAATAATATAAATCAAGAGCAAAACATATATATTAAACGTTATGTGTTAGAGAGGAATGACAAGCAGGAATAGCCAAAATGAAAAGCAAAAATTGTAATATTGTAAAATGAGCCATGCATTAGGTTGAATAAATTTTATAAGTTTGCTTCTTGAATCCGTGTAAATTTAGTTTATATAGTTCAGGATGAGCTCTTATTAATGAGTTGTATAATCTTGGACCGAAATTTATACTGTGACTTAATCCAGCAGAGGTAAAACATTTGGGTTCATATAGAATAGAATTTTGATTCAGTCTGGTAAAGTAGTTAAGAGGGTTCTTGTTTTGGAAAATATTTCTATTCATATGGAAGTAAGTCAGTAATTTGCGTTTGTATATTTGTTCAATATTTAAGACATTAAATTCCGAAAATATTAGTTTTGTGGGGTAATCCAGTCTGGTAAAGTAGTTTAGAGGGTTGTTGATTTTGAAAATATTTCTATTCTTATGGAAGTAAGTCAGTAATTTCCGTTTGTATATTTGTTCAATATTTAAGACATTAAATTCCGAAAATATTAGTTTTTTGGGGTAATCAGCAGGTTTTCTCAGACATATTTTAATGATCCTTTTCTGTAAATCACTTTAAAAATGTTCGGTGATCGTAGTTAATTATTAAAAAACACGCATTTTCCCATATAATTTCGTCTTTTAATGTTTGTTACCTATGTAAGTACCTTAATTACTTCGAACATCTGATTCTTTGCCCTTACCATCATTATTAGTATTGCCATTTTAGAATCCACTAAATTCTCTATAAAATTTTTCATCAGACAAATAAGTAATTTAACGAATTTATATAGTACTTGCCTGCGTCGCCCGGGTTTTGTATTTTGTAATTAGAAATTGACTTATGAAGGATTTTCAATTTTCAAATTCTAGGTCCTTACATAGGTATGTATAATTTGAAATGAGGAAGTACGACTTTTCACACTAAAACTATTCGCTCAGAAAACGCTAGATATAGCAGTTTATGGCTCATAGAGGACTTAGAATTTTTCACCACATTGCTTCTACACACCATGCCTGGGAGGTGGAAATAGAAATTCTGATAATATACAATTATACTGTATTTTAAGGAATATATTATTTCTCACTTTCATGTTACCATACAACCATTTCGGGGCTGAAATAAAAAATAAACGCCTTATCGCTTTCATATTTTCCTCTGCAAAAGCCTGGGACATAATTTACTGCGCATATAGGATTAAAAATATTCCATCCTATTTTGTCTCCTTTTTACATGCTTAGGGTCTATGATAAACCTCCATATTTCTCAACTAATACAAAGCCTACAGCTATGAATAACGTATCAGCGGATAGGATTTTTTTTTATCGACTTCTGACATAGCATGCTCGTTGGCACACACTCAGGCTTACACGACTGGATTAAGCAGTCCCTGGAATATGGCCTCTTATTCTACACCAAAATGTGAAGTGAGAAAATGATATTCTCCATGTCCAGGGTAAAGAAAGTTATATGACTACATCACATTGTGCATTATTTTCGTTATTTATCTACACCAATGTATTATATCGAAAGCCTCAGAATTGGTCAAAGCCTAGTAGGCCTATCATGTAGCCCCCAAAGCTCTATATGAACACTGTAAATAATACACTGTTGTCATGAGAACTAAATTGCATTTGATAAATACTCAGGGTAATATTTTAAGAAATTATAAAAATTTTCAAGGGAAGGAGTAGTTTGTTTGAATTTTAATGTTGACCGCGTTACTTTCCGGGTTGAACTGGGCATGTGTGCGAAATTTCTTGGAAATTGGACAAAGCATGTGGAATTATATAGGGAACATACATACATACATACATACATACATACATACATACATACATACATACATACATACATACATACATGCATGCATGCATACATGCATACATACATACATACATACATACATACATACATACATACATACATACATACATACATACATACATACATACATACATACATACATACATACATACATACATACATACATACATACATACATACATACAACAGAAAGAGACTCACTAATCGCAACAGTACTAAAGACTGAAAACTGGCCCATCAAAAAAGAAGATCTACTAAAAAAATACTTCAAGAACTTCAATAAATTCGCAAATAGTTTACCATTTGGCACCATATTGTAATCAAATTTTATCCTGATCAAAGTTATTTTATGAACAAACAAAATTGCAAAATAGAACAAAAACAGTTGTAGAAGAGAAAGAAATACATGTAGTATTACCTGTAATGGAACATGTAGTAAATAAAGCGAATTAAAAAAAAAATACATACATACATACATACTGTTAGGAATGGTAACTAGGAATAAATGATAGGTTTTACGGAGGACCAGGTAATTATACCACTTAAGATTAAACGAGGAGACAATGGACTGTAGGTAGCTAAAACAGAGATTTAGATTTGAGGATTTTGCAATAATATATTATCAGGAAGCCTGATTTCTGAATATAAGAATACAACACTTGATATAATAAAATATATGAATTAATACAGTTACTATTCTCGGAGAATATCTATTCTCCCGCCCGATAGTGTATGTAACGCTAGACAAAGCCTGTTCACTGCACGTGGCTTCTAGGTTAAGAGACAATGGAAATACTTGTAAATGACACTAAAATACAATATTATTTCCTGAATTTCACACGCAGGCTGCTTAAACAATACAAGAGCCGAATGGTGTGGAGTTGCAGATGAGTATTAATAATATAGAGCGAAAACTGTCCCGACAACTAGGAGCAATTGTGACGCGGTCTATCTACTATGACTTCTCGATCCCAACTGACTCGAACTGCAATAGCGTGGTAACGCTACAAAGCCCACACCTGCAGGAAATGAGTAACTCGCGCGCCAATTAATTGGCGGCCGCGCCAATTAACACAGAGGCAAATATAAACCATATAAACTTACAGACTCTTGATCTAACACATACATACTTACATACATAGACACACATTTTCATTGTTATATATTAGAAGATTATATAACATAAGCATGTGACACCATTATAAGCCTATTAGCTATTAACCTTGAGAACAGTTGCGATTCCTTCTCTTTGCTGCATATGAATGCAGCTTTCTGGGGTGTATATTATGTCGGCTCTCTTATGGCTACATTTGTAACTAGCGATATAAAACGCACCGCCGTCTCGAGAATTACACTGCCTGTCCTATGCTTTATTTTAACATGGAGTTCGGAGTATTGCTCAATTGCTTAATTTCTCCAATAGAGGCGACACAGTTCACACCCAGATTGCATGAAATTCCAGCATACACGAGTAATACAGTCTAGAAGGCAGTGATAAAACGTTAGATTCTGATTTATTCTGGTTTTATTATTAAGAAAGAGACAACGATATGTTTCAAAATAAAATGAATAACGTGTAGTTGTAATTGTTTAAATCCGTCTGTTTTGTACAACTTTACGTGTGAATAAACATTTTCCCGCTACAGACGGTAAAAGATTAACAAGACAATAAATTACAGTCTTTGATTGACTGATAATCTGTTTCTTTTGATTTTAATATAGTAGGCCTATTTGTCAAGATGTTATAAATTGCATTGCAAAGTCTCAACGTACGTATGCATCTATTACAGAGGTAACTTAACCTTCTCATTTTTAAAGTAATGCAAGAAGTATTACATTAGTCTACTGACAGCAATCTTGTTCAAAGGCAATTTCCACACGACCCAAAGAAAATAAATATGAGTTAAAACAAATAAATCTTATTGGGCAATTACATAATAATTGTATTTTTGATCGTTTCTATATTATTTTACAATTAATATCATTTGGTGCCAAAGTTATTATGGAAAGGTATGGTAGTATGCATAGCTTTTTCTGTTGCTTCTATCCTTTTTAGTTTCATATAGAGGTGATTACAACTATAATTACTATATTACGGTTTTGTGCAAAAATTTAACAGGATTTTGTTATAGAGCTTCCTCAATCTATGTTTTTAGCCCTCAGAAATTCAATTTCACATCTTTCGTGATAAACACATTACCACATTATAATAAAATGTAGTCATTTATTGGATAATTTTATGTTTAATTCCACTTGAGACTAATGGGTTTCTTAATATACAGTACATTCCTGCATTCTAAGAAAAAAATCAATTCAGAATATATGGTGATATTATTCATGCTAATATTAGTACGTGAAAGAACGCACGCCACGTCCATTTTTCTACGAGATATGAGACTATATATAGCCCTACAAGTTGCATTGTTTAGTATGTCTAAGATAGTGTTGTATGCCTCTTTTAATTAATACTGAATACTTTCAATGGCTAAATAAATCAAATATCAGCTTACAGATAGTTATCAGGAATAATAACGCTCATGATATTCATTTAAATATATGTCGACTCACTGCACTGTTAGAAAAGGAATGCTCTTCATTAAATAGTTGAGAAAAGTTCTCTCACCGAAGGGAATCTGGCAAATTGGCGTAACCTGTCGTGACCATCCGCCATGCATAAAATATAAACCAGTGGTGCATGCATTCCCTTTCACATATAAGCCTGCCCAATGCGGTCATGGGAAACGAATGATTAAGCTTTATAGAAAGAATTCTCTCATTTCTTAGGTAATACCAAGAAACTGAATATGAATCCCTTACAATATAATCCAGATTTAAAAGGAAGAGTGGAATGGATCAGCTTTTAACTAATAAAAGGTATAGAACATGGCGACAGAGTAGCGGGCTTTGTGACTGCACTCAAAGTCACGATAACAGTCATCACGAAACACATTCGGCCCGATTCTGGTATAGAGTACGATATAATTACTTTCAAGCCTTTTTTTTCTTTTTGACTATTATGTAACAATTCTAGAACGTGGTGACTTAATCTCTCTTTACTTTTGAAACATGTAGCTCGTGATGAATGCCATTATTACGTACAAATAAAGGAATGTCAATAATGAAACGCAGACATTTGTTATTGATATCTGTAGAATTTTTACGTTGGAGTTACTAAAACGTATAAATAATATTCTCAGATGCATTTCCCATGTTGTTTACGCTAGTTTCCGATATATTTTAGTGCAGGTAATTCAATTTGCCGTGTTGTAGCAGAGACTAGCCTATATTATGAGGCCCTATATTTCGTTGAATACTCCATTCTTGGAAATACCTTTGTCAAAATTAAAGAATGAAATTAACCGTTCTATTTTGCATTATCCAGGCTTCTACGTCTTTGTTGGATTTGCATCTCTTCTTTGATAATCAAGAGTTCTGTCAACTCAGTTTCCGATAATAAAAAACGGGAACATCTACTTCAAATATTATTTTTTTACTAATATTCCTACATTGACATGAGCTAAATTTAACAAATATTGATAATATATTTTTTTACTGCAACTGAATTGCTGGAGGTATGAAGAACATGACAGTTTAAAGAAATTAACTAATAGGCATCGATGTATTTTTATTTATCTTAAAAGTTTATTAATTATCTTTAGAATATTGCAAGATACTTAATGTAGATCTATTATAACGTGTCCATAACTATAAATTTCGTTTAAAATCTACACTAATTATAGAAACAATGCAGATTATAAGATGTGTAGTATAAATATTCGGCACAAATGTGCTGATATAGTTATTTTCTACTGAAATAGTTGCTATAGACAAAGGAAATAGGCTATTGTGCCCTATACCGAAATTCGATGGCGAGTTTTCAGCAGTAATAGGCCTATCAATTTCCAAGTCCCCTGAATGCAAAAATACAGTTTTCATAAACGTGTCCCTGAGTGTGTATTTCTGTGCATCTGTGAACAGCATAGCTCAAGAAATAAAAATCGTATAAAAGAATTCATATTTACATCACATATATTTTATGGATGTGACACGAAGACTAGCAACTACTTTCTCTTACTCGTACTACCAATTTACACGAAAGAATCTTTTCCGCAATTTTGTCGAAAACTGCTGCTACGATTTAGCTTAAACTTTATACACAATACCTAGAGCTAATATTTTATTTTTCTTTGATTTTTTTTTCGCAAAAAATCTTTGAGGGATAGTTATAAGCCAACCATTATTTATACAGTCAAGCTTTAAATCTTGCATGGCGAACAATACACTTTGAATGAGGTTGAAACAACTGAATAAGCAATACGTACTCCCTATCTTATTGTGCTGACATACCAAAATATTAAGTGAGAAAGTTGAATTGCACCTACCCATGCTTAGATTAAGGAAAGTTATGGGAATACATTTTAGCATGATAATAGAGTCCTCTTATTGGAAAACTGAATTGCAATTATGTTGTAACCCTAAATTAATTAACCCTATATATATATATCTTTATATATATATATATATACCACCATTAGATACGAGGGTAAGTCAATAAATATCCGCAAGTTTTGTTTAACCATTTGTAGGTTGCCTGTTGCTTAGGTTTATTCTACTCTTTTTTATTTTACTTAATTGGTTAGTTTAGTAAAATTTATATATATATATACACATATAAGTTTAGGTCTGGGACAAACACAGGCAGTCCGTCTGTCCGTCCGTCCGTTCGTGTGCCTGTACGCGCCATAACTCAAATACGCTTTTTCGGATTTTCATGAAACTTGGAAAACACATTTATACTGTCCATGGGAAGAATCCTTTTGATATTGAACCAAATCGGTTCACCGGTACCGGAGTAATGCCCAATTTAGTGCCTATTTTAATAGATTATGGTGCCTTTCTAATAGAAAGGCGCCATAACTCAAATACGCTGTATCGGATTTTCATGAAATTTGGTGTACGCATTTACGACGTCCATGAAAAGTACTCTATTGAATTTGAACCTAATCTGTTGACCGGTACTGGAGTAAAACCCAATTTTGTGTCTATTTTAAAGGCGCAATAACTAAAAAACGCTTTATCGGATTTTTATGAAACTTTGTATACGCAATTATAATGTTCGTGGGAAGACGTCTGTTGATATTCGACTAAATCGGTTGATCAATACCGGAATAATGCCCAATTTAGTGTATTTTATGTTAATATATAAGAAGTCGCGATAACTCAAATATGCTTTATTGGATTTTCCTGAAACTTTGTATACCCATTTATAATGTATATGGGAAGACGTCTATTAATATTGGACCAAATCGGTAGACCGGTACCGGAGTAAAACCCAATTTAGTGTCTATTTTAAAGACGCGGTAACTCAAATATGCTTTACCGGATTTTTATAAAACTCGGTATACACATTTATAATGTCCATGGGAAGACATCTATTGATATTGGATAAAATCGGTTGACCTGTTTCGGAGTAATACTCAATTTAGTGCCTATTTTATGGTAATATACGTATTCGAAAGAATTCATGAAATGCAAATCAGTTATCATGACAACATAGTCAATTGTTTTACTGCGATCTTATAAGGCTTTGGCAATTAAAACACAGTTACCTATGACAAAATAATAACACTATTGCTTTACATGCGCTTATCCAACTAGACCGTTAAACTGACCCAGGTGGCTGAGATGGTAACGTCTTGGCCTCACATTTTGGAGTTCCATGGTTCAAATCCCGAAACCGGCCAATAGTATTATTCAACATGAGAGACTTCTTGTGAAATAAATTGTTAAAAATCTCCTGCGACCAGCGCAGTTAAAAATACCAAACTTGCAATCTCATTTCCCATAATGATGATATATGAATTTAGCGTATTTAAAACATATAACTAGAAATTTAACCCAAACTAGAATTCAACTAATAGCCAAATTAGAATTTAGAAAAGTATGACATATTGGTTTAAATTAAAACATTGTTAATTCACTCGCCAATTTTCAGAGGCCCTCCAGCCTTATTAAGCCATGAGAGGATTGAAGGTCTAACAGCAAGACATGAGGGTTGAGGAAATGAGCAAAATGAGGAAAGCTCGAAATGCGCAAATGCGCAACTAAACATGAGCGGCCCCGCACGGAAAAACAAGAACCGTTACACTGTACCGCTTTGTGTTCGTGCACGCCGACATGTTGTTCATTATCTCCGCTTGTGGATTATTTGACCGTTATGGCTCCACTGAGTGTTGCACTGTTGCACATTAAACATGGCTGCACCGCTCAGCGTTTGTATCAAAGAAGAACAGCGTGCAGTGATTTTATTTTTGGAAGGTGTACCAAGAGCCGAAATCCATTGAAGACTACCCGCACAATACGGGGGCAATGTTTTACCACGGCAAAGTGTGTACGAATGGATTAAGAGGTTCAAATATGGTCGGACAAGTATGAGGGATGAGGAAAGAACAGGTCGCCCATCCACATCACTAGAGTAAACACATAACAACTCTGAATCTGAGGCGGAGCAGGCCGAATCACGTGACGAGTGATAAGCGAATGAGGTTGTTTTACAAATAACCGACCGCGATGCCTCGCTAAATATATGCACCGTACTTCATTTATTCCTTTGCGCGCTGAAAATCTATTACATATACGTCTTTCTTGATATCACCATTAGAAAGCTGAATTTATTTGGAAGCCGACTGTCCAAACGTCATGTCTGTAGGACGCTCCGTTCGGAAAATAGCTGCTTATCCTGCAAATGTTAATATAAACATCAAAGAGATCCTTTCTTATTTCTACCCTAAAATAATAACACCAGCGATGGATTACATTACAGTTTCTGTCTATCTGTTAACATAAACAACAAGTCCCCTCTCACTTCCACAATAAGATACTTCCACCCAGCCATAGATAAAACACAGACGCAGTTTCAGTTTGTATGTGTTAGCAATCAAGAGCGTTTCGACTATGTTCTGTTGTGAGAATTCAGTGTCCGTAATGTCACTAAGCAAGCCTAGTACGAGTGGTGAAACAATTTATACCCACAAAGTTTTGCATAAGCAGGCGAGAGCTATGGTTTTCAGTGTGGAAAACATCGCACAGTTAAAAAGCGCAAAACAAATCTTGACGATTTTCAAAAGTGTATTTTACGCCGAACAATATTTGAATTGTACGATAAGGGGGAATAGCTAAGAAATTAGTTGCTTTAATTCGAGAGAAAATAGAATATAAAGGTTCTGTGTCCTCCATGTACACGATTCTGAAATCCCTAGGATTTAAATACGGGAGAACCAATGATGGCCGGAAATTTCTACTGGAAAGGGGCGACATTGTTGCAGCCAGACAAAAATTCCTGCGTACAATTCACAATCTTAGGGGGATGGGAGATACGAGGCCCACATTTTATCTTGATGAAACATGGGTCAACCAGAATCACTCCAGGAGGGACATATGGCAAGATTCGACTGGAAGAGGCGGCCTTAAAATACCAATAGGGAAAGGTAGCAGGCTTATAATATGCCATGCAGGCTCAGCTAAAACAGGGTTTATACCAGAAAGTAAATGGGTATTTCGCTCCAGTCCTAAAAGTAAAAACACCGATATCATACAGAAATGACTTCGGACAGTTCCAAAGAATGGTTCACGAACAGATTTCTAAATTATCTGGAAGAGAGTTCGATAATAATTATGGATAACGCCAGCTATCAATCTAGGCTATTAAATAAGTTACCCACAACAAATTCACGTAAGAAAGAGATTTAGGAATGGCTTCAAGAACACAACATAACATAGTCCCACAGAAACTATATCAAAATTGCTAGCCCGTGTTGCCCCTTATAAAACTCACGAAAAAAGTATGAACTGGATCAGATAGCGTTAGAAATGGGCCACGAAGTTATCCGCTTACCTAACTATCACTACCAGTCTAACCCTATAGAGATGATTTGGGCAAAAGTTAAGGGCGAAGTGGCAAAGCTAAACACATTTCGGCTTGCTGATGTAGAAAAACTAACAAACGAAGCACTCGAAAGGGTTACGAGGGAGGACTGTGAATCACGTGTTGCTCATGTGGAAAAATTGCAAGAGAATGATTTTAAGAAGGAAGCTGCTAGGGATGACATTGTTGAAAGTATAATTATAAATATTTGGGACAATGAAACAGATAGTGACACGAGTGGTGAAGGAAGTGAAGAGGACGAAGACGAAGTTTTAGCTGTCCCTTTCTATAGGCTTCCGTGTATTTCTGCAGCTCAATAAGGTAAGTCTTTCTTCACTTTCTTTTAAGATAATTCGTGTTGTATCCTACGTTAATAGGTTTCGAAATTTCAAACTACTTTGTTCGCGATTTTTCAAAAATGAAATAAGTTAAATAATGAGTGAATGTTTGACGCAGAGCAACAGTAAGCATGCACGCGTGTTCTCTCTGTCTCTATCTCTCTCTCTCTCTCTCGCTCTCTCTCACGCTCGCTCTCTCGCTCTCTCTCTCTCGCTCTCTCTCTCTCTCTCTGTTAGACAGAGATCGTTGCAGACTGCAAGTTTCGTAACATTCTATTGGCTTATCGTATGTAGAGAGTTGATTTGTGTTTACTATAGTGACGCCAATATTGAGCAAGTGCATATCATGATTCAGACAAACCGAAGAGTGACTCTCGATGAAGTGGCAAACCATATGCAAATTAGCCATGGTTCTGCATATGGCATTATTCATAACAGGCTTCGCTTTCATAAAGTCTGTGCAAGGTGGGCCGCAAAACAGCTCACTGAACAGCAAAAGCACAAACGTGTGTCCAGCTGCCAAAGCTTACTGGACCGCACTGCTAACGGAGGCAAATATTTTTTTTTAAACGAAAAGTCACTGGAGACGAAACAAGGATCCATCACATTGAGCCTGAAAGCAAACGCCAAAGCATGGAATGGAAACACCCTGCATCTCCAGTCAAAAAGAAATTCAAGACTCAACGCTCCGCAAGAAAAATGATGCTCACACTTTTCTGGAACCCACAAGGGCCAATACTGCAACGATGCTTGGAGAAAAACTCAACAATAAGCAGTGCACGTTACAGCGAGGTGTTGAGCAAAGAATTGAAACCTGCAATCGAACCAAACGTTAAAGCCTACTGTCGAAGGGAGTTGTTTTGTTGCATGATAATGAGTGTCCAAATACTGTCGCCCACACTACTCAGACTATTGCGAAACTGGGTTGTGAGGCGTTAGAGCATCCTACATACAGTCCCGATCTCGCCCCATCAGATTTCCATCTTTTTGGCCCACTTAAAGATTCCTTAAGGGGCCGTCGCTTCACTACAGTCCAAGAACTTACGGAAGCGGTGCATAAAGGGCTTACTACTCAGCCGAAAAAAATTCTTCTGAGGGCATCAAGAAGCCTGTGCAACGAAGGATCAAACGTATTGAGAAGTGAGGGGACTATGTTGAAAAATGAGGTAGTTGAAAGTTTTGTATTGTTCTTGCTATAAATTTGAAAAAGAGAGTGCGGATACTTATTGACTTGCCCTCGTAAAAAGCTGGGCTAAAGAAGAATTTCGGTAAAACTATGGACATAAATGGGAATTGTTTTCAGTATTTAAGAAACATCAGGTTGCAGCGTGTCGGAGCGCCGCTCAACTAACCCTCAATAATTTTGTTTATGTCTGTCTATCGCCAACCTTCATCTCGCGGCTTGGAAACCCGCCAAACAAAAACCCAAAGAACCACTAATGAAATGACCCAACGCAAAGAAATGGACTGCAAGACTAACGGAAAGGCAAAAAAGCAAGCAGCAGTTGCTTCACAGCGAACCCCCCTACAGGCCCAACCAACTCAACTTAACGGCAACGACCCTCGCGACCCCTTGGACTCCCGATCAGCGGAACAAAACTCACAGCCAGTAGGAATGCTACAGCGCACTACGCGGCAAAACAAAACTAATCATGCAGTATGCGAAGACCTAACTGATACCATCCCGCTCTCAGTCCTGCGGCAATCTACGCGCTTCAACTTTCAGCACGTAGCCCGGCCCCAAGGGGACGACGTCAGCTCGATTGCGAGCATCTCGCCTGTCCTTGGGCAAGACCGACTCGATAATGATCTCCCTCCTCTCCCAGAAAGAGATAACAGGACGACACTTGAACTTATACTAGAAATGACAAAATTGCTCAGCACGTCTAAAGAATCTATCATCAAGCGAGACAAATACCTTGACTGTATTGGGCAAATAGCTCGAATACAAGACGAACTTTCAAAAGAAGTAGCTGAACTCAGAATTGAAAACAAGCTGCTCAAGCGGACAGCACAACGGCCTCCGCCCAGTTACAGCAGGGCCCTTGCATCTAACCTTCCTCCCACCCCGATCCAGGCTATGGTCACTACCCCCTCCTCCCCTCGGCGGGAGAAGCATATAGTGATCATAGACAAGCCTGATGCGAACATTAAAACAGCCGACCAAATGAAAGAAATTCTTGGCAATGATATAGACGCTACGGAGGAGGACTGGCAAGTAGTTGGTCTCCGCCGAGCCAAAGGCCCTCGTCTCATTCTAGAAACGACCTCTGCCAGTCAGGCACAAAAGATTCTGGACAACAAAACCCTAAAAGATAAGGGTTACAAAATCTCCAAGCCCATTAAAAGAAGGCCGCGTATCATCGTCCACGACGTCCCAAAAGAGACCCCCCCTTGAAGCCGTCACTAGGGGAATCAGCCGAGCGCTCCCCGACACTTTTGACAAATCCACCCTCGATGATAACGTTTCCCTTAAGTTCAAGTTAGGGCGATTCACGGATCGTGACCACTGGGTGATGGAGGCGCACTGGACCGTGCGAGCAGCCCTCCTTGAAAAACGACGGCTGTTCCTCGGTTTTCACAGCTGCCGCATCAGTGATCACGACTCCCTGCCTCGCTGCTTCAGGTGCCACAACTATGGGCACACAGTTAAAATCTGTAGAGCCGAGACTGAGACCTGTGGTCATTGTGCTAAGCAGGGCCACAGGTTCTCGGAATGCCCGAAAAAAGATGAACTTGCACCGGTCTGCGCCTTGTGTACCCGATACAAAAAGGACAACCGGCACTCGACGATTGACCCTCATTGTCCCTCACGAGCTGTAGCTATCCAGGGCATGAGAGACTCTACCGACTATGGGCCTGGTTAGGAAGTCACTTAAAATCTGGCAGTTAAACGCGGATAGGCCTAGGGTCGTCACGGATCAACTAAGACAAGCCGCTCACATACACAATGTAGACATAGTTCTCCTACAGGAACCATACGGGTACCATAATCACAAAATCACGGGATTTGGAGTCTCCCACAAGAAAATTTCTGCCAATCTACCGGGCGAGTACCCATGGACGGGCATCGTTGTCCTAAACCCACAAATTGAAGTCATGAAATTAACACAACTTTGTACGTCGCATGTCACAACGGCAAAAATTGCTACTGACATAGGCGAATTCACTCTTGTTAGTGCGTACTTTCAACCTGCGGAACCCCCACACGGTATTATAAACACACTCACACAAATTGGCAGAAGGCATTCAAACATAATCATATGCGCGGATGTTAATGGTAGATCCCCACTATGGGGCCCACAGGACTCTGACCGCAACGGTGCTCTTGTGGAAGAACTTATTGCTGACCTCAACCTACTCACTCTAAATAACAACAATATAGAACCTACATTTGAAACCCGATTGGGTACGTCTTTTATAGACGTCACACTTGTCTCTCAAGACATGTCCAGTAAAGATATTGCGTGGACCGTTAGGCCGGGAATCGCAACAAGCTCCCATAAAGTTATCGAAACCATCATCTCTGACAGGCAAATACACAGACCCACCATACGTAAGTTTAATCTTAAAGAAGTCGATTGGGCAGACTACCGAACTAAGCTGCATGAAAGGGTAGCAGAAATAGATTCCCCATTAGGAACGGTTCGAGAAGTTGCCACCACAGTCAATGCGCTCACCACAGCAATCTACCGTGCTGCTTGCAGCTCCATTCCAAAGACTAAGCCTGGTAAAAAGCTGGTTCCTTGGTGGAGCGATGCGCCTTGAAACAAATCGGAAAAGGCGACAATTCCAACGAGTAAGCAGTAGAACTGACCCTGATAGGCGAAACGCACTACATGCAGAATACACCCAATGTAGGAGAGAATACTCTCGGCAAATCTACCTTGCGAAAACCGAATCTTGGCGTGCGTTCGTCACTGACCAAAGCACCCTTAACTCGTGGGGATTAGCATACAAACTCCAAGCCAATAAGTTTCACCCAAATACTGCCATACACAGCCTCCAAGCCCCAGATGGCACAATTGCCGACACCTGGGAAGCAGTAGCCACCGTCATGTCAGATGCGCTAGTACCGGACGACACCCCTGCAGGCGAAACCCCAGAACACCAGCTCCTGCGTCGAGCTGCTAGACTCCCCTTTCACAATGAAATAATTGCTGACCCCTTCAACCTCATAGACTTACAGATAGCACTGGACAAAACAAATAGTAAAACTGCTCCAGGAATAGACCAGATTCCCCCCGAATTTATCAAACAAGGTGGAGAACTTCTCCAAATCAAGCTTCTTAACATATACAATGCCTGCCTTCAGCATAGCATGTTTCCCAACCAATGGAAAAGCGGACTTTTAAAAATCATTTTGAAAGACGACACTAAGGACCCATCGCTCCCAAGATCTTACCGACCTATCTGTTTGCTCCCGGTAATGGGAAAACTGTTCGAAAATCTCATAGCCTCTAGAATCACCGAAATCCTTGAACAAAACTTATCGCATCGACAATTTGGATTCCGACCAGGAAAATGCACAGAAGACGCGGTCTCACTGTTGCAAAGCAAAATCGCGAACTCCACGTCCAAATACCTCCTTGCTATCTTCATCGACATAGAAGGCGCATTTGACAATGTCTGGTGGCCACATGCGCTGGAAAGGCTTAGAATAATCAACTGCCCACAAAACATTTACGCTGTCATCCGTGACTACCTTAGCTCTCGACGAATCACAATTAGAGACAGCATTCACACTTTCTCTAAGGTTGCGACCAAAGGGTGTCCACAAGGCTCAGTATTGGGGCCCAAGGTGTGGAACCTTATCTTCGACGAAGCACTAAATACTATACTTGAAACTAACCAGGTCGACCTAATAGCATATGCGGACGACGCCGTTATACTCGTCGAAGGAATGTCTAGGAACGAACTGGAGCGCAAATCTCGTGTTGCGCTAGCTGCGCTCACACGTTGGTCCGCTAAAGGAAAATTAACAATCTCACACACTAAGTCACACATGATGTTCCTTAAGGGACAACTAGGAAATCACCCTCCAGACATACGACTAGGCCAAGTTCGACTCCCCCGAGTACAGGAAACACGATATTTAGGAATCACGATACAGGAAGGTAACAAATTCACAGCTCACGTACAGCGCATATGCGCCACAGCTAATAGACTCACGCAAGCCCTTGCCCGGTTATCGGGACAACAGTGGGGCTATAGATTCACAAATTACAAGATATTGTATTCCGCCATTTTCGAATCAATCATCGCCTATGCTGCAAACGGCTGGGCGCCCTACATCAAAGCAAAACACTTAGGAAAACTCCGCTCGGCCCAAAGACTTGCCCTAATCAAATTCACGAAAGCATACAAAACAGTTTCAAACGATGCGCTTCCTGTAATTGCTGGGTATTGCCAGTAGACTTACTTTTAAAGGAAAGAATAGCCAAATACCATGTCCGAAAACAACTGCCACACACCATACATGATCTCCAGATTGGGCCAGACGAACTAGTAAATTTTCACCGAACACAATTGTACACTCAGATCAGAAACGCTACCTTGCGCTCTTGGCAACGAAGGTGGACCGTAGCTTTACATGGTAGGATCACACGAGACTTTTTCCCGAGCGTCATCCAAAGACAGTCCATGACCTGGATTCAATTAGACCACTACACCACGCAATTCCTAACAGGACACGGAAACTTTGCTACCAATTTGGCACGATTCCGGCTAACAGACGCACCTAGATGCACCTGCGTAGATAACGAGCTTGACTCAATGATACACGTTCTTTACTCATGCGCACATTTCAGCGAAGCGCGCCGTCCTCTACGCGCGGCCGCTCGAGCAGAAAATGAACTCTGGACACCAAACTTAAACTTTTGGACCAGAAAACACAATTTCCCGATATTAAAACAGTTCTCAAAAGCTGCACTGACTGAAAAGGACCACTTAAACTAGACAGGTAGATTGCCAACTGGCTGAGCAATGCTCACTACCCTAGGCTGGGCGAGGTTTAGAGAGGGGTTTTCCCTCGCCTGTAAGGCAAATGCCGGCCTAGTTCCACCCCTCAAAATAACAAAGAAGCATGCAATAATTACAACAATCAACAGTACAAAACAACTCAACAATCTCACAAACACAAAACTCTAAACAATCAAGAACACTACTCACTCCGTAACACCGCACACACAAACACCTAGCTGATGAAAGCTTGAAAATGAATCAAGATACCAGCTTGGACACGTCACGATCCACCACATCCCTTCAGGATGGAACACACTCACGATAGGGACATAATCACAAATGGTTACCAGAATTTGGTTTGACCCGAGGTACTGGCTTCATTGCTTGGCACTCGGGGGGTAAGGGAGGGCACAAAAAAAAAAGTATTTAAGAAACAATTTTCCAAGGTTGAGTGAAATAAAATTAATAGAGGTATTTTCACTGTCCTGAAATCCGAAGAAAATCTAACCAAAACACAAATTATAGCGCGGCGTGTTCGAAATTTCTGAGAAATTAAAATGTAGACAACTACATCAATGTGTTGGCAACTTTGTTAAGAGCATATGTGCTATGGACTTCAGAATGTCCCTTATAATCCATTTCCAGGCATTCCCATCTTCACTTCTTTCCACCGACCCTGGGAAAAGTCAGCAATGAGCAAGGAGAAAGGTTTCATCAGCAAATATCCCAAATATAAAGGCGATACGCAGGAAAAGGGTCTCCTAACATGCTTGCTGACTATACTAGTTTCTTCTCTCTGAGTTTTCCGGGTCTAGCTACAAATGGAAGCCTTCCAGGAAAAAATAGTAAGTTAAAGAAAATTAAGTTATGTACATGTATTAACAATGCATTTTAGTTATTAACTCTTTTATATTGATACTGACACTGTAGCCTATCAGTGATCAGCACATCCTCTTCAATAAAATGTGTTCTTCTGAACGGTAAGTGTAATAAAACTTTGGTTCTTTAAGCAAAACTATGAAAAAAGATCAGATTAGAAAAAATGAATAACTTATGGTTGCTACAGAAAATTGTCCGTGATAGGGGATTTTTGAGTTAAGATTCAAATTAAGGACTCGCGAATTAGTAAAAACGAAATAATTTCATTTTATGCCATGAAAAAGTATAATCTTTTTCTTCTTACTTTCGGCTGTAATGAGGATGTAGCCTCATTTATTTATAAGGTGTAGTGTTTGGTTTCGTTTCTAGTCTTGTATACTTTAACTAGCTTAAAAGGCCCGGCGTCGCCCGGGTTTTGTATTTTGCAATACGTAATTAACTTAAAGAAGGACTTTCGGTTTTAAAATTGCAGGTCCTTTTATAGGTATTTAGAATTTGAAATGAGGAAGAATGACTTATCACACTCGCACAGAAAACGCTTGATACAGCTTTTTACGGCTAATAGAGGATGTAGAATTTTGGATCCCATCGCTTGTACACAGCAAGCCTGGTAGGGGTTCAAATAAGAAGAAACAGAAATTCCGGTAACATAAAATTGTATTGTTTTTGCGGAATATTTTATTTCTCACTCTAATGTTACCATAAAACCATTTTGGGGATGAAATTAAACAGACATGCAATATTACTTTCATACATCCCTCCCCAAAAACATGCGATAAAATAATATACATATAACCATACCTCGTACTGTTTTCTGTATGTCCAGGGTAGAGAAAGTTATGTGACTGCATTATTTTCGTGGATTTCATAATTTAATATTTATTTATAACATGAAATATTGATAGCTTTTTTAAAAAGTTCCGCTTCAATTATTTCCAAACCCATCTGAGAAACAACTGGAAACAATATGTTGCCATGCCAACTGTGATTTGGATTTCATAATTATGTGTAAAAAGGGATTAAGTATACTCAAAAACATTTGATTTTTTGCATTTAAAATCAATTTTTTTTTAAATCCTTTCTTAGTGAGCACCTACATTATGAAACGAAGGTACTGTCAAAATTCCAAGTCTCTACCTGTTATAGTTTAGGCTGTACGTTGATTCTCTGTCAGTCAGTCAGTCAGTCAGTCAGTCATTCAGTCAGTCAGGACAAAGCCTCTTTTATATATATATATATATATATATATATATATATAGATAATTCTGCTCTAACTTATACATGTGATAATCTTACATCCCATAGAGTTCAAATCATAATCCAGACAGACAACGTACTCTTAGCCGTTATGAAGACTCTAATAAAAAAGATACGAAAGTTTAAAGTAACAAAAATGTTCATTATACTTATATTCCCAGACGGATTATTGTTTAACACCGTTTTTAATATTAGAGAATTGGCGCTTTAAACGTTACGATTTCATTAATAAGTAACTAATATTACTTCATGTCTCCATTTTGTTGTATTCTCAGTAATAAACTATTTCAAAGTTTCTCTTCTGGTACAGGTCTGGCGTTGCATTAAGAATTATCTGTGTCAATCATTGTTTCCACTAGACTTCGTTTCCTCCTCTATATTCGATTTTCGCAGACACTGATGAAGGGCAAGTATATTAATAGATGAGGGAGATTACTACAAAGTTCCCTTCTCACAGACATAAAACTGTGCCTTATATTTGAGAAGTCCAACTCTATTAATGACTTTCCTCCAAAATACGAAGAAATGGATTTAATAAAATAGCATTCCGTCAGAAATATAACTTTTTGCTTGAAAGGAGAGAATGGCAGAGAGAGAAGAAAAAGAGAAGGTAGTTCGTGAGCTTTTTAGTAGGCCTAGCTGTAGAGGCCGTTCTTAATGGAAAACTTCAATTGTGAGCTCTAGAAAAGCTTTAGTGTGAAACTCCTTTTCAGAACGAGTGATACAAATGAACGATATCAATAAAACACAACAAGAAATATCCACTTATCTTCATATCTGAAAGGAGAGGAACTAAATAAGAAATCAGATTTCAATTGTCTTCCAGAGACATATTATTATCAAAACTTCGTTTAACTTCCACCTGGAAAACAAATCAATTTCTTTCTTATTAACTGAAGTAGTATTTTTTAGTTAAGTTATTCTCTTCCCTTCTAATCTATTGCATAGGCATGCACACATTACTTGAGTAAGTTATCAAATATTTGGAAAGCAGACCTATTGTACTATTTGAATCCTATTTATATACCAGATGTGATATATATATATATACATACATACATACTATTATAAAAACGCCCTAGAATGTGTGTATGTACGCGTACTCCTCCAAGATCCTTTGACCTAGAGGTCTGACATTTTTACCATACGTTCTCTATGAGTGTCTATGGAAATTCATATCCTGATAGCACAATCAGTTTGGATAGTGTTTTGTCATCTTCTTCTATATATAAAAGCCACCCACTGACTCACTGATCAAAGTATCTAAAAAACTATACAGCCTAGGAATGTGAAACTTGGTACACGTATTGTCATAGACTCTAGGTGCGCACTAAGAAAGGATTTCAAAATCTTTGGCTTCTAAAGGCCAAAATAGGGCTGTAAGATTATGTAATTTCTGAATTCACCAAAAGGAATTCATACTGCATGTACACAATCCCCGTGACAACATAACTTTTTTCAGACAGGTGGCTTTGCATGACACTTTGATTTCATGTAAGCCTAATAGGTATAAAATGATGAGAAAGGCTATCGATAGAATTCCTATAAATGTTTCTTAACCATTCTGTGACACGAAGTAAATATAGATGGTCCTGGGTTCTATTCTTAAGAGTTGAACTGTTTTCTTATAGTTAGCCTAGGCCTGTATTGCGAAATATAGTTCTTACAATATCAATAGATATAATTTCCTGATTAATTTACGTTTACCATATTATCTATCTATCTTTACCTTAGTTTTTACCTAAGGGACATTTAAGGGACCCATGCCGCCCGGGCATCACAGGGTCGGTACCTGTCGGGAGAGGGATCCTATTTTTTTAAAAGATAATATATGATAAGATTCTTTATTTCCGCCATTAATCACCCGTCTAGATAGAAATCGGCATTGTCCAAATAGTACATAGTTTACATAGCAATAAAACGTACAATTAATTACAATGCAGTAAAAAACCCTTGTATTGAAGTACATCAATAAAACTCAGTGGTTGAGATTTTTAATGACAAAAATTCATTTAGTGAATAATGTGCTTTGGTTATTGGCCATTTGGCAATTAACTTAATGAATGCTTTTGAGGGCAATTCTCTTATAGATTGAGGAAGTTTATTAAAAAGTTTTACTTGCAGATATATCACTGGTCAACAATGATTTTGTTACATAAACAATTTTGGGCGTTTCTTATGTATTTTCATCTGCTGATTCCAAAAATGAAGTCAGTAATTTTCCATCACCCACCATTTGTTTTTTTATATCCTGTTTATTAGCATTTCTGGTATATAACATGCTGATTAGAATTAGTTTTCTACATTTACATTTCATTTGATTGTGTCAATAATTTACTTATAACGTTTGGTGATTGTTGCCTTGAATTCATGAGTTACAATACCTTATTTAGTCTTCACGGCCTACTTGATCATATGCAAAACTGTGATTGTAAGGTAAAGTTTGCCGATGAATAGAAGCGTTCTTAAAAGAATAAAAGCTAATTCTGTACTCTCTTCCGTTGTCAATTGAATTGTGATAGAAGTGTATATTACCATCCTTAGTAGTGCATTATAAGGAGTAGTGTAAAAGTGTATAGTAATAAGAAACATGTCTCGAAAGTGTGTTAATGATAGAAACAACTTCTGTTTTGTGTGTGGTGAGCTGACTTTCAAAGCGCAGAGACGAAACTTTACTCCTCTAATAAGAAGAGCTTATCACTGTTATTTTAACAACAAAATAGACCAGAACAAGACATGGGCCCCAGAAATCTGTTGTACCAAATGTGTAACACTATTATCTGCCTGGTTGAAAGGATCCCGTCATATGCCTTTTGCAGTCCCCATGACATGGCGCGAACCTAAGGACCATTTGACAGACTGCTACTTCTGCTTGACAAACATATCTGGAATAAGTTCGAAGTCCAGACACACTGTTAAATATCCATCTTTAAATTCAGCAATTCGACCGGTGCTTCATGGGCCAGGACTTCCCATACCATCTCCACCAGATGACATAACAATGACTGAAGAATTTCCTGATATTCAGGATGAATTACAGAATGATTCAGATTTTGTGGAAGAAGATGCTGCAAATGAACCTCACTTTCTAACACAAGATGATTTAAATGATTTGGTTCGGGATCTTGGTTTAAGTAAAAACAAGGCAGAATTACTCGCCTCAAGATTGAAAGGATGGAAGCTACTGCAGGGTGACACCAAAGTAAGTTTTTTCCGCCAACGCCAAAAGGAATTTGAGCATTTGTTTTCTAAAGAGAAGGACCTAGTTTTCTGCAATGATGTTGAAAATTTGTTCCAGTCAATGGGAGTTGAGCATAAATCTGAGGATTGGCGTTTGTTCATAGACAACTCAAAAACAAGTTTGAAAGGAGTGTTACTACATAATGGAAACATATATCCATCCATTCCTTTAGCCCATGCAGTTGGGTTGAAGGAAAATTATGATAATATGAAGCTTTTATTATCCTCTATAAAGTATGATAATTTTTCTTGGCAAATATGCAGGGATTTAAAAGTAATAGCCATCTTGCTTGGGTTACAGCTTGGTTACACTAAATTTTGCTGCTTCTTGTGCAAGTGGAATAGCAGAGATAGATGTAACCATTATATTATAAAGAACTGGCCAAAGAGAGAGTCACTTAATCCAGGGCAAGAAAATGTTCTTCATCAACCACTTGTATGTTCTGAAAAAATCTTATTGCCTCCACTGCATATAAAACTAGGCTTGATAAAACAATTTGTGAAAGCAATGGATCATGGTGGCAGTGCATTTCTCTTCCTGCAAAATAAGTTCCCAAGGATCATCGAAGCCAAACTAAAAGAAGGAATATTTGTTAGCCCCCAAATAAGGGAACTGATGAAAGATACGCAATTTGAAATCCAATTAAATATGGAAGAAGCAGCTGCATGGCAATCTTTCAAAAAAGTTGTCACAAACTTTCTAGGAAACTTCAGGTCTGATAACTACAGAGAACTTATCAGTGAGATGATTGAGAACTACAAGATAATGGGATGTAAAATGTCTTTAAAAATACACTTTCTGCACTCCCATCTTGATTTCTTCCCTAAAAACCTAGGGGCTGTGAGCGACGAACACGGGGAGCGTTTCCACCAGGACATCGCGGAAATGGAAAGGCGCTACCAGGGTAAATGGTGTCCAAATATGTTGGCAGACTACTGTTGGACACTGAAGAGAGATGTTCCTCAAGCGAAGTACAGCCGAAAATCCAATTCACATATATTTTAGGTAGTAAATGTAATTTCAGTTAAGATATCATAATACTATAGTGTATAGACACGAAAAATGTTTTCCATGCGATTTCTCAAAAACCCTGGGTGATGGAAAAGTTCTGTAAAAAGATTTGAAATCAGCACAAAAAAGTAAATCAGACACACCCATTGTTTCCCTTATAACATAAAAAAGTTCAAATTTTGTTGACCAGTATTTATAGCTATTGCTTGTTTTACTTAACGGCCGTTTCATCACCTGCGAAACGGCCGTCCAGAAGTTTACCAAGGTAAATAAAGTGCGTTAAAGAAAGTGTTTTTATTCAACTATTAAACATTTTCGTTGCAGAGGGTGAATTTCCCCAGAGTCTAATTCCATAGTTCAGGATTGAATGAAAAAAAGCATAATATGCAGTTATTAACATATCCTGGGATACGTTATTTCTTAGCTTATTAAGTAAATACATTACTCTGAACAATTTCTTAGAGACTGTTTCAGTGGGCTGTTCTCAATTTAATTTATTATCTAATGTTAAGCCCAATAGTTTGACATGTTCAGATATATCTATATCATTGAAATCCATTAGTGCACTTAAAGAAAAAAATTATATTACTAGTTTTAGTCATGTTAATTGATAGATAGTTTGATGAGAACAACGCCTTGGCTATTTCAACGGAATTTTCTAAATTATTTTTAAGAGTAAAAGGATCTTGTCCAGTCACAACTAAGGTGGTATCATCTTCATATAAAATAGTAGTACATGGTATATTTATATCCAAATCATTAACAAAGACTGTAAATAAAAAGTTTCTAGGACTGATCCTTGGGGGACCCCAGCAATGATTGTTCTAAAAAAAGATCTATCTATGGATCACATACATATTTTTTGACCAGACAAGGACATGGAGGGCCTCCCCGGATGAGTGATCAGCCCAATACCGGGGCCACCTCCGAGACAACATAAAGACATAGGACGAGACACACTATTCACACACACACTCACTCTGAACAAGGCGACGATGAGATGAGGATGATAATGGTGGCAGGTGTTATCCGGAGACCACAAGAGCCTAAAGTTACCTGAAAATTGTCTCACAAGCGAGGAAAAACTTGTCCCGACCAGAATTTGAACCCGGGCCCGCTGCGTGACAGGAGCGAACGCATCCTCTACGCCACAGTTATTCACCATATTATCATAGCACATAATGGTAAATTATATATCTGTAAAATGCTAAAAATGGTGATATGAACATGTTTGCTCATGCTAATCTTCAACACACTTACTGTAAGTTCACTCTTAGCAATTGCGCTTTATTGTAGTTTTAACTATTATAACAGATCAGGTTGTTCAGACTTTCTAGTTTTCCTTCGTTTTACGAAAGTTTTTGATACGAAGAGTCCACTGCAAAAGGGGGGAATGTCACTTTTTTCGTTTTGCGTAAAATGAATTTTAAACTTTAAAACCATACCACACTATATTAAACAAATAGAAGTGGTTCATTTTTTTCCACATAACTGAACACACATTTCTTTATTGATTCTTAACAAAATGAAGCACTTCATACTCCATCTTCATTATCAAAATAATTTCTTTGTTAACTGATGTACAAAAATAAATTACAAAAAGGGGGAATGTCAGGTAACTGAACTTCTACAGCATGTTCATTTTTCAGGCTTCTTCCTATGAGGTAGTGCAATGTAATATTCTCTTGCTTCTGGACTACAGAACTACATTAGTTGTTGCAAATCACTGAACTTTTCCCATGAAATTTGTAACAAATCTGAAACAGAAATACTGTAAGTAATGTTATCACTGCTTATGAGCTGTTCATGGAATCATTAAAATTTAAGTGCAGTAAAGCGATAAAGCTTATCAAGCAGCACAAACTCTCCACTCTGTAGTTGAATATTCTTCTCTTGTGTCAGTGGGCTGTTAATGGGAACCATGACTGAAGTTTCCCATAGTCCATTCCATGAAGATCTGTGCTTCACCAGACGAGCTGGATATCTTTGGTTAATGAGTGCCATGTTATTAATTACTATATTATGACAATGAAAAAGTCGGCATTAATCATTGAAGCCACAACAATGAATGGTCAATTACTGCAGTGATGTCAACATTAATGTGATATGCTGAATATGAATACTGTTGCCTAATGCAATGCAGCAAACACATGACATTCCCCTTTCTTGCTCCCTGACATTCCCCCTTCTTGTGTAGGAGTCAAAACTTTAAACTTCTGTCTGTGAGAGACTATCATCTTTTTTGTAATGCATTTAAGGCTATGTTATTCTACTCCATTTGGTCTATCATAATACACATTTATCTCAGTTTTCACAAAATGTTGACATTTATTTTTCTCAAAATCCAATAAATACGAGAGAACTGCAAGGACAGCATGTCGGAGGATGTAAAAAGGAACCTTCAGAAGGGGTGTTCAAGAGGGAGTGCTGCCCAATATGGCTATTGTGTACAGCAAAAACTTGATTTTGTTGGAGGATTTGATCTTTGCTATGTCTGGCCACCACCTGCAGCAATACGGCCTGCCTATTTCTTCGCATATAGTCATTTGGTGCTCATAAAGGAGGTTACCTGGAAAGTTTTCCGGGAGTTTTGAAAATTTGTGATTCTATAGATTTCGACGTGCTCTTTTCGAATTTTCACTTTGCTTCCTCGTATCTTTGCCGCTCGCGCCGCCATATTGGAATAATGGCGCCCAAAAACAGTTTTTTGACAATATCTCCTTTCCGACTCATTTTACGATGAAAATAGTTATGTAATAAATTAAACTAGAGAAAATTTCCTATAGTTTATGTAGTAACGATTTTTTTGTAAAATGAATAGTTTCAGCGTACGAGCGCCGAAAATCTACTCATTATAAGAGCTATACAAAGACATTATTGTAGTTTCGCCGGTAGTCGTTCCTAGACTTATGGACTTCAGCATACTTATGGCAATACTTTGAAGTCTGACAAGCATTTTGGAATTTCATGTTAATTTCAGAAATCTTGGTTTCTTGAAAAGCCATTTGGAAAAATAGTCTATTTTACCGGTTGATGAACTGTAGGCGTGCTTATCAGATAATCTGATATCAGTGTCTACACCAAGTGTTTTCTCAAGTAGGTATTATGTATGTAAAGGTACTATACCTTTGTGATCTTTTGTGGCAATACTTTATTACCTACGTAACAGACAGCATAATAATAATATATTATTATTATTATTATTATTATTATTAAGTTATTACGGAAATTCCTCATTTAACAGTCTAACAAAGGGCCTACAGTCTATGTTATCAGAAATAATGAAGTTGACAAACAATCAAATTAAATAAAAACTACTTTCAGCATCGGGAAGAAATATTCAGCTAAGGAATTAATCTACATTCTTCATTTTACCAGTCCTTCCCCGTGTGGCAAAAAAATATATATAATATAATATATCTACATTTCTTCACCAATTTGTACGGGAAGAAACGCGGTGAACATTAAAATTGAAAATTTATATAATTTGTGAGAATATTATACTGAAAAAAAAATGAAATGCAATTCAGTTGTCAAGACAGTGTTCACATAGGGCTTTGGGAACTACATAAAATTGGACTTCAACAAATTCTGATGCTATCGATGTAAGGTAATACATTGGTGGAATCCACGAAAATAATGCACAGTGTGATACAGTCACATAACTTTCTCTACCCTGGACAGGAAGAATATCATTTTCTCACTTCACATTTTGATGTAGAATAAGAGGTCGTATTGCAGAGAGAGCTTGAAGTGTGTGCCAAGGAGTATGCTATAAAGAAGTCCGTAAAAAATCCTAAGCATCTTAAAGAAGACAAAATAGGATGGAAATTTTAGGTCCTATGCCCGTAGTATAATATGTCCCAGATTTTTGGGGAGGAAAGTATGAAACTGATATTGAATTTATTTTATATTGCAGCTCCGAAATGGTTGTATGGTAACATGAGGATGAGAAATAAAATTTTCCGTCAAGATAATACAATCTTATGTAACCGAAATTTCTGTTTCTTCTTATTTTAATCCCTCCCAGGCATGGTGTGTAGAAGCAAAGGTATATCTAGCGTTTTGTGAGGGAATAGTTTGAGTGTGATAAGTCTTTTTCTTCATTTCAAGTTCTACATATATATTATATAAGGACCTAGAGTTTCAAAATCGAAAGTCCTCCATAAGTTAATTTCAAATTACACCGGGCCTTTTCAGCTAGTAGTATACAAAATCGAAAGTGTGTGTAATATGTCAGTATGTAGGTATGTGGGTATGTATGTTCTCTATACAAATCTACATTTCTTGACCAATTTGAACGAAATTTTGCACACGTATCCAGTTTAACCCGGAAAGTAACGTGGTCAACACTAAAATTCAAACAAACCCTTGAAAATATATATAATTTCTGAGAATATAATACTAAATTAATGAAAATTCAATTCAGTTCTCATGACAACAGTGTACTGTTTACAGTGTTCACATAGGGCTTTGGGTTCTACATAATACTGGGCTCTAACAAATTCTGATGCTATCGATGTAATACATTGGTAAATAATTAATGAAGGATGAAATCCACGAAAATAAAGTAAAATGCGATGCAGTGACATAACTTTCTCTACTATCATTTTCTCACTTCACATTTTGATGTAGAATAATAGGTCGTATTGGAGGGACTGCTTAATCTAGCCGTTGCTTAATGCAGCCAACAACTATTTTATAGCAGGAGTCGATACAAAATCCTGTTCAGTGATACGTTATTCACAGCAGTAGGCTTTGAATTAGTGAGAAATATGGATGTTTATCATAGGCCTTAAGCATCTAAAAGAAGACAAAATAGGTTGGAACATTTTCAGTCCTATGCCCGCAGTATATTATGTCCCAGGTTTTTTGGGAGGAAAGTATGAAAGTGATATTGAATTTATTTTTTGTTTCAGTCCCGAAACGGTTGTATGGTAACATGAGAGTGAGATATAAAATTTTCCGTAAAGACAATACAATCTTATGTACCCGGAATTTCTGCTTCTTCTTATTTCAACCCCTCCCGGGCATGGTGTGTAGAAGCAACGGAATGCAACTTTCGACATCCTCTATGAGGCATAGCGTTTTTTGAGGGAATAGTTTGAATGTGATAAGTCGTCCTTCCTCATTTCAAATCCTACATACATATTATATAAGGACCTAGAGTTTGAAAATAGGAAGTCCTTCATGAGTTAATGTCAAATCACAAAATACAAAACCCGGGCAACGCCGGACCTTTTAATCTAGTATATGTGTATATGTATATGTGTATCGTATATACTGTATATATAAAATGCAATTAATAACTTCTTTTATTTCAAGTTTTGAATGTAATTATTTACACCAGTGAATTGGTTTCGTAGAAACTTTAAGAAAATAGATTTATGAACTTCTAACGTAGTTGAACACGAGACTCAGTTTCTTCCGCGTTTCTTTCACTCTTTGTCCAAGCTCCATCTGACGCACCCTACTCTCTGTATCTGACTGCTCCTTCTGTAACTCGAAGAAGGTAGGCTACATACGCTGGATTGATGTCACCCTAAAACTACTTGCAGACAGTTCTGGCAAATTGTTGGTTCCCAACTGCATGAATTTTGCCGTAAAATACATTTTGTCAGCCATGATCTATTCTGTAACGGCCCCGTTGATACGAGCGTTGCCAACATTCCAAATAAATCTCTGAAACTACTTGTGTTGAGTTGAATTTAGTGCATGTACTAGTAAATGTCATGTTTGCTATAGGATTCTAAAATGATCACTCTTCAGTATGAGTGAAATTGTATTTCCAACATTTTTATAACTACGTATTTTATTTTTGGACACATATATTAATGCCGTATTACATTTACCTTACTTATGTGTATATTCAGGGACGCCAAGTTTTGAAAAATATTGGATGGGCTGAAAGATTTTAAAATGTTTATACTCCCGCCCCTTATATCGTTCTTCCCTCTCATTTATTGTCCCTTGCCGATTTAACGAATCTTTCTTAATTCATTCTTTCTACTTGTTCGTTTCACTTTGACTTTCTTCATTTTCCACTCGCCGATATCTTGTACCCTAGTAGCACACTTCGTTGGCCCAATGTTGGGAAATGGTCGCCATGTTTCGTTGGTCAACGGTTAGGAATGTCCGTCGGGGTTCGGTTGGCAAAGTGCATTTTACCCAACCAATTGCCAACTGTAGCCAACCAATATCCAACAAAATCCCAACAGTTGGGAATGTTCGTTGGCGATCTGTTGGGCCATCATTGTAATGCCAACAGAATGCCAACTGTTGCCATCCTTATTCCATCCATAAGCCAACCAAAATCCAACGATTTCCCTACATTCCTCCATTGGGTTCTGCTTTTTGCCTTGGTTTCATGTTTATTTTGACACAATTAGGTAGTTGATAAAATATTTACCCCAGCAACTGCAATTTAAGAATGACTTATAAATCCATGCAAATCTTTCGCACTTCACCCCTTTTGATAATAGTCCAAGAAAACCAAGTATTTAGCTAACTAATAAATTCACTCATACAGATTCACAAAACACAGTATACAGTTCATATGTTGCTCTTAATTCAACCGTATACTGTATTTTGTGAATGTATAAGAATGAATTTATTAGTTAGCTAAATGCCAAGTTTTCCTGGGCACCTATCAAAAGGGGCGAAGTGCGAAAGATTTGCATGGACTTGCTAATCATTCTTAAATTGCAGTTGCTGAGGAAAATATTTTATCAACTACCTAATTATGATAAAATAAACATGAAACCAAGACAAAAAAGCAGAACCTAATGGAGAAATATAGGGAAATCATTGGATTTGGATGGCTTATTGATGGTTATACAGTGCTTTCACTGTACGACTAGGTTGGGAATCGCACGAGCTGCTCCACCGACACAGGTTAACCGCATGCGGGGCCAGATCACGGTACTCCAGGCGAATTGATATATTTCCGTAATTGTAATCACAATAAAATATGAAAATATAAAATAAAAATAAAAACTTACCTTATCACAGGAGATGTTGGAAATGCCGTCCTTCTGCATCATTACATCTACGTCACCTTTTGAGGAAATTGCTATTGACACGCAGTAGTTCTAATGTATAATTATGTTGTGGCATTTTTAAAACACTTCAAGCAAAACTAAAAACTACTTTAACCATAAGAAAACACAAACACTGCTGTAATAATTATTCATGTGTGAACACAATCAGATCACATGCTAGACTTCAGCGGTGAGACGAGGCATCACTCTGGAGCTTGATGCATGAGTCACGGAGTCGGCCCACGCGATTGCTGGCCAAGTCGTACAGTGAAAGCACTGTAATACTAATGGTCGAGAACTTCATCCAATGAGGGGACAAGGCCTACTACCCATGTTGCAACTTCTTCCTCCATTCTTCTACATTGGCAGATGGTTCTCTTCATGGCTGAAACCGCTATTTCTTTATCAAGTGGCTCCTCGTCTTCATGAGGCTATGTGCACCTTGGTCCAGAATTCTATACCTCAGAAAAATGGTGATACATGGTATAACATAAGGAAAGAATCTTGGCTATAGGCTAAATAAAATTCAGAGAAATGAATAATGAATAGTTTATTGTTATTGCTGCTTTACAAGTTATGGATAAGTCAGATATATATATATATTATGAACTACATAACATGTATTAATAAACTTCATTTTTAAGCAATGTGAGAATAGTTGATTTATGTAAGTTGATCTTTCCACCTTATGCCCTCAATATAGTCTAGGAAATCCAAGAATGTTACCATTAACGTTTACAATATTATATGGTGTTAATCTTTATATTCTCATATAAGTAACAATGTGCAATCTTTTAGCCTACTGTGATTACTTAATTTGTCTTGTGACCAGTTTTAATAATAAATTAGTATTGCGCACAATGTGCATTGTGAGTAAATCAGTCTTCGCAGCAGAAAGCGGTTAGGGATTCGTTTCGCCTCTTGCAGTTTAGTGCATGGTACCTGTCGCATGCTTCACCACATTTAGTGCACATGCATCCCGCTCCTGGGTCGTGATAATGTTTAGTGGCACACAAAACTTAAAATGGACATCGTGGACTGAGAATCTTGTCGCCGCATGCCTCAGCTTATATCCCCCCTGCATCCATTCACGGTTCACAAATGCATCCGTGTTGTAGAATGCCTCCCATATAGGCCTAGTTGCCTTCTTTGATTTCAAGGCCTCCAGGGCACCTACGTACGCCTTCGTCACAGGCAGTAACATTTTAACATGCAGCTCCTCAATAAAGAATGGTTCTCTTGCCAGTTCATAAATAAGACGTAATGGTGTATATTTCGACACGCAGAGCACTCTCTTTAGGTATCCCGCCTTCACTTTCTCCAAGAGTTCCAATTGTTTAGCTCGTAGGTGAGGCCATACATGTTCTATGCCATAGGTCGCCACTGGTTTGACTTTCAGGTTAAAGAGTTTTACTGCCGTTCCAATAGATAGTTTGCCGGGATGGTTGATGTCTGTGACCAGTTATAGCATCACCATTATTAGGCTTATACGTTAGAAATATAATCAACTCTATCAAGTAACTTCCATTCTATTTGCCTGTATAATTTATAAAACATAGTTCATAACAGGGTTAAAAGGCGTATTTACATTATGTTTGAAAAACAGTCTAATCTGATTAGCTTAACCTGTAAGAGCTTTATTTCTAAAATGCTGTTCCATCTATTCCTATAGACCTATGCACTTAGATTAGCTTATTCATTATCAAATAATATTTAAAAGACTTCAATATAGGCTTAAAAAAGTTTTAAAAATTTGTGTAAAATCTCTTCAAAATTCATAATAATTCTATTTATTATATTCTTAATTTACATTCAATTACAATTTTGACTGTAAGATGCAGTTTATAACATAATCTGAGTGTGTTCGAAAACAGGCTGCTTAGGAAAATATTTGGGCCTATGGGAGAGATGAAAATGGGGACTGGAGGAAACTGCATAACGACGAGCTTCATAATCTGTACTCGCCACCAGATATAGTACGGGAAATTAAATCACAGGGAATGAAATGGGCTAAACATGTTGTGCGTATGGGGGGGAAAGACATCTAAAAAATGCTGAGTGGGAGACCCAAAGGGAAATGACCACTTGGAAGACTTAGACGTAGGTGGAAAGAAAATATTAGGATGTAGATTTAAGGGAAATAGGATTTGTGGGGGATAGTAGGATGGAATTAGTACAGAATTGGGTTGAATGCCAGGTGCAAGGATATTTTATTTTTATTGCGAAATATTAGGTGACATGCCAATCGCAATTACGCATTACCGGCGTTGAGCAGCGGCTACAGGCATGACGGCATGACCTGCGGGGAAGCGTGGCAGGTGGCATGCGGGAAGCAGCCAGGCGAGTGGAAAGGGGAACGCGTGGGGCACAAAGTTCCATTATTCCCATTTTATTCCATAAACTAGTAATATTTTACTTTTACAAAGACTGATGTTAAGATCATTAGCGAAATTGATTAGGCCTAAACACAACATTTTAGAGTTCATTTTAAATTGAATTCTACAAACTGTAGCCTATTGGGGTTATAACCAAAATTTTGACTGAATGTAAGCCTAAATTAAGAATAGAACAGATAGAATTCTTTAGAAATTTGTGAAGAGATTTTACATGATTTCGTAAAGATGTTTTAAATAACCTAATCTATTAAGTGCACATATAGGCCTATAGGGATTGATGAAACAATTTGATGGAAAAGAATTCTAGCAATCAAGTTAAGCTAATCAGATTTAGACGGTTATTCAAACATAATGTAAATGCAAGTTACTTGGTAGAGTTGATTATATAACTAACGTATTAGGCCTAAAGCTCTATCCACAATGTGCAGTTGGCAGCCTGTAGTTGGTAGTCAAAGTAAAACATGTGGTGAGTAATGTACGCCATTCACAAAGTACAGTTGCAGTCAGCAGTTGGTATTTGGCAGTCGAGAAATTCATATTAGACTACCAACTGCAAGTTACATATTACGAGATTGAAAATTATTTAATAGTGCAAAGAAATAGATTAGGTTACTATGAAAAGCAAGATGTGTTTATTATAGCCTACATATTGTGCACTATAAATCGATTCCTTCCCATTATTTGTACTGTAAAATGTTTCCCTAACCTCAATGTTAACTGCAGCTTTCAAGCGGCCAACTGCACATTGTGGATAGAGCTTAATAATGATGGCATAATTGGTCACAAGACAACTGGGTAACAAATTAATTAATCAAAGTACCGGCAATTAAAGGCTAAAAGTGCACATTATAACTTATATGAGAATATAAAGACATCATAATTAAATGTTACTGGCAACATTCCCTGAATCAAGAATCAATTTACTGGATTTCTTAGACTATATAATGAGGGCATAACGTGGAAAGACTTACATAAATTTATATAACATGCGTTTACATGAAATACTAAGGCCTACTGTAACATGCACGGTATAATAAATCGAAATACTTGATTGTGACACATAACTGCATGCTCCATATATGCAGGTTTGAAATCTTGAAAATCCCAATTGATCTTGAGAACTGTTCCAATTTAATTGGAATCTCGTTGCTTATGCTCCTCCTCTGCCTTGATTTCAGTAAAACATCTGAAACAAATAAAGGTACCTCAACAATTATAATGTATATTTCGTCACAGAAGAAATTCAATGTGAGACATAATAAAACTCGTGCTATTCACTATATTGCTCCTAAACTAACATAAACGTTCCTAACCTAACAAATCAGCGGAGCTTGGCTGGGGTGCAGCATAAATCTATCTTTTGCCGAAAAGCTTGCCACATCTTTCAGTCTAATAAATAAGAATCGTTGTAGATATTTTGTTCAAGTTGTTCACGTATTCCCTAATCAGTGTGTTTGGAATGAGGCCTATATGTTGGTTGCTAATTCCTGGCTATGCCCCTGCGAAACTAAATGCATAGATCCCATGATTCTTTCATCTTCCAGTAGAGTTAAATGAAATTAACGTACCGGTAATATTCAGAGAATAAACAAACTTACCTTATCTTATCTGATCTTCAAACACATATTCTAGGCTTCTTCCACTCAACAGCTCAAGATGGCGAATGCAATGCACGCTAGCGTCTCTTCAACGGCAATCCCCACAATGCACCGGTACGAGGCGCGCCGGAAATTGCCGAATATTCGTGTGATTATAACTTTTCGCATACAGGTAACACATAATGAGTTCGAATAATTAATGAACTAACACTATTTTATCTTCCACTCAACAGCTCAAGATGGCGAATGCACGCTAGCGTCTCTTCAACGGCAATCCCCGGCAATCCCCACAATGCACCGGTACGAGGCGCGCCGGAAATTGCCGAATATTCGTGTGATTATAACTTTTCGCATACAGGTAACACATAATGAGTTCGAATAATTAATGAACTAACACTATTTTATTTTATGAGAATTAAAAATTTCACGCTTATAATGTTATTTCAACACTTTTTAATTTTAACATAAATGCGATCACATTACAACGACATTTTTTGTTGGGCCAGCAATCATAACACCAACGGTAGGGCGTGCGCGCGTTGGGCCACCGTCATAGACCCAACGGTAGGATTTAGCGCATGACGCAACGGAAACGTACATTGGGCTAACCGAGGAAATTACAACGAACGTTTTCCCAACATCTCCCAACCATGCCAACCAAATCCCTCCGTTAGGCCAACGAAGTGTGCTACTAGGGTAATCCACACTCTTGGCTTATATCACAATTCTTTATTTTGTCAATTAATATCCTTCTTGTCATTTTTCTTAATCACAAGTATCATATAAATTCAAAATCGAACTATTTCGTGCTCTCCTTATACAGTACATATTTAGAACTGCAACGTGATTAAGTTTTTTTTCCCCTGAACCTAAAAAGTATCTTTTTTTTTTCCAAAGCGTAAACTATATTTCGGCAGTATCTTAGGAAATTGCATTTAACAGAATAAGCCGTAGGCTAAATAAATTAATAAACTTAGGAACGATTTCAGACGATCATGAGTGAATTGTAACAAAAGACCTTAATAAGCCTATGTATGCCAACAATAGCCTGATTTTCGCTTTAGAGCGATACAACAATGAAACACGATTTTTAGTATTAGCATTAAATAGTTATGGTAATTATTGGGTGGGCTTGAGCCCCACGGGCCCATATAAGTTGGCGCCACTGGTATATTAACAGTCACTAGACCCATTGGCGATCGCAGGGGGGGATAGGAGGGTTACAAACCCCCCGAAATACGAAAAAAAGGCTATGTATACACTCTAAGTGGCCAGTTTTATAAACTAATTGTATATGTAAGTTGATTAATTTTTTGTAGTATTCCGTCTACCTATTCAAATCCCCACCCGAAAAAAATTTCTGCGTCCGCCACTGACTAGACCTGAATGCCGTGAAACTCATACGAGCGTAATGACAAATCAAAACAAAAGCAATAAATCCGGTAAAGGACCTCTTACACACACCACACCTGAATGCCTTTTCTCCATCTCCCGCATTAATATCAACGCTATGAATAATATCTCCGGACAAATAAGTATGCAGGCTGCAATTTAACATCGTATACACTATAGTCCATGTGCCAGACCCCCAAAATCGACCATGTCATTATAATTTGGGGGGACTGAATGAAACTTATACCACACGTTCCTAGGGTCATGTGGAGCAAAAAAGTCGGGGGGGGGGGGCCATCATGAGGAGGTAGCTTTCAAAAATGGCGGCCATTCAAAATGGCGGACGCTTGTGAATGTTTAAATTCAAATATCTCGGGACTGGGTTCATCAATCTTGAATTTTGTTTTTTTCAAAATGTAGGTTATTCTTCTGGCTACATGTTTGTTCCACATGTCTGTGGCCAAAAAACCAGTATTTATTGGTCAAAACTCTAAAAATAGGAAAAATAGATTTTTTGACATTTACGTTTTGCGGTTTATTACTCTAACCGTTGGGTATATCGAAAAAGGGTCTGAAACAAAAGTTGTAGAGACACATCTCACCTTTAAAACGCAAAAATGAAATCCAAGATCGGATCAATAGAATCCGAGATATCCAGATTCAAAGCGGGCGGAGCGGGGTTGAGCGTGTTGACCGAGCACTCGGTGCAGCCTAGCGAGAGGCGAGACTTAGCGTAAAATCCTGCACTTTATTTATTTTTAACCTCAGTAATTGCTTTATTACTAGATAAATTTACATTACCTACTAATGTGCACTATTTTTAACATGATTATTAAACACTTACTCATAAATACAATTAACAATTATATCATTTATCTGGGAAATGGACATCAACAGTTACCAACTCATATAATATACTGTCAAGGCTTTTATATCCGATTTTTAAGATGAAATCGTTAAAGGAACTTCAAATAGTCGAAATAATTAAAAGAGGAAAAAAGTATTACAGTTTAGGTATGTATCGGAGACTTTTAACAATACTTTCAGAAATGAACACAGGACGTAAGCAACTAAGAAATAAAAATTCCTATAAAATGCCTTATAGCCTATAATATTATGAACAATCTTGAAATAAGTCTTCTTCACAAGAATCACTGTAATCAGTTATTATAATTGCACTCTTCCTCATCTGCTGTTGCTTTAGTACACCCCTTGCACCCACAGCTCTCGGTGCATTGGATTTGAGTAATAAATACAATTAACAATTATACAATTTATCTGGGAAATGAACATCACTATACATCCCTTAACTCTGTACTTCAAGATGAACATGTTCAAGTCACTCTACTTGGCACATCTTCTTACAAGTAATGAAGAAATGCTGTCCTTTCGGATGAAATATATCGCCCTAGTGGAGCTACTTTCCGTTTTTCTTCGGACTAATTGAGAAGGCATTTTTTTTATGTTTTTAGCTGCTGTTGAAAAAATTGTGCCTTGAATTTTTGCGCTGGATAGAGTGAACTACTCACATTATCTATCATAACACTTTCTTGAATTATCTAAACTAGAAGGAGAGCCCATATGTTCACCAATATTATGTAGAAGGAGGTTTTCAGTACAAATAAGAAGCAACAACCCATTTTCTAGAATTCCAGTGGACCAAGCCATCAAAGAGACTGTAAACAAAGACACCCAAACTCCTGAAGGTACTAAGGATTTCAGTCTGAAAAAGTAGGCTGTAGTATGGTAATATGTTAATGCTGAGTAGAGCTAAAGAACCTCCTCAGCATTCTATCATCCAGAGAAACAGATTAGTGACACCCTGACCTCCAAAGCCCAAGGACACTTAGAGATGAGAAAGACGTGACAACTCTCACTGACCTTCTAGCCGAGTGGACGATCCCCTTCGATCCCAACCCTTAAGATATTGTACATTTGCCTACTGGAATATATGTTCTTCTGATCACATTCATTCGGAAAACAAGGGGAAAATAGCTTATGAAGAGTTCACGTTTCGGCTAGCTAAAGGAGAAGGGTTTCATAAACGTATTAAGAAAGTGGGTCTTAAGATTAGTAGACTAAAGAAGAGCAAAAAAACCAAGGTTGAAAACAAAGAAGTAATCCTCCAGTGCAATCGAAATTTATTCAGCAAAATGACCTTTATTGCAGAAAACCAACAACTTGACATGATGGAAGGATTCAGATATCCTCTGGCACCGGCGAATGTTAATGGGCCTTTGAAGAAAACCTACAAATCAGTATTATCTAACTTTTTGGAAGTATACACCACCCCTGCCGGTCTGCCGGAAAAAGATTTGGCCTGAATCATTGATTCAATAGCCGTGCTTCAGTCCATCAAAGGATAACAAAAAAGTTTTACGAATTCTCAACGAATTTTCTCAAGCAGGTTTTTAATATAGGTCGGAGGGTTGACATATATTATTCAGAGGTTTCGATCAAATCTTTGGAGCGGGAAAAAAGCGGAACAGCTGAAGGTATCAAATTTAGTGAAATCAAGGGTGGCCACAGAGTGGTTTGTTAGAGGACGCTTCTAAGGAACAGTTACGGCAAAAATATAATGACAAAATTATTTTTTTGCAGTTTGTAAGAGGAGAAATTTGAAAACATAATTGGAAACCTAGAAATCTTCGTAGCAGTTGGTGAGATCTGCTTCATGATCATTTATATTAGGAGAAAAAATGTTCCTGAGCTATTATGCACTCAAGAATAAGCTGATTCCAGAATGATGCTGCATGCAAGGAACGCCGCTACATCATCTGAATCAGTTCTTTGCTTTTCAATCAATACAGATGTATTAGTTTTGGCTGTAGGTTTTTGCAAAACCATAAAAAGCAAAAACTTCTGAATCGGGAAACAAACAAACCAGTTTTAACAGATATGCAAGTTTCCCAGATAGTATTTGCCTTAGGCGAACAGCTTTTTACAGCTCTTATTGGGTATTACTGCTGGTCTGGCTGCGACACAATCAGTGCTTTAGCTGGCCAGGGGAAAGTTAAAAGCTTTTGTGCAAAAAGGAACAAAGATTTATTGAAGCATTCAGGAAGTTAGGCAAAGATTGGATGATGTATAATGATGTTGATGACAGCAAAGAAGAATTTGTCTTCCAGTCGTATGCCCCCAAACGCAAGGTGAAATGAGCTGCGCTACCAGATGTTCAGAGGGCCAGATTGAGAGCTTCCAAATGTCTCTTTGTAAAGACACCTTGAGAAAACACAATAGACGTGCCAACTACCAGGCCGGAATTTTGATCAACTGTGCACCAGAAAGTTACTCGTGCTTAGCAACTCAAATCTGAATAATCGAGAGCTGTTGGTGCAAGGGGTTTGCCGAAGCAACGGCAGTTGAGGACGAGAGCAATAATTATAATACCTGACTTAAGTGATTCTAGTGAAGAAGACTTAATTCAACATTGTTAATAATATCGTATAAGGCATTTTATGGGAATTTTTATTTCTTAGTTGCTTACATCCTGTGTTCATTTCTGAAAGTATTGTTAAAAGTCTCCGATACATACCTAAACTGTAATACTTTTTTTCTCTTTTAATTATTTCGATTATTTAACGATTTCATCTTAAAAATCGGATATAAAAGCCTTGACAGTATATTATATGAGTTGGTAATTATTGACGTCCATTTCCCAGATAAACAATATAGTTGTTAATTGTATTTATGAGAAAGTGCTTAATAATCATGTTAAAAACAGTGCACATTAGTAGATAATGTAAATTTGTCTAGTGATAAAGCAATTACTGAGGCTGAAAATAAATAAAACGCAGGATTTTACGCCAAGTCTCGCCTCTCACTATGCTGCACCGAACGCTCGGTCAACATGCTCAACCCCGCTCCGCCCGCTTTGAATCTGGATATCTCGGATTCTATTGATCCAATCTTGGATTTCATTTTTGCGTTTTAAAGGTGAGATGTGTCTCTACAACTTTTGTTTCAGACACTTTTTCGATATACCCAACGGTTAGAGTAATAAACCGCAAAACGTAAATGTCAAAAAATCTATATTTCCGATTTTTAGAATTTTGACCAATAAATATTGGTTTTTTGGCCACATACATGTTGAACAAACATGTAGCCAGAAGAATAACCTACATTTTGAAAAAACAAAATTCACGATAGATGAACCCAGTCCTGAGATATTTGAATTTAAAAATTCACAGTCGTCCGCCATTTTGAATGGCCGCCATGTTTGAAAGCTACCTCCTCATGATGGCCCCCTCCCCGACTTTTTTGCTCCACATGACCCCAGGAACGTGTGGTATAAGTTTCATTCAGTCCCCCCAAATTAAAATGACCGATGGGTCTGGCACATGGACTACTAAGGCCTAATTATTTTGAGACCTTTAAGGAGAAAATTGCGATTTTACATCAAATTCGAATGTGTTAAATTCACAATCCACAACCGTATCATAACTTACGTTAAAGTTGAGATTACCAATGAGCAGATGCACACGGAAGTAAAATATATTTCCTGGGTGGAGCAGTCAGTACGGCAGAGTTTCAAAATTGTCAGGAACAGTTCAGAAGGTGTACACATAATAAATGAGCGACAGTCCCATGGCTGTAGACGCACACGAAACGAAAATATATTTCCTGGGTGGTGCAGTCAGTAAGGCAGAGTTTCTACATTTGTAGGAACACTACAGAAGATGTTGTCATAAATGAGCGACTTTCCTATGGCAGTAGATGCACATTTTAATTGATATGATTTTATTCTGCTGGATTATTCAGAACTGTATTAAACACACATATTTTGTTACTAAAGAAGTACGGTAAGTACTACTTGGACACCCTTAGCGAAAAAGAAATTCTTTCTGAACTGGCATGACAGTAAAATTGCCCCTAGGAAATATGTGCTATTTAAAAAAGAAAGAAAAAAATAATTATCTATTACTACAAGCAAACTGCGATGTTTACAATAAACCTGTAATAAAAATAACTATGAACACTTGGTGGAGATTCTCAAATAAGAACGATTGTCTGTTGTCCGAAAATAACGGTTTGCACATGAAAAGCTCCTCTCTACCCAAGGGTGTAGCCAATTGTGGACAAGATATGGAAGAAATGAATATTGTTTATAGGCCTATTACTTGTTGAATTTTGCCTTTTTAAATATAACTAACTCCGTGGCGCTTACATCCCTGAAGGGACAATTGGTCTAGAACTCGTCCACTGCGTCATCTACGTTAGGCAGATGGCAGGATTAGAGGCATGTGGTCTGCATGCCGACACCCACGGCCGTTAATGGTGGTATCCATGACCGGAGCCGCTACTCCTCTCTGCTCAATTTGAGTCACGAGGCTGAGTGCACCCCGTTCCAGAAAAATCCGAGGAGGTACCGTGGATCGAACCCGGGCCGACGGATCTGTAGACAGCGACTCTAACCACGAGACCACGCCGGTGGTCCTTCTTAAATATACTCGTATAATAATGTATTATAATTGGATGTTTAAGAAAAATACCAACTTCAATGGAATTCACGATTTTTAATAGATCATTTTTGCAATTTTTAAATCCTATTTCATAATTATATAGAGCTTACTTTAGGCACCTAAAATTGCATTTTACCAACCTAAAATCCCGAAAGCTAATAATAATATTTGTGGTGCTGGCGAACAAAAAAAAACCGTTACAGTCAGACGCTAGGGATGTGTGCAGTGTTCTACTCACAGAAAAAGGGGGGACGATATCAATAAATATTTATTATATGGAGAAAATTTTTTTCCGATTTGAGTTACATGTGTTATTTATAATTCGACCCTTCTGAACACGAATATAACAATAATAATAAGCAGTTTCTTCCGCACTTCGAGAAATACCGATTTTCCATTAGTGTCACACATTTCTCGCAGAAAAAGAGGGAACTATTCAAAGAAAAATTAATTCTGTGTAGGATAAATTTTTTTCCAACTTGAAATACGTGTGTTATCCATAATACGACCCTTCAGAACACGAATATAACAATAATAATAACCAGTTCCTTCCGCCCTTCGAGAAAATACCGATTATCCATTACCGTCACTCATTTTACGCAAGAAACGTAGGAATGATTCAAACAAAAATTAATTACATGCAGGCAAAGTTTTTTCCCCACTTGATTTACATGTGTTATCTATAACTCAACCCTTCTGAACACGAATAGAACAAAAATAATAACCAGTTCCATACGCACTAGGAGAAAATTCCGAATTTCCATTCGTGACACACAGTTTACGCGTAAACTGTGTGACACGAACGGAAAATCGGAATTCTCTCGAAGTGCGGAAAAAACTGCTTATTATTATTGTTATATTCGTGTTCAGAAGGGTCGTATTATAGATAACACACGTATTTCAAGTTGGAAAAAAATTTACCCTACACAGAATGAGTTTTTCTTTGAATAAGTTAGTTCCCTCTTTTCCTGCGAGAAATGTGTGGCACTAATGAAAAATCGGTATTTTCTCGAAGTGCGGTAGAAACTGCTTATTATTATTGTTATATTCGTGTTCAGAAGGGTCGTATTATAGATAAAACACGTATTTCAAGTTGGAAAAAAAATTATCCTACACAGAATGAATTTTTCTTTGAATAAGTTCCCTCTTTTCCTGCAAGAATTGTGTGACACTAATGGAAAATCGGTATTTTCTCGAAGTGCGGTAGAAACTGCAGATAAAACACGTATTTCAAGTTGGAAAAAAAATTATCCTACACAGAATTAATTTTTCTTTGAATAGTTCCCTTTTTTCCATCGAGAAATGTGTGACACTAATGGGAAATCGGTATTTTCTCGATGCGCGGAAGAAACTGCTTATTATTATTGTGATTTTCGTGGTCAGAAGGGTCTAATTATAAATAACTCATTTAATACAAGTCGGAAAAAAAAATTTCCTCCATGTAATGAATTTTTGTGTGAAACTTTCCTACTTTGTTTGCGTAAACTGTGTGACACTATTGGAAAATCGGTATATTCAAGAAGTGCGGAAGGAACTGGTTATTATTATAATTATATTCGTGTTCATAATGGTCAAATTATAGATAAGACATATAACTTAGGTCGGGAAAAAATTTTCCACACCATGCAATGAATTTTTGTTTTGAAACGGTCCTACTTTTTCTGCGTTAATTGTGTGACACTAATGGAAAATCGGTATTTTCAAGAAGTGCGGAAGGAACTGGTTATTATTATTGTTATATTCGTGTTCATAAGGGTCTAATTATAGATAAGACATATAACTTAGGTCGGGAAAAAATTTTCCTTCCATGTAATGAATTTTTGTTTCGAAACGGTCCTACTTTTTCTGGGTAAACTGTGTGACACTAATGGAAAATCGGTTTTTTCTCGAAGTGCGGAAGGAACTGGTTTATATTATTGTTATATTCGTGTTTAGAAGGGTCGATTTATAGATAACGCATGTAACTTAGGTCAGAAAAAAATTTCCCTCCATGTAATGAATTTTTGTTTTGAAACGGTCCTACTATTTCTGCGTTAACTGTGTGACACTAATGGAAAATCGGTATTTTCAAGAAGAGCGGAAGGAACTGGTTATTATTATAATATTATATTCGTGTTCATAAGGGTCAAATTATAGATAAGACATATAAATTAGGTTGGGAAAAAATTCTTCTATGTAATGAATTTTTATTTAAATACTTCCTACTTTTTCTGCGAAAAATGTGTGATAGGCCTATTAATGAAAAATCGGAATGTTGTCGAAGTACGGAAGGAACTTATTATTATTGTCATATACGCGTTCAGAAGTGGTGAAATACATGCAAAAACATGAATATCATCTACAATAACATTTTTATTGCCATGTAATTTATATTTCTTATATTCTTAATATTATTACTCAGAAAATTGCTTAACATTAATTTTAAATCGGAATGTATTTATTGTGAAATTCGCGTTCAGGACGATCGACTAATATAGAAAACATGTATTACATGTCAAACCAGATTTTTACTGTTATATTATTTATACGTTTAATAGTTATTTATAACAATTATAATTATGAAATTAATGAAAACTATTATCTGCCCACCCAATAATTCATTCAGCCATGTATCAATCCATCCATTTATACATCCATTCATTTTTCATTCATCCTACCATCCATTCGTCCATCAATCAATCCAGTTATCTAACCAACCATCCATTAATTATTAATTGATCCATCCACTTATTACAGAAGTCATTCATCGATCCATTGTTTAACTAATTCATTCACCAAGCAATCCACCCTTCATCTATCAATTAATGAATTAGATACATAATTAATTAATTCATCCTCCCATCCATTGATGAATCAATTAATGCATACATTTATCCATCCAATTAGTTAATTAATTCAACCGTCCATCCATTTATTTATATATCCATAAAGTATTTGATGGATGGTGGGTTAAATAAATAATTTCGGATGAATGAATGGATATATTTATGGATGAATGAATTAATAATGGATGGATGAATGGGTAGGTGGGCTAATTAATAAATAAATTAATGAATGAATGGATTGATTAATGGTTGGTTGGATCGATGAATGAATGAATTTATTGATGGATGCATGAGTGGACAGATGGGTGGATGAATGAATGAATGTATGGATAATTAAATGGTGGAATACATGAATTAATTAAGGGACGAATGACTGGATGGATGTATGGATGATTGAACAGATGGGTGGATGAATGGTTGGGTGGATGAATTAATAGACAATGGATGGATTAATAATTTTAGTTAAAAATGAAAATTAATTATCTCATTGTTAATAATTGGATGGTTGGAAAAATAATTTATGGATGAATGGATAATTCGATGGATGGATAGATTTATTGATGTCTGAATTGATGGATGGGTGGGTGGTAGGTTTGTTGGATTAATTAGGGGATGAATGGGTGGACTGTTATTAATTATTTAGTAAATATATTGATGGATGAACGAAAGGATGAATGGATGGGTGGATTCACGGATGAATTAATTGATCAATTAATGGATGGGTGGATTGGTTAATCAATGAACTAATCAATGGATGGATGAATATATTAATGCAAAATTTAATTAACATACGGATTTGATGGATGAATGAACCATCCAACCAGCCATTCATCTATCAATCAAGCCAACCACCCCTATAACCAAACATTCATCCGTCCATTAATTAATTTATTATATAAATAATTCATTTAACTATTTCATCCACCCATCGATCCAAACATTCAGCTATCCATTAATAAATCCATGCATCCATTTATCCACCCACTCATCCTTTTCATTAAATAATTCAACAATACACCCATAGATTCATCCATCCATCAGTCTATGAATGGATGGTGGAAATAATTTATTAACTAGTAACTGGATGGATGGATGAATTTAAATATTTATTTATGGTTGAATGGATGAATGAATGTACGGATGAATTAATGGATGAACGGATGGATAAATAAATGAATGGATGGAAGAATGTTTCATACCAAATTACGATTATTATTTTTTTATGAAAGGACAATGTTGAAGACAAGTATTTTAGAAAACAACAACAACAACAATAAATTTAATAATACATAATTGTAATTTTGATGTGAATTGTAAATGCTTACCACTGAAAGAAACAGCCGTTGTGAAATATTTGGGTATTTTTATTGATAAACACCTTAAATGGTCTCACCATGTTAACTACATCTGTAATAGACTACGCCGAACAATTCATAAATTTGTCATTTTACGCCACTGTATGCCCATTACTGTTTTACGTTCCGTTTATCTAGCACTTTTCCAGTCCATTATTCAATATGGCATTCTCGTCTGGGGAGGATTAGCGAAAACTACCCTTAAGCCCCTCTGCCTTTTACAAAAAAGAATAATAAAAATCTGTCTAAGAAAACACATTGATTACCCAACTAGCCTAATATTTTCGGAATTTAATGTTTTAAGTTTGGACCAAATTTACAAATTTTCTATATTAAAATATTTTCACAAACATCGTATAAAATACTCTTCCAGTGATCATATCTACAAAACTAGACGAAATACTAATTTACTCCTATTAGAACCCAAATGTCTCACATCGGCAGGATTAAAGCATAGCATTAATTTTGGACCGCGCTTCTATAACTCAATTATCAGAAAAAATCCTGATCTCTCAGCATACTCCACTGTTAAATTTAATAGATATGTAAAGAATTTTTTAGCTTTTAAGTAATTTTTGTTTCACTCCTTTTATGTATTTATGTTTTTATGTTTAATGTTTTTTGTTTTACTTTCTTTTTTAGTTAAGCACATTATACACTCTTATTTCTTTGTCTCTCCTCTTTCTTCACTTTGATATTTTTGAAACGGCACCCGAGCACGAGCAGTCTTGCTCATTCGGGTGTATTACTAAATGTAATACCTCTTGTAATATCTCTTGTAATAAATAAATAATAATAATAATAATAATAATAACAACAATGTGAAGAAAGAAATTGAGTAATATTTAAAATGTTTCTCTGTTAGCTCTTCATGAAACATGAAGCAAAACAGCAATTAAACAATGCTTTTTCTAATATCAAGCTTCAATTCGAATTTGTCTTAGTTTAATAGTGGTAGTAGTAGCCCTACCGGATCGCGCAAACGTCTCCTGGAGATCCTTTAAGGGGATATCTGCGGCGAATTTATTTCCGGGGTGCGCCAGTCCCCTACCTCACATTTAAACCTAAGTACAACACAAGCACCCAGTCACGAACCCGGGAAAGAGATTTTTCACTGCTGAATCGAACCCGGGCCGCCGGGTGAAAGGCAAGCGTGCTACCGACTAACACAAGGCGGGGGACACTTTAATGTTAATTGATCACGAATTAATATTTGAAAAAGTTTCCTTATTCTACTTCATTAAAACACGTAGGAAATATGAGTTATTACATAAAATACTCGAACATGGTTTCTCTCCATGTATTACATAAAATTAAGCTTCCGTTCGAATTTGCGTAACCCCAGCGCTCTTATTTTAATATAACTTGTCATTGAGGAAGTTCCTATTGTTTTCCCGACCGGAAATTATACGAAACGAAAGCTTCCATTCTAACTTGTGTAAATGCAGTGTGATACTAGCTGTCAGGTTGGTACTGCTCCAAAGTCAGATGTGGGTTTAATCATCAAATAGCCGTGGTAGAGAATACTATGATTTTATATGGGGAAAATCACGACTTTAATTACTGTTTTTTGAAGCCTTCGTGGCAAGTACAAAGGTGTGTGACCTGTCAGAAAATTCTGTGAAAATTCCTGAACGATTAGAGTGGTTTTTCACATCGATAAAAAAATTGGTTTTCATGAAAATCGAAAACTTAGTTCAAGTGCACTTATACCGGGTGTATTTGAGTGGTGTAAGTTGCAAGACGTGTCAATTATAATATATGATGGACAGGGAACTAATAACAGAGTGATTTCATTCTTATAAATCATGTTATTAGCATATTAAAGTTCATAATACATTTTGTATATTTAAATACGGTACCTAACGTCAAGGGCTGGTTACAAACAATCTGATGCTTCACTGTGAATTGCCCGGTGACTATATAAATAGCCTATTAATAGGCTGATGAAATTAATCGATGATTTTAAAAACGTACCCTATACACACTATGGGCTAGAATCTACATGATCTCTATATGCCGATCACTAGGACCTTTACTAAAAACAGGTAATATCGAGATCCAAGTCTGAACTATGAGTAGGGGTGACACTGGCAGATGTATAAGCTGTAACCAGCTTACGCAAATACCAAGCACAAAGTCTACGAATCAGTATATCAGTATCGACAAATTGATTGCAGACTTGCCGGTAGGAAGTTCGCAAATCCATTCCAGAATATAGGATTTTATGTTTATTCAAATTTTTGCATGAATTAAGCTGAAATCAAATGAAATTACGGTATCCAAACAATCACACCACAATTCCGAAGGGAGTTTTATTTATTAGTAACATGTCACTGCTGTGAAGCTGAAGAACTATTAACACCACGCCATTTTGAAATTCGAATCTTAAAGAAAAAATGATACATCTTCAATAATGCCTTGATACTGTATGTACAAAGTTGTAAAATATGTAACAACCGAAACAGTGTTTTTTTTTTTTTTTTTTTTAATTTTGTTACATGATGTTATAATTTTAAAAATATTGCAGATATTTCGGGGGGAGGGTTTCAACCCCCTGAACCCCCCCCCTTCCGTACGCCCATGACTGACATTACACAAAAACCGAAGTTTTTAGAGAAAATTTTTTCGGTGTCGGAAAAATTACTTAATGCATTTTCGTCCTATATTTTATTCTTATTTTATTTTAGTCTATATGTGTAAGGAAGTTCAATAAGAACGATAGTAAGGAATACAAGCTATCAACAAATAACAAACTAAGGAATTACCCTGAATGGAAAAAAAAAGACTGTCATGGAGAAGATCTTTTATCTCAAAAATACTTTCTTGCACATTTTTTCGAGTATCTATTGTGACTGCACTTCATTTTAATTCTGTGGTATTTTCCTCCAATTTTTCATTTTATCCTCCGATCACGAAACCATCAATAACGGCCGTGGGAGTCAACATGCTGACCACATGCCCATGCATTTTGACCATGTTAGATGCAGAGCGGTCGAATGGTAGGCCCTATCCTACAAGGAACGTAGCGCTACGCTTCAGTTTTTATCCATATTTTTCTACTTTTTGCCATGAAAATGTTTGCTCTAACTTATTGATTCATAATTTTTTTGTTTTATCCTAAAAGATAATCTTCCAGAGAAAATAATTATATTTCCAAGGAATATTAAGTTGGTATGAACGGTTTCATAATGTGCAGGAAACATCTCTTTCCTGTGATTTTTTAATCTCAATCAAATACGGAATATTCTCCCATTTAAAAAGCAATGAACGGAAACTTGCCTATAAGCCTACTATACTTATGTACAGAGCTCGCCCTCGAACTGAAAGCATGGACGACGTCACAGACAGAAGCGGCGGGAATTCGTATGCAAGCAAAACGTGCTGGGTTGAAAATATTGACGGTATCACATTAGTATCCGCTTGGTTAACTAAAGCGCGTGGAGCCGTGGACTATATTTTCACTGTGGACTTTAGCATTCCACGCATGCGCACTGCCAACGCCATGTTCTAATTTTATCAGTCGCGAAGCTTTGAGATTCCAGGCAATATCTGTAACTTGCGTAGAGTTAAAATTTACTTCTTCCTTTGTTATTAACTTCCTGACAGTCCTTATCTTTTTTTAGTAGGTTGACAAATTCTACGATTAATATTCTCTCTGTAACACACCAACACCAAAACCTTTTAATTTTACGTCTTTTACAGACATTGTACAAAAGTGTTTTTATGACCTCATTTTGTGAATCTCTTGTAACTTAGAGTAATTCTTACGATTTTTCGGACCGCTTATTTTGCTTCCATTGCGTACGCCTTTTCGTTTTGTATAGGCGTGCTCCTACTTTGCCAATCCACAGATTTAATGCACAATATATTTCAGCCTTATCTGATCTTGACAACGGTAATAAAAATGTCGGTTGTCGGTTGTCGGTACATAACTTAATGAAAATGAGGATTCTTCGCAAAGCAGATTCTTTTTGAGAGTTCAAGCCGGCAGTCCATATTTGATTGAGATTGAAGAAAACACAGCCTCAAAGAGATGGTTCCTGCACATTATGAAACCGTTCATACCCAACTTGTGTATTTCTCTGTAGAGTTCTTCTTTGAGCCATTGACAGTTTTTCTGAGATGCTTGAGAAGGTGATAGTTCTATGCCTTCAAAAGCTGTTTAAAACTGTGGTCAGTCCTAAACCTCTCGAAGCTTAAACAGTGATGGAATGCAGAGCATATTTTTAAAATATCGTTAATCGTTTAAAAATACTTGTTTCCTATGTCATAATCTAAATTCTTATTGAACTTCCACATGTCCTTCAGTAGAAATATCTGTTTCTTTCCTGAATTCGAAAGACATTTAAAGCGATTCAGGTGACGTTTAAAGCTGTCTTTTCTTTTTACGTTCAATTCAATTTGCAGTTTGCACCAATAGTAGTTCTCGTAAAGACAAACACAAAAAGTAGACGCCTTAATTAATTCCTATAAAAACAGAAAGTACTTAGATGAGAATCGCTAGCTCGAGATTTCATTTCCTCCGGAATGGCTTTCCTCAAATTGGAATAGTAATCTCTTTCCGATCAAACTTTTTAACTACCCCCGCCTATCTTCCCTCCCATAACTATCTCTGTCATTAAAAAAAAATATCGTAGCGCAATTTAGGGATATGTATTTTCGGAGCAGATTTTAACACTTGAGATAGATTCAAGATATTGGAGCGAGTCTCTCCACTCATCTTGCAGTGGCGGTTAGCGCATAAAGTTTAAAGTGTACATAACTAATTCAAAGCAGGCCAACCTCTGGCAGCTAAGTGGGGTCTTTTCGAACCCCATAAGCAAAGAGAAACATAATGTATGATATTACTCTTCCTGTATTTCAAGTTCTTCTACGTGTTTTAAATTGAATAAAACCCAATATTTATACAACCATAACGAGAGGTCCTGATTTTATCGATTATTTCACGAAATTGCGAGTGAGTTTATCTTGAGTTAGATAATTTATTGTGTCTATTATCCTAAGCATGTATTGAAGCATAAAAACAACGAAAATGTTTTAAATACATAGTTATTTGAATCATTGTAAGTGAGATAATCTATGGAGGAACGTTTCGCCACAGGGGATAGTCGGCGGGGTGCAACTTTTCATCACCTGCTTTATTTTTAAAACTAACCTCCGAAGTATAACTAATTATATTGTGTTATTAATAGTGTATTTATGATTATATCTTAAGTGATTTAAAATGCTTCTTCGCCACACATAAAATTATATCGTTTTTTTATCATCGTTTGCTCATTTGTAGCTTATATATAAGTTACCCAATTGCAGTGTTAAATAATTAATTCTTTTTATCAAAGAAGCTATAGGTATGAAGATGTTTCAGTGTTCAGTCCTTTCGAATTTACAAAAAAACAAGTGCACATAGGAGCGCTAAAATTAAAGCATTAAACATTTAACTAAAATTATGACGACAGATACTTCTAACTGGTTGAAATTCCACCTATTCTTACACTGGTTTGGTCAATGAAGAACGATACTTACTTCGTAAAAAAATAGAAATATCCAATTGTATATGTAGAACAAAACGCTCATCTAATTAATAAATGTATGATAATAAGAATATTATAATAAATATAAATTATCTTACTAGCCATAAAAGCAGCGCAATGGTTTTCACTTATAATTTAAATCATCATTAAATTAATTAATTAGGCTTAATTTGAACATTCAGTTAAACGAGATCTACCCCAAACCACATGCGGGTGATATTAATAATTTATTAGAACAAAATTAAATATAATCAGACAACTGGAGCTACATATTCAGCTGTTATAAATAAAAACTGGAGTCTAAAATGTAGCCCAGCTAGTCTTATTCTACCTCCGTGATGTTATATCCCATGGCGAATTCAGTGTCATCTGTCTCCGTCCTTCGACATTGGCACATGGCAGGATTGGGGGCATGTAGTCAGCATTGACGGTTGTTAATGGGCGTTCCATATCTCACAAAAACACCGAGAAGACACCAGAGGTGAACCCGGGCCTCCGGATCCATAGTCAGGCATACTAATTACTGGATCACGCAGGCGGTCTAATGACAGTTCAATGTAGTTGAAATGAGAAATGGTTTATTGAATATCGTATTCGGTCTATTGAATTCGTATTTACTTACTATATTATATTCTCTTAAGTTGTAGTCCTTTCTCTTTGTTTCTCATTTCAAGTTCAACATAAACCAGTAAGCTAACCTAGTGTCCAAAATTAAAGCAACAAACCGACATTTCATCATTGGTGGTTTATTTTGCCACAAAATAGTGTAAACAGGCTTTGGTAACGTATAAACAATATCAGGAATAAAGAAAATAAACTATTGCAACGTTTGTGCATACCTGTAAAACAAAACGTCTTTCTTTTTTTCACACGTAATGACTTTCACACACATACAGAAAAACGCATTAATGTGCTAAGTATGAGGAGCGAACACCTCTGGCAGCAATACAGGCCTCACAACGGCGTGGCATGCTGTGAATAATGTCATCAATCTCATTTTGAGGCAATAACGTTCATTCTTCCTGCAGAGCAGCTCGCAAGGCCTGGAGAGTGGTTGGTGGATGTTCACGTGAAGCAAGTCGTCTCCCTAGTGCATCCAGACATGCTCTATAGGATTCAAATCGGGAGAGCGAGCAGGCCAATCATCCAGGCCAGGCCATAAAAACATCCACCGCCTGTTCTCTATGGGGACGAGCATTATCATCCATCAGTACGAAGTCTGGTCCCACAGCACTTCGAAACAACCGCACATGAGGTGCCAAGATCTCGTCACGATACCTGACAGCAGTTAAACTTTGCCGATTTACCCGTACAACTTCATGAAGTGGTGTTCGGGTAGTCAACAGAATTCCTGAAAAACACCATTATTGATCCACCTCCATATCGATCTCTTTCCACAAGGTTTACGTCCCGAAATCGTGTTCCAGGTTCCCTCCAGATGCAAATCCGTCGAGAATCATTTTCAAGACAAAATCTGGACTCATCTGTAAAGAGAACATTGGCACACTGTTCGACCGTCCAGTTGGCATGTTGATGACTCCACCCTAGGCGTACTCTTCTGTGACTACGCGTCAGGGGTACACATACAGAAGGTTTCTGACAATAAAGGCCTCTCTGCTCAAGCCTTCAGTACACTGTTTGCCTCGATAAAACTGTTCCAGTGGATGCTGTGAGGTCAGATGCCAGTTGTCGTGCAGTACTACGGTGGTACCGTCGTGCCCTTACAGCCAAATAACGGTCCTCTCTTTCTGATGTCACTCTTGGTTGTCCTTGCCCTGGTCTTTGGGATACATTTTCGGACTCTACAAACTGTTGCCACATCCGAGAAACAACTGAATGATTCGCATTAAGCCATCTGGCCACATCAGTTCGAGACTGTCCTTCTTCCATTCTTCCTATAGCCCTCCACCGAAGAGAATCTTCTAGGCGTCTTCTCTGTACCACCCTGTAGCCAACCTGCAGTAAATGTTTACACAGCAAACGTTGATTGGACTAAGCAACAAACACTATGTTGCAGTACCCCTTTTGATAAGTGCGCTGCCCTTTTGATTGGTGTACTGACGTCATCGTTAGCATGTTTGTAAGATGACAGAAATGCCATCTTCAGTTCAGAACACGACTGTACGGATATAGCTTTACATTTTATAAGGATATCTCGTATAGTAGACACAGGAAGGAGAAATATCAGTTTGTTGCTTCAATTTTGGACACTAGTATATTTGGAAGCGAAAATTAGCAGTGCAGAAGTGGTGTTAATTGAGCGCATAGGTAACTCACGTCAGCTGATCGATCAGTCCAGAGTAGGGCAAATGTGGCTAAACCAGATCTCTCACAGCTACCGTGTTATCTGATACTGTATCTATAACTGTAATCGGAAAGGAGGTTACAAATTGCTCAGAATGCACTAGCTTTATTTTTTCTATTTCCATTAATTTTGGTGCCATTCGATTCTTCTTCGTTAGCCCTTTCCAACCGAGTAATAACCGAGCGTGGTCATCACTATAATACATCCATTATCTCACCATCGGCTTTCCATAGACCGTGTTATAATAAGCTTTTATGCTCTTAAATGACGGAAGCCTGTGTGTGTATTATTCAATTCTGAGTTTTTAATTCTGTAAGTATTCGCTAAGTATTCACAATACTCCCCCGTTAAGCGAGACGAAATCAATCAAAATCGCGGTCACTCTCTCCGTTCTGTATTCATATGGCCCCGATATCAGTTATGAACGTTTCGCTATCTTTTTTCAATTTTTAAGTCACTGAAGAATGTCTCATGCATTTTCTTTATGAATTCTCGTACAGTCTTCCCCATTTTCAAAAAGTATTTAAGGTTTTCTTTAACCATGAAGTATAATCGCAGCTCTATCAATGATATTTACAGGTACAACCGAATGTCTTGTAAACATTTTATTAATTTTTTATGTTTTCTTTTTTTCAGGGCAGCAGACAGACGGGGAAATTTTCAAATTCTACGTTTGATAGCGAGTTATAGGCTACGTTACATTGGCGGCATTCTTCATGAGAATATGGTAACTTCTTAATAATATAAGTCTAATTCGAAGCATAGAGGTATCATGGCTCTTTCGTTTGAAACCTTATAACAAAAAGGGGATTGTTGACTTCTTACTTCGTGCAATTTTTTCGGGAAATTGTCGTTTCCAGTCATCCAGAATTGACCACTTCGGGCGACAGTCTCTGCTTAAGTCTTCCTTTGCGGCAGCATTGCTTGGTATGCCCTCATGGGATGCATTGCTTGTATGCCCTTATGGGATGGATTCTGCAGCAGTACAACTTCTTTGCCTCAAGAAGTTGTGCAATTAATTGTAAGGACTTAGTTTTTGTATATTCTTAACTACTGGATGCATTGATGATTTGTTTCATTTTGCTTTTAGATTCAGACAGAAAAAGGAAATGCTTATCGCGGCTATCATACGTATTAGTAGGGTAATTATCTTTTGAGCGTTATTCAGAACTGACTTGCGATTCAACATTTACCGCCACTGCCAAGTAGTCTGAATATTCTCTCTGCACCTCTCCAGACATGGAAATCTGAATGCCTTCGCGACTAATTAAGTACGGGATCAGGCTCTTGTTAATTTCAAGTCATCTGTCGGTTATTCCAATTAAACTCTCGGAGAGCGCATTCCGGTCCATCTAATTAATATCTATCCTTCCCTCAAATTAGAATACCGAGAAAAGTCCTTACATACAATCGCACCAGCATTGATTCGTATGATGTTCAAAGATCTGCCCCAAGCGACAAGGACAGTATACTCGTTTCCGAGTTTACTAGTTGGCCCCGGTGGGGTAAGGGAGGGACAACTCTTTTTAAAGGTATACATTTAATAATTAATTCCAGATACATCCGTCAGAAAAAGACACCTTCACTTCATTTCCTGATTATGTAGCCATAAGCGGAGTCATGACCTGCGACTAATTGTTGGCATTTTGGAAATACGTACACCGGTGGTGAACTGGTTATAATCTCCTGCAATATGTTATTTGACAGGGATTCTTATTATCATAGGTAAGCCAACGAGAGTTTACGAGTTTCATCAGATAAATTCGCTCCGTCTAAGATAAACGATCGTGAATGGTCTATATCCGAGGAATTGTTAAACGTTATTGGTAAATATCAAACACGTGGCGTATGGAACAGTCATAGATAATCCCACTAAAGTTTACGATTTATCAATAAAATTTAACTCAAATTGGATCTATTAAGACTATTCCATGAATAAAAATGTAACGGATTGTACAAATAATAATTTTTTTCCTGCTTTGTTACATAAAAATAAAATTAACAGTTGCGAGATCACTCCATACTATGAATCAACCAACCATGAATTGATTCGAGTTACCATGTTGTGACCAGCGCTAACAATGGTGCATGTAAGACATAGTTAACCTAATCCGGGTAAGCTAACAGCATAACAGAATAAAAGCACACGAACTGGCTTGCACTTAATTGAAATTGTGTTATTAATCAATATAGGCTACATTTTTTATATTATTTCAATTTCCAAACAAGTTATGTTGTATAAAATAATCTGTGTTTATGGCGTTCAACTGGCAGCATGTGACGTATTAATCACGGCATGTTGATGCCTTACGTGTCCAGTAACGAGCTGACGATTTTATCAGATAAAATGGCATCCTCATATTAATAGCAAGCAATTTTTAAGATAAACGATCGTGATTGGTCTATATCCGAGGAATTGCTAAACGTTATTGGTCAACATCAAACACTGAGTTGGGATAGTCACTGTAATTAGGTGAAATTTTATAGGTCTAGATATTGATTTCCTTTTTCTGGGTGTCACATCTAGAATCACACCATCTTTGGACCTGAATACAATCATCAAAAACTCACCTGCATCGCTGGTTCCTTGATCAAAAGCAATCCTTCCGCGTCCCGAGATCCACTCAATTTAGTATTTTTAACCTTGAAGTATATAGAGTTTACATTTAAATGATATATTAGATTTTCGAAGTGATGGGATCATTACATCTTGTTGCACATAAAATTAGTACTTAAGATTTGTAGATTGCGTTCACAAGATTGATACTCGCATATGATATTTTCATCCTGTACTATAGTAATTTCTGTGCTCGCTACGATATAGTTATCTTTCATCAAGAGCAACAAAGTTTACGGTTGACTGATGGATTCAAGTTAATATTTCATAAAATCTTAGCGGTAAGCGTGCAGCAGAAGAACATGTCAGCCTTAACTGATATAAAATTAGAATACTATGGAAATGCAATTGTGGGATAATCACGATAAAAAAAATTCCAAAGAATCATTGGGTAGACAGAAAGCTGTACCGAGGTGATCCTGCGCCACTGGCATAACTTTTCCTCCCCTACCATGCGCTACATTTTTGTTAATTTTTCACCCCTCTACCTAGGTATGATCCCCCCCCCCCAGGAAAACTACCTTCCTTCAATTTTTTATACATAGATTTAGAAAACTTTATAATTTTGTAAGTACGTTCAATAATGAATGATGTACGGCATTCATGAAAAATAATACTTAATAGAACTATATTGGTGAAAAATATTGTGTTCCCTATTATAAGCCATGGAGGCCCACAGGGTTCCAGGAGGTTGAGGGTCCCAGATTTTTAGAAATTCGGCTCGTGGAGGTGGTAAGGTTGTCAGCCTTACTCACCGGCCGCCTTTACCCCCCGGATTGCTTCTGGTACTCATAGCTGTTACAGGCTAAGTCGACCCCAGGGCCATAGTGCCACCAGAAGGATTAGGCCAATTGAAAAACTCCAACGACCTCATTGGGAATCGAACCCGCGACCTTCCGGTTTGTAGCGCAGCGCCTCAACCACTACGCTACGGCGTATCCCGGTGAAAAATGCTGTACACAAGGTAAATGTAGGCCCGATAATCGCAGTAAGTAAATTGCGAATTCTACTTATATTCTAAAAAAACAAAACAAAACGTATATGTTTTGCAGCATCTAGTTCTTTATCTGACTTGACTCGATTGATTCGACTTATTTTATCACGGAGATGATATTGTTCTGTATTTTCTACACTTTCCATAAATACTACTACGCCATCTCTTGGTATTTTGTTTCGTTTGGGAAATAACAAAGAATAATCAATCTGACAACGGTTTGGCGACGGTAAAGGTAAGTATCGGCAAGGAAGTTACCGTTCCGGTTGACCACAAGTCATTTAAACGATCATAATCTTGAATGGGTATAATCCTGTGTTCTTTCTATTGGTTGAGTAATTCAGAGCAACAGACAGACGCACAAGAACCACAAGCCTAAATTTGTATGTATAGTTATTAGGGCTGTACCGATTAATCGATTAATCGGCTCGATTAATCGATTAAACATTTAATCGCCGATCAATTACATTTTCCGATTAATCGGTTTAGTGGAATTCTAAAAAACGTTTTTCGAGAAATGGGTCAAATGACCAAACTCCTTTCTCAGTGCCGAGTGAGAGAGATTTTAGTGCTGCCGGTATTATTGTAAACAAACTACGATCGTCTCTTGAACATTCAAATGTCAACAAACTCGTGTGTCTCAAGTCTTGACTGAAAAATGCAAGTTTTGTATATATTTTTTCACTAATTAACTAATAATGGTATTCATTAATTCAGGATTTCATCTGATTATCTGTAGTGTAGTAGTTATTAAACGTGTAAAACAATTTAAATGTACACTTTGGTTTCGTTTAAAATACCGACCTGTTTGTCGATTAATCAGTCGATTAATCGGTCGATTAATCGATTAAAGTCAAGCGTTAACTCGATTAGAAATTTTAATCGATTTTCAGCCCTAATAGTTATGTTATGTACAGTTGTGTATAGTTATGTACTCGTATAGTAACAGCACATATATCAGATGTAGCTAACCCTCCCACTCCCCCGGTATACCCAAGTGACAAACAGGCAATAGTTATTTATGACACAAGGGCTAAAAAAATATTTTGAGAGCGGTATGTTTGAGGAACTAGCCCGTAAGGGTGAATGACGTCATTCTGCGAGCCAAATAAAATCATTTTACCACGAGTATAAAGAGGCAAATACTGGCTAAATAATCCTCCCTCTTCGACAAACATGAAATTTATCAATTCTCTTTCTTAGTTTTACAGGTCCCTTATGGGGACCTTTATAAGGCCCGCGCCGCCCGGGGCTTACCAGGCCGGGAGCTGTCATGAGAGGAATGAACTATGGATCACAACTCAGACATACTTTTTTGACTAGATAAAGACATGGAGGGCATCCCCGGATGAGTGATCATCCCAATGCCGGGGCCACCTCCGAGACAACACAAACATAGGGCGTGACACAATTCACACACACACACTCATTCCGAACAAGGCGAGGATCGGATGAAGATGATAATGACGGGGACCATAAGGGCCTAAAGGTACCTGACATTTGTCCCACATGTGAGGAAAACCCCCGGAAAAACCTCACCCAGGTAACTTGTCCCGACCAGGAATCGCACCCGGGCCCTCTGCGTGCGAGGAGCGAACGCATCCCCTGCGCCACAGCATCATACACTACTTTTTAGACAATCGTCAATATTTATAGACAAATTATAGATCACTAATAACATTATTATTATTATTATTATTATTATTATTATTATTATTTTATTTTATTTTTTTACCTATTTCGTATCCGTGATGCTCAGCGCGGTTGTGTTGGTCAGTTGTTTCTTCCTAGTATCAGTGATTTGTTATATATTTTTTTGATTTACAACAGTTGACTGTGTAGGGAGAATTTCTGAAGCAATTTTCTTGTTGAATGTTTTGATAAGTTCCGCCTATATACCACTAAATATTAAATCAATCAGCTGAAGTCTACATGAGGTAAGGAGAACAATTAATTAACGACACGTGTTTTGAATTTGACGTTTATTGTGTTCTTCTAAACGTATTTTTATTGTATTAGATTTAGTCAAACACTTAATAATATAAAATATTAAAATAACATTGAGCTCAATGTGTTGTCAAATTAGATTATTTACAATAATTAATAATAAAATTACGAAGTTAACCTTGTCAAAATAGTTAAAATTAAACATATATGAAACTTAGATAAAGTATTCTAATACTTGTCAATTGTTTTAAAATAGCACACAGATGTCTGTGTATGTCATAAATAATTTTCTTCTTGGATAAAATGCACTTAGCTTCTTTCATCTTGTATTTGTGTTGTGTGACTATTATTACTAGAGAGTCAATTATAACAATGTCATATTGTGAATAACTGCAATTTATGTGGTCCTTCTTCTTGGATTAGATTAGTGGATCTTGAGTAGTGTAGATACTTAACTCGTGTAATCTTCAGCTTTCGTTGTTTTTCAATATATTGAGATGCATTTCGACGTCATATGCGTCATCATCAGTCGCAGAATGTCGAATTTTGAAAAATGACGTAAGTAAACGGATTCAAATTCATTTATGTCAGTTAAATAACTGTTTCCGATCCATCTTGCTAAACATTCAGTTGCCACGTTTAAATGCGGGATTTAAATCTGAATCCGATAACAACTGAATACGTTCCCTGTGTACATGGAACGTTCTGGGAGTATTTGAGTTTTTTTGTACTATTGGCTAACTTAGTTATGTATGACTATTTGTTTAGCTAACCTGTGTAAACAATTGCCGTGTTCATTCCGTGATATAAAATATAACAAAAAAACTGTGTTCTATTAATAATTTTATAGACACTTAAAGAAATTATGGCATAAAAGGGTAACATAACAATATTAATATTATAGTGTAAGTGAGTGTTTTATTATATTGACGATCACCTGACAGAACAAATGAGGAACGCCGTGCGAGTGAATGCGCGCGCACCAGGATTGAGTTCTCTAGCGCTTTACATGAAATTGAATACGACTTGAACCCGATCCGTTCCTCCATTTGCAGGGGATTGGAACGAAAATTCATTCCACACTGAGTGCCAAGGTCTGAGTCCGCTTTTATATGACGATCTCAATACGGGGAACGGACTCAGATCGGTCTGAATCCTGCATGTAAACGTACTGTCATTCTAGTCGTTATCTTAACTCCACTTGAATAGCTAAAACAAGGCTCATACTTTTAAGTGTTTATTAGTTCACTAATCTGTCATTAAATGCTTAGTGAAGCTCATAATTAGGCTAAGCCTTACTTAAATCGACATTTAATTTACACTATGCCTACAAATTTTACATGGTAGAGGATGAAATTTGTGTTTTCTGTAGTTCTAAAGCTACATACTTGTTGCAGCCGTGTATCCGTACTCATGGCGTAAAAGATGTTGGGGAGAATTTTCATTCCTTGTAAGTTTGTTATTTTTGAGTTATTAAAAAATTATTATTGAAAAATTTGTAGGCTACATTTCAAAATTAGACTTGTCACGCTTTTTTTAGTGACATGTTTGATTTATTTTAATAGGACAAAACACATATTTATAAAAAGAAATGTCGCGCATTCATTTCCTATTATCTTTACTACAAAAAAGACAAAAAATAATATTTAATGTACGATATGTCTGAAATTTAAGAAAAAATCATGTTTACAATGCATATTTTACAATTTTTTTTTAATGTGATATTGGCCTATATATTTTTGTTCCTGGTGGCCATAAATGATCTAGTAAATAACATACAAGTAGACTCTATATTTTATGCGGATGATACCACATTGTTTACAGCTGTAAGTGATCAAAATATACTGGAAAACCTGAAACTAAATATAGTACATGAAACCAAAGAGTGGTTTGCTGCTAATGGCTTTATGTTAAATGATGACAAGACGAAATGTCTAAATTTTAAAGTAAATGCAGATGTAAGTTGTTTTAATATGTTAGGTGTATATTTAGATACAAAATTGACTTGGGAGAAACACATTGAATATAGGCCTATATGCAATAAACTATCTAGTGTAGTGTACTTAATTAGAAGACTGAAAACAATAATAACATACAAGTATATAAAATGGGCATACTTTGCATATTTTCAATGTATGCTAAATTATGGTATAATACTGTGGGGTAACAGTCCTCATGTAAATAAAGTCTTTACGCTACAAAAGAAAATCATCAGAGTCATGACCAATTCTGGATATACCGAACACTGCAAACCACTCTTTGTTAATCAGAGAATTTTAACAGTGACTTGTTTGTATATAAGGAGCTTATTATCATATTTTAAAGACAATATTAGTAATTTCACAACTAGGAGTGACATACATCAACATGATACTAGGAACAACAAAGAATACAATATTCCGTATAATAGGCTGTCAAAATCAATAGAAAACTTTGAATGTATGGCTATGAAGGTAGCAAATAAGATGCCATCCGACTTATTTCTTAGAAATGAACAACACTTCAACAAAAGTATCACTTGCTGGCTCCTAAAGAACCCATTTTATAATATAAGGGAATTTATGGAAATTAAGTGTCCCATTATTGTGTAAATAATATTGTATTAATAACTGACAATGTCTATAGTGTAGCTTACACTCAACGACTGTAAATTAAATTAAATTAAATTATAAATGTTATTCATGCCCTTTAAAACTTTCAGTAAAAATTTCTGAATCTTTCCACTAAATTTGTAGAATCCATTTAGTTCTAAATATAGAAAATGCAGTAAAAATAAAAGTATAGGAAAATGACTTTAAAAGTTTGCTTGCAACTTATAGGAAAATTTGTACAGAAGTGTCCATCCTTACAAGTTGTTTTTAAAATCAAACCAGCATGATAATTTTTTCGTGTTTAGGGAAAATTTCCTGAAGACTGTTTTTTAATTGTTAATTTTCATCGCTAATATATAACCATTTAATGAAAGAGCGTAATTAGCGAGACTTAAATGTGTTTGAGAGCGCTGAAACTCAGCCAGTACATTTAAGTGCAAGGTATTTTAAATACAAAAAATTAAAACATGTTCAATTTCTTACCAAGAATTGTGAATATTTCACCCTCTACCCTAATTCTGGCGAAATCAGCACTCAGTCTCGCGAACAATATTGGTTTTACACAACTGAATGCAAACTCCCACAATGTGGGAGAGAGTCATACGAGTGTTACAATTCAGACTTCTTAAATAGTGGTATTAGTGTAACAGAACTCATTATGGCGTATGCTAAGAGGTTTAAAGAAGCAATTTTACTAACCAAGGAACTATATAGGCCTATTAAACAATGATTCTAATCCATGGTAACAGAAAAACTGATATCACTGTGTATATCACACATACTGTATGAACTTTCGAAACTAACTGACATTTTCGTTCATCCACAAATCGCTTATTCTGTTCATAAATATACACTGTTGTCTAGCCATCACAGAATTATATAAACATTTCATCAAGTTTTTTTTTTTTTTTTTACATAAACCATCCAATTGAAATTTCTGGTACAGTTATGCAATCGTTGACCTTGGCCAATTAACACAAATGATAACAGTGTGTAGCAAACGAATACTTTATTAAAACCCCCACACGTGGTGTTGCGAAACCAAACCTATATCTGCTGACCGTATGAACAGATTAAAACCCATTCAATATTGCTTCAGAATTTTTGGCGGATATAAAGAATATAAACACGGAAACCCAACAGGAATTTTTAATTCTTCGGAATAAGTTACTTGAAAGTTAAATTATTAATGAGCGAAATGAATCATGTAAACAAACAAATAATTGCATGTATTTTGTACTCTGCCTTATATATTATGTAATATTCCTTTTTACTTTTTCGCATATAGGGCCTACTGTATGGAGGTACATTGCAGATAGGCTAAACAATGTATTTTATTTTATTATAATTTGGAATATGGACTTTATTTGACTCTTATTGTCTCCTAGAATTTTTTTTCTATTTCATTTATGAAAACATTTTCCACATTTCTATTTTCGAAAAAATAACTAATGAATTTGATAAAAATGTAAATTTTTAAAATCCTAACTTTGAATAATAAAACGCCTTTATATAAAAAAATTCGTAAAGGGTAATTTATTTGTGTTCATTTTATAATATTTTCTTGGCTGTCTCAGTTATGATAGAAAGAAAATACATAAAACGTTTGTTCAGTAAAGTCGTAGAGAAAGTTAAAATGCACTATAGCAAACTTTTCTTTTACAGAATTAACAGTTACCGAATAATTAAATAATTACTGCTTCAATGCACACTTTCAGAAGACATCTTAAGAAAATCACGCTATTCTTTTATTTATGACGGCCCTTATTTATAAGTTCTAAATCTAGTAACGGCTTAATTAGTTCATTTATTAAGTGCCAAAATGGTACTTTATGAGATTGTGTGTCCGTTTTTCTATCTGTCTATTCATCTGTCCGTGTACCTGTACGCGCGATAACAAAAATACGTTTCATCGAATTTTCATAAAACCTGGTATACGCATTTATAGCGTCCATGGGATGATTCGTATTGATATTGGACAAAATTGGTTAACCGGTACCGGATTAATGGCTAATTTAGTGCCTATTTTGTATGGTTATATATTGGAAAGAATTTTTCAAATGCAAATCAGTTCAAATGACAACATATTGTCACTGTTCATATACGGCTTTGGAAGTTGCAATGCAACAATTTTAACTCGGAAATCGATAACAAAATTAACTTATTTTCTGCATATCATAATTACAATTATCACTGATTAAACAAAGGCATTCAGGCACCTTGTTACATTAGTTTACCTGATTTTATTATTTACTAGCTTAAAAGGCCCGGCGTCGCCCGGGTTTTGTATTTTGTAATTTGAAATTAACTTATGGAGAACTTTCTATTTTGAAACTCTAGGTCTTTATATAATATGTATGTAGAATTTGAAATGAGGAAGAACGATATATAACACTCAAACTATTCCCTCAGAAAACGCTAGATATAGCTTTTTATGGCTCATAGAGGATGTCGAATGTTGCATTCCGTTGTTTCTACACACCATGCCTGGGAGGGGTTCAAATAAGAAGAAAAATAAATTCCCGTTACATAAGATTGTATTGTCTTGACAGAAAATTTTATTACCATACAACCGTTTCGGAGCTGAAATAAAAAAGAAATTCAATATCACTTTAATACTTTCCTTTCCAAAATCCAGGGACATAACATACTGAAAATGTCCCATCCCATTTTGTATTCTTCTAGATGCTTAGGGCATCTGATAAACATCCCTATTTCTCAACTAATACAAAGCCCTCTGCTATGAATAACGTATCAGTGGATAGGATTTTTATACCGACATCTGATATAGCATACTCACTGGCAAACACTTAAGCTGTCCCTGCAATACGACCGCTTATTCTACATCAAAATGTTGAGTGAGGAAATGATATTTTCCATGTCGAGAGTAGATTAAGTTATTTGACTGCATCACTTTGTACTTTATTTTCGTGGATTTCATTCTTCAAGAACTATTTTCACAAATGTATTACATCTATAGCATCAGAATTTGTTAAAGCCCAGAATTATATAGTTCCCAAAGCCCTGTGTGAACACTGTAAACAATACACTGTTGTCATGATAATTTAATTGCATTTCATTTTTTCAGTATAATATTTTCTGAAATTATATAAATTTGCAAGGGAAGGAGTGGCTTGTTTGAATTTTAATGTTGATCGCGTTACTTCTCAGGCTTAACTGGGTATGTGTGCAAAATTTCGTGCAAATTGATCAAGTAATGTAGATTTGTATAGGTGGCATACATAACCCACACACATACATACACACTTTCGATTTAGCTTGATTGCAAGACTCACACTTCTTCTTCTTTTGTTTTGTTTTGTTATGAAAGGATGTGACAGGAGAACTCTCTAACTGTGCCAACTTTTGTCACACTTCTAATTTGTTATGAAAACATGTGACAGCAGAACTCTCAAACTGAGCATCATTTCACATTTCCGACTTTTCCCGTGGAGTTTCCAAAAATGTTCTTTCATACAAACCTTGTCCTGACAAATACGAACACAACAAAAAAAGAATCAGCCAAAATCGGTCGAGCCGTTCCCAAGTGATGTGGCAACATACATTTTGGCAATTCATTTTTATTTATAAAGATTTATTTAATATTCAAGACAGTACAAAACCATTCGCCTTCTCACCCCCAGTATAGGCCTAGTCGTTTTATAAGTGGTGTTTATAGAGTGACAAGGACAGTGCAGTGTTTCACAGGTCCATAATAGAGTTTGCTTCTTTGCACAAAACACAAATGGGCAAAGCAATGGAGATAATCATACCCTATCCAGCGAAAACCCCTACAGCTGCAGCTGTTGTCTTTCTCGGATCATCTGGAACTAGATGCTTCTCAGTCAGGAGACCAGTACAGTTTTGTTTGTTTTTATTTGAATTCTTCTATTATCGTATCTTTTAAACAATGGCTATTTTAGTAGAATGAAGTGCAAGTTTCTGTACAGATGTTGCAAGGATTGCTGCACTTTGTTAGCTATAAAGTCTACTTTTCCATTACCTCTAATTTTAAAATGTGAAGAAATTCACTGACACTTGATTCCTTTCCCTACTGTGTAAAGGTATTTTATTGAAGAATGAATTTCTGCAATAAATAATTCTAGGTGACTGAAGAATATGAGCTCACCGTTAAAGTTAATTTCAAAGGGTCCTACACTGAGCTAGGAGCTGAATAAATTTCAGAATATCCCAGTAAGAATTATTGACCCTATCACAGATCCCTTGGTACATACTCGTGCAACCAATCATCTGCTAGATAAAGGGTACTAATGGTTACAGTAGCTAAATATTTTCATGCATTTTTATTAGTTTGGATCTTCTCATTAGATTTTTAATGTAATTTTCAACTTTTGTTTCCCAGTTTAATTTTACTATAAGTCAAACAGATTCTTGAGCTATCACACTGGTAACCCTTCTCTTACATCTACTCTCCGTATGTGAGGGATATTGCATGTGTCCCTGGACACACTGTACTTGTGGTTATTAATTTATTCTACTCTCCAGTAGCGAAATGAGGTGAGAGAGGTGCGTCGTTATTAAACGAGACCGTTAAAATTGTATCATAAAATGTTTTTAAATACGCTACATGCTGGCGCCCCTCTAGAAAACTGTGTAGGTGGAATCTCCACGGGTGCTAAAGGGGATGAAGAGAGAGCGGGGGAGAAGAAGAGAATGTATGCATGTACACGCATAATGGCATTGCATAAATCAATACCAACGCAATACAAGATTGAAAAAAGTTTATTTTATCGACTTCTAAAAAATAACAGCAAGATCTAAGAAAGTAACCTAAACATTGTACAGTAATACGTGAAATCTGGAATAATTTTGACTTTCTATGTAATATTTTCCAGCAGAATTACTTTATTCTGGTTGGAAACGTAGTTGTACTTTCTCTTACAGTTCATATAATGGTCATAAGAACTGATAATATATTCCATCCTAAATTTGAATATTGAAATCTCACTGGCTATGTTCGTTTTTAGATCATTTAAATCAACGGCAAAGTGTTTCTTCGAACGCAACGGCTTGAATGCTCTCAGAAGAACTCTAAAACTAGGGTTGCCAACTGTAGCTGGAGCCCACAACTGACACCTATTATTATTATTATTATTATTATTATTATTATTATTATTATTATTATTATTATTATTAATTTTATTATTATTATCATTATCATCATTATTATTATTATTATTATGGGACGTTCTGAAGAAAACAGGTATAAGTGACAAAATTATCAACATTATAAAATCAATATACTCACAAAAGTAATGCCGAATAAGAATGGGTTTCCAATTATCAGAAGAATTTCATACGTCAAAAGGACGTTTACAAGGATGTTGCTTATCTCCGACATTGTTCAAAATATATATTGATATGGCTCTTCAAAACTGGACTAGGAAGTGTCGATATATGGGAATTCAAATTCATCCAGATTACTACCTGCATAACCTACTTTTCGCAGATGTTCAAGTAATAATTACTGAGGATACAGATGATGCGTCATATATGATCAGAAAGTTGGTAGAAGAGTACAGGATATGGGGATTAGAAGTAAATTTCAATAAAACTGAATATTTGACGATGGATTTGGAAGAAAAGTTAATATGTAATACTGAAGAAATTGCACATGTTGAATATTTAAAATATCTAGGGTCTATTATACAAAAGGATGCAACAACAAATTTAGAGATTCAAAGAAGAATAACGGATGGGAAAAGAATTATAGGAATGCTAAATTCAATCTTATGGAGTAAAAATATTTTACATAGAACTAAAACATTAATATATCAGGCATTATTCCAAAGTACAACATTATATTGCGCTGAAACTTGGACCATAAGTAGACAACAAGCAAACAAATTAATGGTACTAGAAATGGATTTTTGGAGGCGTTCAGCAAGAAAATCCAGGAAAGAAAAAATTCGGAATAATAGAATAAGGGAAATAATGCAAGTTGAAAACAATATTTTGGAAACTGTAGAAGAAAGACGCTTGAAATGGTATGGACATGTACTCAGAATGACAGAGAATAGAATACCCAAGAAAATTTAGGATTGGAAAGTAGAAGGAAAAAGAAGAGGGAAGCCCAAAGAGTGCTGGATGGATTGGGTGAAAAGGAATATGGCGAGTAAAGGAATAAGTGAAGAAGATGCTATGGACAGGGACTTACAGTATGGAGGCAAAAGATTGATGTGGGATGAAGGAAAACCATTGTATTGTGGAATATCCCTTAATAAATAAAAAATGAATAAAAATTATTATTATTATTATTATTATTGTTATTATTATAGATAATTACATTACCCATTTATTATTATTAGAGGTAATTATATTACCCGTTTTATTATTATAATTGTTATTATTATTACTATTATTTTATTATTATTCAATTACATTACACAATAGACTATATAAGCTTTCATGAACCACAGATTATTGTCTCTGTTGGACATTACATGAGAATACTTTAGGAGAAAAATTCCTCCGACACTGGGACTTGAACCCAGGACCTTTGGCTATTCGCGCCAATGCTCTACCAACTGAGCTAAGCCGGAGTTCAATTCACAGCGCCGGATGGAACCTCTCTCCTATGACTGATTGCCCTAATGGTCTACCTCACAGACAGACAAGTTATGTCATATGCAGTACTGTGAGGCACACTAATTAGTGATTTCTGTGACCGGGCTCCCACTGTTATTGTACAGTTGACATTCAAGACAGATATAAGCTTTCATGAACCACAGATTATTGTCTCTGTTGGACATTACATGAGAATACTTTAGGAGAAAAATTCCTCCGACACTGGGACAAGTCCCAGTCCCAAAGGTCCTGGGTTCAAGTCCCAGTGTCGGAGGAATTTTTCTCCTAAAGTATTCTCATGTAATGTCCAACAGAGACAATAATCTGTGGTTCATGAAAGCTTATATCTGTCTTGAATGTCAACTGTACAATAACAGTGGGAGCCCGGTCACAGAAATCACTAATTAGTGTGCCTCACAGTACTGCATATGACATAACTTGTCTGTCTGTGAGGTAGACCATTAGGGCAATCAGTCATAGGAGAGAGGTTCCATCCGGCGCTGTGAATTGAACTCCGGCTTAGCTCAGTTGGTAGAGCATTGGCGCGAATAGCCAAAGGTCCTGGGTTCAAGTCCCAGTGTCGGAGGAATTTTTCTCCTAAAGTATTCACAATAGACTATGTACATTATATTTATTACAGGAATTCAGGGTGCTAAAGGGGCTAAAGCCTCGCCCCAGCCCCCTTCACATTGAAATGATTTTTATTTAAATTTTCACTAAAGTTCAATTAGTGACAAGAATGCAAAATAGTTTAAAACATTTCACATACAATATGTGAAATTTCTTATTGGATTAATTATTTATTTTCGCTGTACATAACAGAAATCTGATAATGATTTCCAATGCACTAGCATCGTTTTATATTCACGAATCGATTCCAATTCCGCTGCACAAAGTTTGCTGCAGGATTCATACAGGGGCGTAGCAAGAATTTTGATTCGGAAGGGGGGATCTGTGTGGTGCTCCCCAATTTTTGTTGTAAAATTAAGCTTTCTAAATTCAATTTAACGTCTTTTTCAGTTAGAAACAAATACCTTTTTTTTAATACACATAGCTTACCATGCTTTTTACTGTTACAAAATAATAGCACTAAAATACATTAAAATAATATTTGAATGCTTAAATTTACAACTGTTAATATATACTGTTAGCCTAATATAAAATGTCGTAATGGCAATAGTAGTTATTTATGAAGCAAGTGGTCAATACGAAATATTGTATTGCGAGTAGGTATGTTTGCGAAACGAGTCCGGCAAGCCTACGAGCAAAATAAACTCATTTTACCCGCATTTTACCATGGGTATCATACAGTATTTTTTCGACAGCCGTTAATATTTGTGAAATAACAAGTTTAATACGTATCATGCAGTGTCTTTTGGGAGTCTTCCAGCTATCCGTGAGCTGTCCTGTCATCTAGTATGCACTTGCGCAGACACAGGAAATTGATTTTCTGGTACATGGCTGGCAACGTAAGGGAGAAATGAACAACGCTTTTCAGCCACCAAATATGACTATTTTTGCAACATTTAACATTTAAAATGGCGTAATGACTTCCAACATTTTTAATTTCATCAAATCGAGTCTATTTAATAATAATATAGAGTATTAAACTAAAACAGTATTTTCTATGTGTTCGTGCAAGCTACGGGTTTTACTAGCATTTTTATACATGTCTAGTTAGTCTTTCTGTTCAAACTCTCCGCTAAATCTATTTGCATCAATTCAGCAGTTTTCAGCGGATTGATACGTGTTCTTACCGCCTGTTCTCTGGTCTCGCGCCACAGCAGGTGCAAGCTTGAGATGCCTCGTGCATATATTACAGCGTCACGCCAAGTTAGTCAGCGTCTAGCATTCACACAAAGCAGTCGTGTGAATCGCTTCTCTTCATTCGCGCCATTTTCAAGACAATAGCCGCAGTGGTATTTGCTCTTAAATCGCGAATTAATACGCAATACTTCAATATACAAGTATTGTCGTGTGCGAGTATTTAATCTACACTAATTACAGTAGATTCATCAGTATCGGCTTCTTAGATTCTTCTTAAAGCTCGTATTAGTTCGATAGCATTGTGCAACCCACGCGTTCACAGCAAATCAGCTATACAGTGTATTATTCTCAAGATATCAATATTAATTCATTCTAAACGGATTACAGCAATTATTTCGAGTGTTTTGATATAAGAATTATTACTGGCATAAATACAGAACATTTATCGCCACGTGGCCGAAAGTACGCGCCAAATCTCAGTGCATTGGTTATTACAGATTACGCAATCTCATCTCATATTATTTGTTATTCATTTTCTAATTAATTTAATTTAGTGCATTTATTAAAGCCTATATTGTGTGAATAAAAGTTCCATAGTTTTGTTACATGTTAAAGGTTTGTTTCCAATTGCATCCGTGGATTCCTGTATCCAGCAACCTGCGATATAAGTCCACCTAGCTCTCCTCCTCTTTTTATTATTGTGTTAAGCAATAATTGGTCCTCCGCTACCAGAGATTCTTTTTAATATCCCTTCCCTATCAGTTTCCCTTTACGGCAGGGTTATATGCCATTCTTGTACCCAACACTATGTGAAGCAAGTTAATTGGAGTATTACAATTTTATACCACTCAGTAGCATAATTTACTCCTTTTTAATTCATATGCCCGAAACCGTTGAATGCTTTTACCTTCGACTGTCTAAAAAAATACTTTATTTAAAAATACTAAGCAAGAAGAACATTTTAGTTTAGTTATATCTCGATAAGATTTGTTTTCTTATTTCGGTGGTGCCCGGGCAATCTCCCTGGCTACTTCCCTGGATTGATAGTGGCAGAAGATAAGATGTTCTGTTAATAGCAATAATTTCAAGCCATGACGAAGTCGAAACAATTTAGTATGTTTAGTTTTGTATATTACTGCAGTAACAATAACCAATGGGGAAATGTAAAGAAAAATTGAAGAATTCATTGCACCCACCTTATAATAAATTATTTTTAAAAATATTTATTAGCATGTATTTTATAACTCTTTCAGCCTCACCAGTGCAGGAAGTAAGCATTTATTTCACATGAATTGCATTCGTTGATACTGCTAATCCAGTTAAGCTGAAAGTTGCTATATGTAATAAATTTAACAATTCTTTGTCATTGCCGGATTTGAGAAATTTAGCGAATTTACCACATTTCACACGATAATTAAAAAGCACAAATACCGGTAGTTCGGCTTTCACTATCTTCATGTTCAGTATATTAAGCATTGTTGCATTCATTTATTGTAGCACAGGATGAACTGAGACAGTAATGACTTTTAATCAGTAAAATCGATTATAATTTTTTAACGCAAATGCGGTTTGAAAAAGGTGTCATCATATTAGATACGAACCCTTACCGAAAGTCGCTGAATATGCTGCTGAGCCACCCATAAATATTGTTAATATTAACCTATTTATTTATTTATTATTTATTAGTGGTTGCTTATGTTTAATTGTGTTTGATTTAGTTTTGTTCTGTTCATTGTTGTTTGCTTATGGTTACGCGTGGTTGCAATATTGTTTATCTTTGGTTCTTTCTGTGTCTCCGTGATTAGGCTATTATCTCACATGTGTATGGTTTTTCCTTATTCTTGTCTTCTTTCTGGGCACACCCACTTTAGTTTCATTCTTTCTTTCTTTCTTTCTTTCTTTCTTTCTTTCTTTCTTTCTTTCTTTCTTTCTTTCTTTCTTTCTTTCTTTCTTTCTTTCTTTCTTTCTTGTGGCCGTTGGTCTGGCTGTTTTTGGCGAGGAGGGTACGCTGCCAGGCTTCTCTCTTGACCGAATATGTAGTTTTATTAGTTGGTGAACGTGTCTGATATCTTCCAGAAGTTTTGTCAGCCAGTTTACAGGTAGCCTATGTTTAAGAGCATTGGAATTATGAGTTTTTAATGTTTCTTTAGTTCAGCCTTTAGGCGGATACTCACTTTGAGTACCATTTTATGTGGCAAACAATTATGTCAGTGTGTGATTTGCCTCGCGGCTTTGTAGTATTGTGATGATTTGCTATTTAAAAAGCAAGTGACTGTTAATTAGTAGTTAATAAGTCGCACATTGGGAGGGATATATCCCTCCCAACCCACCCTCGTCGCTGCAGTTTCTTTAATACCATGATCTACCGAATCCTTCTGTCCTCGTATTATGAAGAAAATCGTGATTGGACGTTGGAGATGAGAAGTCATACCGCAAGACGAGAGGTGACAGGCTGACAAACCTCCGGGAGATATAATATGCCACATTTTCGAAACCTACAAACAATGTATCGTACATTATTCGAAAATGGAAGGGCGCTTCGCTACGGCTGCCGCCTCCGCTTCGCGCACTTAACTATGTGGTTAGTGTTATGCATTATTTAGCTATATGTAGATGTGGATACAATGCACTTGCGACAATATACAAGGACAGTGGTTACAAGGTACTTGCGACAATATGCAAGGACACTTGTTCACTCTGCTTCGCTCTGAAACAAAATACATCACACAGTCCGTGCCAATGTGAATATCGAATAGGCGGAGCTTAAGGGGCGACTTATATTTGGATTTTGCCAGGTACCGTCAACCGACAAGGTCCAAAAGCAATAGCTTCCGTCCTGTGGACATTAGGCTATAAGTATGTGTACTAAGTTTCATGAAAATTTGTTAAAGCGTAAAGTAAGTCTGAAGGGCAGACTTAGATAAGGTAGGCATATAATATCGTCTTAGCCTGTATTTGAACATGGGTAACTTTTTTTTTAATTTATTTATTTAAGGTCGCTTTTTAACTGCCAGGGTCACCAGCGACCACAATAATTAATACATATATATTGAACAAGTTCTACAAGAAGTGAAGTATGAAGAAAAACATATGCAACTTGAAATTTAGTAAGAAGAACAACATATTAAACTTAAAAACTTTAGCAACTATTGACAAACTATGATTTGATTTGACATTATATGAATGATTTTAACTGTGACAGTTCCAAAAGTGAGATAACCTTAAGGCATCCTTCATTATTTTTAAATATATTGTATAAGTCTCCTTTGATATTTAACAGACGCCTTACATGCAATAACCGTGGACATTCCAGAATAAGATGGGAGGAAGTTACGCGTACATCCCCATTACATTTCGGGCATGGATCCTTAATAATTTTCTTCATAAGATAGCCATGGCTAAGGTTGAAGTGGCCAATCCGCAGCCTGGTCAGCAGGACTTGTTGCCTTCTACAGAGGAGAGAATTCGGAATGGCTGGCTCAGTAACTGATTTCCGGACGAGCTGCAGTTTTGAAGGAGTGGATTTCCATGTTTCATCCCAGTGCTTCGTAATTTCAGATCTGATCATTGTTTTGGTGTCCTCTAATGTACCATTCAAACAGTTTTCAATTTGTGATAACACTGTTGCAGATTTGGCTGCTGTATCTGCGTTTTCATTACCGGAAATACCTTTATGTGCGGGAAGCCATGTTAATGAGATTTTGGTACCATTTTTTGAGTGGAAAAACAAACGTTCCTGAATCGTTTGGATGATTGGGTTCCTTGTAGATCTGTTTCTGATGGCACCGAGAGCTGACATAGAATCTGAGAAGATAACGATTTATGAGCAGTTATTACTCTGAGTGCTTTTTTCAATAGCTTTGAGAATAGCCCAGGCTTCACATGAAAAGATGGAGAAGTAATCTGGTAAGCGATAGGAGTGAACACTTGAGGAAATGACTATGCCACATCCTGATCTTGAGTCACGTTTTGAGCCATCAGTATATACTTTGATACAATTCTTATACTCTTCAAGGAGTGACGAGATCATAGGCTGTAACACTGATTTAGGCATAGTTATAGGACAGGGAATTTGTGTATTCTTCGTATTAATAGAGGGAATAAAAGGTTCCCAAGGAGGAAGGGGATGGAGTCGCCTTGGGAGGATATTCGCTTTTTCAATGTTGAATTCTGAGTTATAATCCAGGAGTCTTTCCCTTAATGGTTTTGGACAATTTGGGTGAGAGTTATAAAGTTCTGATTTTGGAACACCAAAGACGTAATTGTTGGTCGGGTTAGAAGGATAACAAAATGTTGAGTATGAAAAGTTTAGACATAGTTGTTTACGTCGCAGGTCCAAGGGAAAAAGACCAGCTTCCACAAGTAGACTGCTACTTGGACTGGATCTGAAGGCTCCCAAACTTAGACGACTTGCAGTGTTGATAACTAGATCAAACGTTTGGAGAAGGCGTTTGCTTGCCGAACTGTATACTATAGCTCCATAATCCAGTTTGGACTGAATTAGAGCTTGATAGACGTTTATTAGACATGTTGATTCGGCACCCCACTTAATGGAAGATAACGTTTTAATTATGTTCAGTCTAGATGCACATTCCGATTTTTGTGAAGTAATATGTTGTTTCCATGAGTGATTTTTATCGAACAGTACGCCTAGGATTTTGCAAGTATCTGATCTGTGCAACCTGTGGCCACCAATATTAAGGTTAACGTCTGTTTGGTGAAGCTTTCTACTTCTAGAAAAAACTATAAATTCAGATTTTGATTTGGATATTGTGAAGCCGGAAGTGTTTGCCCAGGAGTAGATTTTATCCAAAGAATTCTGAATAATATTAGCAGTAAGCTGAATGTTATTCCCACTGCAGAGAAGAGTGATATCGTCCGCAAAGAGGAATGCTTTTATTGGCTTCTCAATCAAACTGCTGACTTCATTAATAGCAATGAGGAATAGAAGCACACTTAGTACTGACCCTTGAGGCAGACCATTCACCATTTCCATAGGAGGAGAAAGTTTATATTGAATTCTCACTCTTAGTTATCTGTGAGCTAAGAAGTTGATGATAAAAGCTAAAGTATTGCCTCTTATTTTTAATTCTGAAAGAATTTTTATTAGTCTAGGTTTGAAAATCATTTCATAAGCTTTCTCAATGTCTAGAGAAATTGCAATTACGTGATGATTTAATACTAGTGCATCACATATTTCAGTGTCGATGTTCACTAGATGATCACTTGTGGAACGAAAAGCCACTTTGATAAGGTGATAGTAAGTCATTAGTTTCCAAAATCCATCTGAGGCGAAAGCAAACCATTTTTTCCAAAAGCTTGCATAAACAACTGGTTAAGGAGATTGGACGAAAATTTGTAGCTTTGCAATGATCCTTATTAGGTTTAGGGATTGGAATAACTATAGCTTCCCTCCATTGGTCGCGAAAGGATTGAGTTTCCCATATACAATTATAGAGTTGGAGAAGGTAATCTACTCCTTTGTCTGAGAGATTCTTAAGAAAAGTACTGTGTACGTCATCTGGTCCCGGAGCGGAGCTTTTAGTTTTATGTAACACCTGAAGGAGTTCTTCCTTAAGAAAAGGTTGGTTAAATTTATCTTCATTATATTTCATTTGAAGTTGAATATCTTCGTTTGAGGAATCGTTACATGAGAACTGCTTTAAAAAAGAAGGATCATAGTTATTGTTACTTGAATTATTGGAGAAGCAGTTGGCGAACAGGGTACTAATAGAACTGGGATCCTCATGTTTAATTGCGTTCTCATCTTCCAAATATCTTGGAGTAAAAAATGTTTTTGATCCAATGATGGATTTATACTTGGACCATAGGATTGAAGGCGAAGTTTGACTGGTAATAGATGAAGTAAAGTCTTTAAAGGATTGAATCATTGTAGACTTCAGCATGAGGCGTGCTTTTGCCCTTGCTTTTTTGTAAGCAATGCCATATTCCACACTTTTGTACTTCTTATATTTTCTAAAAGATTTTTTCATAATTTCAATGGCCGATGTACAGTCGTCATTCCACCATGGAAGTGAACATTTGCGTATAGTCTCAGACGTTTTAGGAATTGCTAGTTGAGCTGAAGATATAATTGCATTGGTGAAATCTTTGACAATGTTGTTGATATGAGGTACTTGCACAGAAGTAAGTTTAGAGAGTTTGTCGATATTATCATTGAGAACATTTTGAAAAAGAGACCAGTTTGCTTTATTAAGAATCCATTTCTGATGAGTCTTGATTTCCATAAATTGTTGGGAATTAGAAAAATTTATGGTCAAAGGATAGTGATCACTATCGTAGAGATGATGAACTGAAGACCAGGATATACTAGCTGCAATATCGCTGGATGAAAAACTTAAATCTATAGCACTTTCCGTTGCATTACTGATGTTAAAATGGGTAGCCATTCCTGTATTTAATCAAATAAGATCATCATGGTTTTCCAGACAATCTTCAATAATTCTACCTCTTCTGTCTGTATGTAACGATCCCCATAACATGTTGTGACTGTTAAAATCTCCTAGAATTATGAAAGGTTCAGGAAGCTGAGCGAGAAGATTATCCAGTTCATTAACAGTTAATGCTTGACTATTAGGAAGGTAAACATTACAAATAGTCACAGTAAAATTTAATTTAACTTTCATTGCAGTAGCTTCTAAGGTGGTTTGAAGAGGAATATTTTGAAGAAAAATTTCTGATCGTGCAAAAATAGCAACTCCACCGCTAGCTATGTGTGCATTGTTTCTATTTAAAAATGAAGATCTATATCCACGCAGATGTGCACAATATTGGTTTTTAAAGTTCGTTTCTTGAAGACACAATATGTTTGGTTTGAAGTCATTTAGAAGGAGTTTTATATAGGCTCTTCTTGTAGAGAACCCTCTACAATTCCATTGAATAAGATCCATTATAATTATGTATGAATAAAGTTTCTTGACTTGTTGGTTGTTCAGTATCGGTATTGACAACCTTAGCCGCTTTTAATTTCCTCATTAGTCGAGTGCACTGATTTTTAACAGCTTTACTAGGTAGTGTACTGTGGATCTGTCTCAGGATCTCTGCTAAGGCAGCTGGATTATCAGTAACACTTCTTGTAATATCAGTGATGTCCGTGATTCCTTTAGTAATATCAAAATAATGCAAGAGCTGATTCATTGAGAGAGGAAACTCTGAGCTCTTTGCCTCAATCATTGCTTTTGTATCGTTCCATATGGTCTCGTCTATATAATCTGTGTTGGGTTTAATTTTTTTACTCTGTTTACTAGCTTTTTTAACTGGCTTACCCAGTACTGTCATTTTCACTGTCAGTTAGGGAGATCGAATTTATGGTATTAGAATTGGTAGAAGATAACGGTCTCTTCATTTTTGATGTCGGATGGCTAGTTGTTGTCTCTGGTTGCAGAGCTGGGAAATCAGATGGTATAAGCGACGGTGCAGTTGAAGTGCGAACAGGAACATTTTCCATGCTCTCGAGCTGTGAAGGGAGTGGTTGGGGGGAACTGACAGGGTTATTAATAATTACTTGTAATGCTGGAGGGTCAGCTTGATGTGACGTACTAGGTATCTGTGAGGACAAATCACCGTTGACAACTTCGCTGGTAGAAGGACAGTCTTTGGCTAAATGGCCCTGTCGCTTGCATTGAAAGCAAATGGGAGCATCAGAGGATACATAAATCCAATGAGGTAGATCATCTAAGAGTACTTGAAATGATTCTGGGAGTTTCTTTTCGTCCTCAGGTGCAATGAACGTTCGTCGTCGAAAACTCAGTATATGAGAAAGTCTGGGATCAGAGAAGCCTGCACGTAGGAACGATATTGGTGTAACTGTCTTTATTCCGAAGGATAAAAGTTTGTTTTCTATCACATAATGAGGGATACTAGGGCCCACATTAGAGAGAATTATCCTTTTATTGCGTGATATTAATGGTCTAATTGGAAATTCATGTCCTTCAACAATGATTGACTTGTGATTGTTTACAAGCTCGTCTGCTGTCTCTTTGTTGGTAAACTAAACACACAGTCTTTTGTTTGATATCTTTGAAGCAAATCTTATAAGCGATGGGTTGACTTTGGTTGCAATTATCTGTACAAAGGCAATGCTAGGAGCATGATCAGCTTAATCCCTAACGATAGCATTTTCTTTTTTAAGAAATAAAGTATTTTGTGATACTTGCGCACTTGCGCACAAGTATTTTGTGATACTTTTGTGATTCTTGGAGATTTACTAGATGATACATTAGTAGCTGGTTGTTCTTGTAGGGTGACTTCCATGTTGAGGTTAGCTTCACTCGGAACCCGAGTACAGCAGAAAAATATACACAAAACTCACTCGCAGTTCTAAAATAACAATAATTAATCAAGGATGAAGAATTACTGATGATACTAAACCTCGTCAACCAACAATTATACTCTTATTTCCTTAATAAGGCATAATTACTGAAGAGTACACCAACAGAAGCTCAATTCATGACCATGGCCTCCTCGAAACTGATGGGTAACTTTATATTGTGTTTCAAGAGTAAAATGTTCGCAAGACAAGGTGAAGGTGATTGATAATCCAGAACAAAGAAAATTACTTAAAGATTCAGAGAGGAAATTTATTACACGTAAAGTGGTATAGGCCTACCATGACATATTTCGAGGTTGATTGAATGATCAAATGAAAACTTATGGTTGATTTCAAGAATGTCCTTCGGATTAAACAATTACTTAGGACAAACGTACATGAATTACCTGATGCCTCTTTTTTTTTTTTTTTTTTTTTTAATAAATAGACATTTAATCTACCAGCCCGGAATTTTGTGATGGGCTAGTATCAGATATTTCATTTAAAGTAAGATAATATCGTCGGAGCGAGAAAGTGTTTCTGATGAAGCTTGCCAACAGAGATTAGAGTTAGATACTGCAAGACACATTTCCCAACGCTGTAACGAGAAACCGTGATCTTCCTCGGTGAATGCTAAAGATCGTGCAAAATTCTTTTTCACCTATAGGAAGGACGGATAACCAACAAGTCAATTACAGATCTAATAACACAAGAGATAATAATTACGTGTTAAAAAGCCACATAACTCTTAATGAATGTTTCTTGTCATGATAATTATTTCGATACAATATTCAAATCAAGTAGGCCTATCTACTTCTATCGGGCTTTCGGCCGTTAAATATTGATGTTGATCTGTTATTCCGTCATAACTTATACTCATATGATCTTATATTGAATCTTAATTATTATATTTGGGCAAAATAGTGAGGATGGGTCAACGACTATAATAGTATAACCTTTCTGGGTATAAAAAGCTATGTTCAATCAAAATTTCACTGTATGAGGTTAGTAATTTTGGGACAAATCGGAACAGACAGAAATGAACAGTCAGAGATGAACCAATACATTTTATACGGGGTGGCTCAGGGGATGCGTTCACTCCTCTCACGCAGCGGGCCCGGGTTCGATTCCTGGTCGGGACAAGTTACCTAGGTGAGGTTTCTTCCGGGGTGTTCCCTCACCTATGAGACAAATGTCAGGCCCTTGTGGTCCCCGGATATCATCTGGATGTCATTATCATCTTCATCCCCATCCTCTCCTTGTTCTGACTGAGTGTGTGTGAATGGTGTGTCTCGTCCTATGTGTTCGTGTTTTCTCGGAGGTGGCCCCGGGGAGGCCCTCCATGTCCTTGTCTGGTCAAAAAAGTATGTATGTGATCCAAAGATACTCCCTCTTCCGAAAGGTCGGCTTGGGTCGCTTAAATCCTAAAAAAGGAGAGGTTAAACTACGATAAAGAAAGAAAGGAAGAAAAGATTACTACTACTTCTTTTCATTCATGAAAGACATGGCATTTTGCTTATTATAATAGCTATGATTTATTTGTTTCAAAGACGAAACTGTGTAGCCTGTCCGAAACATGTTACTAAAATAGGAAATCTAGAATTTTAATTGAACATTTTGGACAAAATACTTATTAGAACTCAAAATTAAACAAATGTGTTAAAAGGGCGTGAAAAATCTTTCGACTTTCTTTCACACGTACGTTTTGAGCCAGTATTGGCTTTGAAAAATGTAAAATAACATAAATGTATGGTTCAAACATTTTGTTATGTGTGTATGTGTTTATATATATACCTATAATATTGTGCGTGTGTGTATATTGTATAATAGCCTAACAGTGTAGCTCAAAAACAACTTTATCTTCTTTTTACTACCGCTTTACATGAAAGAAATCCATTTTCACTGTTTGCTCAAAAAGATTACTTTTATCTGTACGCTTTCTCCCTACATTAATACTTAAAGTAACTAAATGTTTTACTTATGAGCCAATATTAAAAATAATATTTATTTTTATAAGGCATGCTATTGGCTCAAAGGGGTTAAAACAGATTGAAAGGATAATGAAGTTTTAATTAGTAGTATGGGAGTGAAGAATCTGTTTAACAACAAGAATGTGTCAGTCATGTACCACGTGATCATTGTTGCGTATGATGTCTGGCAACTTGAATGGTATTTAGCTTCGTAATGTCTCGGAAGCGCTCGCTCGAAAGGGAGACCGCTTCGCGTAGAGAAGGGAAGTGGAAACTCATTTCTCTGCAATGCGGATTCTTGACGTCAGCCCTGCTTGAGGCGCAGGTCAGAGAACATCTCCGTAGCGCTCTGTGTCGTACTTTGTAATTCGTGAAGTTTCTTTTATCAGTCTTTTGTTCTTTTTGCGATATAATTAATCATCTGATTGGTCATAATGTTAGTTAGTACAAGAGAAGAGAGGGGAGCTACAGTATATAAAGGAAGGTAACATTTGCCTCCCTCTCAAGTCATTGCAGTTGCCCTGCATAGGTTCAAGTCCTATGCAAAACACCGTTTGCGTAAGCAAATTTAAGTTATAGGATAGGAACCCGTTTTCATTTCCAGCAATGCATTTCGTATGCAGGTATGGAATCGGAGTCGAGATCATCGCATTGCGGGCTTCGCCCGCAATGCTCTGATCTCAGTTAGCATATTTGGTCTGGTCTGGCCTCCCTCTCACTCACTTCTTTCTCGTGTACGGGACTGCAATCCTGGTGTCACTATGGGGCTCGGGAAACAACACATAATGGCGACTGAAAGGTCGGCCATGCTAGGATTAGAAAGGTACGTGTATCACATTTTATTTAGGTAATCCTTAACTGTACCTAGAATTTGATTAGTGATTATAAAGGATGGTTCCTTGTATTTTAATTTTGTGTATGTAGTGAGTGTTAGTTTCAGTAAACATGCGGTATAATTGAGATTTATCTAGGGCTTCACCCTTGTGTTTATTTTAACTATTTCTTGTTTTTGCTAACTTTAAAATTGGAGACAGTGCATTGTCAGATAATTATTTCACTTAAAGAGTGAATCTACCAGAATCTGGTGTTCTTATTTCATTCGATTGGTTTTATTTTTTATTTATGAGGGACGCTTGATACACGTTGCCCATGTAGAATATAGGTGACACCAGATTGCAACCCGGAACCAATATTTTCCTGTCCAGGGATGTCTGGCGGGAATATTTATGTGAGTTAAACAAATGTTTCTTTTATTTTAAAACTATTATCGGCCATTTAATTTTGTGTGTTAAACTAATGTTTAAATAATTTTGTTGGGCCGAAACCTTTCTCTATGTAAAAGGTAATTAACAAATGAAGATGTATTTACTTTTATTCCCCTGCTGGAACAGTGTACATAATTATTTTAATTTGATCTGGGTCAATCAGGCCTATGTTGTAATATAGTAATACATTCTTTTGTCTGGCCCATCAGGCCGTAATGAACTTTATTTTAATAATTCTATAACTTCCACATGATTAATCCCTCTAGTGGGAACATCTGTATATATTTTGTTTTAATCTTTGTGTGGCCCATCAGGCTGTAATTTATTTTATTTTAATAAATTAATATCTTTCAGTTTTCACATGTTAAGTTTCATATCTCAGCTGCGAAGGGAATCTAAAACTATTTTACATGCTCTTCGTTACGTGATGCCACCTCCACCTGTCCGTTACCCTCTAAGTTATTTTATATAGGGTCGGCCTAGCTGAGATCAGCACGCTTCACATCTGATCGAGAAGGCAGAAGAAGAAGAGAAAAGGGTTTTGGGTGAAGGGGGGCGTTGCAATTGGTAGGCAGAGCTGTGGTTCAATTCCGCAGCTGCTGCTTCTTTGTATCTTCAGCGTTTTTTTTTAATCTTGACATTTCCTGAATTTTAAATTTATATATTTCACATGTGAAAGCTAAGATATTTTATTTGTACATTATTTCTATGTGTATCTTGTTTTTTCTGAGTGCGTGTACTAATATATGTGGAAATCTGTGTTTCATATAATATGGCATCTCCTGTGACTCGATATACCCCTGACCCGGACCAATTACTGAAATCTGACATTATCTATGAGCTGCAAGTCAGAGGTCTGTTTCCTGATGAAAAGAATCTTGTGGCTGACCTGAGGAAGCAACTAATAGATAACCTGGACAAGGATGTTGACGTAAAAAATTGTGTTGAGTCTCAAATCCCTATTTTGCTTGCTGTAGCTAGAGACAGGTTAGAATCAGTGAGTGAAAACCTTTCTAAAAGTGTTCCGGTGTCAGAAAAAGTCAGAAATCGAGCACTTCATGCTTGCCAAAGAGTAGCAGATCTTGAGAATTAGTTGCAGGAACCGACTTCCTAGCTCAGTATCAAGATCTTCAAAAACAAGTCAGTGTAATCTTAATCCGTGTCGAATCAACTGGAATGGAGAATGTACATGCTCCAGTGAGCGAGGAGCTTGATAATGAAAAGAAATCGCATAACAAGGAAGTTATGGATTCTTTTGTTGACCCGAACAGACAATCTAGATTTGAAATGAGCGCGACAGGTCAAACTTACTTCTCACATTTTGATAGTGATCCTAGTAGGGAGAATATTAGGACATTTCCTGAAACAAATACTTTTCCTCTCGCGTTTGCTAATCTTCCCCATCCGCTCGCCTCCACATTAGAAAACTGTTCGCTTTTCTCAGATGAAAGTGTAGAGAAAGTTTTAGATTTTCTGGACTTTATCTGTGATTTGAAAAGTCAAGCCGCAGTGTTTCACCTTGATGAACGCAATCTGCTGTCTTACTTGTTTTCCAAACTTTGTGGTTCTTTGCGTGACGTTGCCTTAGAAGCCGTCAACAGTGGTTTAGGGCTAGAAGATTTTCACATTAGGTTGTTGGACACCTATGTGCCAGTGCGAGCTAGATCGGCTTTGATTACTAAGCATTTCTACCGCACGCAAGCATTCTATGAGACACTTGCAGAATTCTCTCGTAGCATAAAGAAGTGTGCTCAGGTGTTTCGACTAGCCATGCCAGAGAGAGAAATAGTGGATGCTGTCATTGAGGGTATGTCGCCTGACACGCGTTCTAAAGTAGTCTTTGAGAGCAGACCGTGTTCCTTCAGGCAACTAGAGTCGTTATATGCTAGAGTAAATGCCATAAGTTTTTCCGACTCCTTAAGAGTGGATAACCAATTCCAGTTAAGTAGTAGTCGTGTTAAGCCAAGTGGTAGTCATGATTGAGCAAAACCAGTAGCAGGTGGCAACGACAGAAAGCCTATCAAGTGCTACAATTGTGAGAAATTAGGGCATGTTGCGAAATACTGTCGTAGTGGGAAAAATCAAAACGTGCAGAATAGTTATGTTCAGAAACGCTCTTCTGACTGAGGTAGGTTACACCCAAGGGCCCTGGGTGGATCGAAGATGTCTTGTAGCGCTAAATGTGATAGAATGATGACTGAAGAAGTGGTGATGACAAACGCGACTGACTTTGAAAACGTTGACACGCCGGCTAGGGAACTGATCAGCTCTAGGTTGGTGACTGCGACTACTATTGTTGACAAGACTCACGGGACTGACGGTAAAAGCAAGACGGACCGTTTTTATGCCACGAGGACTTTTGTTAATAGTATATTTCATAAAAAGCGTGCTAGCAAAGACATTATACCTAGGTTAAAAGACAAAAGTAAAAGTAGTGAAGCGTTTCTAGATAAAAATGTGCTTAGTAAGAAGATTTTGTCTGTAAATATGGACGATCCGGATCGTACAATGAGAGGTCATGTAAAAAAAAGAAGAGAAGTAATCGTAGAAGAAAGAAAATCCCGAATTTGACTCCTGATTGTGACATTAATGGATTTGACAAGAATAAAGTTTTCCCACGTCAGTTAGAAGCAATTGTAGATGCCAAGTTGCCTATGATAGAAGTAGAAATTTGCAAATATAGGATGTCGGCATTGCTAGACAGCGGTGCGGCTGTATCTCTGCTCTCAAAAGACGAATATTGTAGGATGTGTTTGGTAAACAAACACGTTCCGAAAATGGTTAGTAGTGAGCTTAAGTTACGTACGGCTGGTGACCAGAATCTTGCCATAGTAGGTCAAGTAAGCCTGAAATTGAGAATTGCTAACTTCACATGGGTCTGTCCCTTTGTTGTAGCTGAGAATTTACTTATGCCTGTGATTTTAGGCTTTCCTTTTATGAAGAAAGTAGGATTGATCCTAGATTTTGATAGTAAACAGTGTAAGTTTAAATTCCTTGAATCTTGTAAGATCGATTTCGTCTATGGACCCCCTTTTTCTAAATTAATTTCTTCTAAGGGCAATTCTGAGACAAATATGTTACCGCCTTTTGATTTTCTGCCTGATACTGTAAATAATGTATGTGTGGACTTGTCGCACTTGCCTTCCCTTGAGAAAAGTCAAGTTAGTAAGATTTTTTACAAGATTTCCCTGATGTTTTTACTCCGGAACTGGGTCTTACTAATGTGTTAGAGTATGACATTGAGCTACTTGATGATCAACCGGTACGTAGAGCACCATATCGCCTCAACCCGCCAAAATTGAAGATCTTGAAAGAACATATTGACGCGATGGTTGAACAAGGAGTCCTCCAGGTCTCCAAGTCCAACTATTCCAGTCCTATCTTTTTGGTGCCAAAGGGTGATGGTCGCTTTAGGCCAGTGGTTGATTTCAGGCACCTCAATGCCAAGATAAAGATAGATTCTGTGCCTATACCAGATATTAACTCTGCTTTCAGTTTCTTTTCCGGGGCTAAAGTTTTCTCTTCTCTTGACCTCAATCAGGCTTACTATCAGATTCCCCTAACAGAACGTTCTAGGCGTTTGACTGCTATTTCGACACCGTATAATAATTTTGAATTTTTGCGCGTGCCATTTGGTCTTGCAACAGGAGCCCAGGTCCTTACACGACTGCTAGATCAGATTTTTTCTGATGTCAAGTTTAAATTTGTTTACCATTATTTAGACGACTTGGTTCTTTATTCGAATTCGTTTGAAGAGCATTTGCATCATCTTCAAGAAGTGTTCTCGCACCTACGAGCCGCAGGACTCACAGTCAACCCCGATAAGGTTACTATAGCCGCTCGGAGACTGTCATTTCTGGGTCATCTGGTTTCAGCTGACGGCGTTGCCATCGACCCAGAACGCACCGAGGCAATTAGAAAATTTCCCCCTCCCAAGAATGCCAAGGGCGTAGCCAGGTTTATAGGTATGGTCAACTTCTTCAGGAAGTTTGTACCAAATATGGCTGAACTTTCCTCCCCTTTGAATGATCTGAGAAAGAAAAGTTCTAAATTTGTCTGGTCTCCTGCTTGCCAAGAAAGTTTTGAAAAATTGAAGTCCGCCATTATGAATCCCCTTGTCCTTGCCATGCCAGACTTCTCTAGGAAGTTTGTAATTCAGTGCGACGCCTCACCGGTGGCCCTAGGTTCTGTTCTCTTGCAAGAATTCGAGGAGGGAAGAAGGCCTGTAGCTTATGCTTCCAGGACTTTGACCGCTCCTGAACGCATGTACTAAATGTATGAGCTTGAGGCTCTCGCTGTCTTGTTTGCAGTAGAGAAATTCAAGCTCTATGTTGAGCATGTTGAATTTGATCTTGAGACAGACTGTCAGGCCTTAAGCTGGGTCTTAGCGAAGCCACGGACAACCGGCAGGATCGCTAGATGGGCAGTGCGTCTCTCTGCATTCAAATTTAAGGCTAGGCACATCCGAGCTACTGAGAATCAGGTGTCCGATGCTCTAACACGGATGTTCAGTCCGGAGGAGATCTTGGGCAGTCCTGATTGCAGTATCGAGGAGCCTAAAGAGTTGTCGGGGATGGTGGGTAACATTCTGGGTGATTTCCCTTTAGCTTTCACGGCATTAAAGGATCACCAAGCCAGTGGTGCAGAACTTGCTCCTCTAATCGCCCGCTTGCAAAGTGGAGAAGATGTACCGCAGTACATCTTTAGAAATAGTGTATTATATAGTGCTCCTGCGCGTAGATCTCAGTCTAGAATTGTGCTGCCCTCTGCTTTAAGAGACATGGTTTTCAAGTATTACCATGAATCTCCGGTGGGTGGCCATCTAGGATTTTATAAGACGCGAGCCAAAATACGAGAAACTTTCACTTGGAAGGGTATGGATGGGTTTATTAGAGCTCAGGTTAGAGCATGCCAGAAGTGCGGCTCGGCAAAACCTGCTCAGTGCACTAAACTTGGATTCTTGTCATCCGAAGTGCCCAAGGCTCCTTTGGACAGGCTCTTTATAAATTTCGTTGGGAAATTCCCTAGGTCTAGATCCGGTCATTCTTACATTTTGGTAGCTGTAGATTCCTTTTCTAAATTTGTCTGGATGTTTCCTGTTAGAGTAGCCACTTCTAATTCCACTATAGAGTGCCTTAAAAGAATATTTTCTATAGTTGGGTTTCCGCGTAGTATAGCATCAGATAATGCTTCGTATTTCATTTCAAGAAAGTTCAAACAATTTTGCTTTTCCCTGGGAATACAACACGTAAAGACTGCTCCTTTTCACCCGTCGCCCAATCACAGTGAACGTTTTAATAGGAACCTGAGGGCCGCTCTAATAGCGTACCACTCAGAGGATCATGCTGCATGGGACAGAGAGCTGTTCTGGCTGCAATTCGCCTTCAATTCAGCCCTGCATGAATCGCATAAACAGACTCCGTTTCAGTTGATGTTTTCATTTAAACCTAACAGTCCTCTTTCTAATGCCTGGTCAATCAGTGATCTCTTACCAGAAGTATAGGATGCTGATACTGTCAGACAGATCTGGAAAAAGGCTGCTGACAATCTCAAATTAGAGCATCAGAAAACAGAGAAGAGATATAATTCTGATCGAATATCAGTGAATTTTAATGTTGGAGACAGGGTTTATGTTAAAAACTTCCCTAAAAGTAAAGCCATAGATAGACTTGCCGCTAAACTCGGTGTCAAGTTCCGTGGTCCTTTCTATGTGGTTAAGTTTCTTACTCCCGTGACTGTTTTGCTTGAAGACACGGATACAAACAAGACTATAAAGGCACATGTCAGTCATTGTAAAAAGGCGTAGTAATTCCCTGACTTCTTAGCTGACTTTCCCTTTTTAAGACATAAATTTCAGTATTAATTATAAGAAGAGTTGGTCTTCGGCTTCTCCTGTCATCCGACATCATGTCTAGGCGAGTCGATGAGGAATACTGGGGAGTACGATAGAAGAACCTCGATGTCTGAAGTTCCGGGGAGTCCCTCCTTGCAGATGACGGGATGGGGAGATATGGTCTGGACTCAACAAGGAGATCCACACCATAGGAGAAGAGGAATTTCATCTCGTCTTGTTGAAGTATCTTTTCTACTAATTATGTCTTATATTATCAAGAGTTGGAATTGCTAACTCAATAATGTCATCTATATTATAATCTTTTATTTGAATTATAGAAGATTAGTATTACCCGAAGTAGACCTAATTGTATATAACTTGTTATTATAACTTGTAAAATTTTAATCGCTTTATTCAATTTGTAGGTTAGGTCTGATGCCATCAGCTTGTCTATATTTCTATTTTGTGATGAAGTCAATCTAACTAATATGTTTAATCTATGTATTTCAATAATTTTGTTGTAACAATAAGTGTAGTCTCCTTCTCTTCTTAGGACATTTTATTTTCTCTTGAGTAAAGTTTTGTGTCTCGTAATCTCCAAATTAATTTTCTTTAAACAGTAATTTAAATTTTTCATCTTAAATGTAACTTCATGATCATTAGGCGTAGGAGGTTCTGATTCATGTAATTTGTCTTGTCTTGCCATAGTCAGCCGCTTGCCTTGTTCTTTCAGAAGCAGTAAGCAGAGGTGGAGATGTATCACTAGATGTCATACTGTTGGGCGTCTTCCTCAACGAGCTACCTGACCAGCTGCTCAGTCGCTGTGAGGGTTTGTGGACGCAGACTCGCAATTTCGTCTACTCTCACCTCGGAAGGCAACAGTGTACTGGCAGTGAGCACCAAACAAGGACGCATACCAAAGTATGAACTATAAAGCCATGTGAGAGTGTGAATTCTCCGAATGAAGGTATGATCTGTCCATTTTGTATTCGGTGCATGTGTGTGTCAGGGGCCGTTGTGGAAAGGCCATTACTGTATGAACATTATGTGTGATAGCTTTCTTACTAATTTTGGAATATATTAAGTAAGATATTCCAAGTCAGGGACTGGGAGAATTGAGCCAATATTAAAAATAATATTTATTTTTATAAGGCATGCTATTGGCTCAAAGGGGTTAAAACAGATTGAAAGGATAATGAAGTTTTAATTAGTAGTATGGGAGTGAAGAATCTGTTTTACAACAAGAATGTGTCAGTCATGTACCACGTGATCATTGTTGCGTATGATGTCTGGCAACTTGAATGGTATTTAGCTTCGTAATGTCTCGGAAGCGCTCGCTCGAAAGGGAGACCGCTTCGCGTAGAGAGGGGAAGTGGAAACTCATTTCTCCGCAATGCGGATTCTTGACGTCAGCCCTGCTTGAGGCGCAGGTCAGAGAAAATCTCCGTAGCGCTCTGTGTCGTACTTTGTAATTCGTGAAGTTTCTTTTATCAGTCTTTTGTTCTTTTTGCGATATAATTAATCATCTGATTGGTCATAATGTTAATTAGTACAAGAGAAGAGAGGGGAGCTACAGTATATAAAGGAAGGTAACATTTGCCTCCCTCTCACTCACTTCTTTCTCGTGTACGGGACTGCAATCCTGGTGTCACTATGGGGCTCGGGAAACAACACATAATGGCGACTGAAAGGTCGGCCATGCTAGGATTAGAAAGGTATGTGTATCACATTTTATTTAGGCAATCCTTAACTGTACCTAGAATTTGATTAGTGATTATAAAGGATGGGTCCTTGTATTTTAATTTTGTGTATGTAGTGAGTGTTAGTTTCAGTAAACATGCGGTATAATTGAGATTTATCTAGGGCTTCACCCTTGTGTTTATTTTAATTATTTCTTGTTTTTGCTAACTTTAAAATTGGAGACAGTGCATTGTCAGATAATTATTTCACTTAAATAGTGAGTCTACCAGAATCTGGTGTTCTTATTTCATTCGATTGGTTTTATTTTTTATTTATGAGGGATGCTTGATACACGTTGCCCATGTAGAATATAGGTGACACCAGATTGCAACCCGGAACCAATATTTTCCTGTCCAGGGATGTCTGGCGGGAATATTTATGTAAGTTAAACAAATGTATCTTTTATTTTAAAACTATTATCGGCCATTTAATTTTGTGTGTTAAACTAATGTTTAAATAATTTTGTTGGGCCGAAACCTTTCTCTATGTAAAAGGTAATTAACAAATGAAGATGTATTTACTTTTATTCCCCTGCGGGAACAGTGTACATAATTATTTTAATTTGATCTGGGTCAATCAGGCCCATGTTGTAATATAGTAATACATTCTTTTGTCTGGCCCATCAGGCCGTAATGAACTTTATTTTAATAATTCTATAACTTCCACATGATTAATCCCTCTAGTGGGAACATCTGTATATATTTTGTTTTAATCTTTGTGTGGCCCATCAGGCTGTAATTTATTTTATTTTGATAAATTAATATCTTTCAGTTTTCACAAGTTAAGTTTCATATCTCAGCTGCGAAGGGCATCTAAAACTATTTTACATGCTCTTCGTTACGTGATGCCACCTCCACCTGTCCGTTACCCTCTAAGTTATTTTATATAGGGTCGGCCTAGCTGAGATCAGCACGCTTCACATCTGATCGAGAAGGCAGAAGAAGAAGAGAAAAGGGTTTTGGGTGAAGGGGGGCGTTGCACTTAGTAGTTAACATAAATTATTTAAGTTAACCATCTCCTCCTCAAACTTAAGTTCTGTTCGTGACTAATACGGCTCCACTTGAGGCTAAGACAAATGAATGCTCACTCCTGCAATACAGCCTGCTCTATGTCACGGCAAGTTGGGGAAAAGCGCAAAATCAATATTTTTTTATTTTTTTTTCAATATTTATTTATTTATTTAATAAATATTTATACAAAACAAGACCACCCGAATGAGCAAGCGCTCGTGCTCGGGCTCAGTTCAGCCATTTACATTACAAAATACAAATTACAAATACATAAAGAAAATATAATTAAATCAATACCTAAAAAAAGTAATAATAAAGAAGAAAGAACAGACAAAGTAAAAAGAAAAAAGGAAATGTAGTAAGAACAGAATTGAAACTGTGAGTTATTACAAATAAAATCGTTCCTTAATTGTCTACTAAGTACAGAGTGAAATAACTTTTGAACTATGAAATGAGATTTTTGATAAACTTATTGAATTTTTTGTTATTCATATGTACTATTTCTGGATGTGATCTAATTATGGAGTTATAGAGTCTTGGACCAGAATAAATGCTATGTTTAGAGCCAGAAGAGGTGAAATATTTTGGTTCTATTAAAGGCAATGTTTTATTTCTTCTAGTATTGTAATAATGAGGATCCGATACATGTACGTTGCGGTATTTGTGAAAGTATTTTAAAAGTGTGAGCTTATAAATTTGTTCTACAGTCATAACTTTAAATTCTGGAAATATCAATTCTGTTGGATATTCTATAGGCTTTTTTAAACAAATTTTTATAATTCTCTTCTGCATTAGAATCAAAGGAGTCAATACAGAAGTGCCACTTCCTCCCCAGCCAATGATACCGTATTGGAGGACAGATTATATTAGAGCTAAGTAGACTATCCTTAAGACTTCAATCGGTAAACATTGTTTTAGACTGACAAATTTGTATAATGTTTTTCTTAGTCTGTTGCATAAATATGTGATATGTTTGTCGAATTTCAGATGACGATCTATAATAAAATCGATTTATAAGTTAAAATAAATCGTTATTAATACTTTAGGCTATAAGTTATGATAAGAAGTTGGACAGCACAGGGCTAGGTGAGCGCAGTACCGCAGTGTATAGCCTGTTTGAGTGTTGAATGGCTGCCTCTCATAATTCAATGCATATCTCTCCATGACACCAGATACATCTCCCACCCCAGCTGCTGCTATAAAACGCTTTATTTTGTGTCGCCTCTTGCCACTACAGGAATATGTACAAATTAATATCCTCTATCTTTCGCAATGCGGCTCCTGTTTCATACGTAGAAATAATATACCCACATCTCTAGTTCCATCCGTACCGACTGCCTATACGTTTCCAGTCTGTAATATTCAATTTGCCTTATCTCTGCTTGGTTATTTTCACATATGGGATGAAATGACACAACCACTGTAATCCGGAAAGAAACTTTTTTTTTCAGGATTGCAGACAAAAGGACACCAAATGATGTTCCTTTTATAATTTCTCCTCTGTTTTCGTGAGCCTCAGTAGCACAATTTTTAGAGTTACGATGCAAATTATATATTCTAGTTTCAAAAAGTTCCTGCTGTTGGTTAACACAAAAATTAATAACACAACAGTACATTCATTTACGCAACTTTTCGTTCATAATTGGAGCCACTTCTGCGAACGCGTGTATTGTGTTTGGATTTGGTATTATTATAGAAGACCGCTTTCAAGTATCGCGTCCTGTTTGTAGGAACTTCTTCGGCGCTCAGGTTTATCAAGCAAAAAGAGGAAGAAGTCCGGATAGCATGAGCGCGTTTCTTGTAGCAAACATTCTCAAATAAGACGAGCGAGTATCACACAAACAGAGAACAGACGGTTACCATGCAATGGCAATAATAACATTTGACATGAAACTTGTACTATATGGAGGTGATGTCATCAGCATGCGTGGTAGAATTAATATAAACAATAATGCTATATCTAGGAATGTAATAGTACATCCACTATTTCAGGATCGGACTGGTAATAAAATTATATTCTCGAACATCAGCGCAGCGCGTCCATCCCCCAACCAAAAGTCCCTCGCCCATTCCATTTTTACACTACCTCTGCCCTACTTCTTTTGACTTGTCACAAAATGATAAGTGTTCTTAAACAATTGTCGATTTATGTTCTTAACCGTATTATCAGGTGACTGCGAGAAAAATATACGAATCTTTTTGTACATATTTCAGTATTATTGATAGTAGCATTTCTTAAGTACTAGTGACTTCTTCTAATCTTTGTAGACCTAGTCTGTGGTGAGAAAAATTACCAATAGAGATAAGAGTTATTTATGCTAACAAATCTATAGTCAAACCATAATGAATAGAGGAGAAAGTGTGATGACTGAGGTAGTTCACTGGTTCCGCCGCTAGGTAGCAGTTACTCTGCTTGAGATTCGCGGGAGCAAGATTACTACGGGCGGTATAGGAAAAATTGCAAACACTCTTAAACAAAATAATACATTAATCTATTTCAAAATGACTCACCTTATCTAAATTGAATTGTTAGATACTTTTGACAATTTACACGTCTTGGAAGATCTCATCTCCATAAATAAACATGGCCGTGTGTAACAGTAATTTCTCAGATTGCAAGAAGCTTGACCGTAACATTTCGTTCCACATCTTTCCAAAAATCGAAGATGTTCACAAGCAATGAACAATTATATAATATAAGTAGTATACTTTTCCCACCTACCCCTAGGGTGGAGTCGCGATACTGTCCCGCAACATTGGGTGGAGCAGGGGCAAAGTCCATCTCGCAGCGTGTTGCAGGGGCAAAGTCCGCAAATGACGTCATCCAAGATGACGGCGCGCTAGACCACGTGACCGGAAGTAGGTTTCGTATTTCATTGCAGTTTTCCACGAAGCGTAAATGCATCGTTAGCATTATATTTCACCATACAAGTTTTCAGTAAGATGTTTACTTCTCTAATACATTAATTTTTCACTATGGTCCTGGGATCGACTCGGGTTTGCTGGTTAGCGTATAATATAATTTTCACTTTGGTCCTAGGGTAAAGGCGGCCGGTGCGTAAGGCTGTTAACCTTATTATTATTATTATTATTATTACCATTATTATTGTTATTATTATTATTATCATTATTATATTACTTTTTTTCTTTCTTTCTTTCTTTTCTTTTTCTTTTTTTACACATCGAAGTCTAAAAGATACTAAGATAGCACATATTTCATTTCTTCAAGTATTTTTTTATAATTATATTTCACTGTACATTTTTTCCGTAAGATGTCTATTTATCTAAAAAATAGCCCTGAGGTCGACTCAGCCTCTAACAGAATCCTGGAGTAAAGGCGGCCGGTGCGTAGGGCTAACAACCTTAACGTACATATTATTATTATTAGTATTATTATTATTATTATTATTATTATTATTATTATTATCATCATCATTATTATATTACTTTTTTTTCTTTCTTTCTTTCTTTTCTTTTTCATTTTTTACACATTCAATTTTAAAAGATATTAAGATAGCATATATTTAATCCTTTATGTTTTTTTATAATTATATTTAACCATACAATTTTATCCGTAAGATGTATATTTCTCTATTACATTAATTTTTTACTATGACCCTGGGATCAACTCAGCCTCTAACAGAATACTAGAGTAATGCGGTCGGTATGTAAGGCTGTTAATCTTAACGTACATATTATTATTATTATCATTATTATATTACTTCTTTGTTTACATATCGAATTCTAAAAGATATTACGTTAGCACATATTTCAAAACTTTATTTATTTATTTATTTATTTTTTATTATTTTTTTGTATAATTATGGTAGTTATCGGCCAGTGCGTAAAACTCATGCTGAGGTCTTTAGAGGGAATATATTATGTTAATAATTACAGGTTTTTTTAATGCCGATACAGTAATATATGGCAAGCCAGTATCGAGTTTTATATTCAAGTGTTATATCATCGCAGAACTGTGCTTAGCGTTGTCTCAAAGCAGAGAGAGTTTTGCTGATTAGGCTAGCATTTTTGCTGATGCAGTAATACTATATAGCGAGTATTTTTTTATCTACGCTCAAGTGATACAACTTCATTCAGTCTCTTTAAATGTACACTCAATATGTCAAAACACTCCTTTCCCTGTAATACATTATTCATTAGGCATTCTGTTTAATTTTCCAATCGTTACGCCTTATATGTGTTATATCAGTGATCTCATTCCTTTTGCTTTAATTATTATTAAAACCTAGTCATATGTGTAATTTTTATTCGATGCGTATTACCTATAACGATTTTTATATAATAAACCTATGTTTCATCTCTGAACGATATCACGTTACATGTTATACAACTTAATAAATACGTCATTATTCATAGGCGTTTTGTAAAGTCAGTTTTTTTCTCAACGCGGAACCGTATCGCAACGTATGGAGATTTTGCCGTCATAAACGGGAAGTTTGCTGACCTTCACATACAGGACGGGTGGTATTATTTAGATCAGTGATTTAACTTTTAATACAATGTTATGCTTTACCTGCTAATCTGAAGCGATGTATTTACGAATTGATCCTATTTTTGTGTATAATAATATTACATTATTTTGCTTTTCAATTTGTTACATACCGATATATTTTAAATTATTCTTGAAGCGATTTCTTCCTATTTCTATGATTACCTATGATTTTACCTATTTTCTATGAATACCTATGATTTCTATGTATAATGTAATAAAACATTGTTTCATCTCCGTTCGATCTCACTTCATTTTTTTTTATTTTTTTATTTTTTATAATTATATTCCACATACAATTTTATCCATAAGATGTCTATTTCTCTAAAACATTAATTTTTCACTATAGCTTTGGGGGGACGACTTAGCCTCAGTTTGCTGGCTAGCGTATAATTTGAAACAATAATTTTCACTTTGGTCCTAGGGTAAAGGCAGCCATTGCGTAAGGCTGGTAACCTTATCATACCTTATTATTATTATTATTATTATTATTATCATCACCATATTTCTTCTTTGTTCACACATCGAATTCTAAAAGATGTAGCAATAGCCATTATACATTTTTATAATTATGACAGCGGTCGATTTTTATCTGCTGACATAAGCCAACACATAAGATATCTATTTCCCTATATCATCTTTTTTCTGAGATGGACTCGGCCTCAGTCGTTGTACAAAATGTTAATCTCCTTGCACTACTGTCTCAAACCCTCGGACTGTATACGCAAAACATCGTAATAAATGCATCTTCATTCATAGACGTTTTGTAAAATATATTAAAAACTTGTATTAAGTTTTATACTCATACGTTATAAACAGCGAAGATTTCTGCTAGCCTTGTGTCATTGCAGAGAGAGTTTACCGAATAAGCTAACCTTAACAGATAGCATTTTTGCTGATGTAAGATTACGATAGCAAGTATTTTTATCGATTGCATAGGAGATACTTATGCATTCAGTCTCTTTAAATCTTCATTCGTTATGTTACCTCATCTCTCCCTTTAAATCTTCTTCTCAGTCATTATGTCTTAATCTTTCTGTATTACCTAATGCTTTTATTGATTTATTGTTTCATTTTCCGCTTTGAATAACCTGATACGCTGACATCTATTTCATTCATAATTATGTACTATGAATTCTCATCGCTGAGGGGAGAGTAAGTGGAAGGTAATCTACATTTACATTTCTCAATACCAAGAGCGCATGCGCAGTCATTCGTCTACCTAGCAGGTCAGCTCTCTAAACTACAAGTTATGCGTTTTTTTTAATTGTGTAATCAGACGTATCCTTAATCAAAAGGTTAATTTTAAAATTTCTTTATTCATATGCTTTTTGTGTATGATTTATTAATCTTTATGTATAATATTATGCTGACCACATGCCCACCACACAATCTACCATCTGTCTATGGTTGATGATGCAGCGGTCGAGTGGTAGGTCAATTCCCTTCAGAGATGTAGCGCCACAGAGTTTTGGAGTTTAGCTGCTTAAATATACACTACCTATTTTTTATGCACGATGCTTTCATTCTCCGTTCTGGAACGGACTTGGTCAAAATGTTTACTTTATACATCTAATTTTTTAAAAAATCACGTAACAGTCCTATTACAAATAGTAGAAACTCAAAATAGCTGGAGGTTCAAGTTTTCAAAACTTACAATTTTTTCCATATTTAATTATGTTTTTTATTTTACAAGATCAGCATTAATTTTTACTATGAACCACAACGGTGGCGCGGGTTCTAACACCATCATGTTTGAATTAGTTTCTTAGCTTTCCACTGATGTTTAACTTAACCTACACAATAGTCCATCAATTTTTCTTTTTATCATACAACCTACCTAATTATCCTCACAAAATGGGATTATTACCACGTTAACATACATTTTTTATATAATACATCACAAGTTTAGCGGTTAAAGATAATATGCTTAAGTTCTCATCATTACTTAAAATGCCTTTGAACTCGACATGTTCATCATTCCAGTCTTATACCTAATATTTTAAATGCACTTGATACAAGTATAATTTTTTACGAGATCTTTATCATAATTTACAGAGCACCTAATAGTTATTTGTATTATTGTTTTAAATTTAAAGTCATTGTATCCGCTAGTCTTCACAATATTTCATTTTAATTTTTCGGTTATGTTCGTTCTATATAGGTATTCCATTTCTACAGTCAAGCTATCCCTAAGAAGTACTCTTTTATTACTTCAGGTTTGGTATAGAACATTATGAAAGATATTCTTCCATAACTTTTCTTAGAGTTCTTTGTATGTTTTTCCTTAACGCTATGGTAATAATATTCTAGTAGATAAGGGTTCAGTTTTCGCATTTCAGTCATGTATGTGAAATAGAAATAAAAATTATAAATGAGTTTCTTCAGGTTCTTACGCATAATATACAATACATTTCAAATATTATATCGAGATATTCATCGGAGTCCATCAAACTCTTAACTTTATCCCACAATCTGTACATCTTTTATATATTGTACAGCATAGTGGATATCATTTTGAAATTACTTTTTACATATAAAATTATCGACTATTTTATGTTTACGCTATATGTTTAAGTACTTGCTCTACGTTTTTACACAAATTCATTATAAGTATCAAATTTTCCACATAAATTAGCGAAAATAACGAAGTTTGCTCGTAAAATAACTATAAATATCGACTTTTATACATAGAAAGGTGAAAAATTACACAATCACATACACACATAACACAATCACTTCATTTCTAGGAGAGTAGACCTACATTTCATACACATATAAATGATACTTCATTTTAAACTAGGAATTGATAGAAATTGAGAAACACATACCAGATCTTCAGGTTCCTGTCAATATTCTGGAGGATATAACACGTAGCATACTATACAACATTCATCACTCTTTTTTTACATAATTAACTCTCAATTCAGTTAATAGAGGACTATGTGATGGAAATATTTAAGTAGGGTTATTCCATTCTTGACACTGAATAGAGAGGGTCTCGATGTCTTACACTATAAGTTGAGTTATGAATGATGGATGAACGTTCGCGATCACTCTGAAACTGCATTCTACATACAAGTGTTGTAATCTTAGTAGTCTTGCTAACATTAACCTGTTGCTCTTTACCTATGATTCAACAAGTAATATGTGTAAGATATGATTAAAATGATATTTTTGTTAGACATCCTAAGAGTTGATGTATAGTAAATATATAACTCCACTCCTAGAAGACCAAGACCAAGACCGAGAAACAAGACCAAGACCAAGACCAAGACCAAGACCGAGAAACAAGACCAAGACCGAGAAACAAGACCAAGACCGAGAAACAAGACCAAGACCGAGAAACAAGACCAAGACCAAGACCAAGACCAAGACCAAGACCAAGACCAAGACCGAGAAACAAGACCAAGACCAAGACCAAGACCAAGACCGAGAAACAAGACCAAGACCAAGACCAAGACCAAGACCAAGACCGAGAAACAAGACCAAGACCAAGACCAAGACCACAGGCTTCAAATTTAAGATTCCATTTCGAAACTTCATATTTCTGAACGTTTAGTCACACTATAAAACAACATTTTCTACATAAAGTCACTATAATTATCGAAGTTTTTACATAAACTAACTATAAATATAGAAATTCGTCGGAGTCCATCAAACTCTTACGTTTTCCCACAATCTATTCATCTTTTATATGTTTAAGTACGTGCTCTACGTTTTTACATAAATTCATTATAAGTATCAAATTTTCTACATAAATTAGTGAAAATAACGAAGTTTGCTCGTAAAATAACTATAAATATCGACTTTTATACATAGAAAATTGAAAAATTACACAATCAAATACACACATATCACATACACTTGATTTCTAGGAGAGTAGACCTACATTTCACACTCATAAATGATACTTTATTTTAAACTAGGAATTGATAGAAATTGAGAAAAATATGTAAGTAGGGTTATTCCATTCTTGACACTGAATAGAGAGGGTCTCGACTACAGCATCGCATTGAATGTCCTATTGTTGTATGGGTGGTATCTAGTTAGAACTAGTCTTAACTGACTTTGTTCTAGTTATAACTAGTCTTAACTGGCTTTTTTCTAGTTAGAACTAGTCTTAACTGGCTTTTGTCTAGTTAGAACTAGTCTGAACTGACTGTTATCTAGTTAGAACTAGTCTGGACTGGCTTTTTCCTAGTCTATAGTGTGAAACATATTATATCACAGCTTTGGATAGGTTAGGATAGGTTAGTTTAGGTTATGTTAGCTTAGGTTAGGTTAGCAGGATCTGAAAATGTTATTTAGTGTGAATCATATTATATCACAGCTTTGAATAGGTTAGGATAGGTTAGTTTAGGTTATGTTAGGTTAGGTTAGGTTAGCAGGATCTAATTTTAAAATTATTTCTACATTGATGAAAAGGCTAAGTTCCTTGACACATTTTATCAATATCTCACCAATTAGAACTAGTCTGGAATGGCTTCTGTCTAGTTAGCTAATTGTATTTGACAAGCAACAACTATTTATTAAGTCTCATTTTGTTAAAAAACTAATGGAATAGGTCTCGTCTCGTCTCGTCTCGTCTCGTCTCGTTCTCGGTCTATTTCTCGTTCTCGGTCTACTTCTCGGTCTATTTCTCGTTCTCGGTTAACTTCTCGGTCTATTTCTCGGTTTACTTCTCGTTCTCGGTCTATTTCTCGTTCTCGGTCTACTTCTCGGTCTATTTCTCGGTCTATTTCTCGTTCTCGGTTAACTTCTCGGTCTATTTCTCGGTCTGGGTCTATTTCTCGTTCTCGGTTAACTTCTCGGTCTATTCTCGGTCTATTTCTCGGTCTACTTCTCGTTCTGGGTCTATTTCTCGTTCTCGGTTAACTTCTCGGTCTATTTCTCGGTCTATTTCTCGGTCTACTTCTCGTTCTGGGTCTATTTCTCGTTCTCGGTTAACTTCTCGGTCTATTCTCGGTCTATTTCTCGGTCTACTTCTCGTTCTCGGTTCACTTCTCGGTATCATTCTTATAGGATTGGACTTGTGTATTTTCCACAAGAACAAGAACAACACCATCACCATTATAGTCATATCTGCTTCAGGATTTGGAAGGAAGTGATAAATTTTATAAAGAGAAACTACAGAAAACAGGTGGGTCAGGATTGCAGACTCTAAAAATTCATAGGTCATCACTAAGGATATTCTATCTGCATAGGACTTATACGTATGGAAAATGAAAAACATGTACATCTGTGTAACTTTTCTTTTTATTTTGTCTCTCAACCATTATTCATAAACAAACCTATAGGTTAGTGTAATAAGATATATTATATCACAGCTTTTGGTAGGCTAGGAAAGGTTAGGTTACCATAGGTTATGTTAGGTTGGGTTAACAGGATATGAAAATTTTAAAATTATTTCTAAAAACATTAACAAAATATATAAAAAATTGTCTATAGGCTAGGAAAGGTTAGGTTAGGTTATGTTAGGTTAGGTTATTGGGATAAATTTTAAAATCATGTCTAGAATCATTGCTTAAATATGTCAAGGAACTTGGCGTTTTTAGCAATGTAGACATGTGGATTTTAAAATTTTATCCCAATAACCTAACCTAACATAACCTAACCTAACCTTTCCTAGCCTATAGACAAATTTTTATATGTTTTGTTAATGTTTTTAGAAATAATTTTAAAATTTTCATATCCTGTTAACCCAACCTAACATAACCTATGGTAACCTAACCTTTCCTAGCCTACCAAAAGCTGTGATATAATATATCTTATTACACTAACCTATAGGTTTGTTTATGAATAATGGTTGAGAGACAAAATAAAAAGAAAAGTTACACAGATGTACATGTTTTTCATTTTCCATACGTATAAGTCCTATGCAGATAGAATATCCTTAGTGATGACCTATGAATTTTTAGAGTCTGCAATCCTGACCCACCTGTTTTCTGTAGTTTCTCTTTATAAAATTTATCACTTCCTTCCAAACCCTGAAGCAGATATGACTATAATGGTGATGGTGTTGTTCTTGTTCTTGTGGTAAATACACAAGTCCAATCCTATAAGAATGATACCGAGAAGTGAACCGAGAACGAGAAGTAGACCGAGAAATAGACCGAGAATAGACCGAGAAGTTAACCGAGAACGAGAAATAGACCCAGAACGAGAAGTAGACCGAGAAATAGACCGAGAAATAGACCGAGAAGTTAACCGAGAACGAGAAATAGACCCAGAACGAGAAGTAGACCGAGAAATAGACCGAGAATAGACCGAGAAGTTAACCGAGAACGAGAAATAGACCCAGACCGAGAAATAGACCGAGAAGTTAACCGAGAACGAGAAATAGACCGAGAAATAGACCGAGAAGTAGACCGAGAACGAGAAATAGACCGAGAACGAGAAGTAAACCGAGAAATAGACCGAGAAATAGACCGAGAAGTTAACCGAGAACGAGAAATAGACCGATAAGTAGACCGAGAACGAGAAATAGACCGAGAACGAGACGAGACGAGACGAGACCTATTCCATTAGTTTTTTTAACAAAATGAGACTTAATAAATAGTTGTTGCTTGTCAAATACAATTAGCTAACTAGACAGAAGCCATTCCAGACTAGTTCTAATTGGTGAGATATTGATAAAATGTGTCAAGGAACTTAGCCTTTTCATCAATGTAGAAATAATTTTAAAATTAGATCCTGCTAACCTAACCTAACCTAACATAACCTAAACTAACCTATCCTAACCTATTCAAAGCTGTGATATAATATGATTCACACTAAATAACATTTTCAGATCCTGCTAACCTAACCTAAGCTAACATAACCTAAACTAACCTATCCTAACCTATCCAAAGCTGTGATATAATATGTTTCACACTATAGACTAGGAAAAAACAAGTCCAGACTAGTTCTAACTAGATAACAGTCAGTTCAGACTAGTTCTAACTAGACAAAAGCCAGTTAAGACTAGTTCTAACTAGAAAAAAGCCAGTTAAGACTAGTTATAACTAGAACAAAGTCAGTTAAGACTAGTTCTAACTAGATACCACCCATACAACAATAGGACATTTAATGCGATGCTGTAGTCGAGACCCTCTCTATTCAGTGTCAAGAATGGAATAACCCTACTTACATATTTTTCTCAATTTCTATCAATTCCTAGTTTAAAATAAAGTATCATTTATGAGTGTGAAATGTAGGTCTACTCTCCTAGAAATCAAGTGTATGTGATATGTGTGTATTTGATTGTGTAATTTTTCAATTTTCTATGTATAAAAGTCGATATTTATAGTTATTTTACGAGCAAACTTCGTTATTTTCACTAATTTATGTAGAAAATTTGATACTTATAATGAATTTATGTAAAAACGTAGAGCACGTACTTAAACATATAAAAGATGAATAGATTGTGGGAAAACGTAAGAGTTTGATGGACTCCGACGAATTTCTATATTTATAGTTAGTTTATGTAAAAACTTCGATAATTATAGTGACTTTATGTAGAAAATGTTGTTTTATAGTGTGACTAAACGTTCAGAAATATGAAGTTTCGAAATGGAATCTTAAATTTGAAGCCTTGGTCTTGTTTCTCGGTCTTGGTCTTGGTCTTGGTCTTGGTCTTGGTCTTGTTTCTCGGTCTTGGTCTTGGTCTTGGTCTTGGTCTTGTTTCTCGGTCTTGGTCTTGTTTCTCGGTCTTGGTCTTGTTTCTCGGTCTTGGTCTTGTTTCTCGGTCTTGGTCTTGGTCTTGGTCTTGGTCTTGTTTCTCGGTCTTGGTCTTGGTCTTCTAGGAGTGGAGTTATATATTTACTATACATCAACTCTTAGGATGTCTAACAAAAATATCATTTTAATCATATCTTACACATATTACTTGTTGAATCATAGGTAAAGAGCAACAGGTTAATGTTAGCAAGACTACTAAGATTACAACACTTGTATGTAGAATGCAGTTTCAGAGTGATCGCGAACGTTCATCCATCATTCATAACTCAACTTATAGTGTAAGACATCGAGACCCTCTCTATTCAGTGTCAAGAATGGAATAACCCTACTTAAATATTTCCATCACATAGTCCTCTATTAACTGAATTGAGAGTTAATTATGTAAAAAAAGAGTGATGAATGTTGTATAGTATGCTACGTGTTATATCCTCCAGAATATTGACAGGAACCTGAAGATCTGGTATGTGTTTCTCAATTTCTATCAATTCCTAGTTTAAAATGAAGTATCATTTATATGTGTGTGAAATGTAGGTCTACTCTCCTAGAAATGAAGTGATTGTGTTATGTGTGTATGTGATTGTGTAATTTTTCACCTTTCTATGTATAAAAGTCGATATTTATAGTTATTTTACGAGCAAACTTCGTTATTTTCGCTAATTTATGTGGAAAATTTGATACTTATAATGAATTTGTGTAAAAACGTAGAGCAAGTACTTAAACATATAGCGTAAACATAAAATAGTCGATAATTTTATATGTAAAAAGTAATTTCAAAATGATATCCACTATGCTGTACAATATATAAAAGATGTACAGATTGTGGGATAAAGTTAAGAGTTTGATGGACTCCGATGAATATCTCGATATAATATTTGAAATGTATTGTATATTATGTGTAAGAACCTGAAGAAACTCATTTATAATTTTTATTTCTATTTCACATACATGACTGAAATGCGAAAACTGAACCCTTATCTACTAGAATATTATTACCATAGCGTTAAGGAAAAACATACAAAGAACTCTAAGAAAAGTTATGGAAGAATATCTTTCATAATGTTCTATACCAAACCTGAAGTAATAAAAGAGTACTTCTTAGGGATAGCTTGACTGTAGAAATGGAATACCTATATAGAACGAACATAACCGGAAAATTAAAATGAAATATTGTGAAGACTAGCGGATACAATGACTTTAAATTTAAAACAATAATACAAATAACTATTAGGTGCTCTGTAAATTATGATAAAGATCTCGTAAAAAATTATACTTGTATCAAGTGCATTTAAAATATTAGGTCTAAGACTGGAATGATGAACATGTCGAGTTCAAAGGCATTTTAAGTAATGATGAAAACTTAAGCATATTATCTTTAACCGCTAAACTTGTGATGTATTATATAAAAAATGTATGTTAACGTGGTAATAATCCCATTTTGTGAGGATAATTAGGTAGGTTGTATGATAAAAAGAAAAATTGATGGACTATTGTGTAGGTTAAGTTAAACATCAGTGGAAAGCTAAGAAACTAATTCAAACATGATGGTGTTAGAACCCGCGCCACCGTTGTGGTTCATAGTAAAAATTAATGCTGATCTTGTAAAATAAAAAACATAATTTTAATTCAAAGTCTAAATATGGAAAAAATTGTAAGTTTTGAAAACTTGAACCTCCAGCTATTTTGAGTTTCTACTATTTGTAATAGGACTGTTACGTGATTTTTTAAAAAATTAGATGTATAAAGTAAACATTTTGACCAAGTCCGTTCCAGAACGGAGAATGAAAGCATCGTGCATAAAAAATAGGTAGTGTATATTTAAGCAGCTAAACTCCAAAACTCTGTGGCGCTACATCTCTGAAGGGAATTGACCTACCACTCGACCGCTGCATCATCAACCATAGACAGATGGTAGATTGTTTGGTGGGCATGTGGTCAGCATAATATTATACATAAAGATTAATAAATCATACACAAAAAGCATATGAATAAAGAAATTTTAAAATTAACCTTTTGATTAAGGATACGTCTGATTACACAATTAAAAAAAACGCATAACTTGTAGTTTAGAGAGCTGACCTGCTAGGTAGACGAATGACTGCGCATGCGCTCTTGGTATTGAGAAATGTAAATGTAGACTACCTTCCACTTACTCTCCCCTCAGCGATGAGAATTCATAGTACATAATTATGAATGAAATAGATGTCAGCGTATCAGGTTATTCAAAGCGGAAAATGAAACAATAAATCAATAAAAGCATTAGGTAATACAGAAAGATTAAGACATAATGACTGAGAAGAAGATTTAAAGGGAGAGATGAGGTAACATAACGAATGAAGATTTAAAGAGACTGAATGCATAAGTATCTCCTATGCAATCGATAAAAATACTTGCTATCGTAATCTTACATCAGCAAAAATGCTATCTGTTAAGGTTAGCTTATTCGGTAAACTCTCTCTGCAATGACACAAGGCTAGCAGAAATCTTCGCTGTTTATAACGTATGAGTATAAAACTTAATACAAGTTTTTAATATATTTTACAAAACGTCTATGAATGAAGATGCATTTATTACGATGTTTTGCGTATACAGTCCGAGTGTTTGAGACAGTAGTGCAAGGAGATTAACATTTTGTACAACGACTGAGGCCGAGTCCATCTCAGAAAAAAGATGATATAGGGAAATAGATATCTTATGTGTTGGCTTATGTCAGCAGATAAAAATCGACCGCTGTCATAATTATAAAAATGTATAATGGCTATTGCTACATCTTTTAGAATTCGATGTGTGAACAAAGAAGAAATATGGTGATGATAATAATAATAATAATAATATTAATAATAATAATAAGGTATGATAAGGTTACCAGCCTTACGCAATGGCTGCCTTTACCCTAGGACCAAAGTGAAAATTATTGTTTCAAATTATACGCTAGCCAGCAAACTGAGGCTAAGTCGTCCCCCCAAAGCTATAGTGAAAAATTAATGTTTTAGAGAAATAGACATCTTATGGATAAAATTGTATGTGGAATATAATTATAAAAAATAAAAAAATAAAAAAAAATGAAGTGAGATCGAACGGAGATGAAACAATGTTTTATTACATTATACATAGAAATCATAGGTATTCATAGAAAATAGGTAAAATCATAGGTAATCATAGAAATAGGAAGAAATCGCTTCAAGAATAATTTAAAATATATCGGTATGTAACAAATTGAAAAGCAAAATAATGTAATATTATTATACACAAAAATAGGATCAATTCGTAAATACATCGCTTCAGATTAGCAGGTAAAGCATAACATTGTATTAAAAGTTAAATCACTGATCTAAATAATACCACCCGTCCTGTATGTGAAGGTCAGCAAACTTCCCGTTTATGACGGCAAAATCTCCATACGTTGCGATACGGTTCCGCGTTGAGAAAAAACTGACTTTACAAAACGCCTATGAATAATGACGTATTTATTAAGTTGTATAACATGTAACGTGATATCGTTCAGAGATGAAACATAGGTTTATTATATAAAAATCGTTATAGGTAATACGCATCGAATAAAAATTACACATATGACTAGGTTTTAATAATAATTAAAGCAAAAGGAATGAGATCACTGATATAACACATATAAAGCGTAACGATTGGAAAATTAAACAGAATGCCTAATGAATAATGTATTACAGGGAAAGGAGTGTTTTGACATATTGAGTGTACATTTAAAGAGACTGAATGAAGTTGTATCACTTGAGCGTAGATAAAAAAATACTCGCTATATAGTATTACTGCATCAGCAAAAATGCTAGCCTAATCAGCAAAACTCTCTCTGCTTTGAGACAACGCTAAGCACAGTTCTGCGATGATATAACACTTGAATATAAAACTCGATACTGGCTTGCCATATATTACTGTATCGGCATTAAAAAAAACCTGTAATTATTAACATAATATATTCCCTCTAAAGACCTCAGCATGAGTTTTACGCACTGGCCGATAACTACCATAATTATACAAAAAAATAATAAAAAATAAATAAATAAATAAATAAAGTTTTGAAATATGTGCTAACGTAATATCTTTTAGAATTCGATATGTAAACAAAGAAGTAATATAATAATGATAATAATAATAATATGTACGTTAAGATTAACAGCCTTACATACCGACCGCATTACTCTAGTATTCTGTTAGAGGCTGAGTTGATCCCAGGGTCATAGTAAAAAATTAATGTAATAGAGAAATATACATCTTACGGATAAAATTGTATGGTTAAATATAATTATAAAAAAACATAAAGGATTAAATATATGCTATCTTAATATCTTTTAAAATTGAATGTGTAAAAAATGAAAAAGAAAAGAAAGAAAGAAAGAAAAAAAAAAGTAATATAATAATGATGATGATAATAATAATAATAATAATAATAATAATACTAATAATAATAATATGTGTGTTAAGGTTGTTAGCCCTACGCACCGGCCGCCTTTACTCCAGGATTCTGTTAGAGGCTGAGTCGACCTCAGGGCTATTTTTTAGATAAATAGACATCTTACGGAAAAAATGTACAGTGAAATATAATTATAAAAAAATACTTGAAGAAATGAAATATGTGCTATCTTAGTATCTTTTAGACTTCGATGTGTAAAAAAAGAAAAAGAAAAGAAAGAAAGAAAGAAAAAAAGTAATATAATAATGATAATAATAATAATAACAATAATAATGGTAATAATAATAATAATAATAAGGTTAACAGCCTTACGCACCGGCCGCCTTTACCCTAGGACCAAAGTGAAAATTATATTATACGCTAACCAGCAAACCCGAGTCGATCCCAGGACCATAGTGAAAAAATTAATGTATTAGAGAAGTAAACATCTTACTGAATACTTGTATGGTGAAATATAATGCTAACGATGCATTTACGCTTCGTGGAAAACTGCAATGAAATACGAAACCTACTTCCGGTCACGTGGTCTAGCGCGCCGTCATCTTGGATGACGTCATTTGCGGACTTTGCCCCTGCAACACGCTGCGAGATGGACTTTGCCCCTGCTCCACCCAATGTTGCGGGACAGTATCGCGACTCCACCCTAGGGGTAGGTGGGAAAAGTATACTACTAATATAGGTATGAAACAGCTAAGGGATTATTTGATCTAATATTTTTTTGCCTAGAAAATAGGGTAGAGGGTATGTTAGTATAATTTGATGAGAATTTGTTAAAGAATGTACATTTGTATAGAAATAACAACGTATAATTAGGGTAGAAAACAGCTAAGGGATATTTTATAAATTAATATTAATATTACATTGTATAGAATATTACTGAGTATTAATTTGTATTAATAGTAATATTATTTGTATTAATATTAATTTTCTCCTGGCTGTACAGGGTAAGTTATGTAGGTGAAACACAGTCAAAAGTGTAGATCTGTGTACAAATTATGTGAACAGAGATAATATAAACTAAGGGATTGTTTGTGAATTGCAGGGCACGGAAAATTTCATAAGCAGCACTACAAAAATAGGGCGCGTGATCTTTAAAATTGGCGTCTCAACATCCGATAAAGACGCACATATGCAAAAATTGTTTTGCAATGCATTCTACATATATCACACAATATTTCAAAGCATTTTCCCTGATTTTTTCATAAAAAAATTAAATCCTCTTGCCTTAACTACAGCCCGCTATTTGCTCAAACCCTCGACCATTTGCCGTTCGCTGTAACTGATGTACGTCATATGTCGTTAAATTATATCATTAAAAAAAGGAACAAGATATTAAACTTATAAGACATTTGCTATGATAATTATACATAAAAATTACTAACATAAGTGAACAGAAAATGTGAGAAATAATCCAATAAATGGATAAATAAAAGTAGTGCAGATTTACTAAGTTAGAAAAAAGCTTCATTCACTCTTTTTCCCCAGCGGGTCAATCTTGCAGTATGGGTACAAGTAGTCAGTTAATATAGTATTTATTATTGAGTCCACGAATAAATTATGTAAAAATGTTTACGTTATTGCTGGTATTTTATGGAAAAGATGCCTGCTAATACCTCAATACCATTCTGATAGCTTTAGCTTTAGAGTAATTACTATTACTCATTAACCATTACAGATATATAGGTGGTACTCGATTTATAATAAGATCCAAATATTTCACTAAACCTTACACGCTTGATCTCTTTCTGGACACAAAAATAAAATAATAATTGTCGCATAGTCAAATTTGCTTCACCCTCGACATTTCACGATTGTCCCACATCATTCAGACAGCTGTAGCGTCCGGAATAATTACCACTCAATTACTCGTTAACCATTCAAGATATAAAGGTGGTACTGAATTTAAAATAAAGTTGAAATATTTCACTAAAACTTTCTCGCTTGAAGTTTTTACGGGACACAAAAATGAAAGAAATTGTCGCATAGTCAAATTCCGTTTCACCCTCCATGAATTTTGTGTAATTGGTGATGTTTATATAATGAAATAAAAATATTTATGTCCGCATTTTTTAAGTCTCTGTTTTAACCATCAGAAGGACTGTTGTGTGCAGATTATTTCTGCACAAATTTTCACAGAAATAGGACCAAGGGTTAATTAAAGGTTTGAGTTTAATCATAAGATGCCAAACTATCATCATGCAGCATTGAGAAGTTGAAACGCAAACGAAGGTGCTGCCAGTGTTTCGGTGGACCGCCGCTCTCCCTATACCCACCATTGTATTAGCGGCCTAGTCATCACACTTTCTCATTCTATTCATTATGGTCAAACCGTACACTGTAATGATCAAAACGCAAAGTTTATTGTTTTAGAAATGCAATGAAATATACATGCAGATAGGTATTAAAGTATGGCCTATTTTTTAATTAAAAAGAAAAAGACTTAGGAAATTTCAACAATGAATGCACTCTTTTCTGAAACGTAAATAATAATGTCATCATTCTTACGGTTTACCAGAATATACTTTTCATTATAAAATATCCCAATTTCTGTTGACAAAAATTACATCTTAATCTGCACGCACAGTTTTCATCCACCTGACTATTTTTCAGGCTAAAAAGAAATGTTATTAAGTCCGACCCTGCACTAATTATTGACTGCTGAGGACTGTGTTGCCTTTTCATTTATGATTTCTATACTGTATAATTTTCCATGTTACTGCGTACACCCGTGGAGGATGCATGTTTATTATGTACGTAATGGGGAATAAATTTTCGTAACTGATTCAAACAAAACAAACATTCATGTTTCTCGTTTTTGCTGAAAAGAACAATAAGTATGTTACATCAAAGTATTATGCATATATAAAGTTGGATGCTAGATGACTACTCTATGTACGGCGAATTTCCCTACCTGTATAAACTTCTCCAGGGACGTACTTGTCAGGATTGCCACTGATCGTAATAAGAAAGCGGTTGTCAGCTTCAGATTTCTGAGACTTGTATCCTTCTGGTTCTCTGTCACATCTCACTGCACTGGAACACTTGGTGACGACGAGCAGTAACAAACAGATCGCGAGATGCACACTCCCCATCCTGTAATCTGAAACAGACATCATCGTCATAAGATGATAGTAACTAAAATTATAACGACAATCCCACACTATTGTTGCTCATTCTTTCAAAATGTATATAACTTCTGTAGCAAAAATAAAAATAACAAATGAAGTTCCGACAGGACTTTTTGTAACTAAAAGATGACATGAAAATTCAGTAATATTCGAGATATGTTAACTAACATTACACAATTATTGAAAGAAAAATTAACGGTTAGTATTTTTAGCCCTGTTTAAATTTGTGAGTTAATGTATAATACTAATTCCAGGAATGTTAGGACTTAGTTTGGAGACTAACTAGCAAAGGAAAGGTAAAATTAAACTTTCACTGACAATGCGTATGGAATCATGACGACATTTTGCTAAGATTAATAATAATAATAATAATAATAATAATAATAATAATAATAATAATAATAACGCCGATAAGTGAAAGAATGAAACGTGCAATAATTCTTCCAAAACTTAAATAATCAAGATACCGCATTCTTTCACTTAATACTACTAATTATTACTAATATTAGTAGTCCATTATTACTAAGTTATGAATCACATAAACTAACCGAATCATTTACACTTAATAGTATGGCCATTTTAGATCTGATCACTAAACTAAAATGTAATATTATTCAGACATCTTCTCTGCTAAATGCATTTCATACAGTTACCAGTTATCATAAAGCATTAAATACAATATAATTGTCTTATGTCTTCCAGTGTTAGAGAATAGAAAAGTTAGCTTGAAAGTAAGTGTTCCAGTGTAGAAAGAAAGTTACTTGCTAGGGAAATATACCGTTCTAGGTTGATTCAACATTAATAACGTCACACTTAGTGAAAGCTGAAGCACCTTGGTAGCCGTATATGCAGCGGGCGTACACAAGCCAAACATAAATGCTGTGTGGATTGTGTAGTACCCAGGGGTTAAAACTCAAGCTGATAGAGTTGCAACAACCTGCAACAAACACACAATGCAGTAAATAATCTATTTTCATAGGACTACATTTTTTTTCCATTTCGGATAATATGTGCAGTGCCCATGGATATAACAATAATAATAATTAATAATAATTGTTGATTATATCTTTAGCTATACAGATAGACGTTGTCAGTACTATTTAGGAGAAATAAAGTACAGTGACTACAGTAATCATATTTGTAAAAAATCCTTAAAATAATAAAATGCCTTCTCAGAAAAAAAATACTTTCAGTTTAAATTTAAAATGCATGAGACTTTTCACTTTTAAAATCATGGCTGGTAAATTATTGATAACTTGGTTGACAATGTAAACTAGTGATTTAGTGTATCTAGGCTATATGTTCTATATTTAAAAATTGTAACGACGCAAATAGCGACGTGCATAATCAACGATAGGAGACCATTCCTAAACAAAGGAAGGGTTGGGGGACCGCAACTAATCGATATTGAACATTTTTATGATTATCGATACTGCCCTGAATTTTATTTGAATTACAGAAAAGGAGAGGTGCGCATGCGTCGACGGTGAATCGACGAGGCAGACGTGCGGAACCTAAAAGACGGTTAGTAGTACGTGCCTGACCACGAGAGAGAGAAGTTGAAAAGGCAGAAGGGAGAAGACGAGATTGGGATGTGTGACAGCGGTAGAGGCGTTCTGACATAATGGTGTGTCAGACTTTCATCTAAAGGAAATTCTGGTTGTGAACTTCCTTGACACGGCTATATGGAGATAGTCATTAATCAGAAGAATACACCAAGTCGGCCAGTACGAGACACCGCTACAGCGAACACCAGCTGTGAGAGTGAGTCGTGACTGCTCGCTCTGAATAAGAGCAGATATGGACATCAGGAAGTAATGGAAGACAACTCAGGATCGGAGGATAAGTTGGACATCACTGGTTGAGTATAAGCGTCTAGACTTTTTTTCTTATTGTTTGGGGAGTGAGAAAATTGAGATATCCTTTTTTTTAAGGATGGTTTCTAAGTCATGTATGGCGATTAGACACCGTATGGAATAATAGAATAGAATAGAAACATAGAAGTGAGAATTCTAGAAGTAAAGTGATGAAATCCAGTAATCCAACTATTTTCTATTTCTGGTCTAAATTAATTATAAAAGAGCAGTCTAGAGCCTAACAACTGAATGCCACAGATATATCTCTTCACTTTAAGTTTTTTTGGGTGATTGTCCCACGAATGAATACATAGCTAGGGGCAATTGGTGATGCTCATATAAACTTTGTTATTTTTGAGACAGGACGCGAGGGGAGTAAGGAAGAAAAGTAATTAAGGGGCATGCTTAGTACTTCTTACGAGGGCCCCTCCCTCTTGGGTTTCTTTCAGGTGACGGGTGACTATCTATAAATAGATTTCATGCTGGCCTGTAATGTTAAGTTATGTTTTTTTTTTTATAGAGATTTATCTACAAGCGAAGGTGTATGGAATATGGTAGAGGGGGATAAGAAGTGGAAAGATTGAAGGGCAAAAGAAGGCCTACGAGTGGTAGTGCATTAGGTGTGTACCATTGGAAAATTTACATGTTAGGGTAGAAGTAGAAGTCACTAAAGGGGTTATAGAGAAGCTTACTAATCTGGGCGTGAATTAGTTTCAGTTAGAATTCTAGGGAATTTAGAGACAAAAGAAGATTGGGTGCCCATGCTAAAGAGTAGTAACGTAAGAAGTAGGAAAACTAGAATAACCACCGAGTGAATTAAATCAATGGTATAAGCTGAAGGGAACTCTACTTAAAGAAAGAAAGGGGTTAAAAGATAACAGCTGATGACTGGTCAGGTTAGAAAGAGGAGAGTGAGTTGAAAGATAACAACAAATGATTGGTTAGGTTAGAAAGAGGAGAATAGGAAATTGCGAGTAGTGTACTGATGATAAGTAGTTTATTAGCAAGTACTAGAGATTGTAAGGGGGAGGTGAGGGAACGCCGGAAGTATCCCGAATCAAACAAATAAAATCTGGTAGTAGACAAGGCCTATACCAGTAACATATAAAGAAAAGAAATTTATGAGAGATTGTGAAAGCCATCGATGTTGGAGGCGAACAACGGCCCCACGTGCCTCTAGGAGAGAGTGTCAGGGACCTCTGACATCGATTTACAAAATTTTATTTTTGTTTGCGGCCCATTAATATTTTCCCGGTTGCAGGAGAGGAGTCAGATTGTTTGTAACTCAAGATCTAGACGTCGCTCCTGTATCGGTGGTCTATCGCCACAGTCACTCTGTGGGTATAGGCCTAAACTTCTATTTCTTTCTTCGTGAGACTGTCTTTTCTATCTATCTTTAAATACAATTCTTCATGGACTAAGCTGACAAATAGACTAATATAGGAGACATAGGTGGGATTATTGAGTGTAATCTGTAGAGTAAGGACTGGATTATGAATTGAAAACCATTATTTATTCAAGAGAAAAAAACACCCAGTATAATATATATATTGAGCTATCCTGAAGTTACAAATGTAAATGACTGCACAAGTCAGTAGTAAATTAGAAGAATAGTACAAAACGTTCTAGTAGATACCTGAAAAACAAAGAAAGAAAATTAAAGTAATTAATTAAGGATTTGTTATTGTTGAACAGAGAACGTACTTATATAGTTAAAATTGGGTATACTAACCTTGAATAATCAAATATTATCCTACCAATAAAAGTGTTGAATGGTTAATGTAGTGTAAATGTAATTTATTGTATGTAAGATTGTTATTGTTAAAAAGAAAAAAAAATAATATATTAAATAAATTATGGTTATTGTTCTGCAAAGTGAATTAACGTGAAGTTCAGATTTTTGACCCTTATCCTTGTAATGATTTGAGAGTCGCTGATTTTTGTGCTAAGTTACATACTTTGGTAGTGAGTATTAAAAAAAAAGGAGAAAAAGAAGAAGCAAAATAATAAAAGAAAGATAAATCCGAACCCAACTCCCGTCTCCACTGTTATTTAAAAGCTAGTCGAGGGGCATGTAGGTACATAGCCTGTGTATCTATAATTTAATTTGTGTCTGGGCTGATACATAACAAAAAGAAAAGAGGAAGCGTATTGATGATGGCGCCCGTTAATATAAATTTTCATCAATATTATCAAGACTGGGTAAATTGTTAAAAGAGAGAGAAAGTAGACTGAGAGTAGGAAGTTTGCAATCACCCGGTGTCAAAGGTAGTTGTACTGAACGTTGGAATGTGGACTATGCAGGCAGTGTTATGATGACACGACAGGTGCATGAGTGACCTTGTTTTGTAGGAGTTCAGTAAACTTATATACTACGATTAAGAATAATCACATATTAGTCGTCACAGAATTTTGGCGAAGATTTAATCCAAGAAGTTAAGGAACTTTATAGCATAAAGTAAGAAAAGCCCGTCACATATTTTGGCGCCCATACCGTGGGGCGATAGTTTGTTAATTTGTAACGTGTGGGGCGATAGTTTGTTAATTTATGACCAAAATATCGTGAAGTTCAGTCTTCACAAATTTTGGTCGCCCATAACGTGGGGGTGAGTAGTGTTAAAACAAAACAGTATTGCTAATTGTTGCAACTTAATTTAGTTAAAATTGTTAAAAAAAAAAAAAAAAAAAAAAAAAAAAAAGAAACCTTTATTCAGTTGAAGTTCCATATTATGATAGCCCATAGCGTGAGGCAGTGATAGTTTGATATCCTAACGTGAGGCGAGATAGGGTTAAAAGAATTTTGGGAGTTAGGTTAGTATAACTGAAATTTATTCTCAAAAACAAATAATAATAATAATAATAATAACATATTTTTGGGAAAAGAATAATGACTATTGACAAGTAAGGACTTCTATAGATGACTAAGACAGACGACTGAACTATTGTGTGTTCTAATCTTTTTTTTCCAGTGGTATTGTTAATATATAAATATGGCTACTTATGTTGATCCGTATGCACAAATAAGAGCAGCTGAGCTAACCCAAGCTATTAGGAAGTTGAGGAAGGCGGATTTAGAGGCAGAATGTGATAGAGTAAAGTTACCGACCACAGGTACAAGGGATGAGTTAAGACAACGCTTGTTAGATTATGCCCGTAAGAACCCTCAGTCATTTCAAGTGTTAATTACGGCTTTTGCTCTGAGTCAGGAAGTTTTGGAAGAAGATTTGGTTGAACATAATATAACGATTCCACAAGATTCATATGGAGATGTAGTGTATACATGGGTTAAGTTAATGCGTAGGAAGGCCATGGCGGTAGCTGATTCAGAAGAAGTTGTACCAGTAGTACCCTCGTTTACAATTCAGTTAGAGCCACATAAACCAAATACTTTGGATCTGGTTCGTAAATGGAACATTAAATTCAAACCTGGGGATAGTATTTACTTATTTTTGGAGAGATTGGAAGATTTAAAACAAAGTTCTAAGTTACAGGGTGTAGAGTTATTGTCAGTATTACCCGAAATTTTACAAGATTCAGCTTTACTTTGGTACAGGAACAGATTAACAGATTGGCCTACATGGGAAGCTTTTTTGAAAGAATTTAGAGAATATTATTTGCCTATTGATGAGGAAGACTCGCTTTTTGATGAGATTAGACAGAGAACGCAAGGTCCTAAAGAATCGATTTTTGATTATGTTAATGCTATTCAAACGTTAATGAGGAGGCTGAGTACTCCAATGAGTCCTCAACAAATGATGAAGAATGTTATCAAAAATTTGCGTCCTGACGTAAAATTATACATTAGACCTGCAGAGATTCAAACTATAACAGATTTAATACGTGTAGGTAGACAGTATGAACAAATATTGTTAGATTCTGAGAGATATATTCCTCCTCCAACGCAGGTTAGAGCTACAATTAAAGAAACGGCTTATAAACCTCAGAGACAAGTTGTTATACCTTCAGTTCATACAGCGCTAGGAATTCAGGGAAAACAGGAACTTCCATCGTCCGAGTTACAAAAGAAACCCAATGTTAGTTTTTCTGCAAAGACGTGGGATAAGGAACGGAATTCAAGTCCTGTAAATGATTCTAGAATGGTTAAAGTAATAGAAAATAAAGAGAGACAGGATGAGTCGAGGGATAATGGTAAAAACACCACTTTGCGTTTTTCAAATAATCAGCGATGTTGGAATTGTGATAAAACAGGACATAGGCAGTTCGAGTGTAAGGCACCTCGTAGAGTTACTCCACGCACTACGATTAAATGTTATAATTGTAATAAGCTTGGACATAGGTCTATTGATTGTAGGATGCCCCAAGAAAGAAAAGTTAGGCCTACAAATTCCTTATGACAATTAACTAAAAATCAGGCTTGTGTGATGTTAAATATAAATCCTACAGATTTAGTTAATGGAGATAGATGTTTTGTTGAAATTTTGCTGGAGGATATTACATTTATTGCTTTAATAGATTCCGGTTCAGATAAAACTTATGTGGGAGAGAAGGGTGATTTTTTGTGTAAAATGTTAGATTTAGCAGTAGAAGAATCTGAAGTTAGGGTGGTGCAATTAGCAGATAAAACTTATAGTTCTATAACAGGAGAGAGAACTTTTGAGATGAAATTGCAGGACAGGATTTTTCAGATAAAATGTAAAATTATGCCAAATTTAGCAGTAGATATGATTCTGGGCATGGACGTTTTGAAACAAATTGGGTTAGTAGTAGATTTGCAAGATGGGACTTGGTATTTCAAAGATGAACCAGCAAAAATTTTTCAATTTGTTAAGGCTATAGATTTAAAAGAAGAAGATCAACTACATAATATTCTTACTTTACCTACACCTCAGGAAAGGGACAGATTGAATATGTTTTTGGAAAATCAGTTACAGAAATTTGATCAGTGTACTGGACTTACCGATCTGATTTCTCATGTTATTGATACAGGCGATGCAAAACCTATAAAACAAAGATATTATCCAGTATCACCCATTTTGGAAAAAGTTATACACGCGGAAATAGATAAAATGTTATTGGAAAAAGTTATAGAGCCTTCAAATTCACCTTGGTCGTCTCCGGTAGTTATGGTAAAGAAACCAGATAGAACATGGAGGTTCTGCGTAGATTTCAGAAAAGTAAACAATTGTACTAAAAGAGATAGTTATCCTTTGCCATACATTGAACATGTTTTGAGTAAATTACGACATGCTAGGTATATCAGTACAATAGATTTGAAAAATGGGTATTGGCAAGTTCCATTAGATGAAGCAAGTAAAGAAAAAACAGCATTTACCGTACCTGGTAGAGGATTGTATCAGTTTCGAGTTATGCCTTTTGGAATCCATAACGCACCAGCCTCGTTTCAAAGATTAGTTGATACTATATTAAGAGAAGAGATAGGAGAGAAATGCTTTTGTTACTTGGATGATATAGTACTTATTAGCGAGACATTTGAAGAACATTTGTCCTTGTTAGAAAAAGTTTTAGAGAAATTAAGAAAAGCTAACCTGAAAATTAATAGGGAAAAATCAAAATTTTGTAGAAGTGAATTAAAATATTTGGGTCATATCATTACTCCATTAGGAATTGCTGTAGATTCAGATAAAATCTCGTGTATCCTTGAGTATCCAGCCCCTACAAAAGTCAAGGAAGTACGAGCATTTTTAGGATTGGCATCTTGGTACCGACGATTCATTCCATTTTTTTCTGAAGTTGTAAAGCCCCTCACTGCACTTCTGAAAAAGAATCAGAGATGGCGTTGGACTAAGGAATGTCAGGAATCTTTTGATGAATTAAAATCGAAATTATCTAGTAGTCCTATATTAACTTGTCCAGATTATACTAAACCCCTAGTGTTACAGACCGACGCTAGTTTTTCAGGACTAGGAGCAGCATTAATTCAGACAGGAGAGGAAGGAGAGGAAAAAGTAATAGCTTATGCTAGTAGAACTTTAACGGTAGGTGAGCAAAAGTGGGCAATAGTTGAGAAGGAATTGTTAGCTATATTGTGGGCAGTTCAAAAGTTTCGTCCTTATTTGGAAGGTTATCATTTTAAAGTATATACTGATCATTTTGCTCTGAAATGGTTAAATACATTACAGAATCCGACCGGACGATTAGCTAGGTGGAGTTTATTGCTCCAGGAGTATGATTTTGAAGTAATACATAGGCCTGGTAGATTACAAAAAGTTCCGGATGCTTTATCTAGAATACACGAAGGGAAAGTTCAAGAGAAAACGGTAGAGGAAGAATTTTGCCTCTTGTTGACTGATAACTCTGAAGTAGTGGAATGGGAAAATATACAAGATGCTTGGTATATTAAGCGGAAAGAGCAAGTACAAAGTAAACCTAAATTTTGGCCAGATTGGAAGGTCGTAGATGGGAAGTTGTACCATCTTAGATTAGATCAGTTAGAACAAACTTTAGAGGGAACAGTAAATAGGTGGAAATTAGTTATTCCGCAAGATTTTAGGATTAAAGTATTGCAGGAATGTCATGATGCACCGACTGCAGGGCATATGGGGATAGCTAAAACTTTCTTTAGGATAGCAAACAAGTATTATTGGCCGGGAATGTTTAGAGATGTTGCTAAGTATGTTACTGCTTGTGAAATATGTCAGAGACAGAAAGTGTTACAGACGGCTCAAGCAGGACCAATGCATTTTTACCAGAAAGAGAAACCTTGGATGACTGTAGCTACTGATTTGTTGGGACCTTACCCACGTTCCAAAAAAGGGAACCGATACATTGTAGTATTTCAGGACACCTTTACCAAATATGTAGAGTGTAAAGCGTTAAGGAAAGCAACCAGTAGAGCAGTTACGGAAGCATTTTATGAATTGATTATCCTTAAATGGGGAATTCCGGGATATTTGCTGATGGATAATGGACCGCAATATACTAGTAAATTAATGCGAGAGATAGCTAAAGCTTTTAATATAACTCCTTGTTATTTACCTGTATATTCGCCACAAGGAAATCCAGTAGAAAGAGTCAATAGAGTATTGAAAACAATGATTTCTAGTTATATTCAAAAGGATCAGACAGTTTGGGATGTGTATTTGAGAGAATTTAATTTTGCTATAAATACGGCTAAGCATAGTTCCACTGGATGCACTCCTTATATGCTAAATTATGGGAAGGAGCCTGAAATTATCAGTAGGATTGAAAAGGTGGAAAACCAACCGATTCATAAAGAAATTCCAAAACTTTGGGTGGAGAGACTCAATAAATTGAAAACGGTACGTTTAATGGTTAGACATAACTTAGAAACCGCCTATAAGAATTCGAGTCATTATTATAATCTTCGGAGGAGAGAGATGAGATTTCGTCCAGGAGATCTAGTGTTAAGAAGAAACTTTAAATTAAGTGATGCCTCACAAGCTTATACAGCAGGTTTAAGTGCAAAGTTTGTCGGGCCCTATATTATAAAGAAAAAGTTCAGTGAAAATAGCTACGAACTGACAAACCGTTTTGGTAAAAAGTTGGGGAAGTGGCACGTCAAAGACTTGAAACCCTTTGTTCCTGGATAAACATTCTTTAAGGCTGGTAAAAGAGACACGCACAAAAAAAAAAAAAAATGAATGTGACCTGTGTCAACATTATTTTTTTTATGGTGAGTGAGGGAAGAATGTAACGACGCAAATAGCGACGTGCATAATCAACGATAGGAGACCATTCCTAAACAAAGGAAGGGTTGGGGGACCGCAACTAATCGATATTGAACATTTTTATGATTATCGATACTGCCCTGAATTTTATTTGAATTACAGAAAAGGAGAGGTGCGCATGCGTCGACGGTGAATCGACGAGGCAGACGTGCGGAACCTAAAAGACGGTTAGTAGTACGTGCCTGACCACGAGAGAGAGAAGTTGAAAAGGCAGAAGGGAGAAGACGAGATTGGGATGTGTGACAGCGGTAGAGGCGTTCTGACATAATGGTGTGTCAGACTTTCATCTAAAGGAAATTCTGGTTGTGAACTTCCTTGACACGGCTATATGGAGATAGTCATTAATCAGAAGAATACACCAAGTCGGCCAGTACGAGACACCGCTACAGCGAACACCAGCTGTGAGAGTGAGTCGTGACTGCTCGCTCTGAATAAGAGCAGATATGGACATCAGGAAGTAATGGAAGACAACTCAGGATCGGAGGATAAGTTGGACATCACTGGTTGAGTATAAGCGTCTAGACTTTTTTTCTTATTGTTTGGGGAGTGAGAAAATTGAGATATCCTTTTTTTAAGGATGGTTTCTAAGTCATGTATGGCGATTAGACACCGTATGGAATAATAGAATAGAATAGAAACATAGAAGTGAGAATTCTAGAAGTAAAGTGATGAAATCCAGTAATCCAACTATTTTCTATTTCTGGTCTAAATTAATTATAAAAGAGCAGTCTAGAGCCTAACAACTGAATGCCACAGATATATCTCTTCACTTTAAGTTTTTTTGGGTGATTGTCCCACGAATGAATACATAGCTAGGGGCAATTGGTGATGCTCATATAAACTTTGTTATTTTTGAGACAGGACGCGAGGGGAGTAAGGAAGAAAAGTAATTAAGGGGCATGCTTAGTACTTCTTACGAGGGCCCCTCCCTCTTGGGTTTCTTTCAGGTGACGGGTGACTATCTATAAATAGATTTCATGCTGGCCTGTAATGTTAAGTTATGTTTTTTTTTTTATAGAGATTTATCTACAAGCGAAGGTGTATGGAATATGGTAGAGGGGGATAAGAAGTGGAAAGATTGAAGGGCAAAAGAAGGCCTACGAGTGGTAGTGCATTAGGTGTGTACCATTGGAAAATTTACATGTTAGGGTAGAAGTAGAAGTCACTAAAGGGGTTATAGAGAAGCTTACTAATCTGGGCGTGAATTAGTTTCAGTTAGAATTCTAGGGAATTTAGAGACAAAAGAAGATTGGGTGCCCATGCTAAAGAGTAGTAACGTAAGAAGTAGGAAAACTAGAATAACCACCGAGTGAATTAAATCAATGGTATAAGCTGAAGGGAACTCTACTTAAAGAAAGAAAGGGGTTAAAAGATAACAGCTGATGACTGGTCAGGTTAGAAAGAGGAGAGTGAGTTGAAAGATAACAACAAATGATTGGTTAGGTTAGAAAGAGGAGAATAGGAAATTGCGAGTAGTGTACTGATGATAAGTAGTTTATTAGCAAGTACTAGAGATTGTAAGGGGGAGGTGAGGGAACGCCGGAAGTATCCCGAATCAAACAAATAAAATCTGGTAGTAGACAAGGCCTATACCAGTAACATATAAAGAAAAGAAATTTATGAGAGATTGTGAAAGCCATCGATGTTGGAGGCGAACAACGGCCCCACGTGCCTCTAGGAGAGAGTGTCAGGGACCTCTGACATCGATTTACAAAATTTTATTTTTGTTTGCGGCCCATTAATATTTTCCCGGTTGCAGGAGAGGAGTCAGATTGTTTGTAACTCAAGATCTAGACGTCGCTCCTGTATCGGTGGTCTATCGCCACAGTCACTCTGTGGGTATAGGCCTAAACTTCTATTTCTTTCTTCGTGAGACTGTCTTTTCTATCTATCTTTAAATACAATTCTTCATGGACTAAGCTGACAAATAGACTAATATAGGAGACATAGGTGGGATTATTGAGTGTAATCTGTAGAGTAAGGACTGGATTATGAATTGAAAACCATTATTTATTCAAGAGAAAAAAACACCCAGTATAATATATATATTGAGCTATCCTGAAGTTACAAATGTAAATGACTGCACAAGTCAGTAGTAAATTAGAAGAATAGTACAAAACGTTCTAGTAGATACCTGAAAAACAAAGAAAGAAAATTAAAGTAATTAATTAAGGATTTGTTATTGTTGAACAGAGAACGTACTTATATAGTTAAAATTGGGTATACTAACCTTGAATAATCAAATATTATCCTACCAATAAAAGTGTTGAATGGTTAATGTAGTGTAAATGTAATTTATTGTATGTAAGATTGTTATTGTTAAAAAGAAAAAAAAATAATATATTAAATAAATTATGGTTATTGTTCTGCAAAGTGAATTAACGTGAAGTTCAGATTTTTGACCCTTATCCTTGTAATGATTTGAGAGTCGCTGATTTTTGTGCTAAGTTACATACTTTGGTAGTGAGTATTAAAAAAAAAGGAGAAAAAGAAGAAGCAAAATAATAAAAGAAAGATAAATCCGAACCCAACTCCCGTCTCCACTGTTATTTAAAAGCTAGTCGAGGGGCATGTAGGTACATAGCCTGTGTATCTATAATTTAATTTGTGTCTGGGCTGATACATAACAAAAAGAAAAGAGGAAGCGTATTGATGATGGCGCCCGTTAATATAAATTTTCATCAATATTATCAAGACTGGGTAAATTGTTAAAAGAGAGAGAAAGTAGACTGAGAGTAGGAAGTTTGCAATCACCCGGTGTCAAAGGTAGTTGTACTGAACGTTGGAATGTGGACTATGCAGGCAGTGTTATGATGACACGACAGGTGCATGAGTGACCTTGTTTTGTAGGAGTTCAGTAAACTTATATACTACGATTAAGAATAATCACATATTAGTCGTCACAGAATTTTGGCGAAGATTTAATCCAAGAAGTTAAGGAACTTTATAGCATAAAGTAAGAAAAGCCCGTCACAAAATATGTACATCAATTCATCTAACCTAACTTCTTGGAAATCTTAACAATCATTATAAAATTATAGCTATTACTATTACAAGCAAAAAAAGAAAAATGTACGAATATTAAAGTGTAAAGGAAAGAGCTAAAAGAGCCCCGTACTGGGCGGTGCGTGACATTATTGCAGTCTCAAGAATTCCCTGATCTGCGACAGAAAAAGTAGGATTGGGATGGCATGGCACACACAGACATATTATATATATATATATATATATATATATATATATATATATATATATATATATATATAGGCCTATCTCATTCTACCGCTTCGTTACCCTGTAATGAATCGGACTTTTCGCTGTGACGTCACTGGGCTCGGAACACGCCTGGTAATAATAATGCTAAATAAAGTCAGGTAAACTGATACAACAAAGTTCCAGAATGATTTTATTTAATCAGTGATAAATTAATTGCAATTATGATATGAACAAAATAAGTTTTTTTGTAATCTATCTCCGAGTTAAGCTCCAGATCAATTCATTAAGCAGGGCTTGTGGACGAACATACTTAACCTTAATTCAAACTCGTATACACTCATGTAAGAAATTCTTAAAATATGTCCACATTTCACAAAATACACTGGCGAAGAACTCCACTTAATATACGTAGGCCTAATTATTTTATAGTAATATACCTTCTGTATATAAACAGTTTTCAACTTGATCAACGAAATGAACATCTGACTAGTTTGATAATCAAATGCAAAGGCTAACTGTATTGCATGGCTATCTGTATTGCAAATTCCAAAGCCATATATGATCAGTGTAAAACAATATGTTGTCAGGATAACCGACTTGCATTTGTTAAATTATTTCTAATTTATTATCATAAAATAGGTACTAAATTGGGCATTACTCCGATGCCGGCCAACCGATTTGGTCAAATATCAATAGGTTTCTTCCCATGGACATTATAAACGCGTACAGCAAGTTTCATTAAAATCCGATAAAGCGTAGTTGAGTTATCGCGCCTTTTGTTATATATAATCGTAAAAAGGCACTAAATTGGGCATTATTCCGGTACCGGCCAACCGATTTGGTCTAATAACAGTAGACGTTTTCCCATGCACATTATAAATGTGTATACAGAGTTTCATGAAAATCCGATAATGCGTATTTGAGTTATCGCGATTTTAAAATAGATACTTTTGGGTTTTACTCCGGTACCGGTCAACCGATTTAGTCCAATATCAATATAGGCTTCTTCCCATGGACATTATAAACGCGTATAGCAAATTTCATTAAAATCCGATAAAGCGTATTTGAATTATCGCGCGTAAAGACACACGGACAGACGGACGGAAAGACGGACGGACTGACGAACAGACATTTTCCAGTCCCCCACACAATCTCATAAAGTGCCCTACTGCCACTTAATAAATAGTAGACACGCTTTTTTTATGGGTTGGGATTAGAGGTGTACATATCTCGGTTTTAGCTTGCCCATACCCGCTTGAACGCCAGGCAAGCAAGTTGCCAGAGTCATAGCTAGCAAGCAGGCAGGTTTCTTTAAGCTTGGAGGGTCAGGTCAAACCCGACCTAGGCAAGCCAGAATAAGCTTGCGACATTCCTATCAGCTAAACAACTGTAGTTGCTAAGTGTAGGTAATACTTTCTTGCTTTTCTACATGCTGGTAGAAGAAATTCATCATGCAGATAAATAAAAGGTGGATAAAGTATTAAAAATCGTTTTAGCGTCTTAACACAATTATTATTTTTATTATTAGGTAGATGACTTTCAAAAACTTCGTTCATATTTTTACGTTTCATGCCTCCTTAAGTACGAAACCACCGCCTGTTAAAAAAAATTGTGATATTTATATTTATATACAGTATATGTATATATATATTTACATATCTTTACACGCTAGCGGCGTAATTTTGAAGATATTTTAATTCAATTTTAGTATGTTATTTCTAGGCCCAATAGTTCAGACAAGTTCGTTAATGAGCAAAATTGGCTCAAGAGGGTGGTCGGGGGAGGGGGTTGAAATTTTAAAACATTTATATCTCGGCCCCTATGAAGTATAGAGGGAGACTTTGATTGAATAAATTAGAGTTCTCCTTATGGAGTTCACAGTGACACCAACGATTCGGGGGTTTTGAGAGTACGATTGGGGGTGGGGTTATGGGGATGGAAATTCGAAATTTTCGAAACTATGTCTTGTGGGGTATCGTTGAAAAGCTCTTGATGAGTACTCTACAAATCAATAACTAGTTTCTTGATAGTTCTCATATAAGGCGAGATTTGAATGTTTGAAAAAGTTCTCTTTCCTCTTTTTTTTTGCAGTTATTATTGCGGGTTTGTCATGCCAAGGCTAAAGAAGAAGAGTGCTACGCAGCGACAGTAAATTAAAACAAAAGCACTTCGAAATCTACCTCAGCCTGTAGGCTTACCTAAAGGGATTTTTGTTATTGTTATTAATGATTTGATGTTGTTTTCTCGAAAATGTTTGAAAATTTTTCCCATGCCGGACTAGTACCTTTGTTCATTGATAATAATTCAAACTCTCCACATTTTAGTTTCTCCTCGGGTAAAATTCTCTAAACACATCTGAAGTTCCTCAACTACGTAACTGCACGACTTACCAGTGCGCTGATATACCCAGTTTCATATTCTTTTCTCCAGGCCTTGCAGTTTCCTTAGGTCTTGTGAAACCCACCAAGTTATGAAGAGCTTGTGACTCATAGCGACAGTATTTCTTATCAACGTTGTAATCTGGCTTGCTTTCTAGTCAAGCAAGTTAAAAGCTGTGGCTGGTTGCAGAATTTCAAAGGGGCAAGCAAGCTAAAATCAGAATATGTACACCTCTAGTTGGGATATAGCAAACTGTTATGAAAGGTTGAGAACATACAGCATTTTATGTCCCCGCAAGTATATACGAAAGCTACTAGTACCACAATCTTAGACTAAAGCATGCACATAAAAGGATTCCTTTTCGATACAAGGAAAAGGGAAAATTACTTATAAGATCAATGTTAGCTGTTCTAGAACACAATCCGAATCTAGACAAACAAAAGTCAGGATTTAAAACTGAGTACTTTAAAATATCATCAGCTTTGGTTATAAAGCGAAAATATTATTCTGGGGATGATTCTTGAAATGGCAATTGCAAAATATGTAATTAACTCACACTGGTCCAGTGGTGGACCCAGGGAGGATACCGTAAGGGCCGTGGTCACCGCTTGGTTGGCTTTTTTATTCGTCGAAAATAATTACCTAATAAAATAACATTCATATTTAATTAAATACAAAATAAAATGAAAGCATTTACGTATACGCCCTTTAATGCAAATCCGCGTTGTACTGCACCTCGATGTATGGTTTTAGGAATATCTGAGTTTAGACCCCAAGAAGGTCTTACTGCGATAGATAGTCCTGAAAGTAATTTAGTGGCCTTAAGTTGTAGTGATTCAAAGTGTGTTCGAAACGTCAGTTTCCTGTCTAGGGTAATCCCAAGATAAGGTAATCTGTTTGTGATTTTGATCCGTTCCTGATTCATACGAAAGTTTGGTTCCGAGACTTTTGTCTTCGTGAGACTACGAGACCCACAGTTATGGTAGGATTAAAGCTGAGTTTATTTTCACAGCCCCAACGATAGAGTGAATCTAGAGCTGAACGATAAGATTTATATTTTCTGATATGTTGGATCTTATTAGTAACATAACGTCGCCCGCATATGCCACTAGTGCGCAGTTGTCTGGAGACGTTGCTTCAGAATGTCATCGTAGAGTATGGTCCAGAATCCTGGACTGCAGGTCCCTGTGGGCTGCCTCTTGTGACAGTTCGGGTCGTCTTTGCGCCGCATAGCGTTATTGACGCCTGCCTGTTGCTAAAATAGCTCTTAACTACTGTAGTTTGAAGATGTTCTTGGGACAATTCATAGACTGCAGCTGAAGCAAAATTGTTGGCCACTGTGTTAGGTTTCTTACCTTTTTGTACAAATTAAAAAGTACAAAAATCCAAAATTTAAAAAATCAAAAAATTAAAAATTAAAAAATTAAAAATTAAAAGAAATCCAGAATTTAAAATTTAAAAATAAAAGTCTGAAATAAAAAATCGAAAATTCCAAAATTAAAAAATTTAAAGATCAAAAATTTAAAAATCCAAAATCCTAATATTAATATGTCCAACAATCAAAAAGTGAAAATCAAAAAATTGAACAAATCCAAAAATTAAAACAAGTTTCACTTCTGTCGCGTGGCGTTCCACGCACACTTTGCAGACGTCTCATTTTGTTAATACTCAACTCCCCCCCCCCTCCCCAGGTATTGGCGTGTGGATGTTTTACTACAGTGTTTTGCAGATGACAAGCGGATTTTCCTTCTCCTTGCTTAGATACGCAGTCCAATCAGAGACGGCGAGACGGAGGGAAGACTCTTACTGCAAGCGACAGATCATTAGCTCGTACACGTGATTGGCGGTGAACGAAATCGCTTCTCATTTGAAAAATACTGCGACAATAGTGTACGTCCAGAACCTTGAAACTCCAATGAAATTTATAACTGATTGCTGATTGCTTGGGCGAAGGATGTGTAAGGGACTTAAAAGGTGATTGGCTACTTCAAGGTCAACCTTCGTTGTCATAGCAACTGACCCACACGCCATGTGCCATTGCAAGCTGGTCAGAATTCGGAAGTTACATTACTTCAATAAAAATAAAATTTCATTGTCTTAACAAATAACAAGAAAGCTCAATACTTCAGTTTACCTTCTTGTCTTATTCCTTTCCCGACTGCTTTCGTTCTTGGGAGGTTTCTAAAACCTGTACAATGTCTCTGGACTCCATTGTGTGTGTTAACTTCGTCAAAGCTAACGTAAGACTGAAGAAACCATGAGAAGTAACACAATATTACCCACTTTATTCAAATTACAAAGAAGATGAGTTTTGCTTAAAATGTTCCATTACGATATACATAAACCAGGGATAAGACCAGATTTGTATGAAACTTTGGGGACGGATCTTGCCAGTTTTGCACAAAACTTAATGATAGATTAGGCGAGTTATTCATTCCATGACGATTTTCGATCCCTCATACATCAGGGAAAAGGAGAGTTTTGCTGTAAAATACACCTTGTATATTGTAGCAAACAATATCGAGATCATGAAATCGTGAATAACTCATTTTTCTTTTAATTTGGATAAGGCAAGAATGTATAATGTAGAATTATTTGACCTATAAACAAAATAATTGTATGTTTTGTATGTTCCTTATTTAAATTAGGTATTATGCAATTGTGTGTCCGTGAAAAATGAAATCCCCCCATACTTTCTCTACGCTATGCATATGCGAGAAATTAAAAAAGTGGTTTTGTCCTCTTTATCACATCATAAATAATTCGAGTTATGTGAACCATTGATGATGATAATAATGTTGAATATAAAAACGTATTTAAATATGTTTAAAATGTGATATATATGTTAATGGCTGACTTATCTACAACGCCAGCTATATTGATATGAATTCGATTAATCGGAAAAATGGAAAACAACATTACATTTTTCGTTTTTACCACATTTTGTAATTTCTTTCTACATTCAATGTTTTAATAAAAATACCAGGAATCAAATGATCTAATGAACCAATCCCCTTTGTCGTTAGATAAAATATTCCATTGGTAGCTTTATATTTGAGTGGATTACAACGTTAACAGCACTTCGACTACTTTTCATCAAATCGTGATTTAATCCACAAAGCTTGGTATCATTGTTTTGATGTATAAGTGGGATGACTAGGGTTTAACAACACCGGTTATCACATGGAATTCAATATGCAAGTCCAAAGTGTACTGATAGCACGAAGCCTTTTTAATTACTTCCCTAATTGTTTTAAAAAAATACAAAGAATGCAAATTATTTAATTGTCTGTTGTTTCCTCAAAAACATTCACGCTAATTACGCTTTATTGCGTGGCGATATTAAAAAGCATCCTTATGAAAGTATGTCATAACTTTATTTGCACTGAGCATGGACTGTGCAGTACTTCATTTTGCAATTACAGGAATATGCACATTTAATGTTCCTTATTTTGTATTTTTCTCTCTCCTCATGCCGATCGTTTTCTTGTTTTAAAGGTCCATCCATTAAAGTTGTTAGTATAAATAGACAAATGGACGGACGGGCAAACTGCTGGATAGATGGATACCTATCGTTATTGTTGTAAACATTTTACGAACGAAAATTACTATTGAACATCAAGGTAATCGCGTACAATATAAAGAGGATTTGCTTATTCTTATTTGTCTTGAGCTTAATCAAGTAAACTGTTAAACATTCAATTACGTCACTTCAGAGCTCTTTTGGGTGCTACTATATTTACATTTTTGAAATAGATATTATTACGTTTCTTGTAGGATAAATGAACAGAGCCACATCTGGTGTAACTATCTAAATTCTCTTTTTAACATAAAGAAATTTTAAATAGATAAGCACGGAAATGTAAGAAATATAAACGTTATATTGTACGCAAATTCTCTTTATATTGTACAGGATTACTTTGATGTTCAATAGTAATTGTAGTTATTTTAGAAATTAATTATGGTTATACTTAAAGTACCATGCACACAATACTTTCACAATTACGTTTGCCTGTGTCTGAATAACGTTGGCCGGTGCCCAATAGGATTCAAACCGAGGTCGCATACCTTCGTTACCGATCCGCATCTTTTTCTTTCAACGCTTCTGGAATGTATAGTAGAGAGATAATTTTTTATGAATCTGTTCAGATCTTGTTTTCAGTAATCAAGTTTCACTTTCAACCATAATGAATTGATCCTGTCACTTAATGGACTTGATTAAATTTTCAATTTTTAATTTTGTGAATATCCTGAAAGTTTGCTCATTTCACGTAGAACAGTTCTCTACATCCATCTAATTACAAGTAGGCATACAATGCAAAGTGTACAATGAATCAAAACAACACCCATAGTCGAAACATAACAATAAGAAATCAACAAACACAAGCGAGTTTCCCTAAAAAAGGTTCAGCATAAAGTTAGGTTCTTAACCTCTTACAGTGCGTCGATTCACCTTAGCGAAAATCTCATATAGACTGTATACATAAGTTGAGCTAAGGTATTTCTATGTTAAGAATTTTATATTGATAAACAATCACTGTTAAATGTTTACTATAGCTATAGCCATATATACCAGGTATATATATTTCTATATAATATATGATACGTCGTAGCATAGTGGTTGAGGCGCTGCGCTACAAACCGGAAGGTCGCAGGTTCGATTCCCGATGAGGTCGTTGAGATTTTTCAATTGGCCTAATCCTTCTGGTGGTACTGTGGCCCTGGGGTTGACTCAGCCTCTAACAGAAATGAGTACCGGGAGCAATCCTGGGGGTAAAGGCGGCCGGTGCATAAGGCTGACAACCTTACCACCTTCACGGGCCGAATGTCCAAAATCTGGAAGCCTCAAGCCCCTGGAACCCTCTGGGCCTCCATGACCTGTACAAAGATCACTTTACCCTTACCTTTATCTTTACCATCCCTATAATATAAAGCCACACGGCTGACTGACTGACTGACTCACTCACTCACTCACTCATTGACATTATAAAGTTTGCCCACTTCCAGATGAGGTAGAAACTTGAAAGTTGGTACACATATAGCTTTTAGGGTGCAAACCACATAAAAATTCCAAAAAGTTAATTTTTTTAATTTTTAGCCCTAAAAAACTCGCGAAAAAGGGCTCGGCTCGGCTCACCGACATTAATGTTTGCCTAATTCCAGATGAGCTAGAAACTTAAGTTTGGTACACGTATAGCTTTTAGGCTGTAAACCACAGGAAAATTCCAAAAAAGTTATTTTTTTTAAATTTGTAGCCCTAAAAACCCCCGAAAAAGGGCTCGGCTCGGCTCACCGACATAATGTTTGCCCACTTCCAGATGAGCTAGAAACTTGAAATTTGGTATACATATAGCTTTTAGGCTATAAATGACAGGAAAATTCCAAAAAGTTTATTTTTTCAATTTTCAGCCCTAAAAACACCGAAAAAGGGCTCGGCACGGCTCACTGACTTTAATGTTTGCCCACTTTCAGATGAGATAGAAACTTGAAATTTGGTACACATATAGCTTTTAAGCTGTAAACCACAGGAAAATTCCAAAAAGTAAATTTTTTTAAATTTTTAGCCCTAAAAACCCCCCGAAAAAGGGCTCGGTTTCCATGGCCACGGTATTATCAAACAGTGTTCACGTAGGGCTCTGAAAGTTTAGAAATAATTATTTCCATAAGCATAACGGGGTGGTCGAGATAGTAACGTCTTGGACTCGCATTCTGAAGTCTCAGGTTCATAATAATTTAATCCAGTTAACATGTTTCTGTCCAGAACTAACAAAATGTCCTTCTATCTGCTAAAGAAATTTCATAATTTATATTCTTTAATTAAAACTCGGAGATGAAATCCCGCATTCTTTACAACATATTATAACCAATTTTACTTGTCTTTTTCTATGATGTCCCTGGTCGTAAAGGAAAAGGCCAAATTGAATATTCACATATCATGAATCTTATTGTTAGTCGCTATTTCATCTTGTATCATGTCCATTTAAATTTATATCAGTTGAAATTTACTCCAAAAAATACACCACAAATATACGTACACTTCCAGTTGATGTAGAAAACGTAGACTTGGCGAACTGATACCTATTAGCTTGCAACCGACGAGAAAATTCCGAAATACCAAAGTCTTCCCACATTAATGTTTTAAGTTTTATTGTGGCAAATAGGTAATAGCCAATACCATGGGGGTGAAGGCTTGATACGAAATATGGAAACACGGGCAGTAGTTGACCAGGCAGGTTATTGGAGCGCTGATCGTTCAAATGCAGAGCGCTGATTGGCTCTCGCATCTGCGAATGAATGAAGCCCATTTCAGAAGTTTGAAAGCAAGGCCAGGCCAGGTTCTGTGACCGAAAGAAAACTTAACGGAATTTCTCCAAGTTTGTGTTCTGTGACGAAAAGTTAATAGAATTTTTCTACGTGTCTGCTGATCTCAAGTAAGTGTATTTTCAGATTGAATATTTCTTTTTCGAAATTTTGCCTAATGAACGTTACTCCCAAACAACTGTAATTACCAGATAATGATCAGAATTCTATGGTTGTGTGTGGAATTTTATATGATCTTATGTGTATGTATGTATGTATTTTTATTCATCCAGTAACATCATTATACATGACATTGGATACGTCTCAAATATACACAAAAAATACAAGTTTACAGAACCCTAATCAGCTTGCGCTACAGACATCTAACGTGTTCTGATTTTCATCAACACAGGATCTACAGGACGAGATAGCCTATCTACATCTACAGCATCTGCCTCTAGACGAACAACTGATTTTGAATGATGGAGGTAATATTAACAGTTACTACAGTAACCTGTTTCTTTTATCAATTTTATCATGTGGTTTTCAATATGAAAATGGCCACATTTGAGGTTATAAAAGTCTTAGTAACATGTGGACTTCATATAGCCTATAAATTGAGTTTGATCCTATAAATATTCGGGGAAGAAACCATGAAGAAATAGGCAATATTAGGCCTTTATATTTGGCATAGTGTATAGGCCTAGGTACTGGTTACTCACAAAAATGATCAGATTTAAACAATAAAATTATAGGCTATATGGTTCCTATGTAAACAGTATTTAGCGAAACAGGCTGGTCCCCTTTCCACAAGGCACTTGCCTGGCCGCGCCCGCTTCCCCGTAGCGCATGCCATCATGCCTGTAGCCAATGCTCAATCTCAACGCTGGTAATGCATAATTTAAATTGACATGTCGCCTAATATTTCACAATACAAAAATACCCTTGCACCATACATAATATTTCACAATTATAAAAAAACTCCATATTATAACATTAAATATGGCTTATAATTGATGCAGGAAAATTCCCTTGCACCAACACTGCTCTTTTCATAAGTAACAAAATATCTCAAAATGATAAAAACCGATTCTTGCATTAAAACTTATGAAATCCCCCTATCATAACTCAAATATACGAAAGCTACCTTCATTGCTCAACATTCACTCGTGGCGTAATGGTTAAGACTCCTAGCTATATAATGCTAGGGGTCCCGGGAAAAATATATATTGCGACTCACCCGAGTCCCCCACCACTACCGCTTGGAAAGTAGGGGTTTTGGGTGGGGAGAAAAATAATTTATTTTTCCTTTCTTCTCTTTCTTTCCCGTCTCTTTCCTCTCTTCCTCTCACCTCCTCGTCACCCTACCTATCTATCGGAACCCCTAGCGTTATAGCTAGGAGTCTTAACCCACTATGCCACGAATGACAGTTGAGCAGTGAAGAAAGAAAGATTTCATATATAGTTACTAAGAGTGACTTCATGCATTCGCGAGTGTCAACGCAAGAATAGCTTTTTCAAATTTTGAAATGGTTTGTTTGTTACGAAAAGAGTACTGTTGGTGCAAGGGAATTTTTCTGCATCAATTAAGCCATGTTTTATATCATAACACGGCGTTTTTAAAAATTGGGAAATATTATGTACATTTCGATTTTTTATATTATCAATTCGGTGTTTAAAGATCGTGAAATATGATGTTTGGTACAAGGGTATTTTTTTAATTGTTCGACATTTTCTATAATTCGTGAAATTTTATTTTGTTTTTTATAATGGTAATTGCAATTATTAGAGCAAGCTGCGGGCTTAACACAGCAAGCGGCAGTAGCGGCCGGCATGCGCCATAGATGCGCGGTAGGCGGTGAGGGGAAGCGGCCGATGGAAAGGGGAGCAGGGTGAGTCGGAACCTTCCCGGGGTCCCGAGTTCAAATCCTCATCAATCCAAAATTTACTAGTAGGAATAGGTCTGAAATAGGTAGGTAGGGTGAAGAGGAGGTGAGAGGAAGGAGACTGGAAAGAAAGAGAATAAAGAAGAATGAAATTATATTTTGTTTCATCAGTTGCGTAAGAGATGGCGCTACCATCGCTGCTAGTAGGCCTAGTACAAATGCCGCCGCTAGGGGAGTGATTGAGAGTAGGAGTGGGGGACTCGGTTGTCGTAAAGTACCGTTTTCCTGCCATCGTTGATTTAGGTCTAAATTTTTTTTTCTTTACATGGTGACTGGTGCTCCAAAAATTCTATGTTATCCAGTTTTCAGGATTTGTGTGTTAATATATAGTTATTTGTGCTTTCAGATCCTTGAACAAAACCAGCGTGGGATGCTGAAATACTATTGCAAGTTCCCTGGGTGCTCATGAGGATATTATGAACATGGAAAGAACAATCATATGTACAGATTCTCCAAACAGCCCCAAGATGTCCTGGAAACTTGGAAAACTATTTGTAATATTCCAAATGGGGTGAGTTGTAATAATTTTTATGTTTGTGAAGACCATTTGTTGCAAAAAGACATGAACTACACTATAGACAAATTAAATAAAGGTATGATGTGATTCCAAAGCATTTGCCTATCCATGAAAATGATAGGCCCATTCACAGTTCTGATACATTGTCGGTATTGGTAACTGTCAGGATCTGCAGGACGAGATATCTACATCTACATCTACGTCTTAGGTACTGAAATTCCAAAATCAGATTTAACTCCCAGAAAATCTAAGACATAAAATCCAAAGATACGCTACTGCTAAGTTCTCAAAATTAAATATCTTTAAAAATGAACCGAACGACATGAAATAATAATTATGAATAGATATGAAGAGCTGTGGATCCATTATGCCCTTTTGGAAGTCTTTTATATTAAAATTTTCTACGAACAGTAAGTTTTAGCACAAAATCGTAATGCAATGTCAGAAATCGGTAAAAAAAAAACCTTTTTAACGATACCTCATTCATGCCTGTACAATTAGGACGTGTTGAGAGAAAGGGATCTTGACTTGAGAAATAATATATATATATATGATAGAAAATTTTGCATGGAACTTATCATGCCCATAACTCCTGATTGATAAACATTTTGTTGTTCAGAGTTGCGTGCGATCTTCATGAGTTGACATTGCAACATAACGCTCCATGTATATTGTACTGCATTTTAAGGTTCGAATGCTCTATACATTGTGTGAGCAAGAACCTACAGCGAGTCTCACACAAGAGTTGGCCAATGATGTGGGTTTCTGCATCGCGGCAGGCTCAGCTCAACTCCTGAGCGATCGGGTGAAATATCTATGCAAATAAAGCCACGATCAGTGTAGTGATTCAGGTTCTCATATTTACAGTTAAAATTACAACAAAAATATACATGTACCTCATCACAAGAGATGTTGGAAATGTTCTCCTCTTGCATCCACACAATACTGGCACCTTTTTAGGAAATTTTCTTTCACGCGCTTAAGTTCAGCTTCAGAGATAGAATAAATTTCTCTTGTGATATTGTCTTTAAGTTCTTTTAATGTATGGGAAATTGACCTATTGACCTGTACACTTTGTTTTTCAAGTTTCCCCATAAATAATATTCACATGCTGTTAGAAGAACTTACAGACAATATCACAAGAGAAATTAACTCTATCTCGGAAGCTGAACTTATGCGCCTGAAAGAAAATTTCCTAAAAAGGTGCCAGTGTGGATGCAAGAGGAAAACATTTCCAACAACTCTTGTGATGAGGTACATGGTTATTTTCATTGTAATTTTAACTGTAAATGGGAGAACCTGAATCATTACACCGATCGCGGCTTTATTAGCTTAGATATTTCACCCAATCGCTTGGGAGTTGGAGCTGTGCCTGCCGCGACGAGGAAACCCGTGTCATTGGCCAACTTTTTCATGGGACTCATTGTAATTATGCACTATTTTATAAACCCCGAGTCAAAGTTGCTTTGGATCAACTTTATAATTTATTCTATGTCTAGTAGGGTTAAGTTGGGTAATTAAAAATTTGTTAGTTTTTCTCAGTCATTCCTAACATTTAATTGTTTCTACAACAAATCTTGTATGCCCCTGATTGTACTGGAGACTTCCAGGATTTAAAATTAACTTTTTGGGCATATAAATAGATGAGGTACAATGAACCCATGCTTTTGTTGTTAATAACCATCAGTAGTTATAGGGGAGGTTTAAACTAAAATGGCCGCCAACCGACGCCTCTTCCAGACGCCTAGTTGTGCCCTTTGTACCGGCGACGCCGTGACGTCATTGGACTGGATTCGAATAATGTAATTACGCCCTTTGGCTCTGTGCTATTCCCGATTCATCCAGACTCCTTGTTTAGGATTTAGGCCCTATGGTTAGTATTCCCGTTACGCAACAGGAACAGTCTCTATACTTAAGCCCTTTGATCCGTCACAGTCCTGTGATGTCATGGTAGTCAATTCGAATAATGTAGTTACGCCCTTATACACTAAGCTATTCCCTATTCATCCCGACGCCCTAGTTGTGCCCTTTTGGCAAAAATACGTCATGGGTGTCATATGAAAGCGTGAGATGTGCCCTTTCGTCCTGTGGTGTTCCGACGCCGCCCCGACGCCCTAGTTGTGCCCTTTTGGCAAAAATACGTCATGGGTGTCATATGAAAGCGTGAGATGTGCCCTTTCGTCCTGTGGTGTTCCGACGCCGCCCCGACGACCTAGTTGTGCCCTTTTGGCAAAAAATACGTCATGGGTGTCATATGAAAGCGTGAGATGTGCCCTTTCGTCCTGTGGTGTTCCGACGCCGCCCCGACGCCCTAGTTGTGCCCTTTTGGCAAAAATACGTCATGGTGTCATATGAAAGCGTGAGAAGTGCCCTTTCGTACTATGGTGTTCCGACGCCGCCCCCCGACGCCTAGTTGTGCCCTTTTGGCAAAAAGACGTCATGGGTATCATATGAAAGCGTGCGATGTGCCCTTTCGTACTATGGTGTTCCGACGCCGCCCCCCGACGCCCTAGTTGTGCCCTTTTGGTAAAAAGACGTCATAGGTGTCATATGAAAGCGTGCGATGTGCCCTTTCGTACTATGGTGTTCCGACGCGCCCCGACGCCCTAGTTGTGCCCTTTTGACAAAAAGACGTCATGGGTCGTTTCGAACAATTGAGTTACGCCTTTTAACACTATGTTATCCATATTCATCCCAAATGTTGTAATTAGGCCCTTTGGACCAAGGAGAGGTTAAAGACGTTATGGTAATCGATTCGAACAATTGAGTTACGCCTTTTAACACTATGTTATCCATATTCATCCCAAATGTTGTAATTAGGCCCTTTGGACCAAGGAGAGGTTAAAGACGTCATGGTAGTCGATTCGAACAATTGAGTTACGCCTTTTAACACTATGTTATCCATATTCATCCCAAATGTTGTAATTAGGCCCTTTGGACCAAGGAGAGGTTAAAGACGTCATGGTAGTCGATTCGAACAATTGAGTTACGCCTTTTACCACTCTGCGATCCCCCATTCATCCTGACAGCTGTAACTAAGCCCTTTGGATCAAGTAGACTTTAAGGACGTCATGGTAGTCGTTTCGAACAATTTAGTTACGTCCTTTCGCACTATGTTATCCATATTCATCCCAAAGGCTGTAATTAGGCCCTATGGACCAAGGAAACGTTCTTGACGTCATGGGAGTCGTTTCGAACAATGTAATTATGCCCTTTCGCACTATGCTATCCAAATTCATCCCTACGGTTGTAATTAAGCCCTCATGACCAAAGGGAATGTTGTCAGGTCACGGGAATAGTTTCTAACAAAAAAAAGTTACGCTCTTTCGCACTATGCTATTCCCCGATTCATTCATTCATACACCTTTTACCATTTAAGCTCTTTGGCAGAAAATGTGTACGCATAGAGGCGCTGTTATGCAATTAAGAGGCAGGAGGTAAATAACAAGTGTTCCTACTATACTTACAGATACTGTAAGAGGGACCTATGAAAACAATTACGTACAACATGCCTGTAGAGCTCATTCCCTAACAATGTTTTGTTATTAAAAGATAAATAAGTTTATACTTACATAACCTTTTATATTTCATCTTCTATACAGCATCTATTCTCCTTCCAGATGAACAGTGTTATTATTAACTATAAGTAAATGACTGTGTGTAAGGATTAGGAAAACGGTTAAGGTTAAATTTCATTTCAGACCGTCACAACCTTTTTATTACGTATCATAAGATTGCCACGCTCCTGTGAAATAATGTGTATAAACAAAGGGCTTCACAGTAGTAGTGCTGCATGGTTTATTTCAACATACTGGGTTTACAAACACGATGACAGAATGGAATTTCATCACAAGGAAGTGATTGAAACACACACACATACGCGTCAGTACTTGTTATGTGTAATCAATACGACATGTATAAAAGAGTTTTAACATGTGATCTCATACACTCTATATTTCCTAAGTGTCTATAGCTCTACGTGTGATTGAAAGTGATAGTGATTCAACTGCTTCTCCTTCCATAAAAAAAAACCATTAGCATCAGAGGTATGTTTTATTTAACTTCAGGTTTGTTTAAAAACACGTAATGAATATTGTCTATGATCCATGACTTCAAACTTAAAACAATTTGTTGTGCACATTTTTGCTTCAGGAAAAGTATGGAATTTACAGACAGTAATACATTTAGGTAGAATATTTAAATTTGGACAATTGAAATCAAATAGATCGTAGACCTCAACAGACGGAATAATGTTGTGTAGAAATTGTTTCTTCTGACAACCTTTCACAAATACATGATCACAATTGTTGAAAATGTTTCTTACAATATTTTCCATGTGACCATAATCTACAAATCCATGATCGTATTTTAATCCATGATGAAAATGTTCTAAGTAATGTTTTGTCATATCGTTTACAACACTGTCTTCAGGGCTGTTGAATAATAGATGTACACTGTTTTCACATTTCAAATCACAAGAAAAAATTCTTTTACAAAAAATTGACCTGTTGATTGTTCGACAAAACCCTGTACGTCTGCAACTCGGCCACCCTCTACGATCAAAAGAAAACAATATATCACTAACATAATTCATACGGTTTGGTCAGTATAAAGTACATAAATCATAACCTTTTGTTCTTTTTCTTTAACATCTAAAGTAATATTGAACACTACTGGTTGTGAGATTGAAACACACCTTGCCCCATAAGTAGTGTTATTGAATTTCTCAATTATAGATACCATCTGAAAAGAAAAAAGGTATTTAATATAACATTTTTATACACTATGTCAACAATAAACTCTAGCTGATGATGACTAACAACTAAGTAACAAAATAGTAAAACGACGAAACTGATAGAAATAGGAAAACAAACAAACATGACGTTACTTACTTCGTTAATTATAAAAGAAAAGACAAAGTCTATGTTAGAAGAACAGATACTGATGCTGCCGACAAGTATGTAGTCTACAGTATTCACAGAACGAAAGACGAAACAGTGTTTAATGATGGGACAATAAAGTCAACCTTTTTATAGCGATATTAAGTAACTGGTTCCCCCCTCTTTGAACTTACATTCGTTTCTTGTTTGAAATAGATAGACTTAGATGCAGGAATGCAATTTCCTAGGATAGCGTCATAACATATTTTCTCTAACCATTTCATCATATACTAGAAATAGATTTAACCCTCTTTCTCTTCAGAATAACAATATAACTCAGTCGTCAAATGGTGAAACTATGTTATATTCTCCTCTCATACCCTAAAGCTATCTATAAATATATATAATAGTGAAAGTATTTGCTATCTTAAAGTAATCTTCGAAACCCATGTAGATCAACATGTACAAAATTAATTTGAAAATGTCGACATGTATACTTAAGTCGCTATGAAAACTAAATGCTTTATACAAATCATGGTTGAAAACGGACAAAGCATGCCTTTTCATACTGTATAAAACACAACTTGTGATTAAAAATTATACTATTATTACTAACATGTACCAAATTAATTTTAAAATATCGACATGTAAACTTAAGTCGCTATGAAAACTAAATTATTTATACAAATGTCTTACATGTACAGTACAACTGCTATGAAAACTAAAATATTTATACAGCTCTTGGTTGAAAATCTGACAATAAAGTAATCTTCGAAACCCATGTAGATCAACATGTACAAAATTAATTTGAAAATGTCGACATGTATACTTAAGTCGCTATGAAAACTAAATGATTTATACAAATCATGGTTGAAAACGGACAAAGCATGCCTTTTCATACTGTATAAAACACAACTTGTGATTAAAAACTATACTATTATTACTAACATGTACCAAATTAATTTTAAAATATCGACATGTAAACTTAAGTCGCTATGAAAACTAAATTATTTATACAAATGTCTTACATGTACAGTACAACTGCTATGAAAACTAAAATATTTATACAGCTCTTGGTTGAAAATCTGACAATACGTGCCATTTCATACTGTATAAAACACAACTTGTGATTAAAACAAAAACTGTTTTCCCTTTAGGATGTTGTAACAAAGACCTTGATGTCGTTAAGTAAGTAAGTAGACAAGTATGACAAACACAGCAAATACGTTACGACATTGTACACGTAAGTCGTTATGAAAACTAAATTATTTATACAAGTCATGGTTGAAAGCTGACAAAGCGTGTCTTTTCATACTGTATAAAACAAATCTTGTGTTAAAAAAACAGTATAAAGTATTTAAATGTAGAAAATATTACTAACATGTACCAAATGATTTTTTGAAAATGTCGTCCTTGTACACGTAATTCGCTATGAAAACGAACTTATTTATACAACTCCTGGTTGAAAACCGAGGCAAACGATTCTGCATTACCTTTGTTATTCACATAGTTTGGAGAATGACATTACACATCGTTATGAAACTAACTTATTTATACAAGTCATGGATGAAAACCGACAAAGCGTACCTTTTCATACTGTATAAAACACAACTGGTGATTGAAAATGTACAACTTTATTCAGATGTAGAAAATATTAGTGCTTTCACAGCACAACTTGTGATTAAAAAACTCAAGCGTGTCTTTTCGTAGTGTATAAAACACAACTTGTGATTGAAAAGTACAATTGTATTCACATGTCAGAAATAATAATGTTATAACAACACAACATGTCCTAGATTAATTGAAAATGGCATCAAAGCGTACCTTTTCATACTGTATAAAACACAACTGGTGATTGAAAATGTACAACATTTCTTAACGTATCCTAACCTAACCAAAGCTGTGAACATACCCTAACCTAACCTTTCCTAACATAACATAGCCGAACCAAAGCTGTGATATAATAAATCTTACACTCTAAGTTGGGTTCACGCTTTAAGTGTATCTGAGCCATCTGTTTTCTGTAGTTTCTCGTTATAAAATAAAATTGTACATTTTCAATTCCAAGTTGTGTGTTTATACATTATGAAAAGACACGCTTTATCAATTCTTGTATAAACATTATAGTTTTCATAGCGATTTTATCACAAGTTGTGTTTTATACAGATGAAAACCCAAGCATTGTAAGTTTTCAACCGTGAGTTGTATAAATATTTTAGTTTTCATAACAAGTGAAGTGTAAATGTATGACATTTTCAAAGTAATTTAGCACATGTTGGGTTGAAATAACATTAGTATTTACAACATCTGAATACAATTGTACGATTTGAATCACAAGTTGTGTTTTATACAGTATGAAAAGACACGCTTTGTCAGTTCTTGTATAAATATTATAGTTTTCATAGCGATTTTTAATCACAAGTTGTGTTTTATACAGATGAAAACCCAAGCATTGTAAGTTTTCAACCGTGAGTTGTATAAATATTATAGTTTTCATAGCAAGTGAAGTGTAAATATATGACATTTTCAAAGTAATTTGGCACATGTTGTGTTGTTATAACATTATTATTTCTGACATCTGAATACAATTGTACGTTTTCAATCACAAGTTGTGTTTTATACACTACGAAAAGACACGCTTGAGTTTTTTAATCACAAGTTGTGCTGTGAAAGCACTAATATTTTCTACATCTGAATAAAGTTGTACATTTTCACTCACCAGTTGTGTTTTATACAGTATGAAAAGGTACGCTTTGTCGGTTTTCATCCATGACTTGTATAAATAAGTTAGTTTCATAACGATGGAAGTGTAGAAGGTAGACATTTTCAAAATGTACATTTAATAATATTGTAAAGTTTTTTATCACACGTTGTGTTGAGAAAGCACTAACATTTTCTACATCTGAATAAAGTTGTACCTTTTCAATCAGTTTTCAACCTTGAGTTGTATAATTATTTTAGTTTTCATAGCAAGTGATGTGTACATGTATGCCATTTTCAATTAATCTAGGACATGTTGTGTTGTTATAACATTATTATTTCTGACATGTGAATACAATTGTACTTTTCAATCACAAGTTGTGTTTTATACACTACGAAAAGACACGCTTGAGTTTTTTTAATCACAAGTTGTGTTGTGAAAGCACTAATATTTTCTACATCTGAATAAAGTTGTACATTTTCAATCACCAGTTGTGTTTTATACAGTATGAAAAGGTACGCTTTGTCGGTTTTCATCCATGACTTGTATAAATAAGTTAGTTTCATAACGATGGAAGTGTAGAAGGTAGACATTTTCAAAATTAATTTGGTACATTTAATAATATTGTAAAGATTTTTATCACACGTTGTGTTGAGAAAGCACTAATATTTTCTACATCTGAATAAAGTTGTACCTTTTCAATCAGTTTTCAACCTTGAGTTGTATAATTATTTTAGTTTTCATAGCAAGTGATGTGTACATGTATGCCATTTTCAATTAATCTAGGACATGTTGTGTTGTTATAACATTATTATTTCTGACATGTGAATACAATTGTACTTTTCAATCACAAGTTGTGTTTTATACACTACGAAAAGACACGCTTGAGTTTTTTAATCACAAGTTGTGCTGTGAAAGCACTAATATTTTCTACATCTGAATAAAGTTGTACATTTTCAATCACCAGTTGTGTTTTATACAGTATGAAAAGGTACGCTTTGATGCCATTTTCAATTAATCTAGGACATGTTGTGTTGTTATAACATTATTATTTCTGACATGTGAATACAATTCTACTTTTCAATCACAAGTTGTGTTTTATACACTACGAAAAGACACGCTTGAGTTTTTTAATCACAAGTTGTGCTGTGAAAGCACTAATATTTTCTACATCTGAATAAAGTTGTACATTTTCAATCACCAGTTGTGTTTTATACAGTATGAAAAGGTACGCTTTGTCGGTTTTCATCCATGACTTGTATAAATAAGTTAGTTTCATAACGATGTGTAATGTCATTCTCCAAACTATGTGAATAACAAAGGTAATGCAGAATCGTTTGCCTCGGTTTTCAACCAGGAGTTGTATAAATAAGTTCGTTTTCATAGCGAATTACGTGTACAAGGACGACATTTTCAAAAAATCATTTGGTACATGTTAGTAATATTTTCTACATTTAAATACTTTATACTGTTTTTTTAACACAAGATTTGTTTTATACAGTATGAAAAGACACGCTTTGTCAGCTTTCAACCATGACTTGTATAAATAATTTAGTTTTCATAACGACTTACGTGTACAATGTCGTAACGTATTTGCTGTGTTTGTCATACTTGTCTACTTACTTACTTAACGACATCAAGGTCTTTGTTACAACATCCTAAAGGGAAAACAGTTTTTGTTTTAATCACAAGTTGTGTTTTATACAGTATGAAATGGCACGTATTGTCAGATTTTCAACCAAGAGCTGTATAAATATTTTAGTTTTCATAGCAGTTGTACTGTACATGTAAGACATTTGTATAAATAATTTAGTTTTCATAGCGACTTAAGTTTACATGTCGATATTTTAAAATTAATTTGGTACATGTTAGTAATAATAGTATAGTTTTTAATCACAAGTTGTGTTTTATACAGTATGAAAAGGCATGCTTTGTCCGTTTTCAACCATGATTTGTATAAATCATTTAGTTTTCATAGCGACTTAAGTATACATGTCGACATTTTCAAATTAATTTTGTACATGTTGATCTACATGGGTTTCGAAGATTACTTTATTGTCAGATTTTCAACCAAGAGCTGTATAAATATTTTAGTTTTCATAGCAGTTGTACTGTACATGTAAGACATTTGTATAAATAATTTAGTTTTCATAGCGACTTAAGTTTACATGTCGATATTTTAAAATTAATTTGGTACATGTTAGTAATAATAGTATAATTTTTAATCACAAGTTGTGTTTTATACAGTATGAAAAGGCATGCTTTGTCCGTTTTCAACCATGATTTGTATAAAGCATTTAGTTTTCATAGCGACTTAAGTATACATGTCGACATTTTCAAATCAATTTTGTACATGTTGATCTACATGGGTTTCGAAGATTACTTTAAGATAGCAAATACTTTCACTATTATATATATTTATAGATAGCTGTAGGGTATGAGAGGAGAATATAACATAGTTTCACCATTTGACGACTGAGTTATATTGTTATTCTGAAGAGAAAGAGGGTTAAATCTATTTCTAGTATATGATGAAATGGTTAGAGAAAATATGTTATGACGCTATCCTAGGAAATTGCATTCCTGCATCTAAGTCTATCTATTTCAAACAAGAAACGAATGTAAGTTCAAAGAGGGGGGAACCAGTTACTTAATATCGCTATAAAAAGGTTGACTTTATTGTCCCATCATTAAACACTGTTTCGTCTTTCGTTCTGTGAATACTGTAGACTACATACTTGTCGGCAGCATCAGTATCTGTTCTTCTAACATAGACTTTGTCTTTTCTTTTACAATTAACGAAGTAAGTAACGTCATGTTTGTTTGTTTTCCTATTTCTATCAGTTTCGTCGTTTTACTATTTTGTTACTTAGTTGTTAGTCATCATCAGCTAGAGTTTATTGTTGACATAGTGTATAAAAATGTTATATTAAATACCTTTTTTCTTTTCAGATGGTATCTATAATTGAGAAATTCAATAACACTACTTATGGGGCAAGGTGTGTTTCAATCTCACAACCAGTAGTGTTCAATATTACTTTAGATGTTAAAGAAAAAGAACAAAAGGTTATGATTTATGTACTTTATACTGACCAAACCGTATGAATTATGTTAGTGATATATTGTTTTCTTTTGATCGTAGAGGGTGGCCGAGTTGCAGACGTACAGGGTTTTGTCGAACAATCAACAGGTCAATTTTTTGTAAAAGAATTTTTTCTTGTGATTTGAAATGTGAAAACAGTGTACATCTATTATTCAACAGCCCTGAAGACAGTGTTGTAAACGATATGACAAAACATTACTTAGAACATTTTCATCATGGATTAAAATACGATCATGGATTTGTAGATTATGGTCACATGGAAAATATTGTAAGAAACATTTTCAACAATTGTGATCATGTATTTGTGAAAGGTTGTCAGAAGAAACAATTTCTACACAACATTATTCCGTCTGTTGAGGTCTACGATCTATTTGATTTCAATTGTCCAAATTTAAATATTCTACCTAAATGTATTACTGTCTGTAAATTCCATACTTTTCCTGAAGCAAAAATGTGCACAACAAATTGTTTTAAGTTTGAAGTCATGGATCATAGACAATATTCATTACGTGTTTTTAAACAAACCTGAAGTTAAATAAAACATACCTCTGATGCTAATGGTTTTTTTTTATGGAAGGAGAAGCAGTTGAATCACTATCACTTTCAATCACACGTAGAGCTATAGACACTTAGGAAATATAGAGTGTATGAGATCACATGTTAAAACTCTTTTATACATGTCGTATTGATTACACATAACAAGTACTGACGCGTATGTGTGTGTGTTTCAATCACTTCCTTGTGATGAAATTCCATTCTGTCATCGTGTTTGTAAACCCAGTATGTTGAAATAAACCATGCAGCACTACTACTGTGAAGCCCTTTGTTTATACACATTATTTCACAGGAGCGTGGCAATCTTATGATACGTAATAAAAAGGTTGTGACGGTCTGAAATGAAATTTAACCTTAACCGTTTTCCTAATCCTTACACACAGTCATTTACTTATAGTTAATAATAACACTGTTCATCTGGAAGGAGAATAGATGCTGTATAGAAGATGAAATATAAAAGGTTATGTAAGTATAAACTTATTTATCTTTTAATAACAAAACATTGTTAGGGAATGAGCTCTACAGGCATGTTGTACGTAATTGTTTTCATAGGTCCCTCTTACAGTATCTGTAAGTATAGTAGGAACACTTGTTATTTACCTCCTGCCTCTTAATTGCATAACAGCGCCTCTATGCGTACACATTTTCTGCCAAAGAGCTTAAATGGTAAAAGGTGTATGAATGAATGAATCGGGGAATAGCATAGTGCGAAAGAGCGTAACTTTTTTTTGTTAGAAACTATTCCCGTGACCTGACAACATTCCCTTTGGTCATGAGGGCTTAATTACAACCGTAGGGATGAATTTGGATAGCATAGTGCGAAAGGGCATAATTACATTGTTCGAAACGACTCCCATGACGTCAAGAACGTTTCCTTGGTCCATAGGGCCTAATTACAGCCTTTGGGATGAATATGGATAACATAGTGCGAAAGGACGTAACTAAATTGTTCGAAACGACTACCATGACGTCCTTAAAGTCTACTTGATCCAAAGGGCTTAGTTACAGCTGTCAGGATGAATGGGGGATCGCAGAGTGGTAAAAGGCGTAACTCAATTGTTCGAATCGACTACCATGACGTCTTTAACCTCTCCTTGGTCCAAAGGGCCTAATTACAACATTTGGGATGAATATGGATAACATAGTGTTAAAAGGCGTAACTCAATTGTTCGAATCGACTACCATGACGTCTTTAACCTCTCCTTGGTCCAAAGGGCCTAATTACAACATTTGGGATGAATATGGATAACATAGTGTTAAAAGGCGTAACTCAATTGTTCGAATCGATTACCATAACGTCTTTAACCTCTCCTTGGTCCAAAGGGCCTAATTACAACATTTGGGATGAATATGGATAACATAGTGTTAAAAGGCGTAACTCAATTGTTCGAAACGACCCATGACGTCTTTTTGTCAAAAGGGCACAACTAGGGCGTCGGGGCGCGTCGGAACACCATAGTACGAAAGGGCACATCGCACGCTTTCATATGACACCTATGACGTCTTTTTACCAAAAGGGCACAACTAGGGCGTCGGGGGGCGGCGTCGGAACACCATAGTACGAAAGGGCACATCGCACGCTTTCATATGATACCCATGACGTCTTTTTGCCAAAAGGGCACAACTAGGCGTCGGGGGGCGGCGTCGGAACACCATAGTACGAAAGGGCACATCTCACGCTTTCATATGACACCATGACGTATTTTTGCCAAAAGGGCACAACTAGGGCGTCGGGGCGGCGTCGGAACACCACAGGACGAAAGGGCACATCTCACGCTTTCATATGACACCCATGACGTATTTTTTGCCAAAAGGGCACAACTAGGTCGTCGGGGCGGCGTCGGAACACCACAGGACGAAAGGGCACATCTCACGCTTTCATATGACACCCATGACGTATTTTTGCCAAAAGGGCACAACTAGGGCGTCGGGGCGGCGTCGGAACACCACAGGACGAAAGGGCACATCTCACGCTTTCATATGACACCCATGACGTATTTTTGCCAAAAGGGCACAACTAGGGCGTCGGGATGAATAGGGAATAGCTTAGTGTATAAGGGCGTAACTACATTATTCGAATTGACTACCATGACATCACAGGACTGTGACGGATCAAAGGGCTTAAGTATAGAGACTGTTCCTGTTGCGTAACGGGAATACTAACCATAGGGCCTAAATCCTAAACAAGGAGTCTGGATGAATCGGGAATAGCACAGAGCCAAAGGGCGTAATTACATTATTCGAATCCAGTCCAATGACGTCACGGCGTCGCCGGTACAAAGGGCACAACTCAGGCGTCGGGGGGCGGCGTCGGAGACGTCGGAACCCCATAGGACGAAAGGGCACAACGCGGGCTTTCATATGATACCCATGACGTCATGGCGTCGCGACGCTGGGGGCGGCGTCGGAATCCGCCATTTTGTGGGAACAAACGCACCCACTTACTACTACCATCCTTTACCTTAGTTACTATAGTTTTGATCTCTTGAAACATTATTAAATACAAGTTTCTTCAAATTTTAATGATGTCTGCTGCTTTGCTTCATGAAGTAAACTGTCAGTGTTTTATTAAGTCAAAATTGAACTTTTAAAAACATATACTTGGTTGTCATTTGTGAAAATAAAAAGAAGGAAGAGTAAACACTGTAATAAAATTATAACAAATATCTAACTGAAATAATCTATTACAAGATTTCCCAGTAGGCATTTACATTTACCAAGAATCTACAATTACCACATCTGACCCTGTTGTTTTCTGAATCTTTTTCCAGGAAGTGGTCTTCACAAATGAAGTAATTAGCACAATTCACTTCATTGCCTAAATTGCATATAGTTTTCCACTTGATACGGATTCTCAGGGTAGGGGTCCCAGATGTCCTGATTTTACTTTCTCGCATATACGTAGTGTAGAGAAAGTATTGTGATCGTGGCAAAAATCAAAGTCGAGATAACACCGGGAAAGCATGTTTCAGGATTGGTAGAAACCGAAAAAAAATGTTTTTGGAATGACGTCTGTCTGTGACAAGCTTAGCCGGTAAACGGTTCATTGTATTTACTTCATTTTTTGAACTAAGGACTTTTTCGGAATTTTATCGACCGCTCAGAAATTGAGTTTTATAACTGAAATATTAAGGGGACTTTTCATGAAACTATTTTGAAAAATTGGCTCTAACGATTTTAATGAAAAATTAAAATTGGAAACTCTTATCTATGACTAACAAACTGGCTGTATCCGTTTTTCTGCAAAAATGACTTAGGGGGTACTTTACTCGTATCCATTTTCAATTTTTCTAGGCTATCTCCATTACATTGGGCGACACATGGAAACTTAGTACAGACAAGTTGTAGAGAAAATTAAAAAAGAACATTATTTGTTAAACACATTTCTTTATAAAATTAATAGGTATCAAGATAAAAACGATATAACATGACTTAAATGCAAATTTCAGAACAAACATTTTGATTAAAATATGAATATTCTTTTGTTGCCCATAGTGGCAAGAATACTATAATCTAGATATTGTTGTGACATATAATCAGTTCACCACAGTCGTAATGAACGCACCAAAATCAATTAAAGGAAGGTGGTATGGAGTAATAGGGAAGAGGTCGTGGGTTCAAATCAAATTTCATGGCTAAAGAAATTTACCAATAAACTCTTGTAATAACTCATTAGTGCAGCATTTACTTCTATTGTTCAGCTATATCTCAATGTATCCTGCATTTTGGCCTTTGCAATTGAGGAAACCATGCAATTATTATTATTACAACTATTATTTCACGGTAAAAGCATTGAACATAAAGATCGACCCTGATGCTTTCCATTCTAGATACTTGTTAGTTTCATTACTGATATCATTATTACAACTGTTTTCTGTAAAAAATCTTCTGATTTTAAATTTAAAAAGTGAGAAACTCAATATTTTGCTACTGATCAGTTACTGGCACTCAATAGAAGAAAGCAGCTAAAAGTTTCCCTTTTTCTATTAACTGTAGCATGCAATGAGTTTTGTGGCATGGATACAGCATCGAGGAGGCAGATGCTCACTTCCACACGTTAGTGGTATTCGTATATTTTGTTTTCTCACTTCTCTGTGTTCTGGCGAAAAAAAAACCATCTGCTTGAACTCATATGTTTCCATATCAAGTGTGTTTACGTAGCATAAAATGCCCAAGAAAAAATGTTCTTTCAATGACCACCAAGTGTCCCGGTGTTTTCTTGTCAAGAAATGGGACCCCTATTGTAGAGGGAAAATGCTTTAATCCCAATGGTTTATATGAGTAAAAATTGTACATCTTGAATGTAGATGTATCTGCTGGAAATGTAGATTACAAGTCATTTACAACTATTGGTGCAATCTATGTTAGCCTATTTATTAATATAACTTAGTATAATCAATGTGTTTTGGATCTTTAATTACAGTGTAATATGAAAAAAAGCTGTGTAAATACTTAATGCTGATTTATAATGTAATAAATTTAATATTATTTGTTGGATATATGTGAATATTTTCTCCTTTTTTTCCCCTCTCTCCTTTTATTGTATTTAACAAAATATTACATGATTTATGTTTAATACATTTTCCTTTTAGACTGGCTAAATTCAAATCTCTACTTAACTTTTTGTTATTAAGTGCCAGAATGGTATTCTTGATTTTTGACCAAATCAGTTGACCAGTACCCCCCTCCCCAAATGAATCCAGACTCTTAGATGTATATCTGCTATTGACGGGGATAACTTATGGTAAGTAAACACATTAACAATAAATATTTGTCAGTATTTTGTTAAACACATATTGTGGTAGTAGCGTAATTGAGATTTGTAGTTTGGGAAGGATATTTATTTACAGTAGTGCTAAAGAATTTCTTACTAAACATATTATAATATTTAAATAGGTACTCCATTAATAAATATTTATGTTGCAGATAGGCTTATAACAATATTAATATAGTACATATCGCTGACTCAGTTCAATACTAATACATCTTAAAATCTGATGTTTTCAGAAAAGAGCATTTATGTAGTTAGTTTTTATGCTAAATATAGATTTACAAGTCTCTTGCCTTTTATACGTGCAAATATACCTATGGACGGAAGTTGTCATCAATATATAAATGCTCTCAAAACATCAGATTTTAAGATGTCTTAGTATTGAATTGGGACGTTGTTATTAGGACGATTCAAATTTCCCTCTTATACCTGTAGTTCCCACCAGGCAACTAGGCGCGCTGCGATCGCTTCGTGTTTCCAAGATTTAACACAGAGGGTGCACTTCTAATAAGTTTCTGTTCTGTGGCCAATACAGCAGACTAAATACTATCTCCCACAGATCTTTTTGAAAACCTTTCCCGAGAACCTCAGCGGGGGTTTGGGGGCGCAGCCCGCAATGAGCGGAGCGATTCCCTATAATATAAAGCCACATGGCTGACTCACTCACTGACATTAATGTTTGCCCACTTCCAGATGAGCTAGAAACTTGAAACTTGGTACACTTATAGCTTTTAGGCTGTAAACCACAGGAAAATTCCAAAAAGTTGATTTTTTTATTTTTTAGCCCTAAAAACCCCCAGAAAAAGGGCTCGACTCGGCTCACCGACATTAATGTTTGTTCACTTTCAGATGAGCTAGAAACTTGAAATTTAATTCACTTATAGCTCTTAGGCTGTAAATCACAGGAATATTCCAAAAAGTTAATTTTTTTAATAGCCCTAAAAACCCCCTTAAAAGGGCTCGGCTCGGATCACCGACATAAATGTTTGCCCACTTCCAGCAGAGGTAGAAACTTAAAATTTTGTACACATATAGCTTATAGGCAGTAAACCACAGAAAAATTCCAAGAAGTTAATTTTTTCCAATTTTCAGCCCTGAAACCTTCGGAAAAAGGGCTCGGCTCGGCTCACCGACATTAATGTTTGCCCACTTCCAGATGAGCTAGAAACTTGAAATTTGGTACACATATAGATTTTAGGCTGTAAACCACAGAAAAATTCCATAAAGGTTATTTTTTAATTTTTAGCCCTAAAAACTCCCGAAAAAGGGCTCGGCTCGGCTCACTGACATTAATATTTGTCCACTTACAGATAAGCTAGAAACTTGAAATTTGAAAATAGCTTTTAAGCTGTAAACCACAGGAAAATTCCAAAAAGTAAAAATTCTTAAATTTTTAGCTCTAAAAACCCCCCGAAATGGGCTCAGTTTCCATGGCAACGGTATTATCAAACAGTGTTCACGTATGGCTCTGAAAGTTTAGAAATAATTATTTCCGTAAACCTAACGGGGTATTCGAGATAGTAACGTCTTGGACTCGCATTCTGAAGTCTCAGGTTCACAATAATTAAATCCAATTAACATATTTTTGTCCAGAACTAACAAAATGTTCTTCTATCTGTTAAAGAAATGTCATAACTTATATTCTTTAATTATAACTCGGAGATGAAGTCCCGCATTCTTTACAACATATTATAACCAATTATACTTGTCCTTTTCTATGATTTCCCTAGTCGTAAAGGCAAATGCCAAATTGAATATTTACATGCCATGAATCTTAGTCGCTATTTCATCTTGTATCATGTCCATTTAAATTAATATCAGTTGAAATTTACCCCATAGAATACACCATAAATGTACGTACAGTTCCAGTTGATCTAGAAAACTTAGACTTGGCAAACTGATACCTATTAAAAAAATCCCAAAGTCTTCCCACATTTATTATTTCAGGTTTATTGTAGCAAAAAAAAGGTAATAGCCGATACAGCAGACTAAATACACGCATTTTATCTCCCATAGATCTTTTTAAAAACCTTACCCGAGAACCTCAGCGGGGGGGTTTGGGGGCGGAGCGAGTAAATATAACCTATATGAATTGCGGTGTTCATCTATGGGGAAACCACCTTGACACAAACAAACGTTTAATCCTACAAAAACTAGCAATTAGGTTAATTTGAGGAGTCTTACCAAAAGAACATTGCAAACCACTTTTTATACACAGCTCGACACTGCCATTGAACATCAAGTCCTGTTTATATTGTACCTTGATGCAGCCCACGTTATGAGAGTCATTAATATGATGCGGTACTTGTGCTGTGGTCCACTTCCACAATATTGTACTTACTGCGAAAACTCTTCTTCTGCAGCCTGATGGATACCTCGGGTAGCTCAGCCGTATACGACAAGGTTGCTCTCTCAGTTCTGGGGGGATAATTGGGTTACTGAGGTCCTTATGTCTATAATTTAAATGATATACTGTTTCTTAAATCACTTGTCAAGTTTATTTAATTACTCAGTGGAATTTTATTATATTTGAATATCAAATGTAATAGTTAATTTTACTCAGTGTATATTAAAGGAGTTTAGTTCTGGCAATCACAGCTCTGACGTAAATATTACCTCGTGATGATGAGATACGCTTACGTAATCTTCTATTTATATGACGTAGTCGTCACCGTTTGTACTTACTCAATAAAGTTCACTGGCTTTACAGTAAGTAGCTATAATAAAGCTCTTGCTACAAAATGACGTATGCACAGATTTTATACTTGCAAGAAGCTACAATATAGCTTCGCCTAATTAATGAAGTTATATTAAAATAAACAGTCAGATTGGCCCCAATGCCAATACGACAAAGTGTGAATTACTCGTGGCAGCTACGCAGAGAAAGCGACCTGCCGGTCCTCTCGTCGTCACACAAGTAAGTTTCCGTTTCAAGCCGTGATACTAACTTCCCTTCAACTGTCACTGCATACCATCACATCATAAAACCAATCATGTACCCTCTTATAGCTAATTTCTGTGTTTCTTACACTAAACTTAAATTCTATTGGTTCCTCATTTCAGAGTTCAGTTTCGTTCGAGAGTAATGCTTCTCGGCATCCCCCCTTCAGGCTATTCTCCGTATTACTGTCTATTTCTCGGACCCTCTATACAACTTGCAATTCCCAGCTCAAATTCTAGTGAAGTCTCTATTCAGCTAGTAATTCTTCCTTTCTCTCACTTTTTGACAGAATAGAAGTGTAAGTTTTAACAAAGACTGGCACCTATCTCCAACAGAGTCGCTATACATTTTACTAGAGCAGTATTGTGCCTTTCCTAGTATTCCGTCTGCTAGCTTCTGTTGAGTTCTGATATATTTTATTTCTTGCTATAAAATGTTTAATATTTATTAATGTATTCATGATACTAATTTCATATTAATATAATGTCATTTGTTAATTTATTCTGATTCTTGTCATATAAATTATAATAATATCGAATAATTAGTTCAGGTGTTATGATCTTCAACATTTAATTAATATCAATTTATTTACATTATTCTTATATCAGTTGCTAATTCCTGGAGATGACTCCGTTTATACCAACCTAAGTTTTGCTAGCTGGTTAACAGTATTTTTCTCCCGTTACAACCATTTGTTTACTTCATTTCTCAAGATATCTGAAACGGACAATAGATCAGTAGTCTGGAGTTTGCAACAGATAGATATCATCATCCCATTGCTCTCAGTAGCGCGCAGAATTGACAGCAGTGGCGTGTGTATTTTTCCTGCATGATTTGAGAGTTACAGGAAAACTGAATAATACTTCACCAATAGCTCACAAAATTAAGTAGAATAGATTGAAATGAAATGAAATGAAATAAAGTAAAATAAATCAAAACAATAACTTGCGTTTTTTCCACAAAACTGTATTAAACATGGGCATTATAAAAAAAATATATTCAGTTTTCATCCCTGTAAAGTATTAAATAATACAAAAGACTCAGATGTACTTAAATATGTTTTTTTTTTTTAATGATTTCTGCAGTCGCAGTCCTTGAAGAATGGGTTCGATTACATGGTTGAACACTAGGAAACTAAAATTATCGTTGTATAGATGTATAGATATATGCATAGATTGCGCCGTTTCTATTCGCTCAGGAATTCTTCTGCTTTTCCGTCTCTGAAACACTGCTTGCCAACTTGACGTTAAATCCGCTACTCACTACATCAACTCGGATATAAACATTCCTCTGCCCTGCGTACTGTGGCACAGACACCCTCGAGCATTCTTCCTATGAGCTGACAGTCTGATAGAAAGAGGAATTAAATTATAAGAGAAGATTTAAAAATAAGTTATTTATTTATAACAGATCAGCATCGGTACAACTGGAGTCGGCCTGGGAGGCTTTGTATTCTCAAGTATTTGGGTTCGACCCTGTGTAAATATGTTATTCTCATATCTGTAGATGTGGAAAAATTCCTGCAGGTCACACCGGTAGCCATTATAAGCGTACACACAGTACACAACCGTTGTGATAACAAACAAACGATAAAATTGGACACAACACACATCCTCCGAATAGGTGTAAACAGGCTGCAGCTGATTCCTTTTATTTACAAGTTACCTTAAAAACTCACTATGTAAGAAAGAAAGCCTCCACTTGTGTTGATTTCGCCAGAGCAGCCAGACGGCCTAAACCTTGAAAGTGTTCTCCTGGGCCCCGGGAGAAATAATAAATATTATATATATATATATATATATAATTCTTGCTCCATGTGCAAATTGTGAATGGGAAATGTTATGTAAAGTTAGGGACATATTTTATTAGAGTCATGTTGGCACCACCTTCATTTGATTACCATCGGCGATTAGCCATGGAGAGACACTCCATCTGGTACTGCGAATCGAACTCTGGCTAGTTTAGTTGGTAGAGTATTTGCACGGAAAGCTGAGGGTTAGGCCTACGATCCCGAATCTTTGTGATAGAGGTAATTTTTCTTTTAAAATTTTCTCGTGTAATGTTCAACAGAAATTATATTCTGTAGTATCATGATTATTTATCAACATCTATATAATGCAGGCTCACATAGTATGAAAGTTTGTTAGTTTTTAGCGTTCAATTGGTATTAGGAAAGAAGATAGATAATTTTATATAAGTTTGATTTCAAGTTTTCTACTGCTGTTACACAAGACTCGCTCACGAAATGTGAGTTCATTCATGATTGTTTACTTCTATTGAGAATTTAATGATCTTATGTTTAAATAATTATTTTCAATGTATTTTGTTATCCTCAATCTCACCTTGCTCTCGCGTCTCATTGCTGTGACAATGTCTTGATTGGTTCGAAAGCAGTGGCTGTTCAATTTTGGGACAAAGCCGAAATCGCAATGTATATGTGAGACTGCAAAAATACTGACACCTTAAATACTTTGGTGGGGGAAACAACACACACTGTACATGGTCGGCTAAGACATGGATGTCATATGAGGAAGAGAGAAATAATTCGGGTGGGATTTTCACTAAACAGTTAATGGTATGCAGTTAATAAATCATTTTTTTTTACGTTCATTTCAACGTTTAGGTTTACTTTGTAATCTTTCACCTCTTTTAATCCAGCTCGCTCTCAGAAATGGCATGCATGCTTTCATACTATATAGTCTAAAGGATTTTTAATCCCATAATGTTCGTCTCTCTCAAAGAGAATTAGCAGAGGTGGTTGACTGTACGAAAATTATTATCTTCTTAGCTAAGAGATATTTTAATGAGTGACCGTATTCAAAGAGGACGAATTCCGTGGAGTTAGTATTCATTATGTTGGTAAAAGTATATCTGAAAGGTAAATCCCCATTTGCAATAATTGCAATTTGAGTAGATTATCCTCTGGCATAGGCTAGATTACTCTGAAGCTTGAAATAATGATTGCTTCCTTAAAATTCTACCAAAGAAAATTATTTTAAAATATGTAGGAATGATTTATGTAGGCCTACTTGTAGAATTTAGGTTTCCAGCCCAAGTCTTTCTTTCAACCGTTCTCAAATAATACATAATAATAATTATATAAAACTTAAGGGTAATTCTGTGGCGAATTTAGTAAGATTTATCTCAGCCGTCATCTTATCACATCACAACATTCGTATCAGGGAATCTTCTTGGCTTTCGGGTATCTGCCGCGTCCTATTTAAGATGTATGCCGACGTTTCGACCATCTTGCCATGGGTTACTGTGGAATCTAGATAAAGACCACGGCAAGATGATCGAAACGTCAGCAGACATGTTAAATATGACGCGGCAGATACTCGGAAACCAAGAAGATTCATTGTCAACTCGGGCCGCGGAAGCCTACTCTCACATTATTCATATCAGTGTACCATTACGATCATACCACCACGGCAATTGCCGCTTCTCAGACCTCCAGGCCAGGGCTAGAGAGTTTTTATGTTAGCCCGCTGATATTTAGTTGAGTCCAGTCAATGAATGCCGTCAAGGGGCGTGTAGGGGACATGAAAGAGAGATTTTTTTCAGTGATGTGTTTGGGGTAGTTAGGAGATAAACATACTAAAAGTCCCCATCCCTAGCCCTTAAGCTTTATGGGGAAGGGGTGGAAAGGGCCACATTTTAGTTTTTCGCTTATAACTTGAATATAGTGCATCGTAGCAAACCATTTTTTTATACACTAAATTAAAGTTCATGAAATTCTGTACGACTTTTTTCATACAAACTTTGTCGTGTATATAATTGTTTTTTAGATATAGGCTGCTGGATATCACTAATTTTCAAAAAAACTATATTTTTACCTCAGGTTTTTCGTTAAATTTATCCTTTTAACTCCTTAGCCTTTCGTTTTACGGCAAAGTTGTTAGGAAAAGAGTTATAGAACATTAAATTTGCTTTAAACATGTATATAGATATTTAATTTATCTTCAACAAAACAAAAGTTACAACAATTTGAAGTCGTCTAATATATTTTGTGATTTCTCAAGAAAATCGTATATAACGATATATATATATATATATATATATATATATATATATACACGAGTCACCACTGGTGAGTACGAGTCACCACTGATTCCGTACATCGTATCAAATGTCCAATGAGATTTCTGCGCACACCGCTTGAATCTCATTCCATAGTGTGTCTAGATGTTACGTGGTTTAAGTTTGAACACATCTTTTACTGTGCCCCATAAGAAGAAATCCAGCGGTCTGGGAGAGCGTACAGGAAACTCGATTTGCCCCCGTGTCCTTGGCAAATTTTGATCCAGGTATGTTTGTACGTCCCTACGAAAGTGCGGCGGGGCGCCACCTTGTTGGTAATAAAACCGTATAATGCACGAATGGCAGGGAATATGGAATCAGCAAGTATTGTTAGGTACTTTTCATTGTTGGATGATTATCGGCACGATTGTTGGATGATTATTGAAACTATTCTGCTGCCACCTGTTGAAAAAATATAACATTACTTTCTCCCAGAAATGTACCGTATTTTACGGACCATAAGACGCACTTTTTATCTTGAAAACAGAGCCTTGAAAGTTTTGTGCGTCTAATGGTCCGAAGTACACTAAAAAGATTAAAATTATGGTAAATATTGCTGGAATACCATAGTTGTAAAGGGGTCAATCCATTAGAAATGAACCAAATTTAATAAAATTTGTTGCTCGACATTTTTGATTTTCCTAATTTTTTTACCAGTTATTTCCCAACTAAAGGTCAGTTCAAAACTATGGTAAAAAAAAATTTGGGCTCATACTTTTTTTTGGCGGCCATTTTAAGTTTGCTTTTTAACCATATTTCAGTCGAGAACATGTTTTGCACAAATGTATGTAACTCTGTTAATTTTATAGATAACAAGACAAAATAAACACCAAAATTATCAGAATGAAATGCTCTACATTTTTGTTTCAACACAATATTACCTAAGTAGTGAGAAAAGTTAAGAAAAAAATTCAAAACTACAAATTGAAAATTGACTTAAAACGGAAGTTTTCGGGCCGCAAAATTATTAGAAGGAAGAAAGACTAGCCCTTATTTTTTTTCTGGTGTAGACCTACTATAGGACTACTCGCTGTAGAAGTTTAAAGCTTGAGACTTTGCAGTTTTTTTTATACAATTTTTCAAAAATGCCCAAAACCGTATTTTGGCAATATTTGAAGTAGAATATCTCAAAAGGGACTGAGTGAAAAATTATGAAATTTATACAGATAACACTTCTTTATGATATAAAGAAGTGATAATAATTTGGTGACTGAGACTCAACTGGTTCCCGAGTTACAGTGCATCGAATTTGGCCAAAACTTGCATTATACGCACATGGATTTTAACGGTAATTTAATAGTAAAAATCCACATTGTAATTTTAAATGCAAAATTTTAGTGAACCTTAGTATGTTACACAAAAGAGTTGTACACGTAGGCTACATTTCATCAGTTAACATGACAGATTTATAATTTCCTCAAAGCGTTGACATTTCGGTCCATAGTTTGCAATTTTTGGCCAACTTCAATGCACTGTAACTCTGGAACCAGTTCAGTCCCAGTCACCAAATTATTATCACATCTTTATATCGTAAGGAGGTGTTATGTGTATAAATTTCATAATTTTCACTCAGGCACTTCTGAGATATTCTGCTTCAAATAATGCCAAAATAGGGTCAATCCATTAGAAATGAACCAAATTGAATACAATTTTTTGCTCAACATTTTTTATTTTCTTATTTTTTTTACCAGTTACTCCCCAATATTAGGTGAGTTAAAAACTACAGTAAAACATTTTTTAGGCTCATACTTTTTTCTTGACGGCCATTTTAAGTTTTCTTTGTAACAGTTTTTCGGCCGGAAACTTGTTTTGCACAAATGTATGTAACTCTGTTAATTTTATAGATAACAAGACAAAATAAACACCAAAATTATCAGAATGAATTGCTCTACATTTTTGTTTTCACACAATACTACCTAAGTAGTGAGGAAAGTGAAGAAAAAAATTCAAAACTACAAATTGAAAATTGACTTAAAACGGGAGTTTTCGTGCCGCAAAATTATTAGAAGGAAGAAAGACTCACCCTTAATGTTTTTTCTGGTGTAGATCTACTACAGGACTACTCGCTGTAGAAGTTTAAAGCTTGAGAACTTTGCGGTTTCTTTTATACAATTTTTCAAAAATGCCCAAAACCGTATTTTGGGAATATTTGAGGTAGAATATCTCAAAAGGGACTGAGTGAAAAATTATGAAATTTATACACATAACACCTCTTTATGATATAAAGATTTGATAAAAATTTGGTGACTGAGACTTAACTCGTTCCCGAGTTACAGTGCATCGAATTTGGCAAACATTGCGTTATAGGCACACAAAATTTAACGGTGATTTAATAGTAAAAATTCACTTTGAAATTTTAAATATAAAATTTTTGTGAACCTAAGTTTGTTACACAAAAGAGTTGTATATGTAGGCTACATTTCATCAGTTAGCATGACAAATTTTTGGTTTCCTCAAAGCTTTGAAGAGTGTTGAAATTTCGGTGCATAGTTTGCAGTTATGGCCAAATTCGATGCACTATAACTCGGGAACCAGTTGAGTCTGAGTCACAAAATTTTTAACACATCTTTATATCATAAAGAGGTGTTATCTGTATAAATTTCATAATTTTTCACTCAGTCCCTTTTGAGATATTCTACTTCAAATATTGCCAAAATACGGTTTTGGGCATTTTTTAAAAATTGTATAAAAAACCGCAAAGTTCTCAAGCTTTAAACTTCTACAGCGAGTAGTCCTATAGTAGATCTACACCAGAAAAAAAAATTAAGGGCGAGTCTTTCTTCCTTCTAATAATTTTGCGGCACTAAAACTCCCGTTTTAAGTCAATTTTCAATTTGTAGTTTTGAATTTTTTTCTTCACTTTCCTCACTACTTAGGTAATATTGTGTTAAAACAAAAATGTAGAGCATTTCATTCTGATAATTTTTGTGTTTATTTTGTCTTGTTATCTATAAAATTAACAGAGTTACATACATTTGTGCAAAACATGTTTTCGACTGAAATATGGCTAAAAAGCAAACTTAAAATGGCCGCCAAAAAAAGTATGAGCCCAAAAATTCTTTTACCATAGTTTTGAACTCACCTTTAGTTGGGAAATAACTGGTAAAAAAATTAGGAAAATCAAAAATGTCGAGCAACTTGGCCTGGTTCATTTCTAATGGATTGACCCAAAGGTGTTGTAAACAATAAGACAGTTACAAATTTTGGCACAGACTGTCGCAAACGTAAAATGAGGATAGCTGAGAGCCAGTATACAATGCGAAAAGAAAGGAATGTTGAGTTCTTTTATACAAAAGGAGTGTCTTCGCCGGGTGGTTTAAATGAATATAATGACCTCTAAACAGCCTTATCCCGAGGGTTCGAGGGTGTAAAAGTATTTTCAGTCATTCGTGAGAAATCAGTTCAGATGTTAAAATTTACGCGATGCCACCTGTACAGAAGAGATTTTCGTACAACGCAGGTTTTAAGGTAGAAGTGATTTACACCGATTCCATTGTACAAGGTTATAATTTTCTTATGTAATGAACTATATTATTCCCTTTAAAATATTTCGTTTAAAATCACATTAAATTTATTTTCCTTTAAATTTCTATCCTAAAATTAAGGTGCGTCTTATGGTTCGGAGGGTCTTATGGTCCGTAAAATACGGTAATCTTGTAGAACGGGAAATAATTTTTTTATGACAGTTCAAAGTGTGTATACATTTTTTGAAGCACTGTGTATATGTGCGTGTGTATACAATATATATATATATATATATAGGCTATACTAACACGCTGGATCCAAGAAACCATTTTCCTCATCCCTGAAGAGATAGTGTCTAAATTCTACAAAAAGTTCGTAATGATTATACAGTTATAACCAGGGCCCGGATTCTGATGACATTTATCTTTTTAGTGATTCTTCATAGACATTGCCAACTTGTAGATAAATCCTAATCATGGCCTCTAGATTATAGAAGCAGATTTTTGTTAGGTCATTATTTGTCATTTAATTCCATTTTATTTTTTTAGGTTATTTATTTCAATTTTACGTCATAATTTTGTCATTTTCGTGTCGTTTGCTTCCTTATTTAGTTATTTTCATGCATTTATATTGAGCATATTAACTTTTTTGTCGTCTAACTATCATCATCCCCAGTGGTGCTGTCTTTGAAGTGTTGTCTGTTTAATGCAAGAAGGACACACTCAGTGTTGGTGTTGTCTTGTCTCAGTCGGAAACGAGAATTAAAGAAAGTACAAAATGTTGTATTATATTACTGTTGTCACTAGATTGACTTGGCAATAGAGTATGCTATCTGCTTGGATTTGAGAGTGCAAACTACTGTTACCCTCAATAAACAATAAAATAATCCGGCAGAACGCAAAAGGAAAGGCCAAAGTTTGACTCGCCAGTGCCTCAGTTCCAGTATAAATTTCCGTGAGGAAAGAACATTCACTACAGTTACTGTTAGCGGGGCGGTTTTATTTTTTACTTTTTACTATATCTTAATAGGTGCTTTTCCATGTATAAATGTATCCTTTCAGATAATCGGAGGTAATTTACCTTCTATAGTATTCTATGCTGACAGTGATTTACTGCAATTCTGAATAAGGTAGGGTTAACAAACTTTTCTTTTCCATACGGATAACATTTAAATAAGTTACTAAGTTAAAGTAATGCAACATTTTTGTATGATCTACTTTAAAAACAATTTTCTTACTTTTCTCCTCTAATGCTCCAATCAAACACAAAGGACAAAGTTTTTATACCTACAACATCCTTTCTGTATTTACAGTTTTTACAATTTTTAAAAATTAGTCTATAACTTTTTGTATATAATAATAATTTTTATAAATATAATATCAGTTTTAGGGCATTCTTTATATTTATTAAGCCATTTTCTTTAAGATTTAAGGGCATTTTATAGGTTATTTTTCAAACCATTTTAGATCATCGGAATCCGACCCCTCGTTATAACAATTTAAAATTTATTGTTTAATTTTGAAAAAGAAAACCTGAGAAGAAATCCTGGTTTTAAAAGTATAAAATTTGAAAATATATTAAGAAGGCGATTGTATAGTAACAAACATTTGTGAAAATTGCATTTATTAAACAAATAATTGAAAAATCCCCAAGACTTCATAGGGAATCGAACCCACGACTTTCCAGTTTGTAGCGCTGTGCCTCAACCACTATTCCACGGTGTACCCCCAAAAGTGTTATTAAATATGATTATTTTTGATGTAATGTATTCTGCAATTATTTTTTGTAAACATAACTCCAAAATATACTTCTAATCTAGATTTCAATTTTATAGTTTGTTCGTTCCTGACTAATTTGTCATGTTTCTATATTATTGGAGTTCAAGATTCTGTTCATGCATTTAATACGAGGGTGGATCGAAAAGTAACGTACAATAATCTGTTTTTACAAAAAGTTTAATAGGTAGGCTACAATACACACAAATGCACACATGAAATTACATCTTTTGTTTATTTTTCTAAATAGTGGCAACTGGCAAAAAAGTATTGACTCATTAGGTTCATGAAAGCAAAAACAGCTACAAGGAAAATGCATCTCTCTCAATCACACACACATACACATACACATACACAGACACTAACTTATCCATTGAACATATTTTGCAATATTGTATAAGCCTTTATGAAAATTCATTTTTCCCTTGCTTAGAGACTTCTGATACAACTTATAGGTCTTTGCTCACAATTATGAAGAAGTAATACTGAACGGTAGTCAGAGGGAATGACCATAGAATATTACGAGTTATGTTTCTGTGCTAAGTCTACTGATGGAAATGGTAATTCTGCCTCTTAACAATATTACTGTTGGGAATATCCATGAAGAACGTTTATTTGTTTGATGGCAGGGATTAGCAGATAATTATAAATTTATTTTGTGTTTTAACTTCTTCCAAAGGATTTTATCGAATATGTCAGAAATATTGGGTCAGATTTTCAAATCTATTATGTTGATCAGTAAATATCATAAGAGGAACTTTGAATAACTTTCTTTTTATAAAATTTTGTTTTTAAATCCTATACATAGGAATGGAAATGCAGTAGAATCCTCTTTATTTATTTATTTAATTCAATCCTCTATTAAGCGTAAGTCTTTATGTTATAAATGAATCTGCATATATCAATTTTAATACCATATTATGTAGTAATTAAAAGTGTTATTGGAACATACAATATTATATATATATATATATTGGAAATCGGCAATGCTGGTATGATAATGTAAGTGTCTGAAAAAAATTCGAAGTATAAAGTGCTGTAATTGAATTCTTTCTTTGTTTCATTGATGAAGTACAACTATGAAAAACCTAACACCTTTTAGAGATAATTTGAAATGACACAGTAAATATTAAAAGTGGCTTTTTTTAGGCTTGTTTAATAGGCAGGATATAATTCCTTGGCTTAATACAATTTATAGCCTTCTAAAATATAGGCTTCAGTAAATTACATCTAAGTTATTAAGGACTCAGGAATAATTTTACAAGGAATAGGCAAGAATGCAGTAATTAGTATTGTGGTTGAGATGATTAGGCCTAATGTGAATACGAAACAACTAAATAGACAGCAATCATCCTCAGAACCCGTGTTGTATGTTCCAGAGTATAATTGCTTTCAGGAGTATTTAAACATATGTCATTGCTGAAATCGGGACATCGTATTTCCATACAGGCGAATACTTACTGTACGGTTAGAGAAAGTAAAACTAGCAAATATTGAAAATATAGAGTGCAGTCTTCCTTTTAGCGACTCAGTTTAAAAAATACTTCTCTACTTGTTCAATATATTTTACACTAATAACTCCAACTTTAGTCCTCCACTCCTTAGAACAAATTCAATTTGGTTATAACCATTAATGTTCCAATAAATGCAGAATCGATTTTGTTTCTTCCCAAACGAGATTATTCATTCTGGAATATGCTTAACAAAGCACACAGAGTACTGGTCAAGATATCTATTATACGAGACAATCCGAACATAGTTGTTTGTCGAGGTTCGGGTTAAGACCCAGGATTAAAGTTCTGATTGGTCATCATGACATGAAGTGACGTCAGCAGCCATGTGAACTACACTTCCTCCTCTCCCATCGCGTGTTCTTTGAATGTGTTAGAATGCGAGGGTTTTAGCGAAACATTAGCCTGGAAATAATAGCATGAGCACGATCACTTATGAAGCACGCATATTAATGGATCTCACATGTGTGATTCACAGGCAACACCACGAATAGTATTTGTCTTATCTATGTGCATAAAATCAGAAGTTCGCGTGTTTGTTTCTTGACCAGTTAGACTAATATAAAAACTGAAACATAGTAATGTATTAAGTATGTCAATGTTGGTTTTAAACTTAGGCCTATTTATTTACGGGTGTAGGCTTACTGATACTTAGGCCTATGACCAACGCAGGGTGCCGGAATTTCTTCCCACAGGAATTATTTCACATGCCTGTAAAACTACAGATTTATTTCACACATAAATGCCATCGGCCTGGGCCGGGATAGAACCAACGACACAGAGTAGTATTCCCGGATGCAAAAAATAAAAAGCAGGACGTTTTCTAAAAAAAATGATTTTCCACAAGAAAGTCGGACATGACAATAATATTTATTTTACCTAGGGTCCCTATGCCAGCAATATTTAACGTACTGTATCGGACCATAAATGATAGACTAATAGGCATAAGTATTAATAGGAAGATCCTTCCCGGAATGGCTAACCGGGATTGCGGACTCAAGCCACCTCTCCCAGGAGAGAGGCGTGCCCCTCGGGGACATGATGGGCTAACACTAACACTAACACTAACACTAACACTAACATATAAAGTTAATATAAATCAGTGGTTCCTAACATGCGGGGAGCTCGCCCCTTAGGGAGCATTTAACAGTCTTGAGGGGGGTGGGGCGCAGAAGGATTTCGAATTAGTAAATTTTTTATACAAGCTCGGGAAAACATTGCAACCTACATTCTTATAAAATCTTAAGAAGAATATTTCATCTAATGACTGGTCCTGGATATTAACAAGAAATCCCTTTGCTGTTTATATTGATGTACTGGTAGAAAGTTTGCAAAAAGAAAGCATAGAAATGATGTGTGATTCAAAGCAAATGACATTTTTCAAATTTGAATAAATTATTTTGCATTTTATTTTCAAATAGCCAGAGTTGCGATGACCGTTATTGTGCCATTTTTGACCACATATTTATGCAAATCAGGATTCTCAACTTACGGGTCCCCTAAACAATCAACAATATTGTCAGTATTCTCTTCAATATTGACGCTCTATATTGAAGCGCGCATCAATATGATTCAAAACGCATCAATATTCTCACCAATACTCATTCTGGCAAGAATATTCGTGCTGCATGATCGGGGCTGTTTCGGTTATCTCTAGTTCGGATTTGAGTTTTCTAGCATTTACTCTTTCACTGTGCGAAAAAGAAAAAGAAAAAAGAAAGAGAAATAGACGCTGGTCCAAAGAGTGGTACAAGCTGAGAAGTCGCTTTACACAGGAACATTCGCTTAATTTTTTGAGTTCTACAGAACCGGACTACTACAAAAAATCACTTCGCAGTCTTACAAACAACTGCTATTGAAGAAAACATTGACAAAAAGTTCCTAGACGTTCAAACGGCTCTTCAGTATTCACAGAAAATATAATTTCTAACAATATCCGCCAATATTGATAGGATGCATCAATACGCTCCTAGAAGATCCATATTTCCATCAATAATTCAATATGGTCCTCCGTCAATATTGAAGCTAATATTGACAATATTATTGATCGTCTAGACGCTAGTTTAGACTTCAATGAAAGCAGAATATATGGTTACATGCCGGTTGGTTGGTTGGTTGGTTACATGTCGCGAGTGATCTCCGTTGTGCACTGTCAAATTCGAAACCAAACATACGAGGTTTAAACAATTAGTTTATGTGTCAGACCCCCAAAATTGACCAAGTCATTATAATTTGGAGGACTGAATGAAACTTATACCACGTGTTCCTTGGGGTCATGTGGAGAAAAAAACATCCTGGGGGGCATCATGAGGAGGTAGCTTTCAAATATGGGGGCCATTCTAAATGGCAGACGACTGTGAATCTTTGAATTCAATTATCAGGGACTGGGTGGATCAATATGGAATTTAGTTGTTTTTTTTTTCAAAACGTAGGTTACTTTTTGGATAAAACTTTTTTCACATGTGCATGGCTAAAAACCAGTATTTATTGGTCAAACCTCTAAAAAAGGTAAAATTAGATTTTTTGAAATTTACATTTTGCGGTTTATTAGACTAATAGTTCGGTATATCTAAAAAGTGTTTGAAATAAAAATTGTAGAGAAACATCTCACTTTACAATGCAAAAATGAAATTGAAGATCGGATGAATAGAACCTGAGATATCCAGATTCAAATCGGGTAGGGCGGGGTTGAGCGCGTTCACCGAGCGCTCGGTGCCGCCTAGCGAGAGGCGATAGTTAGCGTAAAATCCTGCTCTTTATTTATTTCCATCCTTAGTAATCGATTTATCACTAGATAACTTTATATGAACTTCTAATGTGCACTATTTGTAACATGATTATTAGTCACCTACTAATAAGTATCATTAACAATTATATAATTTATCTGGGATATGGACATCAATCATTACGAACCATGCATCCCATATCTCTGTACTTCAAGATGAACATGATCAAGCCACTCTAAAGTATTTTAACAACTACTTGATACCTAGCAATGTCGTCCTTTCGAATGAAATATATAGCCCTAGTGCAGATACTTTTCGCTTTTCTTCGGGCTAATCGGGAAGGAAATTGGTTTTTGTTTTTAGCTGCTGTTAAAAATTGTGTCTTGGTGTTTTGCACTGGATAGAATGAACTACTAACGCTATCTTTCATACCACCTTCTTGAACTAACTAAACTAGAAAAGGAGATCCCATTTGTTCACCAATACTTTGTAAGTTAGAATGGGGGTTTTCAGTACAACTAAGAAGCAACAACCTTTTTTTTTAGAATTCCAGTGGACCAAAAGACTTCTTTTTTTGTGTGTGTGCCCTCCCTTACCCCCGGAGTGCCAAGCAATGAAGCTTATTACCTCCGGTCAAATCAAATTTTGGTAACCATTTTGGTAACCATTTGTTTGATATATTTACCTAATAGTGCAATTATGTACATCCTGATGGGATGTGTATACTTGTGTCGTGTATTAGCGCGGATTTGACTTTCTTGCCATGAACTCGATTAATTGTCGTTAGTTGTGTGTGTTAATAACGTGTAGAGATGTTTTCTAATATATATAGTAGTGTGTGTATCTGTGTGAGGGGATTATTAGCCAGTCCGGCAAATTTCCTATGAGCAAGCGAAACCCCTCAAAAACCTCGCTCGGACTGGGATAGTGGGCATAGCTCGGCCAAAGGCCATTTACCATGTGTTGGATTATTCATGATACTGTTCGTTTTGGAGTAGCACTGTCCTGGTGAAATTTTTGAACGCAGGGAATGAGTGTTTCCGAATCCAGAACGTATTTCAAATTTAAATCTAAAATATGATATAAAATATTTTGATGCACATTTCAATACGGAATTATTTAGAGGGTTATTTCCTCGTATCCACTTTCGCTTTCTCACAGCTATCTCGACTGTGGGAGAGGATCATGTAATTTTAGGTCGGAAAGTTAGTTGTGGAGACAATAAAAGATACAATTTAGAAATCAATAATAATAATAATAATATTTATTTTAACCATTAAGCATACAATGCAAATTCTTAGTTGTCGAGACAGGAAGGAAGTATGTCTTCAGTGCACAGTTTTTCGTACTATTTCCTCGTACTATTTGATTTAGATCAATTAGAATATATTTGGAAACAACCAATAACAGTGCTCTATTTCGATAGCAAACACCGTCCTTGATATCGCCGATTATTTATCACTGTTTCCTTCTTACACAAGAAACACATTAGCCATGAAGATCGAATATAAACAATAATATGGCTAATGTAAGGTTAGGCGAGACGTCAAAAATTGTTCAGCGAAAGTAACGTGTGAAGTATGCGTGGGGCCGTTTTAAAATAAGTTATTAAGAATTAATGAATGACTCCCCCATAACAGCACCTTCTTTCTTGCGTAAATATGACATTTTTCTTTTGAGTAACAGTATTTACCAGTGTTCTATTAGTTTTAATGATATTTATTTATTACAAAACAGTTAACTCTAACTCTCTTAATGTAGGCTACTAGCATTTTGAATTGATAGAAACTTACAGCAACATTTACGGGTGCAAAATGCTTGCGATCATATTCTGTTCACAGATATCATGTCAACGAATTTCAATATTTCAATCCTAGGCCGAACCGGTACCCGATGAGGTCGTTGGGATTTTTTTTCAATTGGCCTAATCCTTCTGTTGGCACTATGGCCCAGAGGTCAATCTATAACAGAAATGAGTTCCAGGACCAATCCTGGGAATAAAGGCGGTCGGTGCATAATGCTGACAACCTTACCCTCATGTGCCTAGTCCGAAGAACAGGGAGGCTCAACGTCCTGGAACACTAAATACCTCGGAGTGTATAGGGACCGCTTTCTTACTTTATGATTTAATTAAATATACCGTACTAATAAACCTATGCAGTTCGTCCCTTTCAACAGGTGCCGAAGATAACCGAATGTTCAGGCTAGTTTAATTATATTCACTCTTATACGGTCACATTACAGTCACATTAGAATACAGTAACATTAAAAGTGCTTACTTGAAAATTGTTGTTAAACTCTTTAGCCAAAACATTAATTTAAACACAACTGTATGTAAATAATTCAAACAGGAGTGAAACAATCTTTCGTTTGACAAAAACGGGGAATGACAACATAATATATTATATGATTCGCTAAGTATTTATTTCTTCCACTTTATTGACGAAATAGTTATAAAATATGCAAGATCTGCTTCTGAAATTCCCTAGATAAAAACTCTCGCCACTGCATCGTTCTTGCACTTTCAAAAGTACTCAATACTTTACCTACAAAAAGTGAAATGTTCCCTATTACAAGCCATAGAGGCCCAGAGGGTTCCAGGATGTTGATGCTCCCAGATTTTTAGACAATCGGCACCTGAAGGTAGTAAGGTTGTCAGCCTTACGCACCGACCGTCTTCACCCCCAGAATTGCTCCTGGTACTCGTTTCTGTTGGAGGCTGAGTCGACCCCCAGGGCCATAGGGCCACCAGAAGGATTAGGACAATTGAAAAACTCCGATGACCTCATCGGGGATCGAACCCGCGACCTTACGGTTTGTAGCGCAGCGCCTCAACCACTACGCTAAAACTGTAATATAGCCTATCGGATGGAAATGAGTAGTCCTATTCTTTAATTTATGAACCCACAGTGAGAAGAAATTTGACATGAAAAAATATCCCCAGGCCTGTGATGTAATGCACATAATAAACCGGAAGAACTATTAGGCCTATACTAATATAGGTTAGTATATTTTCTGTAATACATTTCATTGCTCCAAAAAATGTCAGTAATAAAATTTGGACTGTAAAATGTACACTCCAGTGCACGGAATCTTTCGGATATAATTCGCATGATTTATGTTGGTAAGGGAATACATAAATGACTCGGCCAGGTCCTCCCCCTGCTCTTTCGCATATCCTTTCTTCGCGTTGGCGGATACGCAGCAAATGCTAACCCTTCCCTCACTCCTTCTCTCCTGAAACTGAAACCGATCTGTGTTCATGGGTTAATGTTTGAGTTCCAGACTTTTGACATCGAACCAATACCATAATCGAACTCATTCAGAAGCTGGTGTGGACATCCGTTGTCAGGCACTCCCGCCAGCCACTGAAATGAAATGTTCCCATACTCCACCCCATTTCACCGCGTACCTAGCCCTGAGCATTGTTCATAGGATAATGCCTGTAAAGATCCCGCACGAAATCTGTGCCGATTGCCTAAATCATTAAATTATGTTTTCATGGGGACTGTAGCGTCGATTGGCCTGCTACCTATCTCTCTCGCACAACAGTACCTTCCTTTTTATTTGTAAAGGCCAAGCTACCTCTCTCTCTCTCTCTCTCTCTCTCTCTCTCTCGCACAATAGCATGTCTCTCTCTAGAGAGTAACTGTCTCATCGGCACAGATATCGTGCGAGATCTTTAATTGGACTTGAATTCAAACAAATAAGAGTTTGACTCACCTAGGGCTGGTGTAGATCACAGATGATACGGAGATTCAATGCCAACTTTACATGAAGAAAAACGCTAAAAGAAACCAGGAGCATCGGTAAGTTTCGTGCGCTCTAGTATACCCATGTAAAAAAAAAAAACTGCAGTTACAGTAATCTTTGTAATAGTGTTGACTTGGTCAAAATCCCAGATCTTCTATAAGTTATTTTATTGGCATTAGAAATCTAAAAGGATAAGTTATCCAATTATGTACTGTACACTTCTGTGTGAAGTTCCAAAATTCAAATTCAAATTTTATTTGTTCTTTACAGTATATACAAGGACATACAAAAGAACATCGTTAATAGGTAGATAGTGTAACAGTGAAAACATACACATGATTTAAGGTACAAAGGTGTTTACATTCATTACACATATTCTAGATAGCAGCTATTTCTAAAACTAAGAATCTTCGATAAATTGAGCCAGTGAGTAAAAAACTTTATTTATGGTATATTTTATTAATTCAGATTAAACCTACTAGGCTGTTTGATACTTTTAATTCTAACTGAGAGTTTGTTGAAAAATTTCATACCAATGTAGCTAATTTTTTCTTCAAATAATTTGAGACGTTGTTCTTTTAAATTAATAGCGATTTTTCTTTCATGCTCAGCAGGACATGGATCAGATGCACGCAGTATTCTATCCTTACTCTACCTTTGCTCGATACCTCAGAAGTCGTTTCATTCCTTGTCGGACTGTGTTTATTAAATATTTATTTTATGGCTCATGGTCATTATAACCTTAATTTATTGAATAAAATAGTTCGTAGACAATATTTCATAAGATTGGTGATGTTTAGAGATTTGAAGCATGTGGACCAAGAACCTTTAAAGAAATTAATGACTATGCGCTATTAGGAAAGCGGTCAAGATGTGGGTCAGAAACTGGAATTTGTTCTCATGAAAAACAATTTCACGACAAAACTAGTGACTTGTGTTTGTTAAGCTCAAGTGACCCGTGTCCTATTATTTAAGACGCAATAGTGATACGTTCTCACAGAGCATCGGTGTGTATTATAGAACGCTCGTGGCTTTCCAAAATAGAATATCGACATTTCATTCTAACAGTGTGAAATTATTGGAGTGTATCCAAACAAGAAATAAATTCAAATAATGCAGTGGTTTTACACTCTATATACAGTCTTAAGGTAAATGTATAAGTAGTAATAATAATAATAATAATTATAATTATTATTATTATTATTATTATTATTATTATTATTATTATTATTATTATTATGTACGAAACAAGAGTTCAGATCGGGATTGTAAGAGTTTGTGGTCAAGAACTCTTTCAGCGATTCCAAATTCGTTTGACTTTTTTTCTTGTTTTGATGCTCCGTGGCTCTACATCCTTTGTGGAACTAGCTCTATCATCCGACCGCTACATAACTACCATGGGTTGGAGACAAAATCCTACTGCCGTTATTGATGGCTTTCTTGACCGTTACCGCTGTCTGCATCAAGTAGTTCCTCAGCGGGTGCCACAAGGCTGATAGCACCCCTTTTCAGATTCTCTTACCTCAGAAAAATCCGAGTACGTACTGGGGAGCGACTCAGTCAGCAACGCTAACGATAACCATAACCACTGCCTGGAGGAACAGTCAGCATGGTCTAGCGTTCGGGATTACAAAAATGATACAATTAGGTAATTTATCACAAAAATGTCACGAAAAGTTAACATGTAGGTAGGTTAGGCTCCACACCGCCCACCACTTAATGACTGTACAGCGATAATATCATCAGAGTAAAGAGTGGTGACAACTGAGACCCGTTGCGCGAACACACGTACAGTGTAAAAATAATATGTAATATAGTTTGCAAAATGGCACAGTCCCGGATGAGGTCACTAGTCGCAATACAGTATTTTTTTTTCTTCCTGCTACTGGAGAAATGCGTGCCAGTAGAAGAGCATTCACAGGTGGGAGTTGAATTCAGAGAGACAAGTCATCTTCCACTCCCACCACTCATGGCAGCTGTGGCCATATACCTTAGTAAGCGCGACGTGACTGCTCTGAAGACTGGCGTACGAATGAATCATCACCTTCAAATGACTATTTCGAAATATAGACTAACACATGCTATTGCGCATTTCTCTGAGCAGGGCCTGGCAGAAAAGAAATCACCGTACGCTGGTAGACAAGGACACTGCGATGTGTTTCATTCCCGGCGGAAGCAGGATGACTAAGAAATTAAGAATGCTTATTTTAGCAGTACTGTAATATTGTGCTGAAATAATTAAATAAAGAAGGGGTGTGGGGGGGGGCGACTGACAGACTCAACACCATCACCATTCCGTCAAGTTCATCTGCTTCTGTCAGGGTAGGTAAAGAACAATGATATTAAATAGTTTAGCAGCGGCTTACTGAACGCGTGTTTCGATATCACACATTCAATTTCGGCTTTTTCTTATTTTGGTCATTCTGGCCATGCGACGTCACACCAGCAACGTCATCCGTATCTTATTAATTCTGCAAATTCAATATGGTGGAAATATCGCTAGTTTTCGCCAATTCTTAATACAGGCCTAAAAGAAAGTGTTGGCTACTACTTAGTGCGGGAGGGTTTGAACTGTATCACTCGTGAAGACAACATCTCCTCTCCCGAGAATGAGATATGTGTGTTTTTATCTGTTTTATGAAATGAATCTCGCTTTAAAATGTGGGGGGGATCTCATATGGGATTTTATGAAAACATAATATAAGGTTTGCTCGCAAAGCAGTCAGAAACCAGGAACAAATCGTTCGCGCATGCGCTCTTTCTCCACACGCGTTCGCAAAGCGAGAATCCGTGATTCTGATTTCAATCTTCTGTTCGCAAAGCTCTCACGGACAGTTTCTGTACTATAAGAAGAATTTGCAGGCTCTAGCATGAATTGTTATCAGAGACCTGCGCAGTAACCTATTTTCACGCGCCTGACTCCTCCCTCCAAATCCTTGCTCCAGATTTATAAGCATAGGCTACTTATATGTATGAATAATGGAAAATAATTAAAAGTTTCCCAAAATATAGTTTATATTGCCGATATATATTGCATGTATAACATGTTAAAGGGAAATATATATTTTATTTGCATATCATATCGATTAAATCCAGAAACTATCGATTCCAAATTCTTCTAACCGTTCGCAAAGTGCAAATCACGGGTAAGTTACAGACTGGACATGCGCAGTATAACCAATTCTCAAGCAGTCACGGATTTGCTTTGCGAACAAACCTATATTTACACAACCATTACCAAAGCGTTTTACCAAACTTGTGTCCAAATTATGGCTTTAGTTGACGGCTCGACCGTAAACATCTCACCAGTAGTCCTATGGTGAAGCATCATTTTCCTGTAACTAGAACGGACTCGCTAAACGGAACTAATGAGTTATGGTTTTATGTTGTGCTGTACTATAGGGTGTGATGTTATTCTTATAGTGTAATGCATTAGATTTTAGTTCCAAATCTGCCTGCGTAACCATGTAAATAACTTCCCCAAGTCAACGTCTCTTCTCATAACCCAGTTAATAGCCACGCTGAAAAGAAATGCCACCTTATAATCACAGTAAATTTTCAGATGGAAGACATTATTATTTTACTTGAGTTACGGCAGACGTAAATTATTAAAAATTATCTGTCAATTTAATCAAATCAACCATTCCATTCCTGGCTTTCTGATTTAATTATACATGACGGTAATGAGAAAGAGGCAGAACTGTATTGACAAGGATTTCATTAAAACTGCCTGTCTTTGACCATTGAAGCGAAAAATTCCTTTCATAACACTGCTAATACAGAAGAATCTTAAGATAACTTTACAATTACAGGCCTACATGGTGGGAGGGATGCAATTGTGCAGATCCAAAGGGACAGCAGGTCATATTAACACAAATATAGAACGTAATTTGCGTTTTGTGATTGCGTTATGGTTTGAGCAATAAAAAATGGTTTAACATATTACCTGATTCGCTTTTTTAAAAGCCCTAACATCACTTAAATGTCAGTGCTGTGGATATAGGCCTATAAAGTTCCTCTTCAACACTATACATGTCCCTTACAGAACATACAAAATATAATATTTATTTCCATTGATTAATTTTGTCTTTTAAATATCGGGTGGAAGACTGGTTGTTCGCATTTTTGCGGTGAAGTACATGAAAACCTTTAAAAATCAAAAGAATTACTTACAATGTAATAAATGGAACGAATTTTTGCACAGAATCTAGAATTTGGTCTTTCGAGAGGCAGACGTGGTTCTATAATTTTCTCTACTTTTTGATGTTGCAATTCAGGAACCATATAATAATAATAATAATAATAATAATAATAATAATAATAATAATTTTATTACTACTTTAACTATACATTGTATAGACAGACATAGTCAGTATTATTTAGGACAAATGACGTACAGTGATTGCAGCAATCATATTTGTAAAAAAAATCGTTAAAATAATTAATAAATCCTTAAAATAATAAAACAATCCTTAAAGTAATAAAAAAATCTTCTCATACAAAAAGTATTTCAGTTTAAATTTAAAACACCTGAGATTTTCAACATTTAAAATATTGGCTGGTAAATGATTGATAACTTGGCTGACAATGTGAACTGGTGATTTAGTGTATCTTAAAGTTTGATATTTAAAAATATGCATATCAATTTTGCTTCTTGCGAATATGCGCTATCTCCACATTTAAAAAAGTTCGTTCTTCCTAAAACTGTTATTAGCACACAATGGAGTAACAAGATATGCAAAATAAAAAATATATACAGTCAAAACCTGTTATAACGAGTCTGAAGAGACCACATATTTTACGGCCGTTATAGCAGGTAGTCGCACAAACCTGATTTTTTTCCTGAAAATTTCAAATCCGTACGTGTTATATTTTAAGCTTATTGTATGTGTTATAACAGTCAACCCATGAATGATATGTGTTCGTTCCACTTAATGAATTACAGCAATTTATTACAGTACATACCCTATGCATAAATTATTGTATGTTGGTCTATTCTCCTACAATAAAAGGAATAGCCTACTGCAAATTACGAAGGCCTACACTTTCTCCTATTTCTCTTTTCACGCCATACCTTGCATATCGTTTCCTCCGAGAGGAAGGACCGACAAGCATTCATTGGTTATCGCTTGCAGAATAGGTCCATTGATCGGCACGTTGATTTTTAGAGCATTTTATTCGAAAAGATACCTACTATATTTTTTTCTCTCTGGCCTTCCACATTGTAGAAATCGTTGAGAGTGATATAGTCGACATGCTATAATCGTCCCCAGCGGTGCTATCTTTGAAGCGTTGTTTGATGCAAGAAGGACACACTCCTTAATATCCGCGTGTTGAAGTTTTGTCATGTCTCATTCTGAAACGAGAATCAAAGAAACGACCTCAAGTGGTCGGATCCACATACACTAAAAAGCGTGAATATATGCATCAATTTATGCAATAAACATATGGAAAATATGCCCCAAGAGTGGAAAATATGAAGAAAAAGTTGACTTAATTTCTGTAAAAAAAATAATGAAAAATGCAATTTTGCCACATAAATACATTGCCAGCCTTGTGAAATAATTAATTATTTAAGCACACCACCTATCAAAATTCACCATTACTTTATATCAGTCCCAAGCAAAGTTACCACGCAGGCCACTTTTTACACTTCTTTTGGGGGGGGGGGGGCATGAGGGAATTGAGTATGGGATATACATGCATCCCTGATAGTCACATTTATTTTCACGAAATGGTTACCGAAAGGGAATTTTTTTAAAAGTATTAAGAACAATAAATGAAACTAAATAAGAAATTATAGGGTAGGAGGTTGAAGAATGTTTGTGAAATGAAGTTCGGATTTTGTTGTCAAGAATACGGCTTTACCCTCGCTAAAAATCGAACTTGATTCCTTGGTCATCGCAAGACCATGCACTGCCATGCAAGTGGCGACTTATTGATTATTAATTTTATTTTTAAAAACTTTCATTAAAAGGTGGTATTGATTTTTTTTAACTTTTGGAAATCATAACAAAATAACGATAAACTTAAATGTTTTCACACACTTAACAGATAACTATCTTCCCATCTGTGATTAAGTAGGATTATGACCGATCCATTATTTAAGCAAAAAATGATTTGCTGGATTTTTCTTTCGACGTTGTGAAATACGTTCTGCTCACAACCTCAGACTTCACAAATGACAATAAACAAGAACAGATTTCAATTTTAAACATTTTAAACAGAAATTCCGAATCTTTATTTTCGCATGCCCCCAGCTGTCCATTTTATTCGGCACTTATGATTTACGATACTTGACCACGGATCTTCCAAAGCAAGAGGGCAGTAAAATGGAATTTCACTTTCCGTCTTCTGTTTTTTTTCCCCCTACACGGGAGATATGCCTAAAGAAAGCTACCCCAATATATTGACACTCCTTTCCATAAGACTTGAGTCGACCTGCTCTGGTCCCGGGAAATAAATGTTACAGGGCAGCGAATTTAAAACTTTTTAACGTTGCAAAATAAATGGTGCAAAAATATGTTGCACAAACTTTCTCGCATATACGTGTTAAAGGCTAGCACAGAAAAAAGTAAATTATAGGGACAATTAAATTTTATTTATTACATTTTTATAAAACTAAGAAGTTTCTAGAACGGAAACAATCAGGGTCGATCTTTATGTTCAATGCTTTTACCGTGAAATAATAGTAATAATAATAATAATAATAATAATAATAATAATAATAATAATAATAATAATAATAATAATGAATGATAGTAAAACTGCATATTATTAGTACTACTACTACTACTACTACTACTACTACTACTACTACTACTGCGGGAAAATTCAAATATAAGGCGCACCTTGGGATGAATCGGCCCCTCCCAACCCATCCACTGATGCAGTTTCTTTTATACCACGATCTAGCGAATTCTTCTCTCCTCGTATTATGAAGAAACTTGTGATTGGACGTTGGAGGTCTGACGTCATACCACTAGACGAGAGGTGACAGGCTGCCAAACCTCGCGGGAGATATAATATTCCACATTTTCGAAACCTACAAACAGTGTATCGTACATTATTTGAAAATGCAAGGGCGCTTCGTTACGGCTACCGCCTTCGCTTCGCGCACTTAACTATGTGGTTAGTGTTATGCATTATTTAGCTATATGTAGAGGTGGATACAAGGCACTTGCGACAATATACAAGGACAGTGGGTACAATGCACTTGCGACAATAAACAAGGACAGTTGCTCACTCTGCTTCGCTCAGAAACCAAATTTATCACACAGTCCGTGCAAATGTGAATATCGAATGGGCGGAGCTTAAGGGGCGACTTATATTTGAATTTCGCCACAACTACTACTACTACTACTACTACTACTACTACTACTACTACTACTACTACTACTACTACAACTTAGGTTATATTGCACGCAACTGCATGTAGGTTATATCACGTGTTTAGTATGGTTGCGTGAACCATTAGTCTATAGTAACAACTCATTCGCGTCATCTGTTTCTATTGTTTAATGATGTCTTCTTATGTGGTATTTAGTTTAAACGATTATAATATCCAGTGACATAACGGCGATGAGTTATGGAAAATAAGCAAGTCCTACAAACCTGGCGTTTGCCTTTGCGAACGAGGAAACCATGAACAACCTAAGTCAATTCGGGTGGCCACGAGGTTTGATTTAAACTCAGGACCTCTTCCCTGTTAGCCTATACCACCTCGCTGTAATTGGTTTTGGTGTGTTCATTACGACTGAGCTAAACTGACTGCATTTACAACAATAAGTACATTAGGCCTATAGTTTTCTTACTAGGGGCAACGAAATGTCATTCATATTTTAATTGACGTATGTTCTGAAATTCGCATTTAAGCCGTCCTTATTTCGTTTTTATCTTGATATCTATTAAATGTATAAAGAAATGTGTTAAACAAAAAATGTTCATTTCTCTACAACTTTACTATGGTAGGTTTTCATGTATCGCCTACTGTAATGGATATAATCTACAAACATTGAAAATGGATACGAGTGAAGTACCCCTTAAGTCATTTTTGCAGAAATACGGATATAGCCATTTTATTAGTCATAGATAAGAGTTTCTAATTTAAAATTTGTATTAAAATCGTTAGAGCCATTTTTTCAAAAATCAAATTTTTTAAAAAAGTTTTCATGAAAAGTCCCCTTAAAATTTCAGTTACAAAACTAAATTCCTGGGCGGTTCGACAAAATTTGGAAAAAGTCCTTAATTCAAAAAATGAAGTAAATGCAATGAACCGTTTACCCGTTGTGCTTGTCCACAGACAGACAGACGGACAGACAGACAGACAGACAGACAGATAGACGGACAGACGTCAATCCAAAAACACGTTTTTCGGTTTCTAGGCATCGTGAAACATGCTTTCCCGGTGTTAACTTGATTTCGATTTTTTGTCACGATCACAATACTTTCTCTATACTACGTATATGCGAGAAAGTAAAAGTTAATTCAAATAATATACTTTTATTTTTTTAAATTGCAAAAAGGTGAAAACATATTAGTGAAATATGCACTCGCCCTTAAATATGCACTTATATGCACTATAAAACTGGAGCAGTGGAGCTGAGACGAGGGTCTTGTTTACCTCTGCAACAGCTGTGAGTGTTATGACTAGGGTTCGGATGTTTATGACCTAAAAAAGTGGAAAATATGACTGCAAATATGTCTTAAAATGACTAAATATGACCCAAAATTCCTAAATACGACCTAATATAAAATAACGTATTTTCTAAAAATAAATTTTCTAAATCAAAACGCTTAAAGACACTAAATTCTTACATCACATGAATTCAATCAGAATCTCTTTTTTACAATTATTTTACAGGTGATTTACAGTTTTACTTGAAATGAACTTCTATTGTTAAAGAATTTTCTCCTGTTTGCTCGCTTCATCAGCTCCAAATACTCATAGTATTTTGTAGATCTTGCGTGTCCCTATAAAATATGAGCAATTGCATTAATTTTGGCATAAACCATAAATTAATGAAATAAATTTCAAATTTAACTTGACCATGTAGTACATACAGGTACACTGTACAATTGTGCTTCTTTGCCAAATTTATAACTGATATATGACGTTAAGTTACAAATATGGCCAAAATATGACCATGACCAGAAAAACTATCAAAATATGTCTTTATATGCAAAATAAAAACGGTCCGGTTAGGATAACAAGCGTGCAATTCGTGTTTAATCTGTGTTTGCGGCGAGAATGGAGGTCAGGATAAAAATATGACATGTCATAAACATCCGAACCCTAATTATGACACTATTTCCATGAAACTTGTTTTCTGTTTCTTGACTTCACAGTATTTCGACAGGTAGGCCTACTAGTTAGGGAAACGCTTTTTTTTTTTTCATCCGTAGCATTGGCCAGAAACGTCGAACAAATTTCACAAGCAGTATTCCTTTAATTATCATGTTATTACTGAATGCGTACTCCCCCATTGTGATAATTTTAAGAAGAGAGAAAACAGCGAGATTTGTAATTAAAGCACCGGTAGTGTTTCTTTTGAGCAAGGAGACATTATGATTTTGCAGAAAATCGGAGAATTTCGACAAAAAATATTTGATTTGAAACACTTTACTTCGTGTATGCCCTTAATATATTCCAGTATAGAGTGCACATTGTATTGTGGTTGCACACATTTAGCTGTCTTAGTTCATTCAAAGTTGCATTATTCGCGAGGCAATATCTAAATCTCTAGTTTGTGTATGAAATCAGTAGTTTGTAGGCTAACTATCATTCAGAGAATGAATCGGGGTAAAAATTCAGGTGAAAGTTGTGGCTGTTAGTATAATATATTATAATTACTTACTTACTTACTTATTTACTTATTCAATGGTAATAGAAAAATCTTAAGGAAGCTAAAGAAATCTTATCTATTTTATGGAACCCGGAGGTTCATTGCCGCGCTTAACTGAGCCCGCCATTCAACCCTATTTTATGCTAACTCCATCCAACCATCCCTTGCAAATCCTACTTCCCTTAAATCTATCCTAAAATTGTCTTTCCACCAACGTCTAGGTCTTCCAAGTGGTCTTTTCCCTTCGGGTCTCCCACTCAATATTTTTGAGATCTGTCTTTCCTCCCAATGCGCGCAACATGTCCAGCCCATTTCGTCCTCCGTGATTTAATTACCCATAATATATTATAATAATATTTTATTTTAGTTATATTATAATATATTTTACACTTAATGTAATTTATGTAGAAAATGTAAACAATATCGTTAAATCAGTTTTCAAGAAGTTCAAGAAAAATGAAAGTCTCTTCTTGTAAGGTCGTTGTGAAATTGAAGAGAAAGTCGCTATTACACTTCCTGTCGCATCTCCGAAAGATGCACAAACCAAATAAAATCTAATTGTTGGTATACGGTTATTTAACGACGGGGATGTACTGCAACTGAGGCCTGTGACCGTCGCCGGTGTCCCGCAGGCTTAATGATTTGTGGGGCGAACATTACAACTTTGTATTGGATGAAAAACAATATAAAGTACTTGCTATGCTGGCTCTTGGTGAAGTGAGAAAGTTGTATTGCTCATGCTTTGCGAAGAGAAAGTTATATGAATGTAACACCAGATTTTTAATGTAATAAATAATTAATATAGTATGGTATGAGGCTATAATAGTTTTCCATGTTTGCAGACCCTGGAATTGTCATTTTGATACAGGAAATCGAGATTATACACGAACCTAACCATTAATTCTGGAGTTGCAAGACAGTTGTGATCCATTCATCATGTGGGAGGTAGTGAAATGTTAGCATACATTACCCTTACGGCAGGGTCATTACTCAGCAAGTAAACACTTGCTGCTGGCGAACCTTAGTTATCACTATCTGATTTAATCTGAACCAGAGTTTCTGGAACTTTGACCTTTTGTCTCCCATGCCGGTTAGAATCAGTTTTATACCTCTTTCGCTCTTCGTTTCGCCGAGGAAGCTTTAAATTGATATTTTATTTTTATTTTTCTACTAATACAACAGACGTTCTTTACACGGTTGTCAGTAATATATTACATAAATTGCACCGATTTATGTACATGGAATTACTTACTTACTAGATGGCAATAGATAGCCTAATTCCTAAGCAAGCTAAAGGAATATTATTTATTTTATTGATTTTGGAGGCTCATTTCATGCTTAGATGAGCCTGTCAACCAACTCTATTCTGTGCTAACTCCATTCAACCATCAGCACAAACCCTACTTCACTTAAATCTATCCTAAAATTGTTCTCCCACCTACGTCTTGGTTTTCCAAACAGTCTCTTCCCTTCGGGTCCCCCAGTCAATATTTTTTAGATGTGTCTTTCATTCTCCATGCGTGCAACATGTCCTGCCCATTTCATCCTCCATGATTTAATTACCCTTACTGTAATCGGTGACGCGTACAGGTTATGAATCTCGTCGTTATGCAGTTTTCTCCAGTCCCAATTTTCATCTCTCTTACGTCCAAATATTTTCCTAAGCACCCTGTTTTCGAACACTTTCAGATTACGTTCTTCCCGAAAAGTAAGGGAAAGTAAATGGACTAATGGAATTTTTCTCGTAACTAATTTGAAGAATACCTGTTAATAGATATTCTACACCGATGTGACAGCAACTCAAAAAACCAACTTTGAGATAATGACGTTTGAAATGTCTCACTCAATTACAGCTTCCAGAGAAATTAATTATAAAATATTTAAAATATAAAATTCATACAGATAACCTCAAACCGAGAAACTATCAAACAAGCGTACGCAGAATGTCTCAGAATGTATCCGATACAAATGGAGGGATTATAGAGAGAACTCGGGTAACATTATTTCATAAGGAAATTATTATCTACCCGGGGAAATAACTCGATTCTGATTTTTTCCGTGCTATATTTTATCTGAATATTTAGCTCATGAATCAGTGACCAATCCAGCATAAGTTAATCATTTGTGGAATTTCGATCAATCCCAAGAGTCTATCATAATGTTAACGTTGTATTTTTATGACTTTTATTTTATCGCACATACGTGCATCTTTTTCCTATTTAAATTTACAAGGACTGAATACCGAAACATCTTCATACCTGTAGTTGCTTTGATAACAAATAAAAAAATGAATCATTGAACACAGCGATTGGGTATATATAAGCTGGGTATATACGAGGGTCATTCAATAATTAATTAAAGATACAAGTTGGTCTTAGGAAAAGACGCTTGGTAGTACAAGTTTGATACATTTAGGACTTTAAGTTGGCATCACTGGGATGAGTTCTAATCAGCTGATGGATCAACTTTGCTCAGTTTATGACATCAAAATTAAATTTAACTATGTCGGGTCTTCTTGAAAATTCCACATTGGTTGAACAACGTTGTGTGATTCGTTTTTTGATTACTGAAGGTGAAAAACCAGTTAATATGTACTCTAGAATGACTAAAGTGTATGGTGAAAGTTGAATGAACCGTGGAAATTTTTACAAGTGGGTAGAACAGTTCAAAAGTGGTCGGGAATCAGTGACTGACGAACACCGTTCTGGCCGGCCTGTTGAAGTTGCAACTTCCTCACTTCAAACTTAAATTGATTATATTATTCGTGGAGGCATTACGTGGGAAGAAGTTCCAGGATAACTCAAGAAATTTGTGGGAAAATGGCTCCGACGCCAAGAAAAAGAGTTCTTTGCAGCCGGTATAAAAAGCTGGTAACCCGTTGGGACAAGTGGATAAATGTTGATGGGGATTATGTTGAATAGTAGGAAAATTCTTGTTTTGTAATAATAAATAGTTTTTTCTCCAGGTCGGTTTGTCTCTTTAATTATTGAATGGCTTTCGTATGAGTAAAACAAGATATGTAAATAATGTACGTGATTTTTTACGCTTGGTGATGCATTTTAAATCTCGTATAGTAATAAATACAATATTATATCAATGAGGTTAATCTGAAAAATAAAACAGCCCATGAAAGGTTGCACGAAGCACCATTATCGCCAATGGCGAAACAATATATTTAATATATGCTGGATCGTCTCGTCATAGGCTCGTCTTTTGCAATGGCAAAAATAGCTATATGTTTAATTCATTTTAGTGGTTTTAGTTATTCTTTAAATGCTTAATCTTTGAGTATTCGCTAAATAGTCTCGAGATCCGGATTTTCACAAGATAAATTCACGAGCAACGATATCTTTCGTTATATTACCTATGGTAAATAATTATTATTCATGAATGATTTGTAGCACGATTTCTTTTCACAGGTTTCATTCCATTACAAATGACTCACCGGAATAATGTTAAATGTTAAATGTTAGATGCCAGTCGGAGAACACAGAGTGTATAGACATGGTCAAAGAAATAAAATTACATCAAATCAGACACATCACAATCCAAAAATTCACTCATATCGTAAAATGACCTTGTAGTCAACTAACCAGAGATCACAGATTTAAAATGGTTTCCCTTTAGCCTAAATAATCCAGCAGGCACTTTGTTTGCAATTTTTATGGACATGGCTTCACAATTTTTCTAAGTTAGAGAAAGCCTGGAGGCAGGATAATTGAATGAGTTTTGTTGCCTTGTTTCATAATTGTGTAGATCGCTTTTCGTACTAAAAGCATTAATATTATCTCTAACATATAAAAGAGACTCAAGTATATACTGAGAAGTAATAGTCAATATTTTAAGATCAGTAAACAGTGGTCTACAATGTTCATTCATTGTTGAATTAGTGATCGTTCTAATGGCCTTCTTCTGGAGAACATAAACCTTATTGATGTGAGAACTATTGCCCCAGAGGGTGAGTCCATAAGCTAGAATACTATGAAAATAAGCGAAATAAGCAACCCTAATGTAAGCATTAGGCACAATGGATCTTAGTCTTAAGGGAAGAAAAAGAACTCTGGATAATTTAAGGCAAATATAGTTAATATGATCTTCCCAAGTCAGTCTGTGATCAATGACAATACCCAGCATATTAAAACTTTTGGTCTCCTGAGCTTTCTTAAGGGTGAATAATAAGAATTCAGTCTTAGAATCATTGAGAAGAAAGCCATTAGTATTAAACCAATTTTTAGCAACCGTTAAATTGGACACTGCCTCCTCTTTTGCCGTTTGAACATCGTTACCTACATTTAGTAACGTTGTATCATCAGCATACATGATGGTATCTGGATTTAAATTACATGCCAAATCATTCGTGGCCACTAAGAACAAAATAGGGCCCAATAATGATTTTTTAATACTCGCTAAACATTATTTTGCAAATTTTATTTTTCTGTAAAACTGGCCTTTCTGCCAGAGTATGCACGCTATTGATGACAGCTGTAATGTTTATGCTTATAGCATATAGCAGACTGCGCTTATACGGAAATGAAGGCAATATAATAATACTATATGAAAAATTTTACTATAATATAATCAGTGTTAGCATCTGTTTTCACCGATGCTAGATGGGTGCCTAGTCAGTGGCGTGCTGACCTTAACACATAACACGCTATTTCATTATATTTTCAACCCTTAAACCATAAGTTCCTGAATTTTTTTTTTTTCGGAGTCTACTCTGCAATCTCTCCAATTTTATCGATTGAATTCTGTTAGCGAGCTTTTGCAACTGTTGAGGCAGTATCTCACTTCATCTGCAACATACCTCTCTATTTTGTCACAGGTCGATTCTAAATGTCTTCTTCCCACATCTGTCAATATGGTATCTTTTAATTATTCTTCTAGGGGTCTTTTGTCATGTGGTGTCCATACCAAACAATTTCTTGGTCGTCGCTCAGTCCTAATTATTTTTCTCTTTACATAACAATAAAAAACTAAATTCCCATAGGCAGATGGCAAAAGTGGGGGCATGTGGTCAGTATGCCGACACCCACGGTCGTTAAAGGTGGTTTCCGTAACCGGAGCCAATACTTCTCTATCGAGTAGCTCCTCAGTTTGTATCAGGAGGCTGAGTGCACCCCGTTTCAGACCTCCTTACCTCAGGAAAATCCAAGGAGATACTGGGGATCGAACCCAGGCCTACGGATCCGTAGCCGGCGACGCTAACCACGAGACATAGCAAAAATCCCACCTACTAGTCGGAGATCGAACCTGCGACTTTCCGATTTGTAGCGCAGTGCCTCAACCAACTGCATCACGTCGAAACCCTTCTAGCCATAATATTGTGGATGGTGTGGTTGCATGACAAGGACACCACGCAGCTATGACCCACAGTGATTTTATCTGTCAATGTTTTTATTTTCTTTATGTTTTTTAGTGTTCTAACAAGTGGAGATCTTTTATTGAAATATAGTTGACTGATACAAAATTATCTTCAATTCTAAGACCCTGAAGATGACGGTATAGTCGAAAGGTCTGGGCGAAGAATTTAAATTTAAATTTTGACCTACGAGTAGCCTAACAATATTCTACATAATTATGTTTATTGCTCAAGAAAATACTCCAAATAATACATAACTAAATTTTATTATGGAGGAGAAAAAACCTCGCGTAGTGATCGATCCCAAGTTCGCTTAAAACAAAGCCATGCACCTCAACCCGAGCTACCGACGTAGTATGTAGGCGTCCAGTATGATTTTTATTGACTCATTATTATGAAATTGAATAATTGAAAGCTTTATAACAGAAAAATTGGTGTGATAACTTCCTCTGCCCTAAGCATAAGCAATACGATTTTCTCACTTCACATTCCAATACAAAATAAGATGCCGTATTGCAGGGAGGGCATATCCAGTTGGCTTATTCTGGTGAAAAAAATAGGCTAAAACCTGAATGTAAAAACTATGGCTGAGAGAATTATTGCTTAAAAAAGTTAAATAAAAGTTTGGAACTCCTTCAGAATAGCGTATCCAGCCATGCACTGCCATTAGCGACCGTGCCCCTCCGAGCCGCAGGCAAAAAAAGAGAAACGATCGGCGCAAGGGTAAAATTTCCCGTCATATTCAATGTGAGACATAATTATCCCAGCGCTATTCAGTATATTGCTACTAAACTAATACAAATGTTCCTAACCTAACATAACCTGTCACTGACCTAGAATTTGGTTGTCACTACTTCTAGAAGTCTTATCACCCTTCCACGTCTTTCGTAAAACATCGTTACATGGCACAAACCCCGCGCTATGCAGAATACTGCTGCTAAACTAACATGACTGTTCCTAACCTAACATAACCTGTCACGGACCTAGAATTCTTAATGCAGAAGCTTTTTTACCTCCACATCTTACATAAAACATAGTTACAACAGTCGTTTATCTACCGAATTCAATCGGCATGTAGTCATGTTCGTAATATTGGCGACATTGTAGACTTGGTCCCATTCGGTACGGCCCGGTTATGACGACGGTCACCCTATTCTCAAGTTTAGCGAAAAGTTTTAGCTCTTAATATAACCACTTCGTATAGAGAAATAAAAAAAATTAATGAGAGCTGTTTTATAAAAAATCACGAAAGATGATCTTATCTTCGTGTAAAGTGGTAGTAAAAATAAGAGAAAGTCGTCATCAATTTTCTCGTCATATCCCCATCCCAATAACTTATATTTTTATGACTTTTCCATTCTCGGGTGGTATCATTCACTAACACATATGTTTCTGAAAAATTGTATTTTTGAATTCAGGGGATTTCAAAACCATGGTGAAAACTTCAAATCCAACTTAAAAATACTTCCTGTATCTACAGTATCTATGGAAAAGATAGGGAAAGTAGAATTAAACACACAAGTAAATGAAGAGAGAGAAAAATTGGTCAAGGATGAATTCCAGGTCCACTTGCAAACTAATCAATGCACCAAAACTTTTCAGCTACTGATATAACACTTTTATATAATACAGACCTAATTAAACGAATCAGGATTCGATGAAATTATTCCATTCACTGTAAAGTGAAATATGTGTTTTTCCTTTAAAAATAATTTACTTAAGGTACTAAATAATACACTAAACATAGTATATTGCGATACAAGTGCCGTAAGGCATGCATACGGTTCGAGGAAATAGTTTGAAAAAACGAGGCGCTCGCGCCGAGATTTTTCAATTTTCCGAGATCCGTTATGCGCTTACGGTACGAGTAGTGCATGCTGTTTTTTGCACGATGATTATTTATATCAATTTAATTATATTAATTGTGATATTACCTGAAAATATTATGTATATACATTCTTGAAGATAGATGTTTATTTCAGAAAGTGATTCGCATTTGTTTTTGTTTATGGGAACCGAATATTTGTGCTGGGGGGGCCTTGTCCATAAAGGCTTGTATTATGAGGCGTGGCGTAATATTCATAACAGCACGGAAACTCTTACCGCTCATAGCAACAAGATTGCGTGTGGGAATGTCAACTTGCGATCCACGGCAACAATATTCGTAAGTACCACTAATTAGTTAAGTCGTGCAAAAAATACGTAATCTGTTTGATTCGATATTCGGGAAGTTCATGTAAGTGTTTTAGTACTTTACATTTTTATACTAACTATATATCTAAAACCATCAACAGCTTTATGGATAATCGAAATGGCAGTATTTCACCTACTGACCTGCTTAACGACGAACTAATTTTTTTTTCCATGATTTGGTATGCAAATAGTTACTTATGCAACGAGTTTAGAAAGCGACATTTTTTGAACCCGCGAGAAATTTTCAGAACGAGCAGCAAGGCGAGTTCTGAAAACACGTAAGCTTTAAAAAAAATAATAAAAAATAAAAACTTTCTATACAAGTTGCATACATAATTTTGCCCGCTACCTACCTCATTTTTTTTAGATTCAATATGAAATAATGATCAGGGCCTCCTGATAGTAATTTAGTTTAGTGAAAACTGCGTTGCTAGTGCCTGTTGCCGTAGTAAATAAAGTTCTGTGTGGTCGCCATTTTACTGATATCATAACATACTATTACGAGTTTCTTAAATTAAAATCTAAATAACTAGAGCTCAGAAAGCGAGAAAGTATTATTCCACATATCATACAGGAATCAGCAGTTATGTAAAAGATTGTGTTGATGGTTGTGAAAAGGCACAGACGAGTAATGTATCTGAACTGAATGATTACAGCATTGATTCTGATGATTCCGCTGTAGCTTCAAGTCCACGCGGTATAAATATTACTAACATCTCGAACAGTATAGTAACAATGAATTTTTGTTAAAAAACTGAAAATTCTGTTGTAAAGTTGAAAATGTTTGTTGCTTAGTTTATTTTCTTTTGTAAAAAAGCATGAAAAATGACAAATTTTCGTAACTCAAATCAACAAGAATGACACACTTTTGGTGTAGGTAGCGGAAAAATATTTTTTATTACATAGTCCTAAGCTTTTTATGAGAACTTTATTAATATGAGATCCTAATTAATGTTCATCATTACTAAAATTTGGGAGGTTTTAGGCTGCTGGATCATAACTTCAGGTGAAATAAGCTTCTAGCGTCGGTTAATGCTTTTTTTAATTTGTTGTAAAGTCTAAAATAGAGGTTTCTGCTCCTAGAATGCTGTGCCAGTTCGTTAGCTATAATATGTAAACGGATTTTTCAATATTATATATTGTACCCTACTTCCTACTTGACAGATCGTGAAGGCTCTTAGGCTAGGTAGGGGTTGAAGTTACCGGAATTTTATACAAGTGGAACATTAAGGTGGGATGACTGTCAACCTTACCCACTGGCCAACTTTATTGCAGGATTTCTCCTGATACTCATTTCTGTAAAGGTTGCTTTAACCCATTGGCCATCCATACAACCATCGTAAGTATTACGACAATTTAAAAATCACGATGACCTCTTCAAAAACGAACCAGTGACCTTTCACTTTTTGAGTAGATGCCTCAACCAACAACTTGATGGCTTACCCCCGAAATTTCAATACAAGGAGAGTAAAATTGGGAAAATATAAATGTGAAGTCGTTACCTCTTCTGACGTGCATGTGGTGTAGTCAGTGTATCATGCTCGAGTCGCGCGAGAGAGGCGCTCTTATCGACGTCCACACGGCACAGTGTCAGACGCACAACTGACGCCTCTGCGCCGCTTGCTGACTAAACTCTTCTCCATGTTCTGGGAAACGGCGAATTCGCTAATTACTGCTCCAATTATACTAACCATGGGAACACTGCAATAAATTAGAACTCAACTATGAGTAATACGCGCTAGACCATGGTCTGAGTAAATAAACTGTCATCTGACGATGAGTTCATTTGGTTGAGGCACAACACCACTTTCATGTTGAGAAGTCAATAAGTTAGTTTATTTCTTGGTGCCAGACAAAAGCAATCTTATTTCATTTTAACCTATGAAGAAACAGACATTTACAGTACAATGTTAACTTGTAATTAGACAAACCCAAAACAAATCGGTTTTTCTCAAAATAACAAAGGATCTGCTTTAATAATTCAATGAATTTTAGTTAAAATTCGCATAGTTTGTAATAATTTGTTACATGTTAAATTTTCAATGGACAAAGGATGCATTTTATTATATTATATCAATTCATTGCTTTATAAAAAGGAGAGTTTTCGTGTGATTTTGAGTTAACAGGTGGAACAAAAAATATATTTCTAAATCTGTTAGGACTTTTAGGTGGTGCATAAAACAATATGTTACCAATTATGTTTACATCAAGAATTTTGTATTTATTTACTTTGTAGTCCACCGCTGTGGCTCAGGGGATGCGTTCAATCCTCTCACGCAGCGGGCCCGGGTTCGATTCCTGGTCGGGACAAGTTACCTAGGTGAGGTTTTTTCTGGGGTTTTTTCTCACCTTTGAGACAAATGTCGGGTAACTTAAGGCCCTTGTGGTCCCCAGATATCATCTGGCCGTCATTATCATCTTCATCCCATCCTCGCCTTGTTTGGAATGAGTGTGTGGGTGAATGGTGTGTCTCGTCCTATGTGTTCGTGCTGTCTCGGAGGTGGCCCCGGCATTGGGCTGATCACTCATCCGGGGAGGCCCTCCATGTTCTTGTCTGGTCAAAAAAGTATGTATGTGATCCAAAGATTGTCCCTCTCCCGACAGGTCGCGGCCCTGTAAGGCCCGGGCGGCTTGGGTCGCTTAAATCCTAAAAGGGAGAGGTGAAACTACGGTAAAGAGAGAGAAGAGATTTACTTTGTACAGAAATATTTATTGACTATTTCTCTACCTTTCATATCCCAACACACGTAGTACGATGTAAATTTAAGATATTAACAAACTTTCTTTAAAATACCGGTAGGCCTACGCATATTTCAAGAATTTATTCTGTTTCTGTCTATAATATCAATATACTTTTTTTGTCATTGGATTCCATATAATTGAAGCATATTCTAAGTTTGATTTACAAATGAATGAAACAACTGCTACAGCACTTATCATTAAATCTAGAAGAGTTTCTTATTACAAAACCAAAATTTATATAGGCTTTATTAATGATGTTGTTAATATGCTTGAACATAGAAACTACATACCGGCAAAATCCTTCCCTGGCTATTTAGAGACGAAACGAGCTGAAATAATCTGTTGCGGAACACCCAAGTGATTTTCTCTACCTTTCATATCCCAACACAGTATTAGCAGTTGCATTGCAGAAGTGTGCATTCAATTGCGTAAGCCCTATTCAAATCCGTATTATTCGCGAGGCAATCCTTAAAACGTGAGGTCGCGGAGGAGATGAGAATCTTATAACCATCCCTGAGAGAATTTGTTTGAAAAAGTATTTCAAATGAATGTTTTAGCACATTTTCTGAGAAAATAGTGGAAAATAAAAATTAATTAATATGAACTGGTGGTAAATGCAAGGGAAAATCCCTGTTACCGTGTTTCGAGTCACATCCTCGAAATATACAGTAGAGCTACTTCCTTCAGCATGTTAATTCAAATTCATTTTAATCACGATCAATTTTACTTTTGTTTGTTTTCATTTGTTATTTGCATGTTCTACCTCATTCTTATTTGGTCAGTATTCTTGTTTTAACATTTTACTTAACATTCATGCTAATCGGGACTGAATTACTCAGAACATATATGTGGAGTTAGTCTGTAGTCTGCATAATCTAATATTTTAAGAGTTTGATAAATATCAATATCCTTCGCACTTTCAACATAAGTTTCTTAAATTTGACAATATGTGTGTGTAGGAGTCGACTTGGGGGGGGACAAGACGTACTTTCAGCCCCCAACATTTAAGTTTTTATTAATTATGGCCTAAGGTTAAGTATACAAAAAATCCAGTTCTTACACCCCAAAAAATATTTTTAAGCCGGCGCCTCTGAATACATGAAGTTAATACATAATGAAATATTATTCATAAATTCATAACACTTATAATAAGTCTGTCTTGAATTTCAATGAAGTAAATAGTTTAACCAAGTTGCTGTTCTATCCTGACTATAGGTGACTTATATACACTAGCTGCTGTACTACCATGTCTAATACAGCATCCACACACCACGAATTCGATAGCATATACACCGCAGAATATCAAGAAGGAAAATAACATATTAGGACTTCGGTAGATTAGTCAAACAAGTTAGTGATGCGTGTAGTTCCAATGTCAACAAACTGTAGCAATCTAATTAGCCTACTGTATAGGTGAAATTAAAAAATAAATACTCCACTTAAATAGCTTAGTGAAATCACAAGTTAAATGAAAGAACAAAATGTACGCTTCAATAATAAAATTGTTGGGTTTCTGTTTAGTGTTCATTTAGTATCTACAGCATTTTGTACGACATAATGCACATAGATTTTTAATATAAATTCTACAGTTCTACACAATGTAAGACGTAAATAAAAATTAATTTTTAATGCAGCCTACAATGAATGTGGTTCGTGCTGTTAATCCTGTTGCTGTAGGCATATAAGCACTTGTGAGCTTATTGAGATAAGTCATTTTATGACTCAAATGCTTTATCTCAATAGATTATAATTTACATTCTCAAATTCTCAAATGAGGATTGTCTTCTGTTTTCTGAAGAAAAAAATATTTTGAGCTGAGGAATGTTTTCTCAGTTTCACATGAAGTCATAGGGGCAAACTTAAGCCATGGGGTGATATTAATGTTTCCTTCGTTTGCATTGACATGTTTGATATTGATTTTTTCCCTATTAACTCATCTAAATTAGTACAAAGAACGGAAAATCCTACATTACTTTCGCGAGCATTGTGAAGCTTTTGTTGCACCATCAATATTATTCTATCATCTGCTTCATTTATAGCTATGGATAATTCTCCACAAGTCTAGAGCTTTAGTTAATTCCATACTCTCTGACTCTAAACGAATGATGGTTTAGGTCAGACATGGGCAAACCCCTATCCATTGGCACGCAGCCCGCAAACTTTTGTCAACTTACACATAGTTCGAAAAGAACGGATAGATGGAGACACAAGCAGACAATAAGTGCAGTGGCGGTTGCTAATTCTTAGGGAAACACTAATTTCACTTTAAAATGTACACTACAAGAAACTAATAATACAAACAATCTTGTATTTTTAATTATTCTTTTGCGTGTGCAATTATTCCACAAAGGCTTAGAATGTGCCATAACGCCTTTCCAATCGGAACTGTGTCGCGACCCGTCACTGCTTGCAAAGAGAGTATGACTCATGCATGGGAATAATCTACCACGTACACCGAATGTCCGCAATGCCATCTTGTGAGTTATGCGGGAAGTTCAAGAACCACAAGTGGTTCGCGAACCAGTAAATGCCCATGTATGGTTTAGGTTTTTGAAATTACTGTCGAACTCCCTAGTACAGGTCGCTTGTTTGTTCTTGATTAATGAAAATGTTATATAAGAGGTTAAATGTGATTCACTTACTTTTTGCGGCAGCACTGGCACAAAGAGGCAGGTACTGCAGTCATATGTTGTGTACTAACTCACATGTTTCTGCGCTGAAGTAGTACAGAGACTACAAAGCAAATTGTCACAGTTCCAGTATTGTCAGTCACATGTATAGGTTAATCTCGTGACTTTGACTATGTAGAGGTTTTCCTTTTAGTTTTGACAATGTATGAGGCATTGTCATGTCATTTTAGAAATTAAATAGCAATCGACAAAATTGGTATTAAAGGCGTTGAACTAAAATTATTTAAATCCTATTTGAGTAACAGGACACAGTCAACAAAACTCAACTGTAGTGAAATGTTGAATATTAATATTGGTGTGTCGTAAGGTGTTGTATTAAATGTCATATTATTTTTTATACATATTAATGACTTTTTAAACATTGATTTCAGCTGGTATTCGGGGTAATAGAAAATATTTTTATGCTGAAGACACAGTAGTTACCGTATATTCAGTGGTAATGGCAGGGATGTAACTTACTAAAACTCCAATAGAGGTTCAACATCGTTAAGGAATGGTTAGATGCAAATTTGCTTTCACTGAATACTACTGAAACTGCGATTATTCCTTTTTCTTTAACTACTCAAGGTCTTAACACAGGTCTTAACACAGTAAAATCAAATAATACGATAAAAAGAGATGTTACCATTCATAATAACTGTAATCGTAATAACTGCAATTTTCCCCACTTAAATTCTTCTACTGAAACCAAATAAGTTTACTTAGGCATTATAATCGGGAAACAACTAAGATGAAATAAGCACATTACTTTTGTTTGCAATAGGCTTCGTAAATCAATATATAAATTTTCCAACCTCCGTTCTTATTAAATAAATTTTACAACCTCATATCATGCGTTTAGTTTACTTAGCATTAGTTGAATCTGTATTACTATATGGCATATCGGGTTGGGGAGGAATGGCTAAATCCAATCGCTTGCCTGTAATAATAATACAAAAAAGGATTATTAAAATATGTCTAAGTAAACCATCTGATTACCCCAAAAACTAATATTTTCGGAATTTAATGTCTTAGATGCAGAACAAATATACAAACTCAAATTACTGACTTACTTTCATAAAAATATAAATATTTTTAAAATCAACAATCCTCATCATTACCTCACCAGACAGAATCAAAATTCTATTCTTTATGAACCCAAACCCCTGCTGGATTAAATCAGAGTATAAATTTAGGCCAAAAATTATACAACTCACTAATAAGAGCTCATCCTGAACTGTATGAACTAAATTTACGCAGATTCAAGAAACAAATTTGTAAAATTTATACAGCCTAGTGGTGTGACTCATTTTGCATTGCCCTAGTGTTTTGCTTTTCATTTTCGCTCTTCAAGTGTATAATTTATCTAAAAAATGCGTGATGTTTGATATGTTTATTTTACTCTTGGTTTGTATTATGTACTGTTTGCTTTGTTGGCGTGTATGTTTGTGTGTATGGGTATGCATTGTATGTAGAGTGACTTTTCTCTAAAGTTTTGGTTTGTAGTTCCAGTATTCGTTATATTTTTGTTACTGTGCTGAACTGTGCCCGAGCACGAGCCTTTGCTCATTCGGGCACCAGTAATGATTCCACTGTGTTTTACGCAGGTGGAATAAATAAATAAATAAAAATAAATGCAAAATAATAAATTAAGTAGCACTCGTTAAAAAATCTTGCGTGTGCCCATGCCGCACAATACTTCCTCTCGAAACGGAAAAGAGTCGAGAAATAAGAATAGGTATGTAAAACAGAGACCTGCAATACCAACCTTGAAACAAAGCATCTGAATAGATGTTCCTTTTTAATACCACCTTATACCCTTAATTTTATTTCTTATTGAAAGATGCTCATGAGGGTATAAGGTGGTATTAAAAAGCAACATCTATTACTCACCCTCATTGGAAATATGAAGTTTTTTTAATAACGCATCTGAAACCAATAAATAATATTAACAAAAAATAAAAAATGTTATACAAAGAGTTAGGCCAATATGAATTAATTTTCGCCCCCACTAGAGGGGTAGTTTTTAAGAAATAAAATACTTGGGAGTCAGCACAGTGTGTGAACGGAGACGGTGCTGTGACTTGGAGTCAGCACAGTGGAAGTGAGCAGCGAACAGTCAAGTGAACTGGAGAACAATCAGGAGTTATCTGCTTGTATATTGAATATTGCTATACGAAATAAAGGAGCCTTCCTTCTTCAATCACAAGACAAGTTTTCTGATTTCGAACCCCCGACGAGCCCTTGTTACAATATTATATTAGCCTATAACGAATATAGGACATATCTAAAACCTATTTACACCCCAAAAGGGGTTAATTTTATGAAGGGGTTCTTTTTCAAGGTCAGACAAGTTTTTCCACAAATGGACAAATTAAGCCATTATGAATCGTCTAGAGGGTGGTTTTCGCCCCCACAGCCAATCTAACCCATTAAAAATAATTGTTTGACATTTAAAAATCCTATTGAGTGATATCAACTATCTGACATGATTTTCACCCCAAAAGGGGTTAATTTTATGAAGGGGTAGTTTTCAAGGTCAAACGACTTTTTACACAAATGGACAAGTTGAGCTATTATAAAGCGTCTAGAGGTTCACTCCCACAACCAGTCTAACCCTTATAAACTTTATTTTCAAGATTAAAACTCATAGTATGCTATATAAAGTATCTAAAAACAATTTACACCCCAAAAGGGTTTATTTTATGTAAGGGTAGTTTTCAAGGTCACAAACGTTTTTACGGAAATGGATAGTTTAAGCCATTACAAATAATTCAGAAGGCAATTTTCAACCAAATACTAATAGCTCTCCCCAGAATAATCAATATGATTAATTTCACTGAATTAAACCATTCCACAGAAGGAAATATTCGTAATAAACTTTCACCCGTACAACTACTAGCCCTCTCCAGAGTAGTCAAAGAAGGAAATATTAACATAGTAAGCTCTCAAAATATTTACCATCATGCCAAGTAGTTGTCAGCTTAATATTTAATTTATGACAATGAACTACAGGGATAGAGGAAAATACTCAACATAGTCCAGAAAGACGAACTCTGATTGGTATTCCCCTCATCTCAATGGATAGTTATATTTTATTTTGTGAATATGCCATGCGAATTTATACAGTATTGCCTTATTGAGAAGTAACAGATATCTGTTCCCCCACTATAGGATAGGATGAGGGAACAACTCTAAAAGCTTTAAGATTTCAAACAAAATGACTGCAAACTATCAAAGAAACAGAAAAAACCATCTGTAACAGAGAGTATTTTGGAACCATTACAAAATATTAGGACAAACGCAACACTAAATGTATTATCCGTTTAAACAATATGGCTGCAAAATAATAAAGAAATAGGAAAACACAACTGTAAACAAATGGAATTTATAAAACAAGTTTGATTTAACCCTCTTTGGTAAATGAAATTTATGAATATATAAATCATGTATAGCAGGAGATGAAAATATCGTCAAATGTCCATTAAAATTTTGAAAAAGTACATACTAAATCCCCAAATTATGTGTGAAATTGAAATCATATATATATTAAAATTACGAAACGAACACCTATCACTAATCAATATGACAAAGACAATTCCAAAAGTCTTATCAATTCAAACAAAATGGATGTCAACTATCGAATGAATAGGAGAAATCGTCTATAAACAAAGGGTATGTTGGGACATTAGATTTGGCTGGCTGAAATCTCATGGATGTAGTGAGAATCTGACAACGTTTCTTCCAAACGCCAAAATTTCATGTAAGGTTTTATGAGCTTAATTATTTACGTTATTAAATGCTCTACTAGGTGTGGTTCAATTAATATTTATTAAATCACCCGTCACAATTTTAAAAACACCTGTACGGGAGATTCGCAGTCCACAAAGATATTGTAGTCTTCGGGATAGAGCGGAGTTCCTGTCAGAATTGTGTCGAAATGGTTCCACCATATCAAGCAGCCTTTCTATATATTTCTTATAGAACCCATACCTTTGTCTGTATTCGTGGGAATTGTACAATGTAAATGGGTCTCTCCTCTCCTTAACTACTCTCATTTTTGGTATACAACCTTCTTCATCTCAATAAATTATCCTTAGTATCATCTATATAATCCATTTAATGTGATATGTAACTCATAACTCACGCAAATGCCACATAACACACTTAATAAATAACTTTACTCTACCCCATGAGTAGGAGTAAACTTTGGCCTTATTTACTCCACAACTTATTAAGTTACCAATTCCGAAAGCCTTATCAATTCAAACAAAATGGGTGTCAACTATCAAAGAAATAGGTTAAAACGTCTATAAACAAAAGGGTATGTTGGAACATCAGAACTCAGGATAGCAGACGTTAGCAAAAGATGATTAAATAATTACAGCAGACAAAGAAAATGAATTAATAATCCTTCGCCCCCTTGTTGCAGTAATGCTTATGAAAAAGTTCCTGCCCAGCAATTAACTTGCAATGGAATATGGTTTATGGAGAGATAGAAATAAATAAAGAAGAATGAATAATCCAAGTTGCCAAAAGTGAAAGATGAGGGCTTAAAGGACAATAGTTTAGGAGGAAAAATCTTAATGGAAGTCTCAAAGCAATATTCCTGAATCTGATTGCTGTTTCCCGTAATGCTGTTTCACTGCCAGACTAAGTTGATATATCTTCTGAACTATTAAAGATACGTGGATGTAATTTGCAACACACATTCTCTATACTATGTGTAAACTTCCTCTTGAACAGAATTGGTAATTTATTTCATTATAAAAATATGCATGCCTATTTTTAAAAAGGCAAGTGGAAAAACTATTCTTAAATTTTAATTGCTTGTTTTACAAATGTATGGAGTAACAACAAAATGCCGTTTTAAGATTATTTGTAGAGCATACTGGTATAAGTTTTTCGTTTCATGGTCCCTAGATCCCAAAATTACCGGAAATTAAAAAACTGATATGTAATATATACATATATATGTATATATGTATATATGTATATATATACATATATATGTATATATGTATACAGGTATATATACATAACTTCTTATGGTCATGATAACTGCAATTTCTTTTTTTTGCAAACTACTTCCTGACTGATACATAAAATATAGAATAAAATATAAAAATATAAAATATACTATTCATTAAGAGAAGAAATTAATATTAAAAATTGTTTAATGGATACATTCCTCAGTGATTTTTCAGTTTTTTCCAAACCCTTCTCCATTTTCATCCCTTTGGTTCGATTTTGTCGATTAACGAACTCTACTGTGAGTTCTAATGTTTTAAAATTATATTGAAATGTGAAAAATACATAATATATTAAATTAATAATGCATTTGTTAAGCGAATTAGGCATAAAGTTACTAACATAATTGAACATAAAATGAAATAAATATACCAACAAAGTAGTGCAGATTTACGAAGTTAGAAAAAACTTCATTCATTCCTATTTCCCCAAGCGGATCAGGCATAGGTTGTGAGTTAATATACGTTTTTTTATTGAATCCATAAATAAAATATTTAAGGATTTTTACGTTATTGTTTTTGTTTTAGGGAAAATAGTTTTGCTAATACCCATCGTCCTAAGCGTTCTGATAGCTTTAACCCCTGGAGTAATTATCAATCAATTACTCGTAAAACCATTCAAGATATAAAGGTGGTACTTAATTTACAATCAAATTCAAATATTTAACGAAAACTTTCCCGCTTGAAATTTTTCTGTCGCTAAAAGAAAAAAAATGTCGCATAGTGAAGCTGAAGCTGAAGCTTAAGCAATCACAGAAATCAATTCAAAATGTCCTCCATTAAAGCTCTGTCACTCTATAGGGAAGAGGGCGATAGTGACAACTAGTAAAATGTAAGTTTACATACATTGAGATAGTTTTATTAAGCAAAGTTTGCGATTCAAAATACCATACATACTTAGGCCTAACAAAGAAACAAGCAAGATTAAAGGTGGATAACCTTTTTCACTTTATGGCGAAACCGTTCGATACATGACGGTGTTCGTGTGAATGTAACAGGCACAGCGTATAAAACTGATGTGTGAAATATAATTTTCGTGCTTCATGCGTGCAGCTCCATGACTGAAAAATATTGAATTGAAGTTAAATAGCCTAGAGGGTCTTATAAATGACCACTGGTACATTCATATTTGCTGACTAAAGCTCATCCCCCTAGATGTGCTAATCGCTCTATCAGGACCTAGATTATTCTCATCCTTTTTTAATGTCCACTGTATCAACTACAAAGTACTTACTGAATTCAGCTTTACCATCAGACTATCAGCTGTTTTAAATAAGCTATCATACAGTTTCATTTTATATAACCTGGGAATTATATGGTATTATTAAATTATATTTTAATGCAATTTTCTAAAAACAACAAACATTAATAAATAACTACATTAACATGTTCTATATTTTTATACGCGTAGCAGTAAAATATGAAATCTAGTAATACAAGGTGATATAAATGTATATTTTTAATGTAATCTCGTAAAATGACAACATATCAAGTAATTAAAGCGACATAAAATAAATAAAATTAGAAATGGTTTTATATAATTGAAAGAGTTAAATAGGACTACATTTATAATGAATGATATTAAACAGAATAATTAAATAGCATAATTTAATATTATAATTAATATTTATAATATATACATATTTATAATATAAATATTGATTGAGAGTCGTAAATATTAATTGAAACAGTGCATTAGAATAATTGTAACGAATAGAAGCTAGTATTATATCAAATACTGCACATAATATTTCAATAACTATAGAAATGAATATTCTCAGAGGAAAATGTCAATATGCGAGGGCAGGTAGATGTCCCAGACTGTACAGGTAGGGGGAAAAAGAGGACCTACTAAAATATTCAAGTTGCCTCAATATGCAATATTCAAGTTCAATATTCAACTTTAATTGAACCTAAATGTTTCACATCGGCAGGGCTATTACACAGCTCGAACTCTGGTCCACATCTATACAACTCAATAATGAAACTTCACCCTGAATTAGCCATGTACAAGGATTTCATTTTCAAATCCAGAATTAAAAAAATAATATAAGAAACATTAATATTAACCACATTTCACACTTTCCCCTTTGTAATGATCTATATTGCTCTTCCTTCCTTTTTCTGAATGGTACTAGTATCACTATATTTTATTGTATTTTTAGTTTAAATTGATTGTATTGTGTATTCATTACATGTTATTTGTATTTTGTATTTTTATTTTTATTTTTAACTGATGTAATTTAAAAGGAACTGACCCCAAACACGAGCTTTGCTCCTTTGAGGTAACTTATGTAACTCTTTCTGTAACTCTTCTTTAAATAAAAACTTGTAACTTGTAACTTGTAACTTGCCGATGTGAGCCTCTGCGCTTGCCTAGTGGGTTCTAGGCATGCGCAGTGGCTCATATCGCCAACTTAGATATTTTAGTAGGTCCGCTTTTTTTCCCCTACCTGCACATGATGATAAGCCTGTTCACTAGCGGAGTACCGTTATAGACATGTTGTCATGTTCGCAAGATCCAAGTTCGGATTTCTCAGCGAACACACGACGGATTACGAAGCCGAAGATGTTGGCCATCTTATTTTCTAAGCCAATTACATTAAAGCTTTTTTAATCTTTAGGCTGTGTAAAGTAGCCATTTTCTTTCAACTGAATACTAACTCTGCATTAAGATCTTCAAGGGAACAGTTGCAGTCGTGTTTGCCTAACGCTGCTAAGAATGGCTATTACGGGTATTGATTAGTCTTCGGCTCGTAGTTCTGCAATGTAAGGTTGTCATATTCATTAACACTGTATTTATTGTGGTGAGCAATGCCAGGTGCATAATTTATTCATTATTAATATTCATTAATATTAATATTATTATTAATATTAATTTTTTTCAATATTAATATTATAAGAACTTCCATGCAAGAATATGGCGGATGTGAGGCATATAGCAACAGCCTTCTATATATGTTCGTTTTGGAACAAAACTGATTAAATAAGCAAGAAAATACATGGATAGACAAGAGGCAGGTGTGAACCTAACCTTAAGCGTTCCTGTACATGCGCATAATATGCTCGTTCGTGGTTCTTGATCAAATAACGCCAGACGTTTTTTATTTGACCGACTGTACATCGAAACAGGGATTTTAGTTTCTTAATTATCAATTGTTTTAATTGTTTATGCATGATTTTTGTAAGGTTCATGAGTCTGTGGTACGTTTTAATAGTTTCAATTCGAATCTTTATGCCCAAACGCAAGCACAAGATTCGTTCTATCCGTTTTATTATTTATATTTATAACAGAAAAACAATATAGAATAGAAAAAGCTTTCAGGCAAAGTTCAAAAACAACTCCCCCATCGTCACGGTATGGCTGCTTCGCACGGGCGGCGCGATGCATTAGATTTCAACCGAACCAGGTTGGCCAACTACGCTTGTTGTAGCAGTACGATAACAAATTTTAACAGATAGTCTAAATAACGCATAATACTATTAAAAGCGCGGAGCGGAGGCGGTAGTCTCAATGGAGGGCAAACGCATTTATTACTTTAATAGTAGAATATCAAATCGCGCGCGTCTCGTTATGTACTATATTTAATATCGCGCGTTTTTTTATGTTGGCCACAGTTCCTCGCTAGGCGACGTCACACTGGCAACGTCAAATCATGCGCTTCTTCTCCGATCTGTACAATTAATATGGCGAAAATATAGCTACTTCGAAAAAAATTCTATGAAGGGTAGCCACCCATTCTGATTACTCGATCTTTGCAATATGGCCTCTTGTCAATATCAGAATGTGAATGAGAAAAATATATTGGCCAGGTTTAAAGTAAATAAAGTTACCAGAATGTATTAAACAGATGTTATTTGGCCTATGTATCCTTCGGGGAAGCGATACGATGTGGTAACGACATTCTCTTCATTTCCAAAACCAATTTAAATGAAGAAAATTTCATACACAATATATTATAAGCTAATAAGAGGCAAATTTTTATTTGGGCAGAGAAAGTTATGCGAGTTTCATATCGGATTTTTGTTACAGTCACTATTATATTTGAAACATTTTCGGTTGTTTTCCCGAAAGTGTTCTAACGATAACATTTTTACTCGAAACATTTTTGGTTGATCATGTGACATTTCTTTTACACAGTGGCTAAGTCATGGCTTGTGAACATGTCTTACACATGATTCAGTCTGAGACGAATAAGTGCGCACTCCCACAATGCTGTGTTGTAATGAGAAAATAAAATAAAATCCGTTTTGATGTTGCACATAAGTTTTCTTTTTATTTATTCATTCAGCCTGTATCAGATAAAGAAACTTCATCCCCGACAAAAAGAAAAGTGGAATATTCTTTTTGAGGAAATTTCCAATTAAATCTTCCATCTTATGAATTTTTATATTTAGAAAATTACTGAAAATTATGAACAAAAAACTATCATGTAAGAGAAAAAGTTTATCTTCATAACCAAAGATCACGTTTACATATGTACGAAGAATTTATTCAGTTATAAAATGTACTTCCTGCACATAAATGTTTTAAACGAAAAGACGTATTAGAAAGGGGTGGGAACATTTTGAAAGTATGCATATTTTAATGTTATTAATATGACAAAAATTATTAACTAGGGACTCTGAAATTATATAAATAAAATTTGATTAAATAGAAGGCAATGAACAAATCTCTTGAAATTCCTTTTAATGTTATTGGATAAGCTATAGAAGTTGAAGATAAGTTAATAAGCTAAATCTAAACATTTACATGAAAAAGAATATGCTTCTTTTAAAATACAGTTGGGAGAAAATTCCGTAAGTAGTAGAAACGCAACACTACTTTTCATTTACTTCGGGGATCTGACCACATTTTCTCGACTAATACACTTCTTAGCTATAGGCGTAAACTGTAAATATATTTAAAAGTATTGTGGTATCTAAGTTAGTTTTAACCATAAAAATTCATAAATATATGGATTTAGGCCTAACCGATATAAAAGATTAATAGAGCAGTGTATTATGGAAACAAGCTGTTCTACTGTACTGAAATTTTCTTCTTTCCAAACTGGTGATTATTGATGGATGTTTATATTATTTAGTCATTATATTATTTAGTTCTGAAAGACTTGAAGATATTACTGGTTAATAGAAGTAAGAAACCAAACCTGATGAGAAACGAGATTTTACAATCGACAAATTGTATTTATTCAGTGCTACCAAAATTAAACCGTTCATGGTCCGCGCGGACCTATAAAATGTTTTAGGCAAAGGTATAAAAGACACCATCACAGGTCTCGTATCGAGACAAAAATAATTATAAACTACTGTACAACAAAAACATCATTACCCTTTTTTAAACTAAAACACGATTTAGGGTATTTTATATTGCAACACCTCATGTAGGCATTTGCATGTTAAATGGAAGTAACATAGGCCACTTAGCTTCCGGAGATGTCAAACGCATGTATCGTAAAATTTATTAGCTAAATACCAACGTAATAAAACATAAAAGTCGGGCCAAATTATAACATCTACACAGCATAAGGTTATTAATATTATAGCACATTATTGGTTAATCAATATATGATCCAACTTATCTTTCCGAAGTTTCTCAGGATTTTGAAATCCTATCAAGGCAAATACAAACAAATCTACTAATTGTTTTTCGATTTGACGAAAAGTTTCTATAATTCATTACTGTGGGCTACTGTACATACGAGTATATCTGGAATAACATCTCATATCGTCACTGGCAGTGTCTCTGATGTATGTATTATGTAGATTTCTTTCTTATTTAATTTCCTGCTTGAGTAGAACATTTAATTTTGTGGTACTACGGCTCCCCTTGCGAGGAAATACTCCCCGGGGTGTTCACTAGCAAGCCAATAACTTTAATCCCCGTCTCGCCTCTTGAAGAGAATCCTGCTGAGATAAAAGGCTTTTGTGTATTGCCTTCACCCAAAGATGTATGAGCACGAGATTGAGGAGAGCTTCTCATTGATTCAGTGGGATGCCGGGGACACAAGCTGATTTGCTACTTTATTGCCTTTTGTATGCCCGAGGGCATGTTGGCATTAAGTGGAGCATTATAACAATCTTCTTCACCTCTGATGAATGAGGACCTCGCTGTTTTGTATCACTGCATTAATACCACTTTAACTCAGTATTATACAGGGGTTACATCACAAAAGTCATGGCAATTATATTTGTCCAAGATAATACGGGGCAGGCAAAAAAAATTAAATTTTGAAACTGAAAGGTCACGCTATAGGGGACTCTTTGACACTGCACACAGTATTTTCTTTTCAGAAACACGAAAACGGCTGTAATGTTCTTTAGAACCTATAGACTCCATACACACACACATCATATATATACACATACATATATATATACACATATATATATATATATATATATATATATTATGTGTATATATATATTTATATACAGTGTGTCTCAAATGAGTCTCCGCAGTGAACTCAGACGCATGTAGCGGGACTACATTGACCTTGGAGCAGGTAGTGTCCGTCCTCATCCCTTTGAAACAGTAGTACTGTGATATGATAACTGATGATAACTGTGTGGTTGTATGCTTTTGCAGTGAAGTGTAGAGCGTGTGTGAACCATCGAATTGAGTGCATGTTTAGTTAAACATGTGCGGTTGTGCTTATAAAATCATTGTGTTAACCATCGAAGAAAGAGTGTATTTACTTGGACATGTATTCCGTGAGGGTGATAAATTTACGGAAAACGGAAAACTTAAATTTCGTGAACGGATTCAACATTCGATATGTCCTCATCGTGATACTGTGAGAGACTTTACCGTGGCTACGGAGACCGGCTTTAATTAGCGGGATCCGTTGCCAACCTAACTGTGGTGAGCGAGCGTGATAGCACATTCACCTCACTGCGGAGACTCTTTTGAGACACCCCATACACACACACACACACACATATATATATATATAGGTTTGGCAGATGATTATGACATGAACAGGTGAAGGCACGCAGAATCGATTCCTTGGTGAAACAGTGTAGGCAACCTGACGATGTTGACGGTGGTTACGGTGTAGCCTGTCACAAACCTTGATTATATATCAAACCTCGTGCTACCTGTCACTTGTTCTTCCCGCGTGTAAAATTACTGGTATTGGCAGCATTGTACGATGCAATCGAAATAAGTCGAACGATCACAGCGAGCTAATCAGTCTTGGGAGACAATCTACGGGCCGCGTAATCTACGCCGCAACATCGATAAAACTTCGTACAGTTGTCGAAGAAGACCTACGATATATGCTAACGTTTAGGTCTATTGTATGAATGTGAACTGCATAGAGAACTATATAATAATAGAGAAAAACAAGCTAAGGAGCATCAGTCATTCGTTACAATGTGTTTATTCATCTAATTTACAATAAATAATAAAACAAAACAATCACCTCGGCTCAACATCCCTCTCGGGACCGGGCCGACCATCCGATTACTGCGTCATCTACCACAAGCAGATGGCAGGACTCCGACACCCACAGCCGTTACAAATGGCTTTCGTGACCGGTACCGCTACTTTATCATCAAATAGCTCCTTAATTGGTGTCATAAGGCTGAGTACACCCTGTTCCAGACCTCCCAACCTCAGAAAAATCCGAGGAGGTACTGGGATATAACCCAGATCTGTGGATCCGTAATAGGAAACGCTAACCATTAAAAAAAAACAGGCAACCACAATAAATAAATGTCTAATTAAACTACCCATAGCAATGAGCGATAGTGGAATAGGTTTTCGCTTTTTTGTATGTACTATATTACTTTCTGACTTCAAAATTGAACGAAGAACTTGAAACCTTTAAGTTATATGTTTAGATTATATGTTTTTTAAGAATACATTCTATGAACGCTAAAGTTTACATAGCCTACGTGTTGTTGTTGTTGTTGTTGTTGTTATTATTATTATTATTATTATCACGCATAGCTGTTCAACCATAATTTTACAATATTTTTAAATAAAAGTTGATGTTGACAGAACTCTAGCGCAGTAGTTCCCAATCTTTTTCAGCTGACGCCCCCTTCGAATATCATGAAATTCTCACGCCCCCTTTGATAGCGATGGGGAGAAGGAAGCCTAAAAACGTGATTTTCAGTCCTTTTTTACTTTAAAAGATCCCTAAAATAAAACAAAACAATCACCTCGGCTCAACAGCCCTCTCGGGACCGCCATGTTAAAGTTACTTTTACAAGATCCCTATAATACTTGTAAAAATAAAATTAATTTTGCTCACCTCTTTTATTATTCTTATTTATTCTGTGATACTTTTGCTGTCACACACGCACACACACACACATATAAATCACGAAAATGCATATCTAATTATCGTGAAACTTATTTGAGTGTCAGTAAGTTCATAAAAAAAGTTAAATGTAGAAACACAAATGTCCAATGTAGAGTTAAACACTGAATATTAGTGAGATGATTGGCACTGTTTTGCTTTCACCAGCTCTGACATATTAGGTTTTATGTTTGACAGAACACAACGCAGATAACTCGTACAGTATCTCGCATTTGGATTTCCAAATTATTATAAACGTGTTGAGGACAAGATATGACTATTTAATATGACGGGGAAAATATAGTTGCAATTTATAAGATTATAAAATGTAAATTCACACTGTTCTGTTATTCTTGTAGCTCCACCACTGACTGCTCCAATGCTGATGTTCTATCATGCAAAAAGGTCTCATGCAACACGGTAGCTTTTTATTACTTTACAGAATTCAAAACAAATACATTTAACTAAACATTGAAACTTTGCAGAGAAATAAACATCACTTAACTCCTACAGACAAGTAGCTTTCCTGCAGACTACTAAGCTGTATAAATTGGCGAAAAAAAGAACGAGGGCTTTGTGGCAAGCGAATGGTCTTTGTGGAGAAATGTAAGGAAAATCACGAGGGCATGGAGAACTTAATACCACATCTTCACATCTTCCACCAATGCCTTCCTCTTGAGAATATACGAAAATATACTGATCAATTAACATATTAGCTCATGATACCGTCGAATCCATATTTTATGAAAGTAGATACAATTTTAATTTCAGGCGGATGGAATTTCTTTTAGGAGTTGAATAACTGATTATTAAAGATAGTAATTTTCCACATTTTGACCTAATTTTGTATTTTCATTTTTAAATTTTACATTTTAGCAGTTTGACAGACAACATATTTATTTCACCCTGTTGTTATGTTATTATCATAATCTTCCCAGTGGATATCGAAGTAATATTGTATATTTGAAATTTCATTTCTTTTAAAATTGGATCTTAATTGCCCTTCCAGTACTTTAGCTCTTCGAAAGCTGATTGTGTCTTTATTCTCCAATCCTCTCCTTTAGCATTATCTAAGATCATTCTGTTGTTAATCATTACTTTTTCGCATGACTGCCTAAAACATATTCATTTTGCCCATATAAGGAATTACATGACTAATGCCCGGTTTCTACAAACTTGTGAATTACCTATGGGTAAATTATCCATGGGCAAATTAGTTCCATTTCACCCACAATGATATGATATAATGAGCAAGGCCTTGGAGTTGTACAGTTAATTTAATTCAGAAGGCTTTGATTCTCATTGTTTAAATTATTATTGATCCTACAAAGAGGTTAAATTTTATCCAGCCATCCATGAAAGGATAAATTAACCCGACGATTTACCCTTGGAAAGTTATAGCCCGAGTTTGTAGGAACATTTTTTGATTGCTATCTTTAAATTATTTGTGTTTGTGTGGTGTTATTCTTGTGTAAATTCTGTTCATTGGATAATTTACCCATAGGTAATTCGCGAGTTTATAGAAACCGGCCATAAGGCAAGTTATTTTCTTCAAGGACACTCTTAATGCTAACATTTCTTTGTTTATTCCAACCATCTTAGCTGTACATTTGACATACCAACTGAGACTGAGGAAACAGAAGGAAAATAAATGCGATTGACGTAAGTTGGGAAAGGAATGTTGATGGTCGTGTGAAATACTACACCCAAAAAATTATTAGCCTAATAAATTATCTGCCTTCTACTGGAGGTCTCCTTGAAAATTCAGAACCAAAATTTACATTTTAAAAAATAAGTTACAGCCTGTTGTTTAGTTTTGAAATTTAACATTAACGCCAAATTACCAATTTATATACAAATGGAATTGTAGATATTGTGGAGAGTATTTTATAATAGTAAAGCTATACTCTCTTAATCATAGTTCAAAAAGCCTAACGACTTCAACAAGTTACCTGAAAATTGAGGCAGAAGTACCCATTGCTCCGAAAATAAGTCCAGACGCTGCCCATTGAAGCTGAGGTAAATCATACTTGGTGCTTAAGGCAATCAATGCAAGCTAAGTAGGTAGCTTTCTTCTCTTCATCTACCATCATACATGGGCATTTACTGGTTCGTGAACCACTTGTGGTTCTTGACCTTCCCGCATAACACACAAGATGGCATTGCGGACATTCGGTGTACGTGGTAGATTATTCCCATGCATGAGTCATACTCGCTTTGCAAGGAGTGACGGATCGCGACACAGTTGCGATTGGAAAGGCATTATGGCACATTCTAACCCTTTGTATAATGAAATAATTGCACACGTAAAAGAATAATTAAAAATACAAGATTGTTTGTATTATTTGTTTCTTGTAGTATACATTTTAAAGTTTAATTAGTGTTTCCCTAAGAATGAGCAACCGCCACTGAACTTATTGTCTGTTTGTGTCTCCACCTATCCGTTCTTTTCGAACTATGTGTAAGTTGACAAAAGTTTGCGGGTTGCGTGTCAATGGATAGGGGTTTGCCCATGTCTGAACCTGCTGGGCTTGCAAAAAATCCTTCTTAAAACGGACCTTTTACTTCCAAAGCTACCTGTGACCACTGCCAACAATACACTGTTGTCATGTGAACTGTAGCGTACATGGAATGTGATGTGGATTTGATAATTCTGTGTAAGAAGGTATTAAGTGTCCTCGAAAACATTTGACTTTTGGCATTTAAAATCAATTTTTTTCAAAATCCTTTCTTAGTGTGCATTTACATTACGAAACGAAGGTACTGTCAAAATTCAAGTCTCTACCTATTATAGTTCAGGCTCTACGTTCATTCTCTGTCAGTCCGTCATTAAGTCAGCCAGTCATTCATTCATTCATTCATTCATTCAGTCAGTCAGTCAGGACAACGCCTGTATAGAGAGATAAAGCCCATATTAATGAAAATTCTTTCAGTTATCATGATAACAGTGTATTGTTGGAGTGTTCACATAAGGCTATGGAATTTGCAAGTAACTGGGCTTTGACAAATTAGAGAACGAAAATAGGCCAATGCGCAATGTGATGCAGTCACATAACTTTCTCTTCCTGGACGAAGAATATCATTTTCTCACTTCGCATTTTTATGTAGAATAAGAGGTCACATTGCAGGGACAGCTCAATCCAGTTGTCGCAGCATGTTTGGGTACCAACGAAGTAGGTAAAAAATTCAATCCACTGATACGTTATTCATATCTGTAGCTTTGTATTAGTTGAGAAATAGGAATGTTTATCATAGGCCCTAATCTTCTAAAAGGAGAAAAAATAGGATGGAACATTTTTAGTCCTATGAGCGCAGTAAATTATGTCCCAGGTTTTGTGGGGAGGAAAGTACGAGTATGAAAGTGATATTTAATTACTTTCCGGATGTATGGTAACATTTGAGTGAGAAATAAAATATTCCGTAAAAGACAGTATAAGTTTATGATACCGGAATTTCTGTTTCTTCTTATTTCAACCCCCTCCCAAGTATGGTATGTAGAAGCAATTTAAAATTCTATATACCTATAATACGACCTGGAGTTTGAAAATCGAAAGACTTTCATAAGTTAATTTCAAATCACAAAACACAAAATCTGGGCGACGTCGGGTCCTTTTAAACTAGTAATATACAGTGAGTCCCACGCAAGAGTTGGCCAATGACGCGGGTTCCTGCGTCGCGGCGGGCACAGCTCCAACTCCCGAGCGATCTGGTGAAATATATACGCAAATAAAGCCGCGATCGGTGTAATGATTCAGGTTCTCACATTTACAGTTTAAATTACAATGAAAATAACCACGTACCTCATCACAAGATATGTTGGAAATGTTTTCCTCTTGCATCCACACAATACGCACATAAGTTCAGCTTCCGAGACAGAGTTAATTTCTCTTGTGATAGGCCTATGTGATATTGTCTTTAAGTTCTTCTAACAGTATGTGAATATTATTTATGGGGAAACTTTAACTAGAGTTAATTTCTCTTGTGATATTTATTGTCTTTAAGTTATTCTAATATGTGGGAAATTGACCTATACACTTTATTTTTTAAGTTTCCCCATAAATAATATTTACATTCTGTTAGAAGAACTTAAAGACAATATTACATAGGTCTATCACATGAGAAATTAACTCTGTCTCGGAAGCTGAACTTATGCGCGTGAAAGAAAAGTTCCTAAAAAGGTGCCAATATTGTGTGGTTGCAAGAGGAGAACATTTCCAACATCTCTTGTGATGAGGTACGTGTTTATTTTCATTGTAATTTTAACTGTAAATGTGAGAGCCTGAATCATTACACCGATCACGGCTTTATTTGCATAGATATTTCACCCGATCGCTCGGGAGTTGGAGCAGTGCCCGCCGCGACGCTGAAACCCGCGTCATTGGCAAACTCTTGCGTGGGACTCATTGTATAACATTACACTTGTGGTGTCTTATTTCAGGTACACGCCTGTAGTGAAAGTGCTGAAACTCAACAAAGACACAATTTAGCAAAACTCAAATACGTCATTTAAAGAATGACAAATAACCATCGTCATTTCCACAGTAAAGAGGTGTTTTTCACATTTAACATCCGTAATTCGACCAAAAAGACTTTATCACCTGAAAGGAAGGCGGAGCTTGCGCTTTTGAGCTATATCAAAGACTTAACCTTGATGACTTGATGTGGATCAGTTTGTATTACAGTTAGCCAAAATCAAATTCGAGAAAATTGGATTGATAAGTATTACGCTTGTCTATTAATAATTTTCACCGGTAAATAAATGTTTAATCCTTCCACACTCCTTTGAAAAGTAGCTAGTTTATTGTAATTTTCAATATGTTCATTTCATTTCTGTAGTTTGTGATAATAAATTATTTTATCTGGTGGAGAGGTTATCTCCTTACTTAGGATTCATTAGAATTCAGTTCATTTAGTTTTGGGGGTGGTGATATATATTTAAAAATATGCTAAACCTGATGGCCTCTTCTGAAATTTGATTTGCTCCCTGGAAAACTTGGTCGGGACTATGGACCTGGACTAAATATTTGTGAACATTTTTGGTGTGGTGGACTAAATCCTACTGTGGAAGATTTTTTAATAATAGACATAAACAGGTTAACAAAATTGTTGTTGAGATCAAATTACCGTGGACCACAATCACAACTGACCGAAGACTGTAAAGAAAATATCATAGGGCAATTAGACTGTGAATCTTTTCTAGGCCCTGTTCATGAATTGTTTGCCAGGACATTTCTTTGAGCATTGCTCACTGGAATCTGCTGCATACTAGTTATCTGAGAATATTTTGAAGTTTGGTTAATTTGCAATTTCCTCGTTTCACTTGTGGTGTTCTAGGCTACAGTGCCTTATTTTTTACTGGTGACCGGCCGGCCGGCATTATTCAACGCGGCAGCAGCTATCTCCCGCCGGCCGGCCACCAGTCAAAAATAAGGCACGTATATCAGGAACACACCTGTAGTGAAAGTGCTGAAACTCATTGCAGCGAAACTCAAAGACGTCATTTAAAGAAGACAAATACCATCTTCAGTTCTACATGCAAAAACACTAATTTCTCAAAGCACTATTCAGTGTCAACTACTGGAAGCAAGCAGTTCATCACAAGTTTTTTTCATAGACGAAGAAGAAAAGTCCAAGTACCTTCCGCCTAACAAAAATGGCACACCTAATAACGGACTTTCGAGACACAATTCCAAACAAAGAATTAAGTTAGGGTCATTAAAAAGTTATGTTGGAAACAGGTTAATGTGAGACTTACAAATAAATTACTTCCATACTTAGGAACACACTCGATATCGCCAGCAAGGGAAGTTTGTAAACAACAGCACAACAGTAACATTATTGATCTAAAGTTTAAATAGTTGAACACTGACTATTAAAAACCATATAATAATAATAATAATAATAATATTCTTGATCACTTTAATTTCACTTTGCCATGTTTTTATTTTGTTTATGAACCTTGTCCCTCTCAAAATGGGTTAATTATCCAAATTGTAAGTTAATTTTTTTACGCATTCTATTATTATGTTGACTATTTAGCTTGTATGCCTTTCCATTTGGACCTATAACATACAATAATGAGTCTGAAATCAGCCAATCACAGACCAGATTCACTCAATCTTTGTCGAAATCTGCTCTATGACCTCCTAGAAAGGTTATTATAGACACCTCTTTTCTGTATTCTAATTAACTCGGAGAATCTCTTTCTTATGCATACGTCGTCATTGTCGTAGTTCGTTAATATTTATTCTGGAAATAAAGTTAATTACGTTTAGCCAACATGTGTTCATGAATCAGCATTATAATATTTTACGGGAAATATATTTAATTGTAATCACCTCCTGTGAACATTATAAAAACATAACTTCAGGCCTACCAATGAAATACATATGTTTCTACGTGCGGAAAATCTTTCATAGAACAGTACTCACCAGCGTCCATAGCTAGGAGTATAACTATAATATATAACCTAATACTGAGTGAGGTGGCCAAGATGGTAGCGTTTTGGACTTTCATTCAGGAGTTCCTTCTAGGTTCAAATCCCGTGGCCAGTCAATTTGACACGGGGTTTTTCATGGTTTCCCCAGTCGTAAATGTCGAATTAGATATTCACTTGCGATGAATTATCCCGCTATTTCATCCTCTATCGTATTCATTAAATTTAATATTAGTTGAAATTAACAGTTGCCATAAACATACTGTGTTTGATTTGCCAATAGTAATATACGGTGGTTGACCTCCATTAAATGTTGGGGATGTGACGTGTGTTACACGATATGCAAAAACTCGTGGTTGTAGACACAAGATATAATATATAATTTTATTGAATAAATTGCACTATTTCAATAAGTATAGTAGTATAATAAATCAATGTTCGTAGTAGACATTTGAAAGACAGTAGCACAAAGAAAAACTGAACTTATATCCTCTCGAAGCATTTGGCTAATGGTAGTAGTACATTGTCTATCAGTATAACTAAGCTTTTACACAGTAACATTTCTTCTATGAATATCAATGTCTTATTGCACGATGTAGACACCGCAGCATGCGATGTAAGAACCTAGACGAAGTGCACACAGCTGCATACGACCAAGACATGTCAGACCGCAAGGTGAAAAGAAAATGGCGGCCGAAGTTGGCCAAATGCTAGATACCAAAACAATAGAGCTGAATACGAAATGTTGACTACAAAGACGTATTGCATCGAGACGTACCTCAACAGCAATTCAAAAGTAATTTAATATGTGTCTTATCACTTATGTTTATCATAACAATAAAGATTTCATTTAATTTCGCGAAACTATTGCCTAATACAACATTATCAGCTGATATGTCACACCATAATAAGAAAATAATATTTTACAAGTATTAAGATACTTAATTTCCATTAAAACTAAATTTAAATAATATCACCACAATAGACCATTATATAATGATGATAATTGCACTGACAATTGAAGCCCATAAACTGAACTAGTGTTGACTAAACATTTAACAAGACTACAACATTTAATAGGCCTACATAGTATCTACTTAGGCTATGTCAGATGAGCTATTAAAGGAATCACAATACAATAAATATACAAACAAAGTAAATAATTCAACGTACCTGAGAGCAGACAGTTATTTGCTGGACAGCTTCAACTCCTTACGCTTTGTCACCTTCTCACCAACATTAACTGCACTCGACTGTCTTTTTAGTTTCTTTGCAATGTCTTTGGACATGTTTTTCTCATTCAACACATTTGTGTAATTGTTTATAAAAATATTGGCTAGAACTTTCACACATTTCTTAACCACAGCAATCAACGAAGTACCACACTTGCACAACTCATTCATGTTTTCAACATTACTTCGAATTACTTCAATTCCCAAAGATACCACTGCATCCTTCTGATTTTCTAATTGTAGAAATGCAGGTTCATAATTACTGCTAATAAGCACTTGGAAAAGCCTATATACATTACAGCACATATATATATATATCATTACAGATGAAGGGTACTTTAATCCACCTCTGTTCAATTGTTTTAAGTAAGCCAGTAATGCCTCATCAGACATCACTAGAGCTGGGATTTCTATGTAATTACATATTTTGTTCCTTGCTATTTAGATGCTGGGAAAAGAGATATCTTCACAAACCACTATGTTAGGGTTACTGTAACTGAATTTCATTTTACATATTTTTACATATTTTTAAGCATATTCTTACATTAAGCATATTCTTGTGATGTTACATAAAACTACATATTTCAATATTTTATTGTATTCACAAGTGTAAATTTCTCTATAAATTCTATACTGAAGCTATGTGGATATTGTCATTTGCCACAATAGGAAGATTAAGATCACTGACGGGTATTGAAAAGCAAGGGATGACATGTGGTTGACAGCCACTTAAGAGTATGACCAAAACATGAAAAAAAACCTATTAGCCCTAATGGTTTTGCGAATTATTCCATAAAACTGTTGTGAATTCTGCACTCAATACTTTTACTATATACTTTACATCTCCCTTTTAACAATGCCTAATTTTTCTTTTCAAAGAGATAGGCTACTGTTGTTTGGATTATCCAGTAATATTTTTAAATTTATTCTTTTGTTGGGAATTCCAGTTAACCCTAAATCCCAAACTGTTTTTAGTTTCATTCAGAATCAAAGTGGGTAAGTGAACAGTTTACTTCAGTTCTTTCTAGTGCGAACATGGCACCAGTGTCATCTTCGCTGTCTTCAAAATTAAAATCATGGACTGCAATTGACGAGTGTTTTACGACTGACGGCAAAATAGTGATTTGTCAAGATTGCAACAAACACATAAGATGCTCTATGAAATCCCAGCTTGAACAGCAATTTAGAAGTGCACTGCATAGAAAAAACAAACAATTGCAAATGCTTGTAACACAGATGAAAAATTCAACTTAAATTAACCCTTTCTATAAAGATTTGTGCAGTGCAATGATTGCTGCTAACATTCCCTGGTACAAGATTCAAGTACCTGAATTTAGATCTTTCTTGGAAAAACACTGGAAGCAACATATACCTGACCATTCAACACTACGCAAAAACTATCTACACATCTGCTACGATGAGGTAATGGACAGCATAAGAGAGTACATCGGAGATCCTTCATATGGGTTTCGGTTGATGAAACAACTGATTCTAAGAGACGTAGCATAGCAAATCTCATGGTAGGAAAGTTGCAATCTCACAGCGCTTCTAACCCGTGTTTAATCTACTGCAAAGAGCTGGACCGTACTAATCATTCAACTATTGCAAGATTTGTGAATGATGGACTAAAAGTGTTGTGGCCTACCGGAACTCAAGAAGAGAAAGTGTTAGTGCTATATTCTGATGCAGCACCATACATGCTTAAAGCTGCAACTTTTCTGAAGGTATTTTACCCGAACATGCTCCATTTGACGTGCTTTGCTCATGGTTTGCAACGTGTTGGCGAGGACATAAGAGTTAAATTTCCAGAAGTCAACACATTAATTTCGGCAACAAAAAAAAGTGTTTCTAGAAGCCCCACAGCGAGTGAACTCATACAAAGAGCAACTACCAGGAACACCATTGCCTCCAGAACCAGTTTTAACTAGGTGGGGAACATGGATTGAAGCAGTGATCTTTATGGTGAACATTTCGATGACATAAAGACTGTTGTAGATTAGTTGATCCTGAAAATGCTGCATGTATTCGTGAATCTCAGTGTGCTTTCAGCGATTCCAAAGTGGTTTGTTCTGTCTCCTACATTAGGAGCAACTTTAGCTGGCTACCGGAGAGCATCACACGCTTGGAAACTTCAGAACTTCCAATTCAAGATTCTATTGGTGTTGTGGAAGATGCAGTTGAAAAACTAAGTGTAGTGCATGGGGAGAATGGTGAGAGTGCATTGAATAAATTAAAACCCGTTTTGAGAAAGAAAAAAAAACATGGATTTTCAACGTTTTGCAGTGTGTGTCAAATTCTAAAAGGGGCATCTCACCGGGAAATATTCCTTTGCTAAAATTTGCCCCGTCGGCCGCGGTGGTCTAGAGGTAGCGTGCCCGCCTCTAGATCCGCATGGCGCGGGATCAAACCCGGCCGCTGTCGATGAATATTTCAGGACGTGAAAATCCTGGGCACGGAGTCCTCCGGGAGGGACTTTAAGCTGGGGGTCCCGTGTCGTAGATTTACGGCACATAAAAGAACTCCAAGCCTAAATTAGAGCCTCTGGACAAAATTTATCGGCCCTTTCACGTCCAAGAAATACTTAGTTTCCAGAGGGGGGTTGCGAGGCGATGGGCTTACCACCTGTCCCTCTACCCTCTCTCGGAAAATAAGCATATCAACATTACTATAGGTAATGAAACCTCCATTGGAGGCCCCTTCGCCCCACCTGGGGATCATAGGGTACCAGATACAGACCAGAAAATTTGCCCCAGTCACATCATGCGATGTTGAGCAGTCATTTTCCGCTTATAAGAACATTCTATCTGACAAACGGCTATCATTCACCCCAGAAAACTTAGAAAAATATTTAATTGTTCACTGTGCTGCAAAATTTAATGAATGAATGTCTCTAGTATTGGAATTTGCGTGTTTACTCATATTACAATATCTTTACTTGATAGGGCTGAGAGCTAATATTCGAAATCAGATTAATACAATGTGGTTTCTAGGTTACATTTTCATCAAATAATAACTGTTCACTGTACTAAAAAATGTAATGTTAACGTATGAATGTCTCTTGAGCATAATGTTAAGAAATTTAAATGAAATATTTAATATTTTATATTACATATTTTGAAGATTTTACATATTTTTCTACATATTTCCCCAATTTTCACTACATATTTTCCAATTGATACTACATAAAAATCCCAGCTCTAGTCATCACAATTGAGTAGAAGCTCTTCTTCACATTGCAGCATTTGTTAACACTCTACACAGTTCCGGTTCTTGGGTTTCTGTAGATTTTCAAGCACTTTCATTGATGTGTAGCTGGCAATACAAACTAATATTTTTTGAGTGTCAAGGGGAATGAGGACATCAGAAAGCTCTTCTAATGCAGATTCAAACAAGTCTAAATTTTCAACAATTTTTTCTCTCCTGCTGGTTTCTTTAACTTGCAGCGCAAAGTCTATCAAAGTAATCTCACCAAGTTTAGCAGATTTAAGTTTTAGCACACTCAGTACTTTCAACTTCCTTTCCGATTCTAAAATCTGTTCAACCTATACATTGTATGTACAACCACTCAGTCTTCGGTAAGCACCAAACCTTCCTTCTAGACCATCTGTTTGCAATTTAGCTGTGAGGATGTATTGCCAGTTGTATGTACTGAATACATATTTGCACAACTGAACCAATGCGGTAAATGAATGACTGAAAACAGTGCATGTCTCGATACTTAACTTACCAGCAAAATCTGACATTTGCCATATATCTGTGAATGTTTTCAATCCTTCTAGAAAGAGAAGTTTAGGATTACCCATACCACTGATTGGGTTAGCATCCTCATTTCTTGTGTATTTTCCTTTCATGGGATGCTGTACATTGCAGATACTCCACCACTTTAAAATTAATTCTAGAAACTGGATTGTTCCATCTGCAACATCTACCCCTTGACTTTTCAACAGTTTAAGAGTCTCTATATTCTTAAAATCAAAGATACATATAGCCAAGGAGACATTTTGTCGTTTAATAGAGCCTTCCTGGACAATTTAGGGGCAAGTTTCAGTAACATATTTGAAGCGGTTCACCCCCTTTGAATTTGGGAAATGCCACTATTAAGGTTCACTCTGTATAAGTATTATGTTTTTATGCAATACTTACATTTGCTGAGCTTCTTTGAACCTGCCTCGGGATAGTCAGTCGAGCTACAAGATTTAAACTCTTACGTTTCTACAGGGTAAAATATGGGTCTGGTGAATGGCAGTATTAATTATAGTAATTAGATATCAAACTAATTAATACTGGTATGAGTAGATTTATTAACCAATTAATATCAAGTCCAATTAATACGTATGCTAATCTACTCGTGGTGGATACTGTATATAATGTCTCGATTGTAGAACGTAGCCACAAAAGTTTATCAGTTATTACTCCTTCCTATTCGTTATCACGTGATGATATAATCACTCCCCTTGGAGTAATTATAATAATGTTAATTCGTCGACCAAGTACTTACTGCGATCCACTGAATTTAAATCGGTAATAGCCGTAACTTAGCTATTACCACAAATCGCGTTTACTGGGTATCTTACTATAAAAGATTATTTATCCAAGTTGGGTAACTTCCCAACGTGAATATAAAATGCGAGTGGGATACAATGGTATCCACTCGGAAGAATTAAGCTGACAAGGAATATGCGTTCGACCGGTGACGGGTCCGGCAGAACACTGTACTCTTAACATTGGCAAAGTTCTACATCGGGGCACGCACAGAAATCTCCCCACTATTCTATTAACAAATCAAATTCTATGTTACAGTAATTTAACCATATTTTAGCTAGTAGCTTCTTTTTGATTGGCCCTTTAGACCCAAGCTTAAAGACGCTACGAGATACAACTCTCAAGTTTCCACTGTCTCCTGTTCTCGTTATTACTTCAATTTTCTGAGAATGTTCACTCTATGCTCTTTTCCCAAGTCCTATTCCCAGTATATTCTTTTGACTAGGCTCTCATCGCCTTTGTGTCACTTTTCACATAAAGGAAGCACTATTTGTTAACAAAGACCGTCGCCGGTCACCCGTGGTGAATGAATGGTACTAGCGAGCTAGCCTTTGTGACATACTCGGAATCTTGTCTGGTACTTTCTACACCCCGTAATATTCTTATATTTAATATTAATTTATTTTATCTTTAATCCATATTCTTCATTTAATAATTGTATGTTAAGCATGATTTAATAGAGTATCATTTGAGATTCACTTTGATATAAAATACTAATAGGTCCCATCATTTTAAGGTTTTATATTTAATGTAATTTAGCTTGCTATTTATCGTGATTATAGTTTTATATTTAATACTAGAATCAGGATTCCCTCATATGCCCAAAAGTTCTCTTGAAAAAATGTGAGTTTTGTAAAAAGTTGCTATTTTTAAAGAGTGCTTTTCTGCTCCTTAAATACCTCGTGAGTATACTGAATGTATAGGTGACAGTGCAATGACTTCATTTGTGTTGGTCGTAGCTTTGACCTAGTTACCTTTCACAATGTTTACATTCGCCACATGGCTTGCTACCTGTGAGTGAGTGACCTCATGACATGGTACCGCTATCAATCCCTTCATCAATACACACTACAATTATTACTCATGCATACAACATCCACGAAAGAATTTTACTATGCATCCTTATCCTCCAATGCAGTAATAGGCTATTGGACCTATTTAACATATAATATAAACAAACAAATAATATACTGACAGAAATTAAAATCTAACTCACTGCATTGAACAATATAGAATATGAACATACATTTACTGCAATTACTATTCCTACTTATTACTAGATAAATCGCCGATAGGATTTTTGTCTCGGACGTCCTTTTTATAAAATATATAACAATGAATAAAATAATCGACTGATCTGTTATCGAAGTTCACTTATAAATATACATAACAGAGATATATTTTCGCTGGCTGATTTCTTACCACTCGTTCATATGTTACACTAAAACTTGCACTGGTATTAAATATATCACACGCAATTTCAGTCGCGGTCATACATACAATACAGTAGTTATTACATTCTTTACGGTACCAATTATCGAAACACCGTAACCCTAATTCATACTGTTTTTACCCTTCTAAGGTTCCTTATAAGGCCTAATAAAAGATAGATTATACCACCTTATAATTCTAGTTTTAGTTATGTCAACTACCTTAAAGCAAACACCATTGAAGAATTTGTAATAGAAAATGAACTGCTGTAAAGGAGCTCGAGGCGCTGCACTCTTATTATTCTTATTATTATCGTAGTTCTGCAATAGTCAGCTAGCTTTCTATAGTGATAGACATGTAGGTTATCCATGGTTATGGCATGTTCGTATTATATGGCAACAATTTGGGGATTCAATATATATCCTCATGTTTTTAATAAGCACATCTAACAGCTTGTATTTCTATTCAATATCTAGGGTCGTGATGCTGTCCACTTTACTCTTATGATTTTTTTTAAACTGCCTAAGTTTTTTAATCGTTCATATTCCCTTCACTTCCGTATTCGTCATAGCAATTTTCTTGATCACTATATTTGTTCCCAATTATTAATCTCGCAATTATCCAACTTATAATCCTCCTCAAAATAAGTGTTTTCATATTCGTCTACATCGACGCTCAATTCATAATAGAAGATGGGTCCCCCTTAGACCTTCACCTTCAACATAATAATCTTTCATACGAAGATGAGTCCTTTGACCTCAGCTTCAACATAATAATCTTTCCTACGAAGATGAGTCCTTTTTGACCTCAGCTTCAACATAATAAACTCACTTATTTCCTTCACAACTATAATCTGGTATTTATTTTTACTCAGACTGTCAACAATAACATATTCATTCCGGATTGCGATTTAGTTATCTGAACAACTACATGATCCTTCAAATCATTAATTTGAAATGGAACTTCTATGACATATTTTTGATTAACTCTTAAGCATTGTTCTTAAAATTTCAATATTCCTTCGTATTTCAACAGCGTGTCACGACCTAGTAAAATGATGTGTTAATCTTTTAACAAATATAACATATATCTATGCTTCCCAATTGCCATTATTTAATTATACCATGATCTATTTGTCTACTGTATATTTTTAGCCTCACTGATTGCTATAGTACAATAAATTTCCAGTCTCAACCTCCATTTGCAGCGGATTCAAAATTTCTATTTCTTTCACTTCCATGGTATTAAAATCACTATACTACTTATAATTACTTGTATGGAGCCTCTGTTCCGAAATCACGGCTCCCTCATTAGATACATTATGACTCTCTAATGCATCTCTACCTAGTTTAAATTTCCCCTAGGCCTATCGTCATTTTCACGCATAGTTATGTCATCTCTATCACCTTGGAATTCGCTCGCCTCGGGATTTAACTGTTGACCAGATTCTTGGCTATTTCCTTGGCTGGAGTCCCCGTTATCTGAGAATCTTACATACCTCCCGTTATGAATTCCTCCGAGCTGTCTATTCTGATTTACGCTTCCGCCTTCTGTTTCCGGGAAAGCCATATGATTTATTGTCACCGCAGGCCTTGACCCCGTTCTATCATAATCATTATTACCCCGTGTTGCGTTATTTTGCTGATTCCCACGGTAATTATTGCCTTCACTTCTATTCCTGGAATAGTTCTGGTTATTATTGTTCTGACCATTCCTTACGTAATTATTTCTGTTATCGCGGTTAGCAGTGTACCCGTTATTAGGCCTAGTAGTATTCCCATTTTGATTTCCATTGCGCCATACATTATCATTGCTAGTATTTCGATCCGGCTGATCTGGGTTCCTACTTCTTTCTATAGTTCTTTCATTTCGGTCCCCTTCCTCGAATTCTGTCAATAAGCTTAACATGTCAGCATATGTAGTTGGTTTTGCTACTACTAAATGTTTTCTTATTTCCGGACTGTACTGCTTAATTGCCAATTGGAGTACGTCTCGCTCTCCAAGGGAAGATCCTAGGGATTTTGCTACCTTGATTAAATGCATAAAGTGCCCAGACATAGTAACATGTCCCTTTTCATTGAATTTTCCAGAATATAATTCTGTCAGAGCTTTGCTTTGCCTACTTAAACTCCAATACCTCTCCATAAAAAGCTTCTTAAATTCGGCATAGCCTACGCCCTCAGATAGAATGAAACTGCACCAATCTCTACATTTACCTATCAAACCCTTCTGCACCACCATCATTTTATATTTATCAGGGATTCCCTTCACTTCAAAATAGGTTTCTATTTCGCTTATAAAAAGATGGGGATCAGACCGATTTTCACCATTAAAACTAGGGATCGACCAATCAATTCCAAGCATCTGAGTAATATTAACAGGGAGTTGATGAACTACGGGTAAGACAGTATGATTTTCTAGGCTTACGTTGCTTCGTATAGTGTCTGTGTCATTGCAAATACTGTGGGTTTGTTGATCTCCATTTATAGAATTATTTACCGGCAAATGGGCCGTGTTTACACAATTGACATTTGGAGAATACACCACGTTATTTTCTGCATTGTCACGTATACTACGAGCGTCACTCGACCTTTTATCAGTTAAGTCGTTTACTTCTTTCGTAATATTATTTTGCACTAGAACCACCTTATTTATTTCTTCACTAAGCTTAACTTCAATCTCTTTCACCTGACCTTGGATTTTATTGGTTAATTCCCCAATCTCACTAGAAAAAGTTGCAACTAATTGCCCTTCTAAATTTTTAGTTTTCTCTGCTATTTCTTTCTGTAAAGAACAATGACCTGTCTCTATCTTATTGTCAATAGCTTTTACAGTGTTATTTAACCTCAAATTCATTTCCTTATCTTTGTTTTGAAGTTTTTCCTCTACATCTTTCTTAGCTACCTCAAGTCCTAGCTCAACGTTTTTGACCCTTTCGTCCATTTTAGCGTTAGTAGATTTAACCTCTTCCGTTAACTGATCTATACGCCCATTTGTTTTATCTAAATTTTCTGACACTCTAGCTACAGATTGTTTGATCTCATCTGCTGCCTTTTTACTATCATTTGAATTCTGTTCTAACTTCTCAGATAATTTCTTATTATCATTTTTACTATCATTTGAATTTTTGTCAAGTTTTTCTGCTAACAATTTACTATCATTTGAATTTTTGTCAAGTTTCTCTGCTAACAATTTACTATCATTTGCAAGTTTTTCTGTTAGCGATTTACTCTCCTTTAACATATTCCACATTGCCTCTACTAAAGACTCCTGTCCTTCTCCTATCCTCCCCTGACTTTTATTTTTAGTCCCTACGCTTTCAAGTTCTTTTTGGGATGCGGCCCTTTCTACGTTAGTTTCCCCATTGTTAGTTTCCTCTATCATTTCTACGTCGTTATTTTGGCCTACTACACTGATTTCCCTATTGTTAGTTTCCTCCATTATTTCTGCATTATCACCTTGAGCTACTGAATCCATTTCCCTCTCATTTACAATTACTATTTCCTCATGGGTCAGCAAGTCTTGCCCATCCTGTGATTCAATGTTATCCATCTTGATATTAATTACCTTTCCGTTACGTAATTTTATCATAACGTTACCCTAATCAGAATCCTAACGTCATTGCACTTATCACTTTGGTATAAAAACATGCGCACTCACCTTTAGTACATAGCACAATTTTATACACTGACATATATAGCACTCTTATATCTAACAAGAAATACCCTCTTATCAATAATACAATAAATACCCTCTTATCTCTATTACAATGAGATTGATACTCTCCCGTATTCTTGATTTCGATGATGCCCTTCCTACGTTTTCTTCTCTCTTCTCTCTTGTCTAGTCCCCTTCTAAGCTAGTGCCCGCTCCTTAATTCCTTACTTCCCTTCTTCTTTATTTGAATTTGACCAGTATTTTGATGTTTTCAAAAATTTTAGTTCATTGCCCACGCCTATCACCTTTTTTCTTTTCGAAGCCACCACGTTGTTCGCGCCACTATGAAGCGGTTCACCCCCTTTGAATTTGGGAAATGCCACTATTAAGGTTCACTCTGTATAAGTATAATGTTTTTATGCAATACTTACATTTGCTGAGCTTCTTTGAACCTGCCTCGGGATAGTCAGTCGAGCTACAAGATTTAAACTCTTACGTTTCTACAGGGTAAAATATGGGTCTGGTGAATGGCAGTATTAATTATAGTAATTAGATATCAAACTAATTAATACTGGTATGAGTAGATTTATTAACCAATTAATATCAAGTCCAATTAATACGTATGCTAATCTACTCGTGGTGGATACTGTATATAATGTCTCGATTGTAGAACGTAGCCACAAAAGTTTATCAGTTATTACTCCTTCCTATTCGTTATCACGTGATGATATAATCACTCCCCTTGGAGTAATTATAATAATGTTAATTCGTCGACCAAGTACTTACTGCGATCCACTGAATTTAAATCGGTAATAGCCGTAACTTAGCTATTACCACAAATCGCGTTTACTGGGTATCTTACTATAAAAGATTATTTATCCAAGTTGGGTAACTTCCCAACGTGAATATAAAATGCGAGTGGGATACAATGGTATCCACTCGGAAGAATTAAGCTGACAAGGAATATGCGTTCGACCGGTGACGGGTCTGGCAGAACACTGTACTCTTAACATTGGCAAAGTTCTACATCGGGGCACGCACAGAAATCTCCCCACTATTCTATTAACAAATCAAATTCTATGTTACAGTAATTTAACCATATTTTAGCTAGTAGCTTCTTTTTGATTGGCCCTTTAGACCCAAGCTTAAAGACGCTACGAGATACAACTCTCAAGTTTCCACTGTCTCCTGTTCTCGTTATTACTTCAATTTTCTGAGAATGTTCACTCTATGCTCTTTTCCCAAGTCCTATTCCCAGTATATTCTTTTGACTAGGCTCTCATCGCCTTTGTGTCACTTTTCACATAAAGGAAGCACTATTTGTTAACAAAGACCGTCGCCGGTCACCCGTGGTGAATGAATGGTACTAGCGAGCTAGCCTTTGTGACATACTCGGAATCTTGTCTGGTACTTTCTACACCCCGTAATATTCTTATATTTAATATTAATTTATTTTATCTTTAATCCATATTCTTCATTTAATAATTGTATGTTAAGCATGATTTAATAGAGTATCATTTGAGATTCACTTTGATATAATATACTAATAGGTCCCATCATTTTAAGGTTTTATATTTATTGTAATTTAGCTTGCTATTTATCGTGATTATAGTTTTATATTTAATACTAGAATCAGGATTCCCTCAAATTCTTTTCAGAATGAAACAAATTTCTGAGATCTGAAAACTTAGCTTCTACAGTTGTGAATTAAAATACAGCATTTCCTTCACTAACAGACAGCATGTCATTAACTAATGAAAGTGTCTGATCTACATTTGGAATAATAAAATTAGACCTTTTCAGCCAGTTATTGTGGATACACTTCAACAGGTGCACAGTGTCAAATAACAAAAACATAGATTTTGTCGTGTTTGCAGGATTAAGCACACATGGTTTTAAAGTAGCCTACCACCTCCTAATAGCTCATACATTTTTCTATTTGTGCTATGATTATCACACACAAGGCAAATGACTTCAAATCCAAGTGTTCAGTTATGTTTGATACCTTGAGGTTTGATAGAGTTTTAACAGGCATGGCTCTGTTTAAGAATCATTATAATTTTAATCTTGTCTTTTAGCGGCTTTGCTAATATTTTTTATCCAATGCTAATTTGCGCACGGCCGCCTAGAAATTATATCTTTCTTATTGTCAAAACAATTGATCATAAGTTCTTTCTCTTTATTGAACTCAATTTAACGTTTATTTTCAATTAATATATTTTATTATTTTAAGTAAACAATAACTATAAATATATTTTATTTATTCTCTTATTATGACTGTCAGATTGCTTCACAATCTACGTCCTTCTTTAAGAATATCATTGCTCAATCGTTCGTAATTCTCGCCCAATGGGAGTGAATATCCTGTCATTGTTATAAAGCACTTTATTCAAACATTATTCCTTCTTCTACATCGCCATTATTCAATCCTCTGAAAGGATTATCGTCCATTCTGGACTTAGCCAATAGTGGCTTTTAATCGTCTTAGAACCTTATATTTCGTTCCTGCAAGTTAAGGATTCTTTTATCATTGTTTTAATTTCACAGAAGCAATTATCTACGTTTTATTCGGCTCAGAATAGCTTAATTATTTAGTGCTTCTACCATGCATTTCTACAAGGCATGATTTTGGCCTAATTTCGACATCAGGATTAACTTGAGGTGATATTTAAATGCTTAAGGAATCTCCACTATCAGAGTGAGTGTTTAAAGCCTAATATTTCATATACAGCTTGTAACATTACCTTGAACTTGATTGCATCGTAGCTGTATTTATCTTTATACGCAATTTAAATCAGTGACATTATTATTTGCGTTATAATTTGTGAATAAAATTCGCAAAGATTAATTCGTGAACATTATCAATGCAACATAGACTTGCTACATGTATATTCTATCATTCATGTTTGTTCTTGGCATTCATTGCCAAGTGGTCCTCCGGAAATATCGTCAATAAATATATTTTTAACAAGTATAGTCTACGTTCTTTGGGGGGAATTAATCATCACTCGCCTTACAATTCACCTTCACCATCAGAAGACCTCAAGACACCATCCAGCGAGTGATTGTGATATTCAAAAAGTTTCAGTGTCATTGCTATACAATGCCTATGGATCTTCGTCATTGTAATTTTATATGTCGTGCACTCCCAACGGGTTGTTATGTGAGTTTAGTTATTCGTAACTACATTTAATCCTCTTACAGTCCGCTGTGAACGAACGTAACATCCAAGCTCTTCCATTAATTTCAATATTTCAACAGTGAGTTGCAGAAGTGTCTCTGAATCCATTCCTTTTACTGGGAAAAGACCTAACACATCTTTATTTTCAGATCGCATGGAGGATGCCATGAAAACTTGCATTGTAGCTGCAGATTCATTTTCAGTTTTATTTTCTGCCATTCCCAATATTTTTCCTGCTTTGTATGATACTTTAGAATTTACATAAATTTCATCTAACATCACTATCACAACTTTATCATTTTCCTGTAAGTTCTTTGTTTTTTCTCTCAAAAATGCCTTTTGTGATGGTCCTATGCCCGGGCTGTTAGGTCCTATTTCTGTTAGAAACTGCCTTAAATATACATGGTGAGGTAACGTCAAGACATCTGTTTTTCTTAATGCCTGGTATGCACCAGGAAACGAATAAGAGAGTGTTGCAGCCCATATTAACAATTCTGGAGAATATTTAATTTGATTTATTACAGCAAGCTCCAACTGTTCTATTGCAAATTTTATTTTGGCATATTCTCCTTTATGGGCATCATTGTTTACAAATCCTTGTTTTAGGAACTGTGTGAAGATTAAAAACCATCTCTTTTATTTCAATATTGGCCTCTGAATAATTGGCAAGATGACTTAATAGGTTGTCAAACTTAGACCACTTGTCACATTTGAAATCACAACCTAGCCATTTAAACTTTTCTGTAGGCAAACATAAATCCTTGTAAAATGCCTGTACTTCTAATGAATGTGATATTTTAAAACTCATCGAGACTTCTGGAACATCACTAAATGAAGAATCTTCTAATTTAACAAACAGAATATTGTCTTTTTTTCTGCAATAGTGAAGGGCTCCACACACATTTTCTGCACTTCTGTTTTAAATAAATAAGAAATTAAGAATTGAATCTTGTTCACACCAGTTGCTGAAACCTTCATCATCTCTCTTCAAAGACTGTTCTAAGCGTTCACTTGGATTTGTTCTTGTTTTAGGCAGGCTAACAGTAGGGTAAGCTGGTTGAATAGGAAAAATTCTTGGATATGCATCGTTACTTAGTTTAGGGTATTTCCTTGGCACACGAATTGGTTCGCCATCCAGCACAGGGAAAACATCTTCCCTAAGGACAAATTTGGGATCAAAATGTTTAATACAAATCACAGTTTTGTTTATAACTTGAAAATTATCACGATGAATGCTTCTTATTCACTTTTCCTTTAATATCCTATCCTTGGGAAATTTGAAAGTTGAAGTGTCCCATGCAGTACCATAATTAGATCTGCACCCAGGTACGCAACATGAACGCCCCATTATGAATTCAATGTTTTATACGGCAAATAACTTCACACAGATGGATACTTCACTACATAATAACACTACCCTACACAATAACCTCACTTTCTCACACTCCCCCACTTTCACTATCGTGCAGCTAACTTACTGCAAGCCTACATTATATTTTAAGTATTAACCTTATATAAACAAGCCAAACCAAGTTTTATGTTATAAAAAACGGATGTAAAAACAGTAATCACGGAATACACTTTAGTAATATCCTTCGTTACTAATCACGTGCACAACATGGTCGAATGTTTGGTCAACGGACTCCGCCATTTTGCTCGCATTCGATTGCTGCATTAAGGTCTGAGTATTGAAGTTGGTCTTGATACGACACATGAACTAACGTTCGCTTGAGGCGTATCTTAATGGCTGCCGGCATATCCCCTCCCATAATGCATCAAGCTCACCGCGCACTCGCCAAATGAAACGAAACACATCTTCAAAGCGCTTGATGGCAAAAAAATAAACAATAGAATAATGAAACTAAAATAAACCTTAAATATCGTAATGACGGTATTTAACATACAGATTTACGTCAATAGTTGTATGGCTTACTGATATACGCACATAATCTAACTGCTGCTATCATGACTTCGTTGTCAAAGGAGTAAAAGCTGAATTAAAATGAATAAGTTAAGGAGTATTTAATGAAGATGAATTTATGTAAATAAATATAACATATACACACTTATGTAATAATACCTTTATTGCAATAAATGGTCATATTATGATGAATGAAGTAGCGGTGGTAAATGATATATGGCAGAGGAAACAGCAGTACCCCAAAATACCTGCCCATCCCATTTTGTCATCCACAAATTCCAAAGTGGATCCACCAAGATTCGATCCCTGCTCGCAGTAGTGAAAAACGAGCGGTCTAACCACTCAGCCATTGGGTCAGCCTATACACACATGATATAAAGCCATGTTTTACGAAAAACATCTTCAGTATTTCAGCAAACTATAGGCCTACTTGAATAAAGGAATGCTTATTAAATATTGGTTTCCACCTGTCTACGAAAGTGTTTTGTTCAGGAAAAACAGATGCATTGATTATCATGATCATCAATATATTTTAGTAAGTTGGTACTGTACTGTCTCATTCTAAAAATGCTATTCATATAATTCAATTTCAATTTCAATTCGTGAATTTTTCAGCGATTTCCAATTCACTCATGGCAATACTCGTGATAATTATCGATAACTTTTTAAGTTGCCTTACTATGAAAGTGTCTTCTTTATATGACTTATCACCAGACTGTTGGATACTACTTCAAGCAGATTTGTATTACACCCAAGTAAACTGCATCGGTAAAACCAATTGAACGCAATCGGGGAATCCTCCGGTTTTGGGAAAAAGGAAATTCTTTGGAAGCAAATCCAAATGAGGGAAGAATAAGGCTAAATCCTAATTTCTTCTCCCCACAGCTCCTGTAACAATCAAATGTTTTACTTATAAAACTGTACTTGGTCTAGCGTTAAATTCAAAATAAATGTTCGCACCACTGTCTGTTCCCCATTTTTCTTTATATTCCAAAGACTTTGTTTTCATGGTTCAAATTTTATTAAAAATGTCTTCGAATACTTCAAAGACGTCATGTAAAAGTTTAAAGTACACAAGGAAATATATTACTCCTGATGAAATGGTCGTTTTCGTCTATTTCTCTTGGATTCTTTCAAAGGTAAATCATAAACATTTATAGTCTACTATTAATATAACATTTTATTGTCATGTACAATATTTGAACATCATTTGTAAGACAGAAATTGTTTGAGGACTTGAGGATACAGCAATGTATTTTATCTTAAATTAGTTTGTACAATAGATATTGGTGATTTTAATTGAGTGAAGTTAGTCATTCGAATTTAGGAAGCTCCTAAATGTTTCACCGTACTTCCTCTCTGGATCATATTTATCGATGATTTCCTTCCAGTCCTTCTGGCGGTGGGTCATCAAGTGTTTCGAAGCTTTTCTAATTACTTCCTTTTGCTTGTCCGTGCATTTTTCACAGCTCGTTTCTAAGGCTTCCGTTAGATGCACTGAAACAGCAAAGAAAAGTATATACATATTATTAAATTTATCGATATATTGTATCATATATCATTATTTAATTTATTTATTCATATTTGAAACACACAGAAGTTACAAAGAAGAAATACACAGGAAGTTACATATAAATATTTGCTGGAATAAGCAAACGCTACATTTGGAGCCTGCAGAGGTAGGCCTATACCGCAGTATTTTGGTTTTGATGAAGGTAATTTTTATTGTGTCTTGTTTTGTAAGGTATTACTCCAGTAACAAATGTATTACGATTTTTATGTAAGTATATTCATATAGCAAAACTGACTGAACTTAGTGCTAGGTACCGGTACAGTAATCTTAGCACGGTGGTAGATAAATATTGTCGTAGTCTAAGAAACTTGTATATCGTTTTCCTTGATCTGTTATATGAATATGTAATATGTTTGTCCCATTATCTAAGTTGGATTATGAGCAACGATTAAATTTAAAACAATTGGGTTCATGAAGTCTTAAACAAAGATTGTGATTTTTGTTTAGTTGTTGCATACCAATAATTGTTCAAGAAAAATGAACCATGTGTTTTATTTACATTTAGTAATAGCAAGTTATTGCCTAGACAGCTTTTAATCGCTTATACACATTCGATATCTCCTGTAGGTTTCCTTACAAGGCTTTTGCATATAATAATTCTGTGTCGTTGGCATGTGTTATCTCCTTAAATATTTCTACGTCTAGATGTAATAAATCGTTAATACAATCATTTAATATATATTATTATACTAATCCATCCTCCCTCACATCCTCCATCAGAAATATAAGCTCTTTTGTACTGTAATTTCGCAAAATATTTTAGGAGAGAAATTCCTCTGACACCGGACTCGAACCTGTGGCCTTTAGACTTTCGTTGCCGATACACTCCCAGCTAACTATCATGAATTCAATTCACTGCGCCAGATAGACTCGAAATGAGTGTAAGTCTTTCATTAAGATCGACAATTGAGAGTAATTATAGGAGATTCCATATAGCCTCGTGTATCGAACTCTGGCTCGCCCAGTTACGATAGCGTCGTCACGGAAAGTGAAAGGTCACGAGTTCGAGTCCCGTATCACAGATTTTTTTTATCCTAAACCATTACCCTGAAATGTTCAAAAGAAACATATTCTGAGGTTTCATGCATACATGAACATCCTATTTTCTTACTTATTATGTTTGAAGATATTTTAATGCTTGATACAAACTGGGATTAATACATTAATTTTAATTTCAAGACCTACCAACCGTTTGTTACCCACATTAAGAAAACAATAGAAAGTAGGTGCAGGTACAAAATGAATTAACTTCAGTATCATTTTACAAAGAGACAGGTACTTGGGCTTCAATAAGAGCTTAAAACTCGACAACAAATCTAATAGACGAAATCTTAATATTGTAATTATGGTTTTTTTCTATACTAAAATTTTCCATTTAAATTATTTAATGGTTTAGCCTACATTAAGTAAATAGTTAAAAACTCATGTTTTCTAAAGTAACGTAAATTTAAAAAAAGACAGATCTGATAGAAATGTTCATTAGAACGTCTTAAATGTGCTCTGAAATTTTCATGCAATTAAATTCAATTGTGTCTGAGTTATTTTCTTCTTGAAGAAAGAAAACATTCTGAATTTCCCTTTACGAGAAATGGGAAAAGAAATTTAACCGTAACGAGTAACCCAATATCAAAGATGGGCATCTGTTGGTTTGCAAACAAATGAGATAAAACTTTTTTTATTACAAAATCTTGAGTTAATATATTTTTGTGTGTCTTGCTGCACCATTAAGCTTAGTACTGTAGGAATGGTACTGCAAAGTAACCATATCAATTTCCTTGATAAATTAGTTATATTTAGATTTGAAAAAAAAAACAGGTGTCCATCTATGAAGCAAATATGGGTAGATGCCAACTTTTGATGTGAAGTGGCGTGCTGATGTCTACTTTAATGCAAACGTACTGTACTCGCAAAATTCACTTTGTACTGAATCAGTCTATTCCAGAGAGCTGGAAAATTATAAGAATTAGGACAAGATTATAGCAGAGGCAGTCAGTATTGATTAAAAGTTGTGTCTCTCTCAGCTAGTATGATGGGCATATACAATTTCAGGCCTTGATATCTCCGAAATACCTTAACACATGACCAACTAAAACTTTCATCAGATTTTTCACTATAGCCTACATTCCTACATTATTTCTGACATACAAATTCGCTCCAAAAATCAATAATTCCATGTAGAAATAAAAAAAATATATAAAAAATAAATAAAAAATAAAATAAAAAAGATAGCAGCAGGCTATCCTTGCCTTGATCCATTTTCTATATCATTCTTCCACTTTTTTGGCTGTCGTGATCTCTTTCTGGCATTTCCTTAAGTGCTCCATCTTAAAGCAATAGTTTAAAAATGTTTAAAACCTTAACTGACATATTAATAATTGGCACAAGGTGTCAAAATGTTCTTTGTTTCAAGGTCATGTGATCGTATTCAATGCTTCCGTTGTTTCTTTAAGCAAGTGACCAAGTTTGAAACCAAGCTTTTGTGTAGGTATCCACTACACCTAATTCATTTTTGAAAATAAAGAACTTCACCAATAAAAAGAACGGAAAAAAAGTGTTACAGTGCTAATTATTTTATACCTAGGAGACAAAGGCCCGGATTTGATATTAGGATACTCTAATAAATTTTCATACGCATGACTGTCAACTATGCGTGGGGTTACAAGCAAAATACACTAAGTCAACAGCATTTCCATAGAACTTGATGTTTTTTGCCTGTAACCCCACGATGGTTCTATTACGATGTGGTTTTGAACAATTAATACATTTTTTTTTAAATAATACTTTTCCAACTCTTAACACAAAGTTGTAATCCAACGCTTGAAATCACGGTACTAAAGCAAAATGCTGCTTTAACCACTAATGATTAAAATACTCAATTCTAGAAAATGAGCTAGTTTTCATAATTATTTTACATACCAACCAAACTGACAAATGTAACAAATAAAGACGTATTCCTTTGAACTGTTTACATTAATAGTGATATTGCAATGTGCATTTCTTCACCACCTACACTACTAGATTCAGCTTTATTCACGTCTACCAAGATTTTCTTTTTAGCAATAGTCTGGGGAACTTCGATACATTAACATTTTCTCTCAGAAACAACGTAGCTTGCAACAGGCAATAGGCCTATTACGATCACCAGGGCCCGGATTCTAAAGACATGTCATCTTTTTATTGCTGCTGCATAGACCTTGCCAACTTGTGGATAAATCCTAATCATGGCCTCTAGATTATAGAAATGCATTTTTATTTGGTCCTTTTTTGTCATTTTATGCCATTTTATATTTTCAGGGCATTTATTTCAATTTTAGGTCATTATTTTGTCATTTTCGTGTCACTTGCTTTCTTATTTAGTCATTTTCATGTATGAACATTGAGTGTATTCACTTTTCTTTCGTCGCTAGCGGTTCTGTCTTTGAAGTGTTGTTTGCTTAATGCAAGAAGGAAAATTCGGCGTTAAAGTGTTGACATGTCTCAGTCGGAAGTGAGAATCAAAGAAATGCCAAAATTTTGTATTATATTACTATTGTTATTAGATTGACTTGGCACCAGAGTCTGCCACCTGCTTGGATTTGAGAGTGTAAACTACTGTTTGCCCTTAATAAACAACAATATAATCCGGCAGACCACAAAAGGAAATGCCGAATTTTGACTCGCCAGTGCCTCAGTGCCAGTATAAATTTCCGTGAGAAAAAACATTCACAACAGTAGGCTACAGTTATTTACAGTTTTTACAATTATGTACAAACTAGTCTATAACTTCGTGTGTACAATAATAATTTTTTATAAATAAAATATCAGTTTTTAGGTCATTTTTTATAATTATTAAGTCATTTTCTTTTTAAAAAAATTTGGGGTCATTTTATAGGTCATTTTTCAAACAATTTTAGGTCATAAGAATCCGGACCCTGATGATCACGAAATTGAAACGCTCACTGTATTAGACTTTTCCAAAAAAATTAGTGAACAAAATATGTTCATTAACTTCTTTAATTTTCTTACATATTTTTTTTAAATATATTATTTATTTATACTGGCGAAGTTGAGGCCATAAGGCCTTTTCATCCAGTGCCTAGTAGAACTAAACATATCACAAACAATGCATATTACAAATAATACATACTACAAACAATACAAGATTTGATAAATTGGAAATTAAAACTAAACATGCTACAGATAATAAATATTACAAGGATTTAATAATTACAAGTTTGATAAACTAAACTAAAACAAAATTAATGACTAATGAAATGAATATTCAATTTATTTCTAAATTGTGGTACATTTCGACAGTCTCTGATATAACAAGGCAACGAATTCCAAAAGCGAGAGATTGGCACACTAAACATGAAGAACAGAATGATGATGTATGTCGGGGAATAAGCAGTAGATTTTGGTTATGCGTTCGTGAGATCAAAAGGAGTTTAAAAGGAGATTGTAAATAAGGAGGAGAAGAAGATAATAGGTCTAATGTTTTATGAAGGAAAATAAGAGAGTGGGTTATTCATCGTTGTTTGAGGTGCATCAATGACAAGTTTTGAATATTCTCCACTCTGTGAATAATGCGTCCTCATACAATGGTGTAGATTGTTTAAGCAATAAATCATACAAACGCTTTTAGCTTCGTCCACTATTGACTATGGAATACAAATTGCGTTCTCTTTCTCATAAATTTCGCATTCCAACATGTCCGGTTGGTTATATGATTATTTAACGATGAGGGTGTACTGAAACTTAAGCCTGTGACCACCCCCAGTATGCCGGAATTTTGTCCCGCAGGAGTTTTTTTCCATGACTATAAATGCACGCATAAATGTCATCGACCTGAGCCGGGTTCGAACCCGGTACCTTGAGCACAGAAAGCCAGCACCACACTCACTATGCTACCCAATCCGACGTAATATATCCTAAATATTTCTCTATTAACAATGTGTCATGGCAAGGAAGTTCTTGGAAAAGATATAACAATAGAATTTAGTAGGAATATCGAATTTATTGCCAAAAATGTAGAAATGCTTTAATTACTAGCCTTATTAAAATATTGAATTTGTTTCCTTTTGGATTTGTTGAAAAAACACTGCATAGTATAGGCCTATGTAGGTAAAACTTTTCTATCCACTTGTGTGCCTCACAATACGTTATACGACGTAAATGTATTTCAGTGAGTGGTAATCATAAGAAAGATCGCCAAGTATTGAACTCTGGCTACCTTAGTTGGGAGAGCATCAGTCCCAGTCCCAGTCCCAGTTCGAGTCCCAGGGTCAAAGGAATTTTTTTCTTAATTTTCTCATATAACGTTTAACATAGATGTTCTGTGTTTTCATGAATACATATCTACATTTAGAAAAGTGGTAAAAAGTGGTTATAGTCGCATATGTGAAGAGAATTATAAACTGTTCAGACCCCTACTTTTACTGTATTATTTGCACATTACCATTTGTGTTTTGCGGTCTGTTGGTTTTGTGGATTTTAACGGCTGGGAAAAACTGCAACTTAGGCCTATCCCCGTCGCCGGTGCTCCGGAATTTTTTTCCCGCAGGAGTTCTTTTACATGCCTGTAAATCAACAGACATGTCACATTTATGCAGACATAAGCTACCTGCCATCGACGTGGGCTGGGATGAATCCTGCGTTTTGCGTTTCAAATTTACTACATTCTGTAAAAAGTTAATCTTTCCATCGGTCATTAGCAGGGCCCGGATTCTAATGACATGTCATCTTTTTATTGATTCTGAATAAACATTGCCAACTTGTAGATAAATCCTAATCATGGCCTCTAGATTATAGAAATGCATTTTCATTAGGTCATTTTTTGTAATTTTATGCAATTTTACATTTTTAGGGCATTTATTTCCATTTTAGATAATTATTTTGTCATTTTCTTGTCATTTGCTTATTTAGTCATTTTCATGTATTTACATTGAGTGTATTAACTTTTTTTACGTCGCTAGCGGTGGTGCTGTCTTTGAAGTGTTGTTCGTTTAATGCAGGAAGGAAAAATTCGGCGTTAAAGTGTTGACATGTCTTAGTCGGAAGGGAGAATCAAAGAAACGCCAAAATGTTGTATTATATTACTATTGTTATTAGATTGACTTGGCACCAGAGTCTGCCACCTGCTTGGATTTGAGAGTGCAAACTACTGTTTACCCCTAATAAACAACAATATAATCCGGCAGACCACAAAAGGATGTGCCGAATTTTGATTCACCAGTGTAAATTTCCGTGAGAAAAAGAACATTCACAACATTACAGTTATTTACAGTTTCACAATTATGTACAAACTAGTCTATAACTTTGTGTGTATAATAATAATTTTTTATAAACAAAATATAAGTTTTTAGGTCATTTTTTATAATTATTAGGTCATTTTCTTTAAAATTTAGGGTCATTTTATAGGTAATTTTTCAAACAACTTTAGGTCATCAGAATCCGGGCCCTGGTCATTAGTAACAAGCCTGGGCAGTAGTTAAGCTGGATTGCTGGGGCTGGTGTAATCATTAACCCATGTTTTCGTTCCTTTGTCGCATCATGTCAAGAGATTAAAGTGATATGAAGACTGAAGTGGTTAGAATTGTTTCGAATGGCTGGATCAATGGAGCAATTAAACATTAGTGAGTGCGCTGATATTGGTTGCCAGTTTTTGCTGTTGAGAGCTTTTTGTGGAAGCCATTCCAGCAAATAAATTCTACAAGAGTATCGTATGTTTCAGTTATATTTACTTTTAACCTTCAACAGATCAAATTAATGTATTCCTAGTTTTTAAATTATTATCATATGCGAAGTGAGGAATTTGTAATACGATTCGAATAGCCTATACCAGGCCTATCAAACAGTAGCCTACTTCACACCTTGTGTACGAATGTATGGTAACGTTAATGGAATTCGGAGAAGTTTCCTTAGCGTTAGACTATCGTTGTAGGCTAGTAACATTAGTAACAATTATTTCTATGTGACTTTTATCGTCATTACCTCTTTACGTCCGAATGAGTCAATAAATCAATCATATTATATCAACTGACAGATTTGTTTTCCATTCTGGCTTCGCGAATTTATAAACTAACTTTCCACTTTCCAATTTATATACTTTTGTGTTTCAATAAACATTTTGGCTAAAAAAAATAGCAGTCTAACCTTAAGAAGTCAAACAAGGTGTTTCTATACATCTCGATTCAGGTATACCAAAGCCCCAAAGTGTCATGTTTTGTGCATGAATCGAAACTACATTATCTACACCAAACCGTACGGTGAATATCTTATCATAGGTAATCCCACGAGAGATTATGAGTTTATCGATATATTTGCGAGAAAGTTGTTCGAGAAAATTTATCTGATGAAACTCGTAATCTCGTGTAGGATTTACGAATAAAATTAAACGGATTTTGTAAATAATAATAATCATTTTCTTACAGTGTTGACAATATTCTGTCAGCCGTAAGATCATTGCATACTAAAATGAATGAACAGTCCATGAATCGATCGGAGGAATCGATCCGCGTTCCCAATGCTACCAATAATGCGTACCACAACATAGATAGTGTCGTCGTAATTGCTTACATTAAAACGCTATAAAAGCACACGAACCGAATCGAAATTGTGTTTTTTAATCAATGGACTTTAATTCAATTTACAAAGAAGTTATGTTGTATAAAATAATGTATGTTCATTCTGTTCACTGGGTCAGCATGTGACGTATTAATCACTGCACGTTCATGCCAACGTGTCCAGTAACTAGCTGACGTTTTATCAGATAAAATTGCATCCTTGTGTTCATAGCCATGGGCATCCGCAAAAATTTTGTCAAAGGAGGGCAAAGGAACACAAATTACTGCCACCACCACGATCACTATGCTACTATTACTACATCCACTTTATTATTATCAAATTCTTATTGTTGATGATGCATTGGTTCTTATTGTTGTTGTTGTTATTATTATATAATTATTACACTCTACATCCTTGATTTACTATAGCCTAATAGCCTAATCTGATGAAGCACACTCACATGACCTTTCCTGTCCCTTACAATTTCATAGGTACACTATTCGTACAAAATGCGAAACATTCATTGCCTTACCTTCATTACAATAAAATGTTTGGCTAGAAAATAACTATTTCAACTATAGTGGTAGTAGGGGTGCCCCTCTCCCAACGGCTATACCGCACCCCATCCCCCAAACAAAAAACCGTCGACCTTAGCCCAATGTTTACTGAGAGCTCAATTTAAACTTGTTTTAACACAGGTGGAAAATTCGCAAAGCTTAATACTACTGTAGCTGTTCTGGTACCGGTAGGGCCTACATATTAAAAATGTAAACAAGCAATTAGAAAGAATTAATCGATCATATAATCATTATATATATAGTTAAAAATGAAAATAATTTTTTGGCAAGTCGTATAGGCTTGCTTAGGAAAATATTTGGGCCTAAGAGAGATGAAAATGGGGACTCGAGAAAACTGCATAACGACGAGCTTCATCGCCTGTACTCTTCACCAGATATAGTAAGGGTAATTAAATCACGGAGGATGAAAGGGGCTGGACATGTTGCGCGCATGGGGGAGGAAAGACATACAGGGTCTGTCTCAAGAGTTCCCGGAATGAATTATTTTTTTTTTTTTAATCATTTATTCAATATCAGTTTACAATCTTGTCAGAACTTTTCAAAGTATTCTCCCCCTGCTTCGATGCACCGTTGCCAACACTTCGCCCAATCATTGAAGGCGCCCTGAAAATCGTCAACGGGAATCTCCTTCAGTGCGGTCGTCGCAACAAGGAGTTTTACTGTGAAGTGCTCTAACGGTTGCACAACAGGGTTCGACACGTCCGAAAAGAAATTTGCAACAATTGGATCGTGCACCATGACAACGCGTCAAGCCAAACCGCGCTCATTGTCTCCGAGTTGAGGACCAAAATGGGTGCGGCAACGCTGCCCCAGACGCCGTACAGCCCCGTTCTAGCACCAGCGGACTTCTTTTTGTTCCCAAGGATCAAAAGAACCTTGAAAATAACTCGGCATGGGACGTTGGAGGTGGTAAAAGCAGCTTCGACGACCGCACTGAAGGAGATTCCCGTTGACAGTTCCAGGGCGCCTTCAATGATTGGGTAAAGCGTTGGCAACGATGCATCAAAGCAGGGGAGAATACTTTGACAGGTTCTAAAAAGATTATAATTTTATATTGAATAAACTATTTTTTAAAAAATCATTCCGGGAACTTTTGGGATAGAACCTGTTTCTCAAAAGTATTGACTGGGAGACCCGAAGGGAAAAGACCACCTGGAAGTCCTGGACGTAGGTGGGAGGACAATATTAGGATAGATTTAAGGGAAGTAGGATTTACCAGGGATGATTGGATGGAGTTAGCACAGAACAGGGCTGAATGGCGGGCTAAGGTAAGTGCGGCAATGAACCATAAAAAAATAAAATAGATAATATTCCTTTAGCTTGCTGAGGAATTGTCTATTGTCATTGAGTAAGTAAGTCGTAAAGGCCTATTTCTATTACTTTCTTATTCATTGAATCCTATTGTAGCTGTCTCAATAGACTAATGGAGTTAGTATAGTATTGTTTATGTTATGAACGCATCCAAAGTGTATTGTTCCTTTTGTACATTCCAGAAAATTATCCTTTGATTGACCACATTCTATAGGACAGTATGATACTTTTTTATAATCCAGCATATTTTATTAACAAACTTCAAGATATAGAGCTAAAAGTAACGATACAATTCATATATTACGTTCAGTGTATTGTTATAATAGTGTAATATTGCATATTTCAACATTATTATGCTAACAGTAGGGTATTTGAAGAATGAACACTCAAGCAGAGTACTGTAAGGTTTTCTCTTGGCCTCAGGCTGTTTATTGGGAATGTTGTTTACAAAATAGTATGTATCTTTCCTGTTAAAAATTTTACGTCACATATTTATTTGCTGGAGCTCAAGGGCAAACTTTTCCATGTTTGTACTCAGTAACTCGAAGGTAAAGCTCTTCGCCATTGAGCTTGTTTCGAGTGCCTTATGTAGAACTACACTTATGCTAAACTTTCCAAAGGAAGTTGTATGTATTCAGTAATAGCTACTCAAGAGCAGTACGTCCCTAATATCTGCTGCAATATTTCCATATCTATTTATTATTATTATTATTATTATTATTATTATTATTATTATAACTCTGTTGTTAAATAAACAAGTTAACTGCTCTTCAGGTAATATGACGTTACAATTGCTTTCTTAGGCCTATAAGGAATGGAAGTGTGATGATTTCATTCCTACTCGTAGTTACAAACTTGCGCCTGTGCGAACTATGTTTGCATATTATCAAAATTTGTTTGTTTGTTTGCTTGCTTGCTTCTTTAAAAATCGGTCAATGAGATAATAATTAATTACCAGGTCTAAACATTTCCCGAGATTTAGAAAACATAGAAACGAATTCAGTCTTTTGTAGATACTAGATACTAGGGAAACGGTTCATCATGAAACGCAATCTCTCAATCGGAATTCTTGAATAGCTCATGTTCGAAGGAAATAAAATTAATTTACCCTAATGAGAAACGAGGTCTTGGAAAGTGATTAATTATCAGAATCATTGGCTAGTACCACCATCTTACGTGGTCGATGGTTCTTCGTGTCCATCCCAAAAACTGAAGGTGAAGTTGGATATTTATTTAACGATGAGTCCTCGGATTGAGTTCGTAGTCATCCCGTCTGAATCATGTTTCCCCTTCCTTTACCCGTGTTTAACCTACCACACCGCAGGGCTTACGCACCAAAGCCTGTAGGGAAGAGATTGTGGATTAATACTAGAGGGATATGATCTTCCTGTTGAGGGACCAACACTACGCAGGACCTCCTCCAAAGACTAACAAGCACATGGGACAATGGACGGGACACAATACACAACATTCAGGAAGGGGATTTCTCCCTACCGATACTGAAAAATGCTCAGCTGGGAATTAAACATGGATCGACATAATATGTGGACGGAGGCAGGCGCTCTACCGACTCAACTGGAACGACATAATATAGTCTATTTGCTTATTATATCACCGAAGGCATGAAAAACTATTGATATGTTCCAAGACGTACCAGTACCATAACATACCCATCCTTGTGAAACGAGGTAGGTTTGTTAAGTAGGCTAGGCTATAGTATCATTTCAGTTACGCAGACGAAATAAGCGCTGTCATTGAAGTAGTCTGTGGCGTGCTCCACAAAATAAGTCAACCCTATAGTGTTATTGTTTGTCAGTTCTACATATACATACAGCCTTACTAATAAAAGCTGCTTATATCTGCGTTGAACGGTTGTTTGGTTGTTCTCCGCGCAAGTTATACATAAGCCGTATTACCAATAAACGCAGTGTAAATGCCGAGGGTTACACCGGGTTTGTATGTGCAACGTCATCAAACACGTCACGCTTTTCATGACGTTACTGGCCTCTGGCTATGTAGGACTGCTGAAAGCCATCTGTCGGAGTAGCGGGCAAACAGCGATGCCGAGTCTGCCGAGAGTAATTCTAGTTTCAGTATTTCATTATATTGTTTTCAGAAAGCTGTAATCATGGGTACAAGTATGGAAATATGTCCCGCAAACAAGGAACAATGTTTATAATTCCGCAAAAGTAGCTCAGAATATGCATAGCCTCAAAATTCAATCTCAGACGTCTACGAAACGACCGGCTGTTACGGATATCGGCCATCTTGATTATTTACGTCAAGTTTGTACAAGGGGGGCCAGACTGTGTAAAGCGTTGCACACATTCAGCCTTATGCAAGGATTATTAGTACATTTTTTTTATCCTCAGCTGTGTATATTCCTGGTATAAATCTTACAACTGGATTATTAGTAAGACTGTTAAACTTTAAGTGACCCCTAACAGTAATTACATGTGAGAGATCTGTTTTCGGCATTGCACGACCGAAGCTTATTTAAATACAAGCTCTTGGATTAATCATATTAATTAATTAGCGGTAGCATTGGCGACAACAACACTAAATTATTGGGGGAATGTCTCAATAATAAAGTACCGGGGAGTCTTCTCTAAAAATGTTTAAAACTCATTTTGAGGCATTCTGAACGTTTCCGACGGCGTATTGTAAAGCTACTTAAAACTTGAAAGGCAAGCTAATTTATTTCGAATTGAATAGTTTTTAAAACACAAAATTAACTACCTGTAAAGCTATTTTCTCTATACTTTTATCTTTTATTGGGAATGTATTTTATTCAGTGTTCATGAATAAAAATATATTATTTTACATTTGCCTATCAAACCTCGAAAACGAAAAACCGTATCAATTCTATATTTTATTTGTGAATTAATTGTCTACTGGGAATATGATACAATAATTTTATCTACCACATTATAAGATAAAAAATTTGTTTTGTCGTCTTTTTTAGGATAATTAACTAGAGTACAAATCATCGGCGATAGTAAAATTGCACCTGATATTATTCAAGTTTGAATAAAAATATATGTGCAACGAGTGAAATCTGAAAGAGCTAAATAATTCAAAATCTATACTGGATAATACAAAAAGTAAACCCAACACTTTTAAATTCGTACAAGTAAATATTCTAATTCTTTTTGGCAATTTGCATGATTAGGCCTAATTGTTTTAACTTAGAGAGTAAGCAAAAGAATTAGGAGAAAAGTAAAAGAAAGTACTATTGAGACACATCCCACTTAGTGCAGATGAATTTATAATTTAATTCTTGTGAACAGATGATGGTTTATTGCATTAATTTGTTTTATTTGAATTGTTTGTTTCATTTGCATCTACTAACTTTAAATTTGTACTAATATGTTTATTTTATGTTTCATTTATGACAAAATGTTTTACTTGTATATAGGCCTAACATGTTTCATTTGTAGTTCTACGCGGAAAGATGTTAAATTAGATTAAATAACTGACTCAACCAATGTATCTTGTAGTGTACATGAACAGCCTTCAATAAAATAATAATAAAAGTTATTCCTCAGGTTCGCGAGCGACCCCTGGTGATCCCGTAAGGGGATATTCTCAGCGTATTTGTTACCGGGGTGCGCCAGTCCCCTACCTACTTAAACCTAAGGACACACACACCCAGTCCTGAACCTGGGAAAGGAATTTTCACTACTGAAAAATCCCCGACCCGGCCGGGAATCGAATCCGGGCCGCCGGAGTGGAAGGCAGGCACACTACCGACTCACCCACGGAGGCGGACCAATATAATAATAGTATATTCTATTAAAAAGTAAGTGCCTCTAGAGAGGTTCGATCTTACGACCCTTTGAACAAAAAAACTAATACTTTGCCACTGAGATACAGAGATTACTTAATGGTTTTCTCTACAACTTCTCTTTCCAATCGACACAGGGGACAGTTTCCTATCCATTTAGTGGAAACAGCCTGTTCAATAGTAGTGTTTTATTTCTCTGTGTTGGTGTTGTCGAAAACTGGAAACAAAACTAGACTAGTCCGTCTCATGGAAAACCGCCTTTTAAGGCTCACCAATGTTTCAACGTTAGCGAATAGTGAATTATTGAACTTGGTTTGTTTTCATCTAAACGTATTTAGTGTCTTTTAGGCATTGTAAATTATATCGATATTCGAGTTCTGCTTTAAAAGCCATCCATGACGTCTGATTTCACTAACACTTTTTTCCTCAGAGAAATCTGTTTCTTCATGCCGAATTAGTCAAGTATTTGACGGTGTCATTTCTTTGTCAACTAGGACTAAAAAAAATCAAATTATTTTTTTAAAATATTGGGAGGACGGATCCCGCCATCCTTCTAGCGGTGACGCCCATGAGCGGTACACTTTTTCGTATTACCTGAGGAGGAATATTGTCTCCACGTGGGAACTTGTAAAACAGGTTCCGGAAATTTTGGATATTATAAATTACTTCCCCAAGTACACCATCTTTAAAAAATTTTAAACAAAGATTTCCAGAGAATTAAGCTCATTAGGCCTAATAGCGGTATATCTAAAAAAGATAAAGTGGAATAATGGCATGACCTCAACTACCCTACCTATTAAGGTTCTTCCTTGTGGGTTATTTGAGAGACGACAACTTCGTATTAGGCTCCTTTGACTTATTTGATTTAAATTTTAAAATTTATATATTTTTAATTGAACCAAAGTTGATCTTAAGCTTTCACCAACAACTTAACTTTATCTTGCCATGCATAAATCAATTAAAATTTTACATATAATTCTGTATCTTCCATGTCCAGCTTTATATTGTAAACTATGAGGCAAATTTACATCTATTATGCCATGGTATTTTATTGCAATATTCGAACCACTGGCCATTACGAAGTCCAAGCAATGGGCTGGAAATGTATATCAATAGTTACGTTAACTGGATATTTTAGTTTGCCTATTTTAGGTCTAAATGGCCTGCTTGGGTTCCTATACTGAATCTCAGTCATTTTACGAGTAATAATTGAATTTTAGAATTACAGTAGCAAGAAGCAAAGACTTTTTATTTAGGCTTCTATAATAATGAACATTAAGTTGCCTTAAGGGGGTAAGTACAGATTACCACCATATAAAACGGACTGTTCAAAACCTTTTTTTTTTTTATTTCCAGTCATTTTTCAAGTTCATTTATGTGCAAAATTAATTGATGATCTGGATTACTTTTAAAGTTACGAATTTAACAGCAAGATACTACACTTTACAGTAAGTAGTTGACAGCCATGTGTGCAGCTTAACGATTCAAAGACACATTGAACCCGAAGTCTAATCGGTAGACTTACATATATAAGTTAGCCTATATCCACAAATTCTGTTGCCTAGTGTGTTGAATTTCCATTCTTGTTATTGCCCATAGCTTCCTTGTCCGCCAATAGTATATCCCTTCCTATTTCATTCCATGTATCATGTAATATTCATCTTTTACAAAACTAAATGTCATCAAGTCTATCCATTATACTTTGTTGCACGAAACCATGGTAACGTTAACTACGATAAAATTATTTCAGTAAGTGCGAACATGCTAGAGTATTCATAACGGGGAATGAAGCAGTGGCAGTTCGTTCAAACAGTTTTGTTATAACCATCAATCTGATGATCAAGATTGGTGACAAGAAGTATTGGAATACAAGAACAAGAAATGGCAATACAACGTTGGAACAACGTAAATAGTCCGCATACAGCATTCGTTTCCAGAATGGTATTCGTAAGCAATTAGGATTCCAAATTCTAAATTAGTTGCATGAAGCAGAGTTCTGCCTCAAGTAAAACACCAGATCAGTGTGATGTACAGTAAATTCTCGATTATCCGTAGTTTTCTTTTCCTTTTCTATCACTTTTTTAGATATATGTTTTGGAGAAGAGGGGTGTTTTAAAATTAAAAAAAAAATCCCTTTAGGCAGGCCTACAGGCTGAGGTAGATTTCAAAGTGCTTTTGGTTTAATTTATTATCGCTGCGCAGCACTCTTCTTTTTTAGCCTTGGCATGGCAAACCCGCAGTAATAAGAACTGAATTCGGTAAAGAGGAAGAGCCTACAATCATTTGTTTTGACAACAAGAATAGGATATAATATTCTGGGAGGCCGTGCGCAAGATCAGCAATGAATAAAATTAGCAAAGCCGCTAAACAAGACAAAATTATGATATTATAATAATTCTTTTAAGTGTTATTATTTTCAAACATTAAAATCTCACGTCATATGAGAGCTATCAAGAAACTAGTTATTGATTTGTAGAGTACTCATCAAGAGCTTTCCAACGATACCTCACAAGACATGGTTTCAAAAGTTTCGAATTTTCATCCCCCACCCCCACCCTCACTCGAACCCCCGAATCGTTGGTGTCACTGTAAACTCCATAGGGAGTACTCTAATTTATTCAAACAAAGTTTCCCTCTATACTTCATAGGGGCCGAGATATACATTTTTTTAATTTCAACCCCCTCCCCCGACCACCCCCTTAGGCCAATTTTGCTCATTAACGAACTTGTCCGAACTATTGGGCCTAGAAATAACATATTAAAATTTGGTTCAAATATCTTCAAAATTACGGCCGCTATCGTGTAAAGATATAAATATATATATATATATATACAGTATATAAATATCACAATTTTTTTTTTTTTTTTTTTTTAACGGGCGGTGGTTTCGTACTTAGGGGAGCATGAAACGTAAAGATATGAAAGAATTTTTCGAAAATCATGACATGGTATCCATTGAGTGAAGTTTTCTCGGGCAGTCAGCCAGGTGGTTTCGTCAATTAAACCCGACGTTTCGGAGGCCAACGCTGCCTCCATCTTCAAAGGCGTTGAAGTGCCGAGTGGTCGTCCTGGGGTCGTATATATATTAAAGGCTACTTGGACCGTACCGACCAATCAGGTGTCAGCACGGCTCTGCGTCTTCCCATTGGTCCGCTCTCTTCTGTACTTAACTGTTTGGAGACAATTCTCCCAAATCGGGCTGATGTTAATGCCCACGTCCCTATTCATGTTTTCTGGTTGAAATTTAATTTCTATTGCTTCTCTAATCAGTCGTTCCCAGTAGCCTGATGTTTTGGCCAAGATGGTGGTGTTTGTGAACTGGATTTGGTGTCCTGGTCCTGAGTTTATAGCATGCTCTGCTATCGCTGATTTGTCCGGGTAGAACAGTCTTAGATGTCGGGCATGTTCGTCGCAGCGTTGCTGTATGGTTCTGGATGTCTGGCCGATATACACCCTGCCGCATTTGCATGGAATTTGATATACGCCCGGGGTCCTGAGGCCCAGGTCGTCTTTCACAGGGCGCAGCATATTCCTTATTTTGACTGGTGGTTTGAAAACCGCCTTTATCTTCCTTTTTCCCAGCGATAGCAGAGCATGCTATAAACTCAGGACCAGGACACCAAATCCAGTTCACAAACACCACCATCTTGGCCAAAACATCAGGCTACTGGGAACGACTGATTAGAGAAGCAATAGAAATTAAATTTCAACCAGAAAACATGAATAGGGACGTGGGCATTAACATCAGCCCGATTTGGGAGAATTGTCTCCAAACAGTTAAGTACAGAAGAGAGCGGACCAATGGGAAGACGCAGAGCCGTGCTGACACCTGATTGGTCGGTACGGTCCAAGTAGCCTTTAATATATATACGACCCCAGGACGACCACTCGGCACTTCAACGCCTTTGAAGATGGAGGCAGCGTTGGCCTCCGAAACGTCGGGTTTAATTGACGAAACCACCTGGCTGACTGCCCGAGAAAACTTCACTCAGCTTCTGCGCCAGGAAAACCTCAGATCCTACATGGTATCCATTGCAATAGGTAGATTTTTCTTCGAAATCTACCTAATAAAACAGTTAACCTATTTTTGTGTGTATAAAAAGTAAACTCGTAAATAAAATTTAAAAAAATTTCGCTTTATTAAATTACTCAAAAACATTTTTCATTTTGATTGCTGTCCTTTCTCAGCCATTTTACTGGGTTTTCGTGGTTTTCTATTTTCTCAGATTTTCTACCACAATTTACCGCTGATGAACGAGAGTCTGTTGTATGCTCAATAAAATATAATGCTCTTAATATGAAAGGAAAATCAATTGGACATCCTTACCAAAGGAAATCCTTTCCTGGACGGACATGAAATAGTGGACATAAAATATTTAGGTATGTGTTTCAATTTAGCATGGGTCTATGTTTAATGCTCTTTTTTCGGCGAAATACACTTTTATAGTCGTATTCATGGAAACTCTGAAACTTATGAACAAAATTTTATGAAGGATTTTGTGCATTCAAATTAGAATATGATAATTTATCGACCCGTTCTATATTATAAAAAAGTATCTACGGAAGAAATTATCTCCATCAAAAGTACCGGACTTATATCAAAGGTAATAAACTACTGGGAACATCAGAAAGAAATCGGAAAGTGGAAGATCGCGTAGTCAACGAGTGCTTAAAAATTGTGGAAGTTCATGACTTGGAGTGTGGAGGAAGTCGTGAGAAAAGGTAATTTTTTTAATAACATAAACAATTATGAATAAATTAAAATTAACTTGGTTAAATTTTCATTAATGTAACATGGAAGCTAAGTTTTTGACATCTAATACAGTGAGTCCCACGCAAGAGTTGGCCAATGACGCGGGTTTCTGCGTCGCGGCAGCTGAACTTATGCGCGTGAAAGAAAATTTCCTAAAAAGGTGTCAGTATTGTGTGGATGCAAGAGGAGAACATTTCCAACATCTCTTGTGATGAGGTACGTGGTTATTTTCATTGTAATTTTAACTGTAAATGTGAGAGCCTGAATCATTTCAGCGATCGCGGCTTTATTTGCGTAGATATTTCACCCGATCGCTCGGGAGTTGGAACTGTGTCCGCCGCGACGCAGAAACCCGCGTCATTGGCCAACTCTTGCGTGGGACTCACTGTATAATATTTGCGCTTGTGTATCAGTGTAGATTCAATGCCACCTGTCAACAAGACCGTATTTAGTTGTGAAACTAATTGACGGTGGCCTTGCTCGTTTGTCAAAGCAACGGGGGAAAAAAGAGCATAGCTAAAATCGATTTTTGCAATATAACAAAGAGATCTGACTTTTTTTACATAAGTGGATAGAAGGGGATCATGAATCACGCCTAAATGGTAAAACATTTAATGATTTTGACGAAACTCACTATGCGGGGGTATTTTTGGACTAGGGAACTCGAAACTGAGGTCGTTTTATCCCAGGACGGCGCAGTTTAACCACGAAATGCACCTCGAAGCCGGGTGTTTAGCTCTTTAATTATAGGTCTATCATTCGTTTTAATTGCGTAAGGTTCATGAATCTGTGGTACGTTTCAATCGTTTTATTTCGTATCTATAGGCCCATATGGCAGCAAAAGTTTTGTTTTATTCGTTTAATTATTTATATTTATTACATTAAAAATATACTCGTAATTAAGAATAACATTATGGAATTCATGATATTTACAATGTCAGTATTAGTAAATATAATGTTTTAAATATTTTTCTATCAATTAAATGTTTTAAATAAGCAGTTGACTCAAATATCGCGGGCGAAGCCGTGGGCACCTGATAGTTGTTTGAACGGGTTTTCAGCGTATTCATTTGCACATTTTATTTATATGAGCCATATACAGGGAAAAAAATTGAATAAAAATGGAAAAATGGAATAATTGTCAATTTTCAATATTCTTACCTGTACCTTAAAACCCCCTCCACGCTGATATTTTCCCAAAAACTCTTACTAGGCTACTCTCAGCTGGGATTGAATTCGTGCTCTGATTCTCAGACGTTAATATACAATCAAAATACACATATATGTATAAATATTCGGGAGCACTATTCGTAATCATTTTGTAATGTTGTATACAATGGTACATACCTTTGATCTCCCTTCCTTCATTGGTACAGGGTCCTTTGCCCAAAATGCACTTGACGTAATTATTGAGAGCACGATCGTTCCTCAGAATGGCATCGATGTCGATGTGGTCGTAGCGACTAGTGTATTTTTCTGCCCAAGCTGTCCCCAGGACAAGTAACACTACAATGACTGTCAACGACTTCATCTTGTATGCTTTACTACAATCGACCTTTACCTTTATATGGCTGCTGGAAAGTCAATATTTATTTAACGTGAAGTACCAAGGACTAGGTGACTTAACAGTATTTCCCAATATTCGCCTAAGGGGATTCTTTTGAATCTTCCCTCATATAAGCTTACTCATATTTCATTACATCATTTTTAAACAAAAATGTTGTATGACACCCTCATTTAACAAAACCAATAAACAATATTATTACTTTTTCACGCCGTCCTTTATTCATTTCCATATTTAAATGATGCTATTAAATGTTGCGTTACGCCATTGTGCTGTTCTTTGCTGATTTCTAACTTTATATGACTGAGTCATCTTCATTCCTCCATTTATTTTCTTTCTTTATCTTCAGGTCTTTATAATACAGGGAATCCATTTTATGCGGAAACTTTTTAACAGCGTCTCCCCTGCTCACACTTTCCCCGCTGTTGTGCTTGCAACGGCGGGGACCGTATCCCGTTACTACCGGCAAATCAAGACTTTAACATAACATAGGCCTACATGTAGAGGCTTATTACTCACCATTTATTTGAGATACTGTTAAAAATGACCCCCGTCAGCAGTAAGACATGCCTCACATCGTTTAAACAAATTATTTTCCACTTTCTGTAATTCCGATTCGGTAATACACTGCACTGCGGCAATGTGGCAGTGATGCGAGGTTTCCTCATAAAATGGACTCACTGTATCTTCTTTTTCACGTTCTTACGCTTACATTAGCAATTCTATGTTACCTACTGAAATTTAATTCTTCACTGCACTTACATTACCTACCACCTATTTACATTACTTACAGGAAAGTTACTTAAGTAAATACTCTTTTACCAACCTACATGTTTACTGATTTTTTTTTTTCTTTTTACAGGTGCTCAGAATTTCCTATGAGTAGGCCTACATCTAGACTTCAGTTTCCATGGAAATACTCTCGATTACTTTCAACGATAATTCTACTAACCATTGATGGTTTAAAATTCCCAAGTAACTAAATCATGCGATTTGTAGAACTATACCTTATAATCAGAGAAACAACGTTTCAATCTTTAAGCTATTAAAGGTGAATTTGCATGTCGGTTTATTTTATTGAAACAAGAACATCGAAAATTAATTTCTCTTAAATAAATAATCATTACATACTATTACCGTGAATCAATTTGATTCTGGGTAAGCAATCAGCGGTTGCTGACTAGGAATCTGCAAGTCATGGTTCGACTCCCGGTCCCTCCTCGGATTTTTCTGAGGTATGGAGATCTGGAACGGCTTGAGGACAACTGGGAGAAGCTACTTGATAAATAAAAAGTGGCCGTCAATGACGGCCGTGAGTGTAGGCGGGCTGACACTATGCCCCAATCCTTTCATCTGCCAATAATGTCGAAAACCGGAGATATATGAAGCGGTCGGATAGTGGGGACTGTCTCGCCATGGGACGTAGGACAGCAGAGTTTAATGTTATTGCAATTGAAAGATAAAAAGAGAGCAGACATAAAAACAGGTTTGACCAAAAACGGTTGTCATTAATTAACATTAAGAATATGATTTAAATATGCCTGTTGGTTTAAAGGTAAATACATTTTTATTAAATATTCTGCTTAAATATTTTTTTCTGGCAAAATCCATCTCCCATATACACATATACACACAAATAGTTTCTATACACAGTTATAAGACATTATCCGCCAACATGTTACCAAAAAAATTAAGGTGTTGGTGGAGGAAACGATGTTACTCAACTTTCACAAAAAAAAAAACATTTTTCATCTTTTCTGTTTTTGCCATTTATGACGAGACTATCTGAGCTACTAAAAACAGCTATAGCTCAAATTAAAGCTTATTAAATTTCCTACAACTTTTGTTCTCTTGACTTTTCTGTAGGACGTGTTATATTGCCGGTATTCAGTTCGAAACACGAAGAAAACTTGAAATTTTAACTTTTGGGAAAATAAGGCCAATCTTTGAAAACCCGTATCTTGGTAACTATATAACTTACAAAAACGATTTTGATCTCATGTTTTAGAAAATTTAATTTACTTTTAAAAAGCTAAGAAAGATTCTTTCCAACAAACGCATAGTTTAGGAGATATCGTCGAAAACCCGAAAAAATCCCGAAAAAACCGGTTTATTTCGACCGCCATTCAGCGAGCACAGGTTTCTGAGGGTAGCAAATCTGGATTTGTGATCCCAGTAACGGTCCGAAACTTCCCTCCAAAAATCATTAATACTCCATTTAATGTAAGTTCCGATTTAACATTTGACTGGGCTAACTGCACTCTACCAACAATTAGGAAGACCTAGTTCTACAATGCTTGGGGCTACAAGAAAGTCTATTACTTTATGCTCTAATTTATTTCACTTTAATCTCACAACATTCGATAGAAGTATGTTAGGTTGAATCAGTTTAGAATGCACCCAGGAACACACCCTGGATTTCTGAACATTAGAAATGAACTCCGTGTATATTGACTTGTTTGCAGAAATTGTATTCTTAATGTTAATTAATGACAACCGTTTTTGGTCAAACCTGTTTTTATGTCTGCTCTCTTTTTATCTTTCAATTGCAATAACATTAAACTCTGCTGTCCTACGTCCCATGGCGAGACAGTCCCCACTATCCGACCGCTTCATATATCTCCGGTTTTCGACATTATTGGCAGATGAAAGGATTGGGGCATAGGATCAGCCTGCCTACACTCACGGCCGTCATTGACGGCCACTTTTTATTTATCAAGTAGCTCCTCCCAGTTGTCCTCAAGCCGTTCCAGATCTCCATACCTCAGAAAAATCCGAGGAGGGACAGGGAGTCGAACCATGACTTGCAGATTCCTAGTCAGCAATCGCTGATTGCTTACCCAGAATCAAATTGATTCACGGTAATAGTATGTAATGATCAGGGCCCGGATTCTAATGACATGTCATCTTTTTATTGATGCTGCCTAGACATTGCCAACTTGTGGATAAATCCTAATCATGGCCTCTAGAATATAGAAATGCATTATTATTAGGTCATTTTTTGTCATTTTATGCAATTTTATATTTTTAGGGCATTTATTTCAATTTTAGGTCATTATTTTGTCATTTTCGTGTCATTTCCTTCCTTATGTAGTCATTTTCATGTATGTACATTGAGTGTATTAACTTTTTTCGTCGCTAGCGCGCTTTGAAGTGTTGTTTGTTTAATGCAAGAAGGAAAATTCTGCGTTAAAGTGTTGACATGTCTCAGTCGGAAGTGAGAATCAAAGAAACGCCAAAATTTTGTATTATATTACTATTGTTCCCGTGAGGGGTTGCTGATCCCCCATTACTGCCATTAGTGCCATTACTTTATAAAATTTTAAAATTGTATCTTGTCTAACTCTTCTTAGTAGTGTTGATTTAATTGTTCCTAAGAGTTGTTGAAACCTAGCAAGTTTTATGTCAATATCTTTATTTTGATTGCTAGATATGTGGCATCCTAAGTAGTTAAACGAGATAACTTGTTCTATGGCCTCATTATTTATTACTATTTTTGCTCTTATGGGTGCAGTTCCTTGGAAAGCGAGGACTTTAGTTTTACTAGTGGATATTTTTAGATTATATTTTTCTGCTATTCTACTTAATGTGTATACTGCTCTTTGTAGATCATCTTCTGAACCTGCTAGTATTGCCTGATCATCAGCAAACAACACTGTATTTAAATAAAATTTTCCTAAGATGTAGTTTCGTTTAAAATGAATCTGCCATTCTCTAATGACTTCATCCAAGTATAAATTAAACAATGTGGGTGAGAGTGGACACCCTTGTCTTACTCCTTGAGAAATATATCTAGATTCTTCACTACATCCCTTTATAGTTTTCACTTTTATAAAATTATTAGTATACAGGCTTTGAATTATTCTTACTAGATGGCTCGGTATTCCTTTCTTTAATAGTACATTCCATAGCAGTTCTCGATTAACTGAGTCAAATGCTTTTTCATAATCTATGAATCCTATAAATGTTGGAACATTGAATTCTCTATGTTTTTCAATTATTTGTGATAACGTAAAAATACAGTCCACGCATGATCTATTTGCTCTAAATCCATTTTGTTCTTCAAGAAGCATTGCTTCTGCTATCATTTTTAATCTTTTTGAGATTATTTTGGCATACACTTTATATCCAGTATTCAATAGACTTATCCCTCTATAATTGCTGCAGTTTTTGCGATCTCCTTTCTTATAAATTGGTATTACTATTGAGGTATGAAGATATCAGGAATGAAATAAACATGCCTTGCATTTTACAAACAATCAATGACTATAGAATGGAATGGAGAGATCATGTACTAAGAATGACTCCAGAACGAATACCCTCTAAAGTATTACAATATAGACCATATGGTCGAAGAGATGTTGGTAGACCAAAAAAACGTTGGAGAGATCAATTTTAGACTTGGAGACGGAACAGGCCAGAAGGTCTAAGCCATGGTGTTGAAGAAGAAGATTACTATTGTTATTAGATTGACTTGGCACCAGAGTCTGCCACCTGCTTGGGTTTGAGAGTGTAAACTGCTGTTTCCCCTCAATAAACAACAATATGATCCGGCTGACCACAAAAGGAAATGCCGACTTTTGACTCACCAGTGCCTCAGTGCCAGTATAAATTTCCGTGAGAAAAGAACATTCACAACATTACAGCTATTTACAGTTTTTACAATTATGTACAAACTAGTCTTTAAGTTTGTGTGTACAATAATATTTTTTTATAAACAAAATATCAGCTTTTAGGTCATTTTTTATAATTATTAAGTCATTTTCTTTAAAATTTAGGGTCATTTTATAGACCATTTTTCAAACAATTATAGGTCATCAGAATCCGGGCCCTGGTAATTATTATTAATTAATTTTCGATGTTCTTGTTTCAATAAAATAAACCGACATGCAAATTCACCTTTAATAGCTTAAAGATTGAAATGTTGTTTCTCTGATTAATTTGTTACCTGCCCCAATGCGCAATTTATCCATTACTAAGTTTACAAGAGCACTAAAAACTTGGCTACTGATGAATCCATTTTATACGACCAAGGAGGTTCTCGAAGCAGACCACTCCACCATGTTAACTTATGTTTAATGTATTAATAAATTTTATTTACTGACTTGACCTGTTGTATACACTGAATGGTCCAATAAATCTATGAATCGATGAATCTTAATACTAATTATTTATACAGTAGATAATTTTGAGCAATTTTTAACAAATTCCAATATACATGAAATCAACTCTTGGAATACACACAATCTTCACAAGCCAACACATTTTATTTTGTACCAAAAATGCGCTTTTATTCAGTAATAGAAATATTTAATCATCGTCCTAGAGACATTACAATGTATATTAATAACAAGTACATCCTAAACAAGAAACTTTTTTCAAATTTATTTTCAATCGTTCAGCATTACCGGTATATTCCTATATCAGATTGGCGATGACCACTGGAGATTTCTCACTATAGAGGTGAGTCAACGTTTGACCCCTCACTCACTTAAAATTATGCTCTAAAGTTACATGACATATGGTCATAAACTAAAATAACTAAAGAATATAACTAATAATCTGTGGTTCATGAAAGCTTATAAATCTATAAAATAACTAAACTGAAATTCTATACCTTGTAGCAATCAAGGGACTTTCGTCCGAGGCCATAATACTGTGCCCCTGAAACATGTTCTAGATTATTAAGAATTTTTTGTTAGTTTAGAAATATGTTCATGAATATACTCTACACTGAGTTCACTATGCAACTGGTTGTTTTGGATAAACCAAGGAGAGATCACTGATATTCTTATAACCGTCGTGTAGTGGTTGAGGTGCTGCGCTACAACTGGAAGGTTGCTGGTTTGATCCCTGATGAGGTCGTTGGAGTTTTTCAATTTGCTTAATCCTTCTGGTGGCACTATGGCCCTGGGGTCGACTCAGCCTCTAACAGAAATGAGTACCAGGAGTAATCCTGGAGGTAAAGGCGGCCGGTGCGTAAGGCTGACAAAATTATTACCTTCGTGTGCCGATTGTCTAAAAATCTTGGCGCCTCAACCTCCTGGAACCCTCTGGGAAAACTATCCTTTTTTTTTACTTGTTCTGGAATACTTGAAGTTGCTGGATCAGTGGCGTAACTAGACCACTTGGGGCCCGGGGCGGATTTATTTTTGAGGCCCCCTCCCCCCAGTAATAGCTACCAATACGGCTACTTTTAACTTCTTTTTCTATGGCTAACTTTTTTTCTTTCAGATCTTCTCCATGAGCTAATCTATACGAAAAAATAATAGACAGAATAAAGAGTCACGTTTAAAATTGTATTTTTATAGCTTTTACACAAGAAAATTGTCTAATTGTCTCATTAAAGTTTATTTTCATAGCCAAATTATTCTTGCTAGTCCATCTGATTTGGCTCATTGTTGAGCGGAAATAGTTTTTGATTAATTTCAGTTCTGAAAAACTTCTTTCACAAGTTGCAACTGAAATGCAAATAGTTAAGAACAACTTTAGTGTTAAACATAAGTTTGGAATTTATTCTTGAACGTCTTTCAACTCTTATAGGACATCGTACACATTAAGTGTTTTGTTAAGTTGATTTATATTTAAGACTTGCTCTATTTTCTTCAATTAAATGATGCATCTTCTGCACGTTACCCATAGTGCATCTTCTAGAGACCTCTTGCGGTCGACTCATGAACTCATTGTTAAATGAAATTACGGATGCTCTATTTTTAATCAGTTAAATTGTATATTTCAGCGCAGTATCCAACTGCGCATCTCCTATATCCAACTGCGCATCTCCTACTAATCTCTCGCAGCCGACTTGTGAAGCTGAGACCAAAACATTGGTAACTGGAGTAGATTCTTTTTATTGGTACAATAACACATCAAATACGTTATATTTTTATTTAATACAAAAATTCCGGAGTGAATAAAGTGATGGAACATTGGGTGGGGCACCAATAGGGGCCCCCATAGTACGTGGGGCCTGGGGCAGACCGCCCCCACAGCCCCACCTTAGGAACGCCACTGTGCTGGATTTTTTATCTTGATGCACCACACCACATTGGATATGCACATAGCAGCAGAGGCCAGAGTAAAAGAGTATAATGAATTTTGAGAGACGATTTCCTATTCATAATCGGGTATAACTTCATTAATCGGGCATAAGCTTAATTTAGTTCTGTGTTTTTATGGGTGTGCCAAGTCAGTCGTCAATCTAAATGTAGTCTCAGGAATTTGCATAGCAGCTGTAAATATATTATGATGAGAAGTATGTATTACTGTGTCATCTGCAAATAGAGCTGGATGCACAGAAGGCAAATCTGGGATATCAGCAGTATAAATACTGAAAAGATTAGGAGACAAAATGTGGAACTCCAACAAGAATGAGCCACTTTATAGATTTATGGTTTCTAATGCAGACAAAAAACTTCTGTTCTTCAAAAAACTGGTGATTAGGGCTTGTAAGTACATTGAAAGACCAACTTCATGTAGCTTATATAGCCTGGTAAACCTTCATGCCATACTCTATCAAATGCTTGTGTGACATCTAAGAACGCTGAGACTGCAGTATGTTCATGCTGACCATGATATATGTATGTTCTATTAATCCCAGCAATGTGGATGATTGGTGGAGTGATGAGTTGATGACTTTTAAATCCAAACTGGTGTGGGGGAATAATAGAAGTATCAGATATATATTTCTGGATGCGGTTAAGAATTATTTTTTCTAATAATTTCGACAAGGTCAATAGGAGGCTTATTGACCTGTAGCTGCTTGGGGAAGATATTGATTTCTTTGATTTGTAAATGGCAATAATTTCAGCATGTTTTCATGCTGTGGGAAAGTAGCCAGTGCAAAGAACAGCATTAAATAAAGAAGCGATATATGCCAGGAATTTTCTAGTTAGCTTTTTTAGCACTGTTTTTGGGATATTATCATATCCTGGAGCTTTCTTATTTGATAACCGTTAAATAATGTTGTTAATTTCATTGACAGTTACAACATTAATGGGCTTTTCTGCTGACGATTTTTCAACTTGTCAAGTTTCTTCAACATGTGAGGTGAACAATAGGTCTGTAGCCATGTTTGGTATAAATGTTGATTGAAAATAATCTGCAAGTACTTGGCATTTTTCTATGTCACTATTATATACCTTGTCATGGTCTCGTAGAGGTGGAATAATAGTAGGCTCACAAAGGATTTGCTTTGTAGGTCTCCATAAGTAAAAAAAGAAATTAAAACCCTTTTTACTGACACATACCTTCTACACTGTTGAAGAATTAATCAACTTCAATAAATCTCCAGACTAGGTTGCAATTATGTAAACACTCTTAACTTAAATTTGGCCAAGGGCCTGGGCCCCGGCTGACCAGGTTTTATTTTTTACCTTCAAAATGTACTCTAAAATAAAATTGATCATAAGTCAATAAACAGCATAAGTTATGTTTCATGTGTTTATTTTGGCCTGTCCTATAACGGTGACACAGAATTAATGAGTAAATCTGAAACGAAAAGTTCTTGAAGAAAAATTGCTATTTTTGAAAAGTAGAAACAGAAATCCTTTTGGACTCAATAGTAGGCCTCACTAACATTTGGCATTTAAAATAATAATTTTCAAAAGATTAATTTTGGTGCACACAGAAAAAATTTGTTCATACAGAAAAAATTGTTCCTAATTAGAACATTGTAAAGTATTTTTCTTTTTCATGCCCTTTGCTTCCTAATATACATATGAATCTTATAGAACCTAAAAAAGGACTAAATCGGACTGAAGGGCCTAAAAGGGGCTAAGGAAGACTTTTACTAAAAACTAGGAACTAAAGAGGACTTTGGTTGAAAAACTACTGACTAAAGAGGACTTTTGCAAGAAAAAAACAATTCTTAAATAGATCTTCCAATTATTGCAAGGAAAATAAATATGCGAATTTGTGAATTTTAAGAAAAGACATAATAAAAATAAATTCGTACAACGCACTGAAATTAACAGTGTATATGTCACTTTGTCGCTTGTCTTTGTAAATAAAAAAATGTGCCGCCTTGCCTTGGCAGGAAATGAAACTTGAGCCGTCTGCAATACTTTTAAATCTGTAACTAATCCATTGTCATTTCAAAGTCCCTCCATGAAGACGTCCTAAAATATCCATCGACCGCGGCCGGGTTTCATCCCCTGACCTTCGGATCTAGACCTGGGCACGCTACCTCTAGACCACCGCAGCCGTTTATTTTAAATGCCAAAAATCAAATGTTTTCAAGAAGAAATACCTTATTATAAAGAATTGATCAAATATAAATCACATTGCATGTACAGTTCTCATGACAACAGTAGCTTTGGAAGTAAATGAAACGGGACTTTGACAAATTGGAGAAGCTATCGATATAATTCATTGGTGTAAATATATCATGAAAAATGAGACCCACAAAAATAATACCCAATGTGATGCAGTCCCATAACTTCCTCTACCAAAAAGAGAATACCATTTTCCCACTTCACATTTCGAGGTAGAATGAGAGTTCGTATTGCAGGGACAGCATTTTCAGTTGTCTCAGTCTGAGTGTGCCGACAAATATGCCATATCAGAAGTTGGTAAAATGTTCTATCCACTGATACGTTATTCATAGCTGTAGGCATTGCATTTTTAGTTGAGAAATATGGATGTTTATAATAGGCCCTAAGCATGTAGAACGAGACAAATGAGGATGGAACATTTTTGGTCCTATGCGTGCAGTGTATTACAATGTCCCAGTTTTTGGAGGAGGAAAGTATGAAAATGATATTTAATTTCTTTTTGATTTCATCCCCAAAATGGTTGTGTGGTAACATGAGAGTGAGAAATAAAATACTCCTTAAAGACAGTACAATTTTATGTTACCACAAACTCTGTTTCTTCTTACTTGAACCCCTACCAGGCATGGTGTGTAGAAGCAATGGGGTCCAAAATTCTACATCCTCTATGAGCCATAAAAAGCTATATCCAGCGTTTTCTGAGGGAATAGTTTGAGTGTGTTAAGTCGTTCTTCCTCATTTCAAATTCTAAATACCTATATACAGACCTAGAGCTTGAAAATCGAAAGTCCTTCAAAAGTTAATTTCAAATTACGAAATACAAAACCCGAGCAACGCCAGGTCTTTTAAGCTAGTAATCTATATAAGCAGCTTTGTCTTGACAGACAGAGAATCAATGTACAGTCTACAATATAATAGGTGGGGCTTGTGATTTTAATAGTACCTTTGTTTCATAATGTAAGTGCACACCAGGAAAGAATTTTGCATAATTTTGATTTTTATTGCCAAAAATCAAGTGTTTTCGAGAGAAGAAAAACCTTCCATACTCCTATAAGGAATTAAATTGTGAAATTAATTCATGATGGCCTTGCTCGGTTGCTATCTTGATTTATTTTTTTTACGTTTCGCAGAGATCTGAATTTTTAAACAGGTGGACAGAAGGGGGAAAACAAGAATGATTTGGACGAAAACAGTTTTTTGGGGGACTAGGGAACTCGAATCAGATGTCTTTTTTTCCCTGGGCAGCACACTTTGTTTGTGAAATGCACCTCGGATATGGGTTTTCAGTTTTTAAATTATCTATCGTTATAATAAAATTGTTCATGATTGATTTGGGTAAGGTACATAAATCTATAGTTCACTTTAATCATTTCATTTCTAATTTGTATGCCCACATAGCAGCATAAGATTTGTTTATATAATTATGTAATTATCATATTTTATTTATATTTTTAACGTTAAACAATATAATTATTAATAAGACTACTTAATTCCTGCAATGTATGTAAAAACAATGTCAGTGTTAATAAATGTAATGTTTTAATTATTTTTCTGTTAAATTAATAATTTAAACAAAATATCTAGCAGTTCAGTAAATAATTGCAGACGAAGCAGCAGGCACCTACTAGTTGTGTAGATGCAAGAAAAGTACAACAAGACCAAGTAGGGAGGTTGAGTATTGCTGTTGGCAATAGTATTAAGTCAATATGATTTTGTATAAAATTTGGCGGAATTCTGTTGCAGAGTTTTGGGAGTATTCTGTAATGCATCTACTTTATCGTTTAATTATTTGAAAAATGGTACAGTTGTCCAAATGTCATATAAAATTATTCACCATATAACATTAGACAATAGATATTTAAACTACGCTATAGACTAACGAAGCCAATGAGTAATATTTCTGATAGGCCATGATATACTAATTAATCCAAGAATACAATAAATGGATGAAAAGTTGGCTATTAGCATTTTGTCATTATCTAATTGTTATGATTGAAATGATTGAAACCTGTGTGGTTTTGAATCAAGAAATAAAAAAATAAAAATTCCGTTCGACTTTAAAATATGACATTTTAGTTTAATGTTTTTGCCAAAATATTTGTTATAACATCTCGAGTTCCGTGCACATTCAACGCCACCAATTAAGAAGACCATATTCAATTCTAAAGGTGGCCTTGCTTGGTCTATTATCTAGATTCAGTTTTGATGGCTCGCAGCGATCTTTTCTTTTAACATAGGTGGACAGAAGGTGATCATGAATGCATGCCTAAATGAGAAAGCTTTGAATGATATGGGCAAAACTCACTAACCAGTTTTTTTTTTTAATTTGTTTTTTCCCTTCATTTTTTATTTTTTGGAGGGGGCTAAAGAAAACGAATCTGAAGTCTTTGGGTAAGGTTCATGAATCTATGGTACTTTTAATCGTTTCATTTTTATTATTTGAATGGCCATATGGCAGCATAGGATTCGTTTTGTTTGTTTAATTATTTATATTTATTGCATAAAACAATACACTTAAGAACAAAATATTGTAAATCCTGCAGTTTATGAAAAAAAAAAGTCACTGTTAATAAATAATTTAAACAAACCATCTAGCAGTTGAGTAAATAATCACGGGCGAAGTCACGAGCACCTGCTAGTGACAAAAATAAAATGAATATTCAATTTATTTCTAAACTGTGGTTCATTTCGACAGTCTCTGATATGACGAGGCAACGAAATGTATTCACCTAAGTTCCATCCAGGCGATGGAAGGCGATTGGTCTAACCACTCAGCTGTGTGTCCAACTGAAAAGTTTTAAAATAAAGGGACAGACACACCAACCACAGTGTGGGGGGGGGGCGAAGCTAAATACAACACATTATACTAATATACCATTAATAACAATATGGTACAGTTTGGAGTTTTTTTTATCACTGCTTTCATCTGTAGCAACTGAAAACGGACCTTTAATAAGAGTCTGAACAATCTGAAAACCTGCAGAGTTTTTTGGAGTAAAAGTTCAGCTTAAATTTTAGTTTTTTAACGTATTATCTATTAAATAAAGGAACAGGGGCGCCGACTTATAAAAAATATTGGGGGGTGGCCATACCGGGGTCCTGCCCCGGGAAATTTTCTAAATTTTAGATGAAAATTAGTGAGTTTTAAAGTTTTTTTAAGTATTTTAGAGTCATATGATCAACATTAGAACCCCGAAAACTCGACTCTCTATAACTCCACACTCCAGGAAACTCGACAAGCCTGAAACACTTTTTGGCTTTGAAAAAAGAAACAAAACATAAACAAGCACGGTATTTTCATAAAAAGCTAATTTAATTTACAGTAATAATTTTGCTTATAGACTATTACAGAGCAGTGAATATATAGCTCTGAAAAGACTGAAATTATATTTAAATAAATCCTAAACTATCATTAAAATAATAAAACATAAAATATTGCTGTCGCACAGTAATAGCACTTTGATTAATAAGTGAAATAGCTAATTTAAGCTTACTTTGAATAAGGCTGAGGGTTCATTAAATAAAAACAATATCTCAAAGTTAATGCTTTAATACAGTTAATAAAGTTAATACAGTATGCCTAATACTTTCAGTCAAAAAGTTTGAAAATAACGGGCTTTAATTGGGTCTTACACCCTAAAAATATTTAAGTATTTGAAAATAACTAATACAGTACTATAGTAATATAGAAATACAGTACTAAACTAGTACTAATATTTCAAAACTGAAAAATTAACATTCTGTATGTATTTAATTCTCTATTTTATAAAGATTTTTAATATTGCTCTAAATACCATTATTAGGGCTAGAGTGTCTTTAGAAAGGTGCAAATGTCGACCGTCTGACTGGATTACTGAATATGAAGTCGTTGATGACTGGTCGGATATCCAATTCATCCAAAACATCTCGGTGGGCTTGAAGAACAGCCAAGTTGTTCAATCACTTCTATCCCATTGTTGATCAGAGATATGACTTCAGACGTCTAAGGGCGCTAAATAACCGTTCTGCTGTTGCTGTCGTGATTGGAACTACTTGGAGAAGCTTAATGCACTTCACTACTTCACATAACATTTCTCCAACTGCAGGCTCTCTCACATCACGCATGTTTTTTAAGACCAGTTGTTTTTTATTAGCGATATCGGATAACATATTCAAGTGTAAGCGCAGTCTCTCAATGTCTAGGTCATTTTTGAAAAACTCAGTTGATTTTTCAAAATTTGTTTCACCTCTGTTTACTAAAAGCAAGCACTCTTGTTCAACTGCAATGACCTGTGTGAGTCCAGTTGATGCAAACCGCTCAGTAATGCAAGATTGCACCATTTCACAAACTTCAATGTAAATAGCTTTGTAGTATTCCTTTTGGGTTTTGAAAGTGTGCGGTGAGCTGGCTTCGTTGTTTTCATACTTCTTTGGTATACGTCGATTCCGAGGAAGCGAAGGATCATCAACTTGTGAAGGTTTTTCTTTTAAACACAATTCCCAAAAGTGTTCAAAACTATCACGCCTTCCATTCAATATACAAATCAAGCCCTCATATATTTTTTCCAGATCAGCAACACTTAGATGAGGGCATTGAATTTTTTCATTGACATCCTCTACTGGGTTCATTGCATGGCAATAAAGACGTAAAAAGAAATAAGTTTTGAATTGTAACATTGACTCAAGGTAGCCTGCACATTTGTAACCTGCCTCTGTTTTGTCCTCTGCAGAAAATGTTTCAAAAAACTCTAGAAGTTCTTCAAAGTTTTTCAATATTCTCAAGATACTAGAAGCTCGCATAGTCCATCGAGTCGAGCAAAGGGGTCGTAGACCAGCTTGGTCGTTGGTGCTCTCACAGCGTATGCTTCTGAAAAGTCCCATCCTTTTGTTGGATTCCCTTACGGTGTTTATTAAGTCCTTGGCTAAGGCCATAATATCCCTCATAGACGTAAGATGGCGGAGACTGTCTACAACTGCCAAGATTAAACTGTGAGCAGTGCAGTGCACATAACGTGCTTTTGGTTGTATATCCAAAACTAACTTTTTTAGTCCTTTGAACTTACCTCTCATATTCGAGGCACCATCATAGCACTGTCCTCTTAAGTTATCCATTGACAAATCAAGACGAGCAAATACGTCTTTTAAAATACTAAACAGAGTTTGTGATTCAGTGTTGGGGGTCTCGTATAAGCCAATAAAGTCTTCGTTGATAATTAAGGAATCATTGACAGTACGAATACAAAATGACACTTGTTCGTGAATCGAAGAATCACTTGTTTCGTCAACCATAATAGAAAAATGTTCAGTCTTCTTGATTGAAGCCAATACTTTTCTCAACACAGACTTTCCTAGTAGATCAATGATCTCGTTTTGAATATCGTGGGACGTCCACTTATACCCCGAACGCCCTAACCAATCTTTTAACTCAGGTACGTCATTCTTTCGGAGTTCCAACAATTGAAAAAAATTTGAGTTTACATCTTCGTGCCCTCTAATTGCTAGGCCTTGTCGGCATAGAAATTGCACGGTAGTAAAAATTGTCTCAAGAGCTAAACGGCCTTTCTTCATATCACTATCTAACTGTTCATTCAATTGGGAGGCCACACTTCGGTTAGTGATGGCATTTAGTTTCAGAACACCTTCTTTATGCGTAAACGTATTTTCGTGAAGACGGAATTTTTACAAAGCCTTTTTCCAGTTAGAAAACCCTACGGAAATAAATGCATCTTCTTTTTTTGAAGAAAATTGTAATAGATTTTTAGCATCTGCCTCTTTGTAGGTTTTGCAAACAACTTTTTCGGTAGATGCGTCATATTCTAGCCATGTATATTTGATCAACCAAGACTTCTGAAATGATCTTCCCTTACCGGATTGTCCAGGTTTTGGCTGTGAACAGTTCTTGCCTGAAGACGACGAAGCAATTGACGACACAATTATTGTTTGAGGTTGACTTGCAGTATCATCAACTTCCAAGCGCACCTTTTTGGTAACAAATTTATCCATTGCAAACTTAATTCACAATACACTAAGAGACTAAAGTAAACGAATAAAATATAGTCATATAAAAGAGTCCACTAAACACTAAAGTCGGAACGATAAACACGTCTGCAGCATGTACTGAACGAAACTATCCACACTGAATGACTGCTCCAGCAGGGTGGGCTTTATATAGCCACGGCGTCGTAATGTCTCGAAGCGTCAAGGCGACGCGAGGTGGAGGGTTCCAGGCACTTCTGCTCCAGTCCTTTTGATGTCGCCACGGCCGCAGCGCTGGCCCGCGCACCGGGACAAATTCTAAGTGTGCCCGCAGCACCGTAACACTATCATGATTCACACCACTCGTTTTCAGTTAACCTGCTTACTACCGTAATAATTATTTGTCTTAACTCATTACTGAATGTATTTTAAAAGGTAACTATCATCAAACAAGGAAAATAAAAAATACCAACATAATTTTGTGATTTTACAAAGCATAATATAACTAATAATTTTCTTAAATTATTGGGGGGGCAGAGCCCCCCCAAACGAATTTTTGAGGGGGCTCGGGCCCCCTCAGGCCCCATGGAGTTGGCGCCACTGTAAAGGAAATAGTATATTCTTTCTTCAAAATGGCCTCCTCTTCACCCCTCGTAGCCATTCCGTTCCTCCCACAGTTTTAATTCTTTACTTTTTATTTTTATAAATTTATTTTCTACATTTATAATTGATTGTACACATTATACAATAACATACGAATACAAAACTCTCCATGTTTTCAGCTTAAATCTGTGTTTAGACATGTTAAAAAAAGAAAAAATTGTTTTTTAATGGCCTCTTGATAGGCTATATGTATATAAATTGAATACATTATGTAAAAAAAATTTCAAGGTACAAAAAAAAACAATGTATACCATGGTCTACAAGTATGAAAAGGAGAGAACAATGAACATTAAAAGTTAGTTACATTTGAAGAACTTAAATAGATCTCAATGTCACATCTTCAGAAACACGAATGCTATAATATTTCAAACAAAAATTCTGTGTAATATTAGCTTATTTACCCTTAATAATTCTGGAAGCTGTTCTCAACTTGCTGAAAAAAGGACAGCACTAAAAAATAAAGGACAATTAAAGGACTTTTTTAATAGTTACCATTTTAAAGGACACACTGCCACTCAGACACAGTGCTCTTGGTAAATTCATGGAGAACTAAACAAAATCCTAAGTGTTGTTTTCGTGAATATCGCAGAGAAGGAAATTTCCTTAATGTAAAGTGCACTAAAAGTAAGAGAAAGTCGTAGTCATGATAAGTCACATCGCAAAACATACATAACGTAAAACAGAAATTTACACTTTTATCCGATTTTCTGTTTTCGAGCCCTGTTGTTCACAAACACACAGTCATATTTCGTAAAATTGCATTTTATGGATTCAGCGAATCTCAAATCGTATAGTACACCTGAAAACTCATCAAGTTTAATGGAAGAAAACAGAAGTTTGTTACTTTCTTCAACCATACCAAAAACTTATATGCATTTAATGTATTAGAAATATAGGGAAAAATCAAATATAAGTCGCACCTTGGGATGAATGTACCCACTCACCGCACCCTCGCGATGCACTTTCTTTTATACCACGATCTAGAGAATTCTTCTGTCTCATATTACGAAGAAACTTGTGATTGGACGTTGGTGGTATGACATCATACCGCTAAACAAAAGGTGACAGGCTGACAAACCTCTGGAAGATATAATATGCCACATTTTCAAAACCTACAAACAGTGTATAGTACATTATTCGAAAATGCAAGGGTGCTTCGCTTCGGCTGCCACCTCTGCTTCATTCACTTAACTATGTGGTTAGTGTTATGCATTATTTAGACTATATGCAGAAGTGATTGTGGTTCGGTCGGGAGTGCCGAGTGAGCTAGCGGGTTGTTATTTTGGTGTAAGGGTTGGTAGCTGGTATTTGGTACGGTCGGGAGTGTCGAGTGAGGGAACGGTCGGGAGTTCCGAGGTGGTCACCATAGCAACGCAGTGAGCGGAGCACAAGGGGCAACTTACAATTGATTTATGCCATAAGCCAGTAGGCCTACAATAAATATTACTTATTTTCGTTCTTACCTTTCTAGATCTTTCAAGAAAGTGAAGAAATGCATTCAGGATTTTGTCCTTTATTAGTAGGCCCTACTGAAATTTACAGCAGAATAATAAGGTCCTTTCGAATAACACTTGTTCTAATAAATACAACACTCCTATTTATTTACATACTTCTTGGAGTAGTTTCTATAGTGTTAATAGTTTATGGCTGCTATGATCACTAGTATGTGCGCACGCATGTTCGTCTGGCAGAAAAATGGACTGAGTTTCTTTACTGTATTAATACTTATACAGTGGTAATACATAAGGCTTAGAGAAGAAATGAAAGACATGTACAATATATTTATAACTAGATTAGAGACACACACAGAGAACAATATAACAATCTTAAACACCAGGAAGTAAAGAGGTAAAGAGGTTAAAAGCTCATAAGTATAATAGTATAATACAGAAAACTGAATGTATTCCAAAAACATATTGGAATATGGTGAACAGTTTAGGAAAAAGCAGCGTTAAAATGATTTCTGTAACATAGAGCTGAAAATAGACAATGTTGCAGAAACAGAGCCTGAAGTAGTCAGTAACATGTTCAATAATTATTTTATAGATGTAGTTGAGAATGATATTTGTAGCTCTGCTGCCTTTAACAGATCAATTAATTAACAGGTTATAGACCAAAATAGTCTAAGCAGTATTCCTAATATATGTAAGAAAGAAGTCTTAAATATAATAGACAGTTTAAAGAACAAAAAGTCCGTTGGCACTGATGAAATTTCTACTTTTCTATTGAAACAATGCAAAAAAGAATTACTCAATCCTTTATTACAACTAATAAATATTGTTATAGAAGAAGATATAATTCCCAAAAATCTTAAAATTTCAAAAATTAAGCCTCTGTTTAAAAAGGGTGATAAATGTAGGCTGATCGCATTGACCTCAACTTTTAGCAAGGTAATAGAAAAATGCGTTTTATCCAAAGTTAAAGATTACTGTGAAAAACATAACATACTGAGTAAATTTCAACATGAATTTCGAAAGGGCCGCAGTACCATATCCGCAGCTTCAGAATTTATACATACAGCTCTAGAAAAAGTAAATGAAGGTAACCAAGTGGCAGGCATCCTGTTGGACCTGTCCAAGGCATTTGACAGGGTAGACCATGAGATTCTTTTATATAAATTAAACAAAATCAGAATGAGTGGAAAGCTTTTACAACTATTCAAATCCTATCTGAGTGATAGAGAACAATTTACAGAAATCCACCACGACAACAGGATGGCATTAATGACAAAAAGGTCTGAAACTAGAAAAATACAATTTGGTGTACCACAAGGCTCAATATTGGGTCCTTTTCTGTTTATCGTTTATGTTAATGATTTTGATTTAGATTTTACTGATAATTATTATATAACAATGTATGCTGATGACACATCAGGCCTCTGCTGGAATAAAAATTCCTCTGACTTAATAGAAAATACAAAATATCTGTTCTTAATATAAGCAAAAATGAAATTTGAAAGAGATAATTTAAAAGTAACTATTGATAAAACTGAACTAACGGCAATTAGTTCAAATAGGCTTGTCCAAAAATTATATCCAAAGAATGGATGTTTAAATATAAAGTCAAAACAAGTAAATAAGTTTTTGGGGTTATACATGGATGCAAACTTAACCTGGGAATTTCATATAGACCATGTCTGTAATAAACTGTCCTCCAATTTATTTTTGCTTAGAAGAATTGTTTCTTATCTTTCTTCTGATGTTCTAAAAATGGTCTACTTCGGTCTAATATATCCCTTCTTATCTTATGGAATTTCTCTTTGGGGAGGCCCATATGATATACATATAAAAATAATCACAGTTCTTAAAAAAAAGGCTATAAGACTAATAGCTAAAGAACCGCCAAGAACATCATGCAAAAGCTGGTTTGTTAATAAGAACATATTAATTGTCTATGCAATGTATATATATCATACTGTCTTGATGGTTAAAAATGACTCAAAATTAACGTGTATTAATTCCGATGTTCATACTTATAACACAAGACAAAAATTAGATTATCATGTAATTTCTAGACGATTAAAATTCACATCAAACAGTCCATTTGTTCGAGGAGCCATATTTAATAACTCACTCCCTAAGGAAATAAAATCACTCACAGGTGAAAGATTTAAAACAGAATTTAAAAAATGGCTTATTCAATTATGTCCTTACTCCCTAGACGATATAAGAGAACCATATCAATTATGAGTATATTGATAAAAATTATCATGTATCTGTAAAACTCACACTATGTTTTTGTTTTCCTAATTCTTTATTTATTGTATACTGTATATTGTATAAGAGTTGGTGAATATTGTTATTGTTATCCTATGTCAGTATTGCTGGTCTACAAGATTGCTAAGTAAATAAATAAATAGATTTATTGATTGAAACGGTTCTCTGTGTATGGCGATACATTTTTGTTTTAATTCTGCAAATTGAGCATCTTACAGTCTTACTAATAATCCAGTTGTAACATTTATACCAGGAATATACACAGCTGAGGAGAAAAAATGTACTAATAATCCTTGCATAAGGCTGAATGTGTGCAACGCTTTACATAGCCTGGCCCCCTTGTATAAACTTGACGTAAATAATCAAGATGGCCGATATCCGTAACAGCCGGTCGTTTTGTAGATGTCTGAGATTGAATTTTGAGGCTATGCATATTCTGAGCTGCTTTTGCGGAATTATAATAATAATAATAATACTTTATTCATCCGTTATATCAAAGTACATTGATGTAGGATACGTCAATCTTAACCTAAGAAGAAAATAATGAACTTATAATACAGATAATCTTAACATAAGAAACAACTTATAAAGTACTATACTTATGCACTACTTAATTCAGGGAGTAGCAAAAGATGCACTGTGCTGTGAGTTGTGGATTAGATATTCTTCTATGGAATAGTAGCACCCATCCATTAAATAATTTTTGACAGCTGCTTTCAATTTCTTGACCGAGTGCATTGCTTTGATGCCATTGGGGAGTTTATTGTAAAGATGAATTCCATTGTGTTCAAAACTTTGTTCAAACAGGGAGGTATTATGGCTTAAGATACATAAATCTGTTTTGTTCCTTGTATCATAGGAGTGTTTCTGTGAATTTGTTTTGAATTGGGAATGTGACGATTTTATATGCGAAAGGACTTCATATATGTATACGCAGGGAAATGGTAAGATTTCCAAGGTTTTGAAATATGGTTTACAGCTGACTGAAGGTGATATCTTGACAATTGCCCTAATTGCTCTTTTTTGTAGAGTATAAACATTGTTCCTTGTTTGCGGGACATATTTCCATACTTGTACCCATGATTACAGCTTTCTGAAAACAATATAATGAAATACTGAAACTAGGCAGACGACGCATCGCTGTTTGCCCGCTGCTCTGATAGATGGCTTTCAGCAGTCCTTCATAGCCAGGGGCTAGTAACGTCATGAAAAGCGTGACGTGCTTGATGACGTGCACGTACAAACCCGGTGTAAACCTCGGCAGTTACACTCCGTTTATTGGTAATACAGCTTATGTATAACTTGCGCGGAGAACAACCAAACAACCGTTCAACGCCGATATAAGCAGCTTTTATTAGTAAGGCTGCTAGCCTGTAACACCCACACATTTATTTACAATCCTCAATGTCTAATAGATTAAATAGTTTCACAATGTGGAAATGTTAAGTATTGATTACGTAAAAACGATCTATTACATTCAATGAGTAAAGACATACTGTAAGCTCCTTCTGCTACCTCACACCATGGTGTCGCTTATGTCCCCACTTCCTATCATGCGGGCTACTCAAGCAAGCGCTTCAAGTGCCTGCCTTTGTTTGTTTATGGATCAATGCAAACACGTTTTCACCCACTTACAATTTGTATGAGGAGCTAATTTTTTGCATGTGTCCATCTGTAATGAAGACCAATTGATATGCAAAATTTGAAGGGAGGTTTTGACATGACAACTCATATGGTTCCCTTGTTAGTTAAATGCTTCAAAGCTAAGTTGGGAATCAAGTCATGTCCAAGTGACTTCTTGCTTTGCAGATTTTTAATTATAAAACCCAATTCACTGGGAACAGTAAAGCTTACTGGCAAAGGTGCGGGATTGGTTCGTCTTCTATTTTTTTGACATTGATAACAGGATTAGATGGAAAAGTATGCTCCAGAAAATCAGCAAAAATTTTACATTTATCTGCATCACTTGTATAATGGTCGTTTGCTATTTTCAAAAGTGGTATTTTAGTAGGTTCACAGAGAATTATTTTTGTTTCTTTCCATAATGAACAGTCATTAGCAAAATAGAAGACATGTTGTTAAGATCTAAATCTAAAATCATTAGGCTTCGGAAGTTAAGGCACTAAAAAACAGTATTTTAGGCACCTAAAAAGGCACTAAAAATGGGTAAAATAGGGCAAAAAAAGGCACTGAAATTATATGGAGAAAAAGAAGCCTTATATGCAAAATAGCTTTCATACATAAAACAACTGCGCTCTAAAAATTAAATTATAATTATTTATTAATGAATAATCAATTTTTAAAATCACAGATGTAAACACACTATGCTATTTTAACACCACAAAAACAGACTGGAAATAAAGATAAGTAATTTAACGAACTAATAATTCAAAATATTTTTACACTTAAAGGTTTTAGAAAGCAAAAGATAGGCCTATTTCAAACTCTTTCCGACATTTCGTAGTATATTAACAGTATTAAATAAATGAAAACTAACTACTGTATTTACTCGAATGTAATGCACACCCCAATTTTAAACACAACAAATGGACAAAAAGGGTCAGCATAGAATCAATACGGTACACTGCTGTTTGCATCGTCGGCTGCAGTGGTCTAGAGGTAGCGTGCCCGCCTCTAGATTCGAAGGTTGCGGGATCAAACCTGGCTGCGGTCGATGGGTTTTTCAGGAGGGACTTTAAGCTGGGTGTCGTAGATTTATGGCACGTAAAAGAACTCCTAGCCTTTCACGTCCAAGTAATACCTTAGTTTCCTGAGGGGGATTGAGAGGCGATGGGCTTACCATCTGTCCCTCTGCCCTCTCTCAGAAAATAAGTGTAAGAAAATTCATATAGTTAACAGAAACCTCCACTTGGAGGTCTCTTCGCCCCAACATAGGGGGCTATAGGGTTCCAGACAGACAGAGAGCTGTTTGCATCATACATTTGACATTATTTCTCACTCTTATGACTTTCTTAGAAGCATAATAAATCAAACCCTATGGATGACAAAGAAGAATTTTAAGGTAAAAGGGCCTAATGTCCTGAGGCCTCTTTACTATCCAACAGTAGAATTAATCAATTAATTAAATCAGAAATATGCTTGCTCAGAGACTTACCGCATTATTGCAATACTGGCACATTATAATGCTTCCAACTTTAGCAAAACTAGGAAAGTATGCAAACCATTGGCAATATAAGGAATCTTTAGATAATTTTAATTTCGGCATTTTCACCTCACAACTACATAACTATGCTACAGCAAAGATAATCCAAGACTCTGTGAAACTGGGGTCTGGGATATTCACGCTGATCAACATGGACAATGAAGATAACGATTTCTGGCTGTATGACACCACTGGAATGTTCATGTAGGCCTATAAGGAAAGTAATAATATGAGGTAGCAAAACCCAGACAAATTCCATTGTAACAGGGTGACCCCAATTCATAAATTCATAAAGTTCTTAACTCCCATTTCTGAATTTGTCAGTACTGTTAAGAGAGTATTGAAATATGGAAACAAAAGGCTTAACATCAACTACCAGCCTTTAAATATATACATTCAAACAGGATAGGCATTTTCCTCAAACTTCAGATGCCTAATGATCATCCATTGTCAGTTTTACTTGTCTTATTAGTTGATTGTCTTGGGTTGCCAAGGTTTTCTTTCATTTTGCCATAATCTTCGTAACTGATGTTTAGTTTTTATCAATCTGATTATTTTTGCTGGAATTTCCTTATGAATTCTTGCTTGGATTGTTGAGCGAGGAGACAACGTTGCTGACTGTAAGGAAGAACAGATTATGTTTGGAAAATGATTGACAGCAGCTATGACATCACTTCTTTCCTTCATAAGCAGTAATAGTTGCAGTCCTGAATCCAGATTTTCTTTAAACACTTCCCAGTTTGTAATATATCCTTTAAGTAAATTAGGAGGTCGGATAGCAAATTCCTAATCAGCACAGAAGGTATTGATTACTGGACAATGATCTGAGTCTAATTCAGGTAACACATGTGTGAAAAGTTGAGAAGAGAAGTTCTTTTAAGTACCGTACTATGTCCAGTATGTCAGGAGAAACAGTTGGATTGTTAGAATAATACATCAGCATAGATGGGGCAAGAATGTGAATTTGCTTTAGCATGGACGTACGGTGAAATTTTGTTCGGGAGGGGTTCAATGTAAGGTCGTCTCAGCTCCACGTCCTTACACACACTAGAACTCAATAGTTTTTAAATAAAATCAGGTATAAGGATATAACAAAGTGCCAGAAGGCTCTTATTTACGCGTAATCAGTGATAAGTTAATTGCAATTATGATGTGAACAAAATAAGTTATTTTTGTAATCTATCTCCGAGTTAAACTCCAGATCGATTCATTAAGCAGTGCTTGTGGAAGAAAATACTTAACCTTAATTCAAACTCGTAGGCCTATACACTGATATAAGAAGTTCTTAAAATACCATATGTCAACATTTCACAAAATACATTGGGGAAGAACTCCACTTAATTTACGTAGGCCTAATTATTTCACAGTAATATACCTTCTGTATATAAACAGTATTCAACTTTATCAATGAAATAAACATCTGACTAGTTTGATAATTAAATTCAAATTAATATGTCATGGCTAACTGTATTCCTAATTCCAAAGCCGTATATGATCAGTGTAAAACAATATGTTGTCAGGATAACCGATTGGCATTTGTTAAATTCTAATATATTACCATAAAATAGGCACTAAATTGGGCATTACTCCGATACCGGTCAACGCATTTGGTCAAATATCAATAGATTTCTTCCCATGGACATTATAAATGCGTATATCAAGTTTCATTAAAATACGATAAAGTGTAGCCTATTTGAGTTATCTCGCCTTTTAGACACTAAATTGAGTTTTATTCCGGTACTGTTCAACCGATTTGGTCCAATATCAATAGGCTTCTTTCCATGGACATTATAAACGTGTATACCAAGTTTCATTAAAATTCGATAAAGCGTATTTGAGTTATCGTAAGTACAGACACACGGACAGATGGATGGACGGACAGACAGACGGACAGACATTTTCCCATCACCCACACAATCTCACAAAGTACCATACTGGCACTTACAAACTAAACAGTTGTATTGTGATCAATAATACACTATAATTAATATGCAGCATAGTCTTTGAAACTGTTTTCTTGAGTTTCTGTCCATTTCTCCTTTAATAATAATAATAATAATAATATTTATTCACCATTAGATCTTTACATAAAGATTTCGGTTTCGTCAGTACATATCATTACATAGTCTTAGTTCTAGGCAAATCTATACTAAACCAAAGTGACATAAATAGAGTTATACTTATAAGCTAAAATAATACATACTTACAAGCTAAAATAATAGGCCTACGTACTTACAAGCTAAAGTAATACATAACAGAGTACATGCTAATACGTGTAATAATATTTACCATATTAAAATAATATTTACAATATCTTCAATATTTAATATTTAACCCCGATTATTGCAATGTTATTTATTACAAATACGCTACATATCATCTGTATTGCAATCAAGGAACTCGTTGATGTCATAGAATGCTTTCTTTTTGAGCCATTTGTAACTATTTTTTTGAATGTTAAATTGCTCAATGTTTTAAATTTGTGTGGTAGTTTATTAAAAAAGCTTATACCAGTATAGGTGTAGTGTTTTTGTGTTGTAGTTAGTCTGAATGAGGGAATATCTATTGTATCTTTAAACCTGGTATTATGTTCATGAACGTCATTTCTCAGGTTGAGGTTATCTAAATTTTCTTTAATATACAAGAGCACGCTTAATATGTACATACTTTTTACGGTAAGGATACCTAAGTCAATAAAATGAGGCTTGCATGATGCCGACTGTTCGAGGTTCTTAATACATCTGACCACTTTTTTTTGCCATAGGAAGACTTGTCTGGCTCCCACAGAATTATCCCAAAGGAGTATTCCGTATTGTATATGTGAATGAAAGATAGCATAATATGTCATCAGGAGGAGGTTGTTACTAATACACATTTTGAGCTTTTTCAATACATAGAGAGCTCTTGTGAGTTTAGAGCAGATTTTTGAGTATGTTGATTCCAATTGAACTTCTCATCAAGATATATACCTAACAGTTTAACAGACTTACTGTCGCCTTCTATTAGGGTGGCCGGACTATAAGGCTTTTTGCTAAGTAGTCCTCCATCCGGCGCGGCTTTATGCTGGACGTTGATTTGTCCCCCTTTTCGAGACGGTAAAGCATATTAAAGCATATTAATAAAATTTGTATTTTCCTGTATGTTCCTGCCAATCCTAAGGTTGACACGCTTGTCGATACTATCATTTGTTTAGTTGGTGCCGCAGAAAAATCTGAATCTATTTCTAAGGATGGCACGCTTGTCCATACGATGATAGCGTACTATCATTTATTTTATATAAATGCAGTTAATAAGTAAAATTAGTCAGGGTTATACCATGTAATATCTGCTGTCCAGCCGTCCATGCCCGAAGTTTTATGCTATGCTAGATTCCTGTTCACGCAAGCTATAGGTTTTACTAGCATTTTTCTAAGTGTCCAGTTAGTCTTTATATTCAAACGCTCCGCTAAATCTATTTTCGCAATTCAGCAGTTAGGAGCGGAGTGATACAAGTTTATTTCCGCCTTTTTCTGGTCTCCCGCCTAGGCAGGTGCAAGCTTAAGACGCCTCATGATCTAACCAGCATCATTTTCCAAGTCAGTTAGAAGCCTGCGTCCACACAAGGCAGTCTGTGTTGGATCGCTCTGCATTTCCGCGCCAGTTGCAAGACAATAGCATAATCGGTTATTGTTCTTAAACTGCGAATAAATACATAATACTTACAGATACAAGTATTATCGTGTGTGAGTACTTAAATTGCACTATTTACAGTAATTTCATTAATCTCGGCTTCATAGATCAGTCGTGAAGTTCGTCTATAGTTGAGTGCATTGTGCAATCCCACGAGGTCACAGTGAATCGGCTATTTTGTGTATTATTCTAAAGATATCAGTGTTAAATCATATTAAAAGGAACACAGCAATCCTTACGAGTATTTTGATATAGAAGATAGAATTTGATTGTCTTTTCACAATACAATTACAGTGTAATGTTTGTATAGACAAGTATACAAGAATTAATATAAAAATACATTGATATACAATAGGTTACCATACATAAGATGTTGAAAATAAAACCTGTATACAATAAATAGTGTATAAATACCTTAACAGTCACTACAACGTGTACAAAAGGTCAAAATTATTCTATAAGCCAGTCTAGAAAGTATAATTCAGGAACTCTTCTGTAGTATAGAAGCAATTTCGAGTAAGCAGTTTCTTTAAGATTCTCCTGTATTTCACAGGTTCTAAAGTTCTGATGGAGGGTGGTAGTTTGTTGAATAATTTAGCAGAGGTAGACTTAAAACTGTTTTGAGTAGTGGAAAAATAGCAGAAGTCTTTTTTAATATCATTACTATGTCGAGTATAATAAGTATGTGAATCAGAATTTAAATGAAAATATTTGAGGTTGTTTTTAATATATAGTAGACACTGAAAGATATACAAGCAGGGTAGCGACATAATATTAAGTCTAGTAAATATATTTCTGCAATGAGCTCTGTTGGGTAGTTTACAGATTAATCTAATTGCTTGTTTTTGAAGAATAAAAAGACTTTTAGAGTGGTAGCTATTCCCCCATAATGTAGTCCCATAGGAAATATAGGAGTGAATATATCCATAATAAACCGCAATCAAGATCTCCCTGCATACAGTGAATTGTAGCTTTCTTATCAAGTAAAGCCCTTTAGTAATTTTAGATGCTATGTGTTTCACATGGGCTTGCCACTTTAGATTACTTTGTAACATTATTCCTAAAACTTTAATTGGTTCAACCCTATCTTGATCATTATTATTATAAGAAATTTTTAAAGTTTGTGTTTTCTCTAGATTGATAGACAGGTCATTAGCTAGACACCAGTCATGCAAAATATCAATTTTGTGAGAATTATCCAGTTCACTATTAAGTGTCTTAGAAGTACAACTTAGACAAATGTCATCAGCATATAAGTAACAGTTTAAGGTCCTAGAATTTACATTATGAGGCAAATCGTTAATGTATATAATGAACAAAAGTGGACCTAATATGGATCCTTGTGGGACACCATGTTTTACTGGTAGGAGATGTGAGAAAATATTATTGTAATAAACAGTTTGGAATCTATTGGATAAGTATGAATTGATTATTTTAATAGCCGCTGGTGCACAACCAATAGCTTTTAGTTTAAGCAGTAATGTGTTGTGTTTGATCGTATCAAATAGCCTAACATCAACAGATGATTTCTTTTCTTTGCCATCCATACAATTTTGTATGGAACTCATAACTGCATCACATGTAGACATTTTCTTTCTGAATCCATATTGACTCTCTGATAGCAGCTGATTTGAATCAAGATATTTAATCATTTGTATAATTCAGTACTGGCATAAATTCCTTACATTTATCACCACGTGACCAGCTTACCGCCAAAACACATTCCATTGTTCAGTGCAAGTGTATTAATATCAGATTTCAGTTTATTTGTTATATCTTTTATCATTTATTATTCAGTGCATTAATTAACCTATATTGTGTGAGAATAAAGTTCCATCGTTTATTACATGTTAAAGGTTTTGTTCCAACATTACATGCCGCGGACCTCTGAATCCAGCATCCTGCGATATAAGTCCACTTAGCTCTACTCCTTTTATTATTGTTTTAAGGCAATAATTGGTCCTCCTAGCTCCAGAGATTCTTTCTAACATCCCTTCCCATCATTTCCCTTTTCGGCAGGGTCATATGCCGTTCTTGTACCCAACAATTACCGAAGAAGTGTGTCCTCCTTTCTGACATTTTAGAAATGGCCACCCTACCTTCTATCCTTTTCGAATTACTTAGTGTGAAATATAGCTGTTCAGTTTTACTTTCATTTATCTGCAAATGGTTTGATTGAAACCACCTTGTTGTTTTCTTCAAAGTACCTAATAAGCTGTTTCTGGGCTATGCTTTCAACTATTTTTTAAATTATAGGTACAAGGGAAATTGGTCGATAGTTATTTGCATCATTCCTATCTCCTTTTTTGTAAATGGGTTTGGTACTAGTTAGTTTTAGGTTATCTGGAAATACTCCTTCCATAAACATCCAGTTTATTAAATAACAGACTTGATAACATATGATGTCGATGATGTGTTTAATGACATAATTGGAAAGTCCATAATAATCTTCTGATTTTGATGTGCTAAGTTTCATTACTATCTGGAGTATATCAATAGGTTTAACTTCTTGCCATCTAAAGTTGGGAGTTATATTCTCTTTTGCTGTGCAGTGGGCCAGTAGATGGTCTACATTCTCACTGGGATTAACTGTTGCCTTTGGGGATTTGCCCATCATGATAAAGTTTCTATTCAATTCAGAAGGAGACAAAGGGATACTATAATTTTTGTTTGTCATATTTGCTTCCTTTTTAATAATTTTCCACGCAGTTTTGCATTTATTTGTAGAGTTGGTCATGAGAGAGTCATTTACTTTAATTTTATCTGAAGTTACTTGTTTTTTGTACATTTTTCTTAGTTTGGTGTAGATGTTTTTATATTCATCATTTTGTTTATACTTATCATAGGCTACAGACATTAAGATTTTTAATTGCAGTGCCTCAGGAGAGTGTTTCTTTGGTTTATTGTGGATTTTAATTGTTTACAATTTTTAAATGGGGCAGCATTTATTATATATTTTAACTAGTGTGTCATTAAAACTGTTGAAGGCAGGTATAAGGCGACTGTGTTGATATGCTACATTCACTACTTCTGATTCCGTTAATGCATTTCTTAATAATTCAATTTGTTCTAGGCCAATTTTCCTAAAGAGCTTAGTTTCACTGTTTATTTCCAGGGATTTTGTTTCAGCCGGTATTTGGATTTGAATTCCATAGTGGTCTGATAGATGGGGGTTGAGAATGTCTAGTTTAACTTCATTTCTATGGATGTTTGATATTACATTATCCAGACAAGCATTCAGTCTTGTTGGATTCTCATTTAGGCAGTATAGATTGTGTGATCGTAAGGTGTCTAAGAAGATACAGTTTTTGGGGGTCATTACTCTTATATCGTGATTTATGTCCCCCATTATTAGGATTTTCGATACCTCAGTACAAAAGTGTTACAACTCAAAAAACTTCGATTTTGAGTTATGACCACTACTAAATGAGGAACTATTTGTTCTATGCACTGTTAGTGTGTTACACCTTAAAATTGAACCCTTAATTTTTTAATTGGGATGATACAGTTTGACACTGACAACATCTTGAGTACCTGCTCCATGCAACACTGTATCATTTTAAGTTGTAAACACTTACTATGATATTAACAGGAACTGTTATATTTTGAGTTGCAACAGTTTTGCAACAGTAACTTATTCAGTGAGAATGTTCCTTGTGAGTTGTTGGTAAAACTGTAATATTTTATATCAATATGCCTTTTTTCTGCTTTGTCAGAGTTCTTGTGTATACATTATTATATTGTGAATCATAATACAGTAATGTCCATAAGGTCTAAACGCATTGTAGAGTTATGTCTTATGAAAGAAGAAGAAAACATACCCTTAACCTCAGCTGAAAGTAGATTGGTAAGTACACTATTTTGTATTTTACACTTGCAGTATTTAATTTAATAATATTTTGCTGATACTTTGATAAAACTGTAAAGTATTCTCTTTGCTTCAAGTATCTCTAAATAAAATGAAAATATACTGGAAAATTCTGATGCCTCAGACAAAAACCCCAATTGGGATTATTCTTCCCCATCTGGATATGGACAACACAAGCAATACACAGCCCTGCTACCTATGATTCCATTTGATGAGGAAAAGGAAGTACCCGTTTTAGGAATTTAATCTATTATTATTCTATGTTAATGAAGTAGGCCTAATGGTACGAGTTTTCATGATGTTCTTAGCAATACTAAGTGTTAGTAGTCGTTATGTGAGTACAACATGGGACAAAATTACTAATGAAGAGACAATAGTTAAAAACAGACGAGGGAAACACAAGAAGAACCATAAAATACCTCAGCATAATATGACAGATGACATTATAGCTCTCATAGATACTTTCCCCAGGGTAGAATCGCATTACTGTAAGTCTAGGTTTAAGAAAGAATACTTAAAAGGTGATCTAACTATAACTAAACTTTACCAAATGTACAAAGAGAAATGCATAGCTGAAGGAAAGTCTGTTGCAAAGCTTCACTTGTACTCACATATTTTCAATTTCAATTTGAATTTGAATTTTTCTTTCCAAAAAAAGATCAATCCAATTTTTGTTCAAATTACAAAAAAAGAACTTCTCTGAAAATAGAAGAGAGATTCAAGATAAGTACGAAAGACACATAGCCTATTACAAAAAGAAAAATGTAGAGAAGAGAAAACTTCAGATATTGGCAAGTAAAAGAAGTGATGGAAAAAGTGGTGTTTTTGCATTTGACTTACAAGCAGTTCTTCCAACACCATGCAGTAAAGTGCAGGAAGCTCTCCTGTTATAATTTTACAGGCTTCAACTTAGTAAGCACTGAAGCCACATGATTCTTCTGGCACGAAGGGATAGCTAAACGGGAATCCAATGAAATTGCCTGTTTCCTTCTTAAATTTTTAGAAAAAGTGAAAGATGCTGGAGTTGCCAATAATTGTATGTCAGAATAAAAACAAACATCTAACATCCCTCTTTCTGTATGCAACCAGGTTGATAGAAGGCATCAACAATATCCCTGTGAAATATTTTGTCGTTGGACATTCACAGAACGAAAACGACTCCGTGCATGCTACAATTTCCAGAGAAAAAGAGAGTATTGAAAGTAAACAGAGAAACAGATTCACCAATTGCACATCCTCACCTTTGGATTACGCTTATCAGAATGGCAAAGAAAAATGGAAAGCCATATTCTGTCATTGAGATTGACACCAAAGATATACACAACTTCAAAGCACTGTCAGAATGTATCGGGCAAAACTACAAAAAAGACGAGGAAGGGCAGACTGTAGTTTGGACGAACATAAAAGTTTTCCATATTTCTAAGAATCACCATTCACATTTTTGTACAAAAACAGTTATTCTGCAGAGGCCTTAATATAAGAATTAGACAGCGAGGAAACCCGATCCTCTCTCTTGTACCAGCATATTTTTAATTTCCACAAATCGACGCCAACAAGAAAGTAGATTTATTGTGACTTTGCCATGATTACGTCATTTTTAGTGTATATTGGGATATCTACAATAATAATATGAAGTGTACTTCAAGCAGGACAGCATGACAGTTGTTCCTCTGACGGTGAATGATGTCTGAATGATATTAAATCAAGAAAGTTTCTAGTGAAGCTTAAATTTAGCAAATACAATGTCTTTTTACACATTTTATTACTTTTAAAAATATCACTTATTTAAGAATATATTATTAATAACTTACAAGCATTGTAGAACACTCGAGTAACAAGTAAAACAGAGAATAAATGGAGAAAGACAAAAAATATAATTAGTTAAATAGTTATAAGTCAGAATAGGAAAGCTTCTATTTGACATTAAAATGTTACAACTCTAAAAAAACCAGTCACAACTAGAAGTTTTCTACCTTTGATTCAGTGGAACACTGTTACAACTCAGAAATTTGTTAATTTTCTCTAACCAATCAAGTTCTGGATTTTATCTCTTAGCGTTACTGAAAGAGGCCTATGAGATGCAATAAATCCCAAGATAACAAGTTCATAGCAGCTCTTTGTGACCAAGGAGAAGATGTTAAAGAAACAAGAATTTTGTTTTTTCTCTCTCCTGAACATTTACTGATTTTGAGTTGTAACAGTCTAATTCTGAGGTATCATTTTATAGTTCTTAAATTTACTAAAATGCATTACTAACTTTTCAATTTGTTCAGTAAGGAAATCTATAGTAGATTTTGGAGTGAAGTATAATGAGGCGACAATAAGTCTGTTTGATGGGATGGAGATAGCGGCTGCTTCAAAAGCACCTTCAACACATAGGTGTTGAGTGTTAATTACTGTATGGTTTAGATTGAGGTTATTCCTTGTTAGTATAGCAACACCTCCATGTTCCATATGTTTTCTACAATAACTACTCGCTACTTTAAAGTGTCTAAATAAAAACTTTCTTTTGACAAAAATTATCATAATACTGTGTGATATATGCACACTGTAAGCTCGTGGAGCTTAGAGCCTATTTATTATATTTTTATAGCAAATACTAGTAACGAAGTATTAATACAAGTCACTAGATGGCACTGATGCCAGTTACCAGTAGACAGAATTCTTGTCACGCTTGTACCTATTTATTTACATTTAGATAAAGAAAATATCTATTATACTCTGTATTGTGATAAACTAAGGAATAGTTTTACATATTTATTCCTGTTACTACTAGCTATTATCATTAGATTCAGTAATTAATGTTAATTAGCAACAGAAAGCTGCATTGCCGCCATCGAACTGATATCGATAAGTCGAGTGACAGCACATTAACATTTACTTGGCGCTACAGCCAGAATACATTAGCTTACTTAGAAGCGTCATATCGATTAGTGCAATTGATTATAGAAGCAGCTTTATGAATAGATCGATTATTCACCACATTAAAATTAACAATTTCTCTGTAATTATACATTACAATTATAATGCAAATGCTCACATACCAATTTTTTATGTTACAGAATAATTACAGCATGTTATTATCTTTAACTCTGCCTTTATTCTGGATGGAAGCTACGTGAAACTTCTAGAAGAGCCTTCCATAGGATTCTAGAATCTGACTCTTTGTAAGATGATTATGTGAACGCATTTTGGCCGTTAGACTTCTCTCATTCTCTCACTGATCGTCGCTTTGTAAGGGCACAGCCCCAATTTAGCAACAGACCACAAGTCTGAATATATAATAGTACAGTATCTACACAACTACGCAACATGGAACCAGCATTAGCAGCCACTACATAGTATACCAGGAGGTGGATATTAGGACATCACTAGAACTTCGGGGAGCGTAGCTTGTAGCCATGGAAGGACTCGCTACTGGCCACCGTTCAGGATGATCCACAGCAACATAGAACTTCAGCTTCAATAACTGTACATCCCTTAACTACAGTCCGGCTAAATGCAGTCACATTCTCATCAGATGTAATCGACATGCAAGTTAAGTAATTCCAATCCAAACCTTGCATTAATTTACAAAAGCCAAGCAAGGCTTAGCATCTTTATGTTATTATAAAGTAATTCTGCATGCATAATTGTAAGGAGTTTTGGCATCCTTGCAGCTCCTCTTTTCCCCTACGTGCAAGCTAAATATGCTGCCGTAGTAAATCTTGAACAATTTATTAAAGACCAAAAATATGGTCTAACATTCTTGCTTGTAACAAAGTAATTCCGTGTTTATCACGTTAAGAAGTTTTGGCAAATAATTGCAGCTTCTCTTTTCCTACTGACAGACAGAGTATACTGCAGTAGTATTTTGAGCCAATACAGCTCAATTATTCTAAATAATTGTAACTATTGGAACAAAAAATAAAGAAACTTGGATTGTTGTTGAAGAAAACAAACCATATTATATTATAATAATAAATGAACCTTGTATTACTCCTGAAATCTACTTAGTAAAGATAGCAGATTATAATTAAACATTGGTTAATGCCAATCACAACTAAGAGTAAGAAGAGAAGCAGTAATCTACAAGAAAGAAGAATAAAGCAACAATTCTCTCTCTCCATTATTCCTGCTTCCTTCAACATTCCTGCAATTCTAAAACTTGAATATTTTCTGGATTATAATCCAGTGGTCCTCCGAAAATCCTATTGCAAAATTCTGTTAGGCACACTAGCCTACACACACCATGGGCTAGAATCCACACGAACTCTTTATGCCGAGCACTGAAATCAGGTAATATCGAGATCCAAGGTGTGAACCATAAGTAGTGGTGACACTAGCAGATTTATAAGCTCTAATCAGATTTGAAGTTACACAAGTATCGAGTCTAATGAATCAGAACTGTATATCTGTATCCACAAGTAGATTGCAGACGTAGTAATTTCGTAAGTTCATTCTAGAATAGGTTTTTATATACGACTATACATATGATACGTATATTCAAATTTTGCAGGAATTAAGCTGAAATGCAATAAAATCCTGTTATCCTAACGATCACACCACATGGATAACCAGGCGCTGAATCGTTTGGGAGATTCCAAAAGAGATTTTATTTACTAGTAATTCATCACTGTTATTAAGCTGAACAATTATGAAAACCAATCTTAAATAATGTTTTGATATGTACGAAATTTTAAAATAACAACCGAATCACAGTGTTCTTTTATTTCGTTATATGATATAATCTTAAAAATATTGAAGATGTTTCGGGGGGGTTTTGACCCCTGAAACCCCCATACCGTATGCCCATGTGCTTTAGCATTAACTGCATCTAGAAGACACTGACCATTAGGAGTCTACAGCCCCAAATTTCATTTTTACTATTTAAGTCTCCTAGGAGAATGGAAGGGGTGGATATATCAAATAAGTTCTGAAAGTCTTGTTAGTTCAGGCATGCAGAGGAGGGTTTATAGGAGATATAATTAACAGTTCAGTATTACTGCGTAAGTGAAGTTTAACTGCACATGCTTCAAGACCTTCCAAGTAGATTAAGTATACAGAATTGTGTTTCAACTTACTTTTAACAATTACAGCCACACCTCTTGATCTATTGGAGCATTTCGATCTGTATATCTTATAACCTGGAACTTTTCCATTGCAATCAAGTATATTTCTTAACACAAGCTACATCTATATTGTGTCTGGATAGGAAACTAAGGAAACATTGGCATTTAGTTTTAATGCCATTTGCATTCCAGTTCAGTAACAAGATGAAATAGAACATCTTGAATTATTGGCCATTTTGTAATAGAGTAGTTATTAAGTGTCAGAATGGTACTTTCTGAGATTGTGTGGTGGACAGGAAGATGTCCGTCTGTCTGTCTGTCTGTGTGTCTGTATGTGCAATAACTAAAATATGCTTTATTGGATTTTCATGGAACTTGGTATACGCATTTATAACGTCCGTGGGAAGAAGCCTTTTGATTTTAGATCAAATCGGTCGACCAGTACCGGAGTAATGCCCAATTTAGCAGTTATTTTGTGATAGTATATTATACTGAATGTATCAATTCTCATGACAACGTATTGTTTTACAGTGTTCATGTACAGATTTGGAAGTTGCAATAAAGATAACTTTGACAAATACCCATTCATTTTGAGAATGCAAGTTCATTTAAACAAATGTATGTGATTTGAACCACAGCACCCAGCACAGCTACAAGACAATACAGTCCCATACTAGATCTGATTTTTTTAACCCTGCAGTGCTCGCGCGGCGTCTGACAGACGCCAGACCAGATTCATTTCGCCATATCTAGAATACCTATGAGGCCATTGTGCTGACCTGCCATCTACCTTTCGGTCAACTACTCTTAAATAACATATCCAAGCGGCAACCCTCCAGTTTTCGCCTATCAAGAGTGGAGTGACGTTATTGTTGCAAAAATGTAGATGGCGAGCTTTACTGTTACAAGGTAAGTTACGGGTTTAAAACAAATTTCTTGCAGAAACTAGTGATCATAAACCTACAATACCAATCTTTTCTGATGGAAATTATCTATCTTTAGGCTTGGCAATGAGTGGAAAGGAGAAGAAATATCATAATCTTTCTGGTCCAAATGATTGGAAGATAGTGCAAAGTTGCTAGAAGAAGAAGAAAGAACTTGAATGCGATAGTGATCCTAAAGAAGACATTGAGAAGTCTAGAAGTGAGTCTATGGACACTGAACAAGAAGCAGATGATGATAATGATTATAGTGAATGTGATAGGCCTAAATATTTCGTAGGGTGGGACAAAGTTTCTAAATGGAATAAGAAGAGATCAGTAACTAGTAGTAAAATTCGTTATACTTACACAGTCTTAGGACAATAATAGGCCCTAATTTAAAATTATTTAAAAATGGTTACATGCCTAACAACATTGTTTTATTGTTAATTAATTAAAGTCATAATGTGCTAATATTGATTTGTGTCCAATATGATTAGTTAAATGCTCATTTTCAATAAATTGACTTAATACACATATTTTTAACTAAGCAATGTATGCAAAACATGTTCAATAATATTAAGTAAACTGTGACAACCCTCAATAAACAAAATGAACACTCAAAACAACATAAAACAATAGAAACAACATAAAACACGAACGGCGTCTCTCAGACGCCGCGCAAGCTTCTATGTCCTAAAATAGTGTGCGAGCACTGCAGGGTTAACAGTAAAAGCTCATAATATGGACGAAAATTATTAAGATATTGGGGGATATCTATAAAAGAGAGCATAAAGTTTATACTTGCAGATTTCAAGTTTCTACTTGCATTCGTATGCATAAGAATCCAGCGGACCACCCCACCCACTGCGATCACGTGACAAGACGCTCTTTGTACTCAGTCATATAGTGCCTACTTCAATTCTGCGTGCATAAAAACCGAGTGGCGGGAATATTAACTAGGGAATTTGTAAGCTAACAAATATGACACTCACTTCACTCACTGTACCAGAAAGACAGGGGAGGTAGGACGTTGTTTCTTTGGATTATGGAATACTATATGAACATTCCAGAAATGGTGAAAACCTACAAAGAACGTAGGGACTCTCTTGATGTGAACTACAAGGAGCTTTACAGATTTAAGAAGGAAAGTGTAGAGTGGATGACCCATTATTTTCTCCCATGCTTTCAAAATAATGGGTTTCTTCCCGGTTTTCTTCATATCTGTTTTGCTTTTTATTCTGGTTTTCATGTTTTGGATTTTTTTTGAACTTATGTTTCAGTGAAATTGAAATTAAATTTTGGGCTTGTGTGTAACAACTGCTTTCACAGCTTCTGCTTTTTTAGCCGAACTACTGGTAACTGGGATTTTGAGAACAGAATTTTGTTTTGCTTCAAAATTTCAATCAAAATGAAATGGAATTCCTGTCCTTCCATTTTGTAGTCTCTGTGAAGTCCCTTCGAGACTGATATAATTAATTTTCTTCCTCTTTCTTAACACCGAAGTGGCTGTGATTTAATTGAAGACCATTGTTGTATTCTTAGAACATGCAGACGCAGGTGCATTTTTGCGTGAATAGCCGGAGTATAAACTCTGCGGCTGTGAGTGAGATCTATTCTGTTGTTACAATTTTTTTTTGCATATGACTTGTGAGTGACTACAGTTCTCAGCAAGTATAAACTCTCACATTATGCTCACTTTTATACAAATCTGCCAATGATATCAATTTATTACAAATGTTTCAGTGTATGGTGAAGCATGGCGTTCATAATATAACCCTTCAGTCTGCGAGAGGCATTGTAATATATAGACTTCAGACTTTTAGCTTGTCAAAAATGCTGCTTTTGGTACCTAAAATAGGCTCTAAAAATTGGAAAACAGGTTCTAAAAATCGTAAAATAGTCTCTTATAAAATCGTTAAGTTGCCAATTTTCTGAAATATCTCAATTGCAATGCAGAATATTATATTTATTGAAGTCACCATTAATCAACAATCATGATAAAACACAGATATAGGCTACCATAACTTTCATATAGGGCCTACTATATCATTTTAGAAAGCAATGTTCATGAACTAATGGACCTGTAAATAACATTGATCAATTCCTTACAATTCTTGTCCCTAATTGGCTTCACAATAAACAACTAGTACTTTTCTAGATTTTCTAGTGCAAAACAATGTCGCCCATCGCTCAACACTAACTTATAGGCTGAACATGAACGCTCCACATCTACTGAAGTAACAGGAGCTATTTAGCATCCCATACTGTCAGTAGTTTCATCTACTGAAAGCCATATATATGTGAATCACCAATGTCTAAACAAATTCTACAAAGAGCCTCTTCGTATGTACTGTCCACAAAGTTTTTCTGATTATGGATTCTGAAGGAACATTCCTCTGGCAATATTTTTGCAAGAACCTTTCAAATGGGAATTGTCAATGGGATGTTTACTGCAATGATGGCTCGGCAGAGGCCTGCATTAAATTCGTTTTTGGTTGTTGTGAAGTGGATGTTTTTAAAGGATTGCACTTGCAATTGAGGAAACTGATATCAGAATTCACTGGTTTATGTAGTAGAAGTAAGCTTATCCGGAAAGTGCGAAGTGAGCAGTGGCAGCTCGCATATAGGCACTGTGGAACTGCAGCACCCCTTATTTCCACTTGATATTATCGATAACATTTAATATAATGTGTCCATTTTCGTTATACTTGTACAATATATAATCCTTAAGCTTAATGTCAGTAGCCATCCCCCAGTTTATGAAAAAAAAAAAGTTTTTGTATGGAACTGTGCGTTTCACAGTTCCAGTGGCGTGGTGTATGACTGTTTTTGACCGTGCTTCACAGTTCGTAGGAAGCTGCACGTGAGGCTACAAGGGAGAACTTCCACAGTATTGCTGGTGGAACATACTTTTTCTTTTAACTCCACATGTGTTGTGCTTAAAAACCATGTACCTTATTCCTGAATGTGATAAAGTGTAGAATTAGATTATTTTCCTGCTTCCAGCTATTCCATTTGATTCATCTTTTGTTGGTCATTTTATTTAACAGGAAACTTAACCATTGCCTTGCATCTCAAAGAACTAAGTTCTGTGACTGTAAGTGAACGGCAACAGCTTTAGTTTTCACAGCTGTCTCTCCATGAGAAAGTTATAGTTAAGAAAAAAAAGTGTGCGTGGAATGCCACGTGACAGAAGTGAAACTTCTTTTTATTTTTTCAATTTTTGATTATTTGATTTTTTTAGTTTTGGATCATTGGACATTTTGAAATTGGGTTTTTGGACTTTTTAAATTTTGGATTTTTAATTTTGAATCTTTGAATTTTTAAATTTTGGATCTTTGAAATTTTTATTTTTCGGACTTTTTAAATTTTTTATTTTTGGATTTTTAAATTTTGGATTGTATTATTTTTTAAATTTTGGATTTTTGGATTTCAATTTTTTTTTATTTTTGATAATTGGATTTTTTAAATTTGGATTTTTTATTTCTTAAATTTTCGATTTTGGCATTTTTTAAACTTTGGATTTTTGAAATTTTTATTTTGGAATTATATTTCAATTTTGAATTTTTTAAATATTGGATCTTTTAATTTTTAATTTTTTTATTTTGGATTTGTGATTTTTAATTTTGGAATTTTAAATTTTTTATATTTCAGATTTTCGATTTTTTAATTTTTTGTTTTTTTTTTTAATTTTAAATTTGTGAATTTTTAAATTTTGGTTCTTTGAATTTTTAATTTTGAAATTTTGATTTATTTAAATTTAGATTCTATGAATTTTTACTTTTTGGATTTTTTAATTTAGAATTTTGGATTTATTAAATTTTGATTCTTTGAATCTTTTATTTTTTTATTTTGTATTTTCGATTTTTAGAGTTTTTCAATTTTGGATTTTGAATGTTTAATACTTAGATTTTTTAATTTGGTTTTTTTAATTTTGGATTTTTAATTCTTGATTTTTAATTTTTTTATTTTAGATTTTTGAATTTATTTAATTTTTTTAATTTTGTATATTTGGATTTTTTATTTTATAAATTTTGGATTTTTGGACTTTTTAATTTTGGATCTTTGAATTTTTTAATTTTGATTTATAATTTTAATTTTTTTTAATTTTGGATCTTTGATTTCTTTTATTTTTTGGTTTTTTTATGCTTGGTAATGAACCTCCGGATTCCATAAAATAGATAATATTCCTTTAGCTTGCTTAGGAATTGTCTATTGCCATTGAGTAAGTAAGTATTATTATTATTTTTATTATTATTATTATTATTATTATTATTATTACTACTACTACTACTACTACTACTACTACTACTACTACTACTACTACTACTACTACTACTACTACTACTACTACTACTACTACTACTACTACTACTACTACTACTACTACTACTACTACTACTACTACTACTACTACTACTACTACTACTACTACTACTACTACTACTACTACTATTACTACTACTATTCCCATTTGCAGGTCCTCGTACTAGGTCTGAATAATTTCCTTTTCATCACCTTCTATCGTTAGTTTCCCCTTTGAGTATTTTATTTTGTCCTTTAAATTGTATAGCAGTTGATTACTCCTAATCATTGAGTTGATTGTTTTCTGTGCAGTCCGTTCCGTCACACCTCACTAAACTCGTGATGATTTTTGAGCATGACACAAGCTCCCGATTTACCCTTACAGCGGCTAAAGATGTTTCACTTCAAAAAGGTTGTTTAACACTTGATATTCTAATCTTAGTTAGGCATAAGCTACAACAAGAAATAAATTCATGAAATTAGTTTAGTTACGAAACTGATAAAAATCCTCTTGACAGTTCCCATGGTGCCATCAAAGGCAGAATGCTACTTTTCAACATTGAAAAGAATGAAAACTTTTCTAAGAAGCACTATGAATTCGGAAAGACTAAATGTGCTTGCAGTGCTTTCAATGGAGAAAAGTTTTCTCAGTTGTCATCCGGAGATGAAGGAAAAAATTGATTTTTTTTGCGCAAATTGAAACAACAAGAATGAATTTCAATTATTAATAAATAGATCAAGCTTGAACTGTAACAATTTAGGTTAAAGTAAGCAAAAATTGTTTGATTGTGTTCTTCTAGAATTTATGAAGTTTCTGAATAAATTTTCTTTTATACATGCTTGTTTCCTTTTACACAATTATAAAACAAAGGGAAAAAATCTGGAGGAGCACCCCCACTAATTTAGCTACAAGCCACCACTGGTAGTGAGTACAGAGACTCTAGTGCAGTGACAACTCCAATAAAGGTTTTAAAGCCACGCCGCAATTTAGATAGCATTGATGAATTTGTGAAAAGTGCGAAAGGAAATTAAGCATAGTGACAGAGGAAATTAAGCTGTGAGATTTTGATTGCGTGTGTGACATTGTAGTCAACAGATTAATGACCAAGTTAGGTGAAAGTTCGGATGCTGGTCAAGCCAGTGTCAGATGATTTGGATTTGGAAGTTACACCACTGGCAAAGAACTCTGCTTATTGTACATAGACCTAATCATTTCACAGTAATATACCTTCTTTATGTAACAGTTTTCATGTAGTAGTCATTTCAACTTGAACAACAAAATAAACAATTCTTTGTTTTTAATGTATATGACATCTGAAAGTAGCCTGCATATACAGTGAAATCTCGATACAACGATTTCGCAGGGATCAGAAAAATATATTGTTGTAGAGAGATATATTGTTATATCGAGAATTTAAAAAAAAATGTTCAAATTTTGGTAGTGTATAGGAAACAACTTCAATAGCTGAAATTCTTTAAGTATTTAGAGAAATAAAGAATTTTATCACAAGAACTACTATACTGTACTGTATTCACTCCACCCTTAAATTATTACACTATGAGCAAACACATTTTACATTGCATTATAGCACAGCACCATGAACAGGATGACTCATTTTTGCCCCTGTTTGTAAAAGTCAGAAATGACAGTCTGTTTAGCTTTTTTTATGAACAGGGATACACACAATGCCCTTATTTGATTCGAGGTTCACTAAATAACATTCTGGCACCGATGGAACACTCGATAGAAAATTCTGCAGAGCCTCGCAAGAACAGAACACATACATAGAGGCAATTGCTTCGAATGCGGTTAAGGTTGGTAGATGCACACTTTGTTCTACCTCCTCTTCTTCATCGTCCGCTTGCTTGTTTTGAATTTCTTCAATGTTTTCTTCCGTTAGCTCCGGGGAGTTCATGATTTGCACTTTCACGATCTATTTTTATCCTTGTACCGGGGAAAAGGTATTTTACGGGGATTCTAAATGTAATCGTAATGGAGAGGTTTATCGTTATTAAGAGTATCGTAAAACCGAGGGGAATTTTACATTATTTTAATGGAAAGAATGCCGGGACCAAAATATTTTAACGTTATAAAGAGTATTATCGTTATATAGGTAGTCGCTGTACGGGGATTTCACTGTATATATTATTATGGGAGAGGAAGGCTGACGTAACACATGACCAATGAAATAACATTACACGTGAAACTATACAAATGTGATGTTTATATGCACTTGCATTCTCAACATATGATACATGATACATATTCCTTCACATATGCTTATCAAACTTAAGATCTTTGTTCGTCCATAAGCCATGCTTAATGAATTGATCTGGAGCTTAACTACGAGATAAATAATTTAAAAAATAAAATAAAAAACTTTTTTTCTGCATAGGCCTATCATAATTGTAATTATCTCTGATTAAAAAAAAGCATTCAGCACTTCATTATATCAGTTTACCTGATTTTATTGTACTTGCAATGAAAGACTTGATTTTTGGAAGGTAAGTTTTGATAAAAGACAGTAGCACTGGGATAAGATTAATTATGATAATAATAATAATAATATTTATAATAATAATAATAGGTCTAATATTTATTTTCCTCCTTGCCATACATAATGTACAGATTGAGATGTTGTGGTTTAGAGAACAATTTAATTTAATTTGAAACATTATTAAAACAATAATTTAAGAAATATTTAAAATTCAATATTATAAAAGTCATGGACGCTATACAGTGGGTTTGCCAACATTGTCTTTCTGACTGATGTTTTAAACATACAGAATGACATATTTCTTATTTCAGTTGGTAAGAAGTTATAAAATTTAAAAGCCAAGCATATAAAACTATTCATAGTTGTGCTATAATTAAATTTTCTTAAATAAATATTGGATCTATTACGGGTAGAATAGTTACGAATTGTTGAACATGTGGAAACGTTATGCAAGTTGCATTTAATGTACAAAAGGCAGTCCAGAACAAACATTGATGGCAAGGTAAGCAATGGTGCCAACTTGAATGGGCCCGCGGGGTGAAGCCCACCCAATAATTACCCAATAATTTGTATCTTAATTGTTTATTGCTATTACTACAAATCGTGTTTCATTGTTGAATCTGTATACAGCTAATATGAAGCTATTGTTGACATAGGCCTACTTAGGCCTAGTACGGTATTCTTTTATTGCAATTCTCTCATGATCGTTTGGAATTGCTGGTGACTGGTTAAAAAGAAAGAAGTCGGTGGGACGAAAATATAGAAATAATATATTAACTGCAAGAGAGATTGGTTAAATCAGCAAGGAACAATAAACCAGAGCAAAAAGGGAGCTCAGGTCGTCCATGAAAAAGATGGTTTGATTAGGTTTCTGTTCTAAGGAAATACGAAGAAGATAATGCTTGTGACAAATTTATTGGGAAAACTCCAGTCAGGAGAAACATATTTTGTAACACGCCTTGCTACATATTGGTGAGACCATGTTTGATTTTAGATTATTTTATTTCGTTTTATTTTAACTGTTACCTAAAATCCAAAATTTATAAAAAAAACTTTGTATAATTTTCAAATGATTTCTGTTAACTTGGCAACATAACACTTTCTTGGAGGTTGATTTACAGTTTGATTGTCATTACAAACAACGAAATTGTTTCTTGTACAGTTTTCTATATTTATCCGAAGCCATGTCTTGTTCGTGCAAGCTCCATTATTAGGGGCGGGAGTATGAAAATTTTAAAATCTTTGAGCCCACCCAATGTTTTTCAAATGTTGGCGCCACTGAAGGTAAGTATCCCTAGTTCCGTAAAAAGTGGCTTACAGTGAGTTCTCGAAAGTACACCACATATCATTCTCACAGATCTTTTCTGGAGAATAAACAGTTTCAAAGCTGAGGTGTGATTGCCCCACAAGAGAGTCCCATAGCTCAGATAACTATGCATGTGAGCAAAGTAAACCATTACTAGCGAGCCTCGTAATAACGTTTGTCTTAGTATTCATATCATGAATATTGCTTTGCTCAGTTTGTTGGCAAGGTATTCAGTATGGGTACCTCAGTCCAGACCTGCTTCGAGGTGTATGCTGAGAAACCTAATTGAAGAATGCAAATCAAAGCTATGTCTATTAAATGAGAAGTTAATGTCTACAGTTTTATTTGAGTTAATCTTGAGCTTATTGGCTTCACTCCATGCCATTATTTTAGATGAAGATTCATGGAGTTTGATTTCCAACAATCCCTGATTTTCTTGAGAAAGACCAATAGCCAGATCGTCTGCAAACATAAAAGTATGAAGGCATTCATCCTCGATGCAAGCTGGGAGATCATTTATATAAATTATAAACAGTATGGGACCAAGAATGGAGCCCTGGGGAACACCGAATTTAACAGGTATAAACTGAGACATTGTACTATTAGAGTAAACAGATTGATACCTGCCTTTTAGATAAGATCTTAGAAACATAATACGGGAGTTGTCAAAGCCATAAAACTGCAATTTTTGTAAAAGAATATCATGGGAAATTGTATCAAACGCTTTGGTGAAGTCATAGAAACGACCACTCATGAGTTTGAAATTTTCTAAAGCTTCAAAACATTTCTCCAAAAACTTTACTATTGCTTCAATTGTATTATTCGAGGATCTAAAGCCGTATTGGTTTACAAACAGATTATTACTTTTGACATAGTTAGTAATTTGCTTATTTAACAATATTTCAAATATCTTTGAGACTGTGGGAATTATACTGATGGGTCTATAGTTAGAGTAGTCAAGTTGGTTGCCTTTCTTATATATAGGAATGGTTTTAACATACTTAAAGTTATCAGGGAATATACATTCATCAATACAAAGATTAAAAATGTGTGTTAATGGTTCACAAATAAAACTTGCGGCATGTTTAATTATTTTTGGACTCATACCATAGACATCTGTGCAAGAGCTTCTCCTAAGCTTTGAAATTGCAAGATAAACATCCTCCACTTTAACATGGTTAAAAGTAAAAATAGTTTCAGGTTTTGTCAGATTATTTATAAAAGAAAATGAGTTATTGTTGTCATTAAACTGGTTTGCAATTTCGTCTACTTGATTGATAAAATTACGATTTATTTTTTCTGCGTCAATACTGGGAGTATGCCGAGGTTTCGAATCCTTGTTCAGTAGTTCGGTGACAACAGACCAGGTACTTTTAGACCTATTATTGGAATTATTTATTATTTTAGAATAAAATTCACTTTTCGCTGATTTAAGAGCATTCTTGTATGCATATTTAAAACGTTTACATGTATCTTTAAATTCAACCATTCCATGATGGGTTACTAAATTATAGTAAAGTAGACACTCATCTTTTAGATTTCTAAGCTCACTTGTATACCACTTACAACTGTTACCACGACTTCGTTTAATGGGTACTAATGGGAATGCCGTTTCAATAGCGTTATTTAATATTGAGGTAAAATAGTTAACTTTTTCATTTAGGTTGTCAAAGCTGTACAGCAGAAGCCAATTAATATTTGCAAGGAGAGACATAAAGTAACATATGCTAGAATTATTGATTAAACGGCTTTGTGATTTTGTGTTCTCACCAGTTGTTGACTTCGAAGAATTTTCAGTTAAATTTGTTTCAAATAAGATAGCGTTATGATCGGAGAATATAGTAGGTATAACATCTAGGGCCTACATCAAGTCTGTCACTATGTATCGCTGTAACAATATTATCAATGCATGTTCCAGGGGAATTATTAACACCAGGTCGAGTTGGTTGACAAACTACAGATCGTACACCATATCCGTTAAACAGAGTCCTAAGGAGTGATCAGTAAGGGATGAAGAAATGGTATCACTGTATTGGTGTTCGGATGTAGGGGGCCATGCCATTGATTGATCACCAGAAGTTGATGTTTGATGGGGGAAACAGAAGAATCTGCTACACCCTAGCTCCCCACCTCTGTACATAGTCGCCAGGGGAAACTTATTTTTGGACTCAACCTCATAGTTTACATAATTATAATATAAATAGCACTGGTCCTTGTGAAACATCTGGCTTTACTGCTTCATAATTGGACTAAGTTTTTTACCATATGATTATGCTTGTAGTAGGTTTGGGTACATTGTTTTCTAATAGATTTGTTTCTACAGCCATGTCATGTACCATGACGCATGCACATATTATCATTTTTGCTGTGTGACATGTGCACACAATGTCATTTATCAGCAAAATGACAGTGTGTGCACATATCATGGTACATGATGTAGCTGTAGGAACAAACCTTTTACTCAAATAAGTTGACATTAACTGATGTGGTAACTCTCTGATCTTATACTTGTTCAGTTTCTCCAATAATATTTTGTGTGATATTCAATATCAAATGCCTTCAAAAGATCTAAGAAAAAGACTGAAGTTTTCTCTTTATTATCTAGGCAGGGGCAGCATCGAGGTGGGGCACCCAAAAATGTGCTGGCCTTACCTACTTACTTACTCAATGGAAATAGACAATTCCGAATCAATCTACAAGAATATTATCTATTTTATGGAACCCGGAGGTTCATTGCCTCACTTACCTGAGCCCACCATTCACCATTCTATACTAACTCCATCCAACCATCCCTCGCAAATCCTACTTCCCTTAAATCTATCCTAATATTACCCTCCCACCTATGTCTAGGTCTTCCAAGTTGTCTTTTCCCTTTGCATCTCCCAGTCAATATTTTTTAAATAGCCTATGTCTTTCTTCTCCCAGGCACGCAACATGTCCAATCCTTTTCATCCTCCGTGATTTCATTACCCTTACTATATCCGGTGACGAATACAGGTTATGAAACTTGTCGTTATGCAGTTTTCTCCAGTACCCATTTTCACCTCTCTTAGGCTGAAATATTTTCCTAAGCACCCTGTTTTCGAACACTCTCAAATTATGTTCTCCCTGAAGAGTAAGCGACCATGTCTCACATCCATATAGTATATATGATGTACTACCCTTGTATTATACAAAATTGATGATAATAGATAAGATGATAGCATTTTTTTAAAAATCTGTAAATGAACTTTATTGAAAGCATTCCTTGCTTTTAAAACATGTAATTTGCCTACTTGTCAAAAGTTTCCACAACAGACTACCTAATATTTTGGAACAAGAAAAGGCTAGATGCTGGTGTTGGCAGCCAATTCCAGGAACGTTTCTCATTAATAATTTGAAAGAAGCAGTGGCGTAGCAAGATTAGGTGGTACCCGGTGCCAAATTTCTTGTTACCCCCCCCCCTATTTAAATTATTAAAAGATGGAACAGTTCCAAGTGTTACTTTTTGGATAGTCAAAGGTAATCCCACGAGAATTTAAGAGTTTATCGATGGATGCAGCTGCAACGAATTTATCTGATGTAACTCGTAAACTCAATGGATTATGCAAAATTAGTAATAATTACTTTGTTATATAGAAACAAAACTAAGCTCAGAAATCATGGTATACCATGAATCAACAATCTATGAATCGATTCGAGTTACCATTTTGTGACCAGTGCTACCAATGGTGCATATAAGACATAGTTAACCTAATTCAGCCAATTTTGTTAGAAGGAAAGACATGCATATCAAGCATATTATGCAGTACATTGTACATTGTACTGTTAAACGACAATAAATTCTATTATTATTATTATTATTAATCTTAAGTACGTTATAGACAGACAGACAGATATATATATATATATACAATGGCGTACCAAGGCTACTTGGCGCCCGGGGCTAATGAGATGGTAGTCGCCCCAACACTAAAAGGTTCAAGGTTCAATGAGTTTAATTTAAACACAGTTTATTGTTCACAATTATTTATTTTTAATAAGTAGTCTGTTACTTTAACACATTATAAAGATAAAAAAATGAATGAAATAAAACTGTAAGTATTATAAAGTTAGTTTGTTTGAAAAATAAAGAGAATAAGAAGTTTCAGAGTCATAACAAAATTGTTTAAATGTGCCTTCCTAGCCTTGATGGATGCAAACTTATTTATAGTAGAGTTGAAGTCTGTAGTAGCAGCCATATCACGTTCAATTGATAAAATTGCTAAATTACACCGTAAACTTTTCCTGTGTGCTCGACGCCCACGACCTATTTCGTATTGTCTATAAATAGTTTAAAACAAAACGTTTATATCATTTCTAAATAATATTACTGCATTATTTAACAAAGTAATAAAGAAAATTTGATCAATAAAACCTTATATTTTGCCTGAAAAAATATTTTTTCTTAAACTAAAAAAATACTTTTTCAATTTTGGCGCCCCCTTCATTATGGCGCCCGGTGCGGCCGCCCCGTTCGCACCCCCCTTGGTACGCCACTGTATATATATATATATATTGTTTTCGTGAGCGACAGACTGTAGGTGTTACCATTAATAAAGCGAACATCTAGGCCAAAATACACTCTCGAAATTGTGCAAACTTTTATTTTTTGAGTGATTTTTTTATATTTTGTTTTCCAAGCGAAATCTCAAATTTTGAAAAGATGAATTTTGACAAAAGGGAAAAAAAATTGTATTTATGTCACATACCTTTCAAGATGTGAACCGAAGATTGGAGACAAGTTTACCTTATTTTTACATAAAGAAAGTTTTCTCGAAAACGGCTCTAACGAGTTTCTTTAAATGTTGCACGTGGGTTGCTTATAGAGCAGAAACTTTTATATGAAACACTTTTTCGAAATAATTCTCTGAAGGGTAGTTATAAGCCACCCACTCTGAATACGGGCTCTTTGCAATACGTCCCCTTGCAACAGAAAATCATACGAAAACAAAATTTTGTATTTGGGTTAGGTAGCTTTTGGGGATGTGATACGAAGATTGGCGACAACTTTCTCTTATTTTTAAGGGCGGGCTAACATTTATTTGGGCAGAGGAAGTTATGTGAATTATACATCATTTTTTTAGATTGATCCTAATAAATTTCATAAACAAGTAATGTAACTATTTTACGGAACTGCATTATTAATAATCTATTATTAAATATGCGCACATCCCAGTTCAAAATCTAGATTGAAGGAGACTTCGGAGTCAACTCACATTGGAAGTTTATTTTCATCAAAGTCATGACTGCTGCCGCGGGTAGAATTGGTTGCTGCTTAAGTGATATAATCACCGATTGTTGAAGTCTCATTTAAATGAATAAAACTGCAGAGACAAGCATCGATAGAAATAAACACCCCTCCCCTAACCATAATATTATTGTATCAACACAGCGGCCAGTTCGGCCGCGATTTATTACCTTTGTTGACAGAATTTAAAACTAAAAGAAGTTTCAATACACATGTTGACTTGTAGAAAGTTGTTAGGCTTATTTAATTGTTTTAAATCATATTATTATTTTCTTTAAATTCCCTTGAGCGATTTTAAGACACATTTTTATTTTGTCACCCCCCGGGTGATGGCACCCGGGGCGGCCCGCACCCCCCGCACCCCCCTTCCTACGCCACTGGAAAGAAGGGTTGTTGCTGGGAAAGAATTTGATTCCAAACAATCCCAGAGACCAGAGTTCTTGTAAAAATATCTTAATTGTTTATCCAACCATACTACAATGCATATTATTTAATATGTTAGGGTCACACAAATTTAATTGAAGTACCGGTATCTATAAAATCAGAGACACTTAATTACAAATACATACACTTACGGCTCATAAGTACATTCCTATGTCCCAAATGCAGAAAAAATTCTGGCACTGCTATTGTATCTGATACTGCAAATATTGTTGAAAAAACTTTTTTAAATCCAGTCTCATTTCTTGCCACTTAACACTATCTATGCTTGCTAATGTTACTTTCTTGGATATTATCCCAATAAATGGTGTTAGTAGGCCTATAATGGGCTGATAATGTTACATTGTTTCCTACCTTAAAAATAGATCTGACTGTCCCCAGTTTTAAACTCTGTGGGAATTTACTACTAGGCTGGTAAAGTAATTTTACCATACTAGGCCAGTAAAGTTGCCATGGTAACCCCATAATTTCAATTATGGCTCCTAGATATCTCTACATTGTCTCCCAGTGTAGGTTCAATTTTATATGTTAAAGGGTTTTATTGTTCGTTGTTTATTAATAAGCATAGTAAACCTTGTCATTTAGAAATCTTGAATTTAAGAAATAAATTCAATAATAATAACTTTTTATTACTATGAATGGGGGTGGACATGAACACACGGACATTGCATTACTGCGCTATAGCTTAGTCCACTAAACCAAGAGTGCTAGTTGAAAGAAAGACTTCAGATGATTCTCTTGTATGATTACTTCTTTTAACAAGACGTAATAGGTTTTGTTGCAGAAAATATGACGTGTAATTTCAATTATTGATGTAAATATATTTAGTTTAGTTAATCAACATTACTATCTTAACAATGTCTTTAAACTTTTATTAAGGAAAAGAAACAATCAAACATAGACTACTGATACAATCGACATTATCTTTGCTTTCTTTACACAGAATCATTGAAAATGAGTGAAAAACTGCGCTCATTAGCAGTAAAATGGCAGAACTTTTACTAAAAACTATTGTATGCACCACGTATGCAAAAACTTTAGTGGACTCATCCGGTATTTCAGTCTCAGCTTACACCTTGGCCGCAATACTAGATTCATCCGCTAAAACCTTATTTTGTGTACTTGATACATAAATTGCTATTACGGTGTTTCATTGGATCACACTATTTTTCCAATTTAATTCAAATTCCAGATTAGTAATATCCAAGTTATTATTTCTAACTTTGTTAATACTTTTTACTATCTGCATTGTTCAGCCTCTCTTTATATATACAGAGTCCGCCATAAAAATGTATACACTCTTTGTCAGACTGTATCGGGATATTGTATCGGGATATTACCAGTATATTACCAGTATCTTGTAGTATGGTCTTACGCTCACTACTACTGAGGTACTTGCCCTACTTACCGAGTGGTATTTTGTATTAAATTAACAAGGTTAGAAAATGGCGCATTCATGGAGGTGAGAAAATAGTAAGAAATATTGAGTTGCCTCCACTTTCGCCAGAATTAACCCCTATGGACTTTTACTTATGGGGAACTGTGAAAGATCAAGTCTATCGACGTAAGCCACGCACGTTGGAGGAACTTCGTCAGGATATTACAGCGGCATGTGCTGCGATCTCCATTGAAACATTGACCGACGTAGCTGCGGTGACCGCTCATCGTTCAGTAATGTGTCTAGCAGCCAACGGCCAACATTTTGAACATCTAATGTAACCACTGAACTAAGAAAGTACTACCGGCAGATGTTTGATTAGTATTTAAATTTAAAAAAAATTAGTATTTAAATTAAAAAAACAAACTTAATAAATAGTTTCGTTCCTTAAAGTGTGTATACATTTTTCTGGCGGACCCTGTATATATGGGTCATTCTCCAGAAAAGGGCAGATTCCAATGTTAGAATTTTTTTAATTACTTTTTATTTTGGACCATGTAATTTTTTTTATGTACTACTGAGTACTACTGAGGTACTTGCCCTACTTACCGAGTGGTATTTTGTATTAAATTAACAAGGTTAGAAAATGGCGCATTCATGGAGGTGAGAAAATAGTAAGAAATATTGAGTTGCCTCCACTTTCGCCAGAATTAACCCCTATGGACTTTTACTTATGGGGAACTGTGAAAGATCAAGTCTATCGACGTAAGCCACGCACGTTGGAGGAACTTCGTCAGGATATTACAGCGGCATGTGCTGCGATCTCCATTGAAACATTGACCGACGTAGCTGCGGTGACCGCTCATCGTTCAGTAATGTGTCTAGCAGCCAACGGCCAACATTTTGAACATCTAATGTAACCACTGAACTAAGAAAGTATTACCGGCAGATGTTTGATTAGTATTTAAATTTAAAAAAAAATTAGTATTTAAATTAAAAAAACAAACTTAATAAATAGTTTCGTTCCTTAAAGTGTGTATACATTTTTCTGGCGGACCCTGTATATATGGGTCATTCTCCAGAAAAGGGCAGATTCCAATGTTAGAATTTTTTTAATTATTTTTTATTTTGGACCATGTAATTTTTTTTATGTACTACTGAGTACTACTGAGGTACTTGCCCTACTTACCGAGTGGTATTTTGTATTAAATTAACAAGGTTAGAAAATGGCGCATTCATGGAGGTGAGAAAATAGTAAGAAATAGTAGTTATAATAGAAGTTAGATGAGAATTAGAATTAATTTACTGTATTAAATGTTATTATGAAAAAGAACAATATTTATTACCATACAAATGGATTAACACACAAGTTTTTACTTATTTTTATCTATGTTAAAATAGATTATCACCTTAAAATCAAAACTTTAAATCAAAACATGATAATATCATGTATAATATATTATATTGTCATAAACTATTAGGCTATACCAGTATCTTCTTTAAACAAAATAAAAAATGCAGACAGTTAAATATGTCATCAATTACAACATTAATTACACCTCCATGGATAGGACTCGGGAGTAAAAGTAACGGAGGTGAGGGTAACAGGGGTGAGATTTTTGTCTAATTTGTCAAACAGCTTGGGAGCATTTGAGGTTAGAAAATCTCAGTTCTAGAGTTTAACTTTGCATTCCTTATTATTATAATTTATAGCAAAAGTAAATATAAAAACATACAACTTTACCGTTGGGTGTAGGTAACGGAGGTGAGGAAGTCCAATTACCAACTCTGCATTTAGCCCTTTTACACAAACAAAACAACACTTAAAAGCACACTAACAGCTTGGCTTTATATGAATGATAAGAAAACTGCCAAAAGTTGGAGTCCAAGGAAAATAGAAAGGCTACAGTGATCTGTGGAAATAATTGAACTTTTATATTGTTTCACGGAGGTGAGGTCTCACATTGGGACAGGCATTTTTAGTGCAAAATATTGTCTTTGCAAAATGATATATTTTCTTTTCAGTTATTAATGACTCATTTTTTGAGCTGTTTGTTCTTGTTATAACACTAAAATGGAATACAAATTAAAGCCTGTTGAATTATGAAAGAATGAAAATGACAAGTCAGGCACTGGGACATGACACGGTGGTTAGATCTCACATACTGTGCCCTAAAATGCAGAAAATTGTAACTTTTGTTTAAAAAGTGGAATATGGGATCAAATAGACCTTATTTCAATCTAACTTATCATAATAATTCATAATCCATAGATACTTATTTTATACCAGAAAATCAACTGCGACATGAATCTGCCCTTTTCTGGAGAATAACCCATAGTAGCCTTTTCCTGTACCAAATTTGTTATTAAAATCCTTTTTTAAAGACTTTAATTTCTTCCTGTAGTGCTGCTCCCCTGATGATCTAAGTAGAATGTATATATTTTCATTTAATTACTTAATTTATGAATCTCACTAGTTAGTTTGTTTTTTCCTTTTTTTTTTTACACACTAATTTTCTTAGTTACAGGACAGATAAGTCTACCAGTTACCTTTATGCAGAGTAGTAGTAGTATTCAAATGTTCTGGAGCTCTTGATTTGCCATCATTCACTTGTGGGCTTTCCAATAATATTCAGCGATCTGGAATGGTGTCCCAACTGTCATCTGAAGGTCTGCACACACCATCAAGTGATCCTTGTTCATTACTGTATTTCTGTTCTTGCATTCTATGCAGTGTGGAGAGTCCAGTAACTTAATTCTATGTAGATGTGCCATCAGGCAATCATGACCAGTCTCAAGACGGAATGACGCAACTGCGGTTGATTGGGAACTGTTACGTATTGTTTTTGGTTCTATTAATGTCTTCCATATCTCGGTTGAACAATGGATTTTATTTTGTTGAGTTATATGGGATTTTATTTTCATTTTTGTGTAGAGTTGTACTGATTTGTAAGATAAACAATTTATCTTACTTTGTTGGATAAGTGTACCTTCTCATTTCCTTCCAGAACAACATTTTTCTTTAGTTTTTTTAGCATTTTGATACAATTTTTGGCTTCTATTATTCTATGGTTTTTAAAGTTCAGATTGTGTGTTAGTGCCATTATGGCTGAGCTGGAATCAGAAAGTATTACAGTATTTTGGAAAGAATTGATATGAAGACGATACTATTGATGCCGTAATGAATAATATGCAAGAAGACCTCAAAATCTTAGATATAAATTGTCACTAAATGCTCAATGACAGCATTTAAGATATTTCAAAAACCTTCAGTCATTCTAAACATTAATTCTGCAATTACAATAAATGATATACCTATACAGCAGGTAAAGTCAATAATAGTAATACACTAAGGCCTATAGCTAGAAATAATAAATCATTTGCAGTATTTCATCAAAACATAAGGGGGCTTGAAAATAAAATTGAAGAATTTACGAGGGTTGTGCAAAAAGTAAGTTTCCCTTATTTTTAGAATAAAACCTACAGGAAATATCGAAAAAATTCTTTTATTTTTCGATTCTTCGACTCAAGAACTATTTTTCTACATAGTCACCATTTTTCTCAATGCATTTTTGTGACCGTGGTACAAGCATTTTCAGTCCAGCCTCATACTCCGCTTGCGCCACCTCCTTCAAAATTGGTTGACTTCCATCTTGAGTTTGTGATTATTGTGGAAGTGCTGTCCACCCAGGTGAACTTTCAACTTCGGAAACAGGTAGTATTCACTTGGGGCAAGGTCTGAGGAGTAGGGTAATTGTGGCAGAATGCCCCAATTTAACTTTTCAAGCAGCTCAACTGTCATTCCTGCTGGGGACCCAACGTGCACACACTTTTGTCATTTCCAAATTCTTTTTTTAAGATGTTAGCCACTGACCTGCGACTGATTTCAATGTAGGGAGGTAATGCAGCAACAATATCGTTGAGGGTGAGGTGCCCATCACGTTCAACAATCTCTGAACCGCACTGCACAGCGTCCTCCTCAGTGGCGGTCGAAGGACGACTGGAGCGCGGTTCATCACAAACATTCTGACAGCCCTCTGCGAAAGCAGAACACCATTTTTGCACCATTTGGACACTCATCGCACCCGCCCCATACACAGAAACAATTTATCGGTGGATTTCAGTTGGATTTTTGCCTTTAGCATGGAGAAAACGGATCACAGAACACAATTCGACAGTGGCGTGAGAGAGTAAGGGTGTCTCCATGGTTAAGAAGCTACTGACGCCAAACTGATTGTTGTAAAGAAATGGTAACAGGTTCAGTGTTGCCACTACATATGTAATAAAAATCCCTCAAAATATGAGAGTCCCACAAAAATTTTCTCCTGTTTAACAAAACAGGGAAACTTACTTTTTGCACGACCCTCGTACCTTAGCCATTCAGGATACAATTAATTCTAAAAAACAGGAAATTCAAGTTATTTGTCTAACGGAACACCACTGTGCAGAAAGAGATCTGGAACAATTAAAAATTGATAACTTTTCACTATGTTCAAAATTTTGTAGACATTCCATAAAATGTGGAGGTGTGAGTATATTTATCAAAAGAAACTTACATTTCAGTGATATAGACACAAGTTCTTTCTGTAAAGAACAGGATTTTGAATGTTGTTCAGCCAGATTGGATTTTGACAATGATACATTTGTAATACTAACCATTTACAGGGCACCATCAGGTAATTTCAATTATTTTGTAAATCAGTTAGAAAGGGTTCTTAATTCACTGTATAGTACTAATGTAAATATTATACTGTGTGGGGACTTGAATGTAGATTTCTCAATTGATAGTGAGAAGAAGATCAGACTGATATCTTTATTGGGTAGCTATAATCTAGATTTCATAGTAAACTTTCCAACGAGAATTCAGAACGACTCCCAAACAACAATAGATAATATATTCATAGATATAGAAAAACATTTTAATTTTAAAGTATTTCCAATATTAAATGGATTATCAGATCATGATGCACAAATGTTAGTGCTGAACAATATTAAAGTAAATTCGAACAGTAAACATGCTCATAGTAATATGACTAGGGCCCGTATTCATGAACACGACTTTGGAAGACGACTTCCTAAAGTAGACTTTCAGAGCAAAGTTTAACTTTGGTTAAAGTCGAATTCATAGACGTTAGTTGCGAGACTTTGACCATGACTTTGGAAAATCGAGATTTGACGATGTTGTTATAACGTTGGCAATCGTATCCACTGCCTTTTAAATGAATTATGTGTACAAACTGTTGAAATTGCTGTACGTCTAGGAGGCGGTGGGCAGATCTCGGAACAAAATAACATCGACGTGCGCATTACACTCAGCCATTGTATTCTGACAATGATAATAACAATAATAATTCTTTATTAGCTGTCAGGATACAATGTCCATAGTCTTCTTAATTCTATAAGCATATTTTTGGTTATTACAATAAAATAGCGACTGAATAATTAAAATACACATTTATAAATTTCTTAAAATTAAGTATTAATAGGCTATGTCCATTGTGAGTATTTTGTAAGAATGTTATATAGGGTTCTGATTAAATTTCCACAGATCGTTAAGGAATTCTTGTACGTCGGACAATAAATAATATTTTAGAAGTAGAGTTTTAACTTGCTTTTTAAAATGTTGAATCTTCGGAACTTTAAGATTGTTAGGTAGTTTATTATACATAATAAAGCCTATATGAGAAATGATGTTCAAGCTCCTGGTATTTCTATGATAATCTAATGAATATTGTTAGCTGTTCTTGTCTGTGAATTCATTCCTATTTTTGTGTATAAATGTCACAGTTTCTAATATATAGAGGGATGGTAGGGGCAAGATTTTTAATGTTTCGAATATCGGTTTACTTGGTGTCCTGACTGGTAATTGGAGCATAACTTTTAGTAGACCTATTCTTTTTTTGCAGTTTGAATATTTGCTTAGCTTTTGTTGAATGTCCCCCAAAAGGAATGCCATAACTTAATACTGATTGGACACAGCTGAAAAATGCCTTTAATACATCTATTGTCGATACCTGAGTACATGAATAGCATAACATAACTGGCTAAGTTTGTGCTATATGTGGTTCCCATGTAAGATCCTGGCCAATCCATAGCCCAAGAAATTTTGTAGTATTATTTGCCCCGGTGTTGTGTTATTAAGTCTAACTTGCAGGTTGCCTATAAGATTTTGTGAATAAAAGAGCATAGGCCTATGTATTGTCTTATCGGTATTTAGAAAGAGTTTGTTCTCTTTCAAAGTTTTAAGCTACTATTTGTTTAATTTACCTTTTGCTGGAGTGAATGGAGATCGCTGTCACAAATCTGAGTTTCAGTTCTCTTGTTGTGAAATATTGTGAATTATTCTGAATCATGAAAGTCTCGAAGATGCCACCAATGACTAACTATGAACAGTGATCGAAGTGGCTCCATCCGGCATTGAGATTCAAGGTACACAGAGGAATGAGCAGGAGTTTTCTAAAAAGAATACTGTCCAGAAGCAATGCGAGGTGGCTTCACAGTATTTAGAAGAGAGGAAACAAATTGAAATAGAGCAGCTGAGAGAGTTCCATGCTGCAATGATGAAGCAGTAACAAGAAATACATGATCTCACTTTGCAGAGTATGAAGGAATTGCACCAAAAAGCAATGAGAGATTGATTTCCTTTGCCAGTAGTTTCCAATTTTATTTAATTGTCCACACACACATTATATACCATACATAGCCTACATAAAATCAAAATATTACATACAGCTTTCCAATTCTGGATTATGCCACCCTGAAACTGCTCTTTTAAGTAGCACTAAAGAGGCTCTGGTGATTGTTTTTAATTGCACTTTTTAATAGGGCAGTATAACATGCAGCACAACAGTGGACTGCATTACCTACGTTGAGCAGCTTGCTAGGGGAAAGGTTACAGGCAGGCGGGAAGCAGCCATCACCATAGCAATGTGCAGTGGTGAGTGGAAGGAGGGCCAGAGTGCAGCAGGTATTTGGGCATAAGCTCACAAGCTCCCCTTCCACCCAATAAAAAAAAGACCATTGCACCAAACATAATATTTCACAACTATGTTCTCTCTACTACATTTCTTGCCAAGATATGGGAGGTGTTGTATGCTTCCTCTGCAGGTGTTGTGGGGTTGAGGAGGGGCGTCATCAAGAATGACCTACAAGCATAAGCCACTGTCACCAACAAGGATTCCTTGTACTAGGCCCCTTTCAAATCTCACTCAGTTTCTACTGTTGTTGAAGATTCTGTTATCATGGGTGGAACCAGGCCATCCAGTAATGAAATCAATAAATTTCCTCTCGTGGTTGACGACAGCCTACAACAAAATACAATTAACATGAGCATGATAGGCTATATGATTTGGGTAATACACATCAAAGAAAAAAGAAGTAAAACATTGTGTTCCACAAGGATGTCTTATTTAAATTACTCTTCTTACTTTCTTCTTACTTTACTTTACTTCTCAATGATCTTCCAATAAATACCAGATATTATTCTGTTTGCAGTTGACACAAATGTTTTAGTTTCAGGAGAAACAGAAAAATAATCCAACAAAGAAGTGATAGGCCTATGTTGTTAAATGACTTGTATAGGCCTAAGTGGTATTGCATTTTTCATCAAAGTTAAGAATTCCTTGACCAACTCAGGCAGGCAGCACCGATAGGGATAAATACGTCCTCACTATTACAGATTTAATTACATGCAGACTGAACTCAACAGATGGTCGAATAGACTACAGATTATAAATGACAGGCTGATGTGTTCTTTCATATGGGATAATATGATGGTACATAAAGAATGATGAATATCATCTTGTTCATAGGAGTTACTGACATTTTTAACTTGTAGGCCTATGCTAGGTTAAAGAAATGTACCGTACCATAAGCAAGTGTGTGGATGTTTTCCTGAATGTGTGAGAATAAGTGAAAATATAGGCTAGGTAATACTTAGCATTTAAGATCTTATGTGTCCAAATAACTTGTATACTGTAGGCTACATGTATATAAAGTATTGGATGAATAAAAATTAGGCAAAAGACAAATTTAGGTTGTGCACCAGCGAAATTCCACCTCCATAGGATGGGATTGCATGGCACTGCAGCTCACTAGTGTACCCTTTATCATATACGAATAAAAATACACAAAATCACAGCGTTATGAAAATGACCCTTGCAACATATCAAAAGTATGGCATTAATAGGCCTAAATATTTCAGGATGAAGCCACATATGCATCATAATATGAAATATTATTACAGGAAATGGGACCAAAGCAGGGAAAGAAGAAGTAAGAGGTCGTGTTATGGTATTGTCCAGCGAAGAGTTTCAGACTTGATTGGTATGCCACCCGCTAGATGACTTAATTAATGCTGCAAAAACAACCCTTGCACCAAAACAGCTCTTTCTAGAGCCAACATAACATTTCACAATGATAAAAAATTAGTACACGAAAGCGGCTATTTCTCATGTGTTAAAGCTCTCTAAACTTAAACAGATGAATTTTCCCTTCACCGCTCAGCAATTGCAATAAGTGAAGTGGTTAAGGCTGCTGGTCACGGTTTCATATACCAGTCGATGTGAAATTTATGGTTAGGAATATGTCCCACATAGGCAGGTAGGGCAAAGAGAAAGCGAATGAAAGGAAAGATAAATTGTTTAATTTTTCCCAGTTCTCCTTTTGCATAACAGATGGCGTAGCTAGTAGTTAAAATGGTGAGACATCTAGAAGGTGACATTTGAATCCTAAACCCCAGTTTCCCCTTTGGCACAATAGATGGCATAGCTAGTAGTTAAAATGGTGATATATGTAGGAGGTGACATTTGAACCCTAAACCCCTCCTACCCTGGCGGACCCCATTAGAGTTGGTGGGAGGAGCCTAGAGCGCAACCTAAAATTGTTTTTTCACAGAAATTATTTGGCTACTCACTTGACAATTGAGACTGAAGATACTTTTCCGGTTACGGAATATTTCAGCATGTTCACCATCAGGATTCATTATAGGAACATCGATGGCTCCCACAACCCCAGGGAACCTGAACCTTTCATACACACGCTAGCTGACACTCAGCTTGATCCAGGAACTTGACAAATTGTGACCTTTTCCCAGCAATTAGTTCAGATATCTTTCTTATAATCCTGCTCACAGTTGGCTGGCTTTTTCCATGCATGTCTGCAGAAACTAATTGAAAATTACCTGTAAACAATTAAGGAAAACAATAACTATTAGGGTCAATTTATATCATAACCTTAAATGTTTGTAAGACCATGTAACATAACCTCTATAAAATGAAATACACTATAATATAAATATGGCCTTTTATCCTTACCTGTAGCATAATATCGTAACGATACTAGTAGTTGTATTACTGGCGGGGGAAACAGGTAATTATTCGACTAAAATTATTCAGTCCATCTTCAAACATGGTTACGAGGATATCCAACACCGTCTGCTTATCAAACCTAGGCTATATCTAGCTTTGAATTCGCTATCCAAATTCAATTGGGTTTTGCGCTTCTCTAATAATACGCCGAGGAACAGGTGCAGCGTCGATAATTTCCTGGATGCCACCAATATTCTCAGCAAATTCAACAACTCTCAAAATGTCAGCCATATTTATTGACGTGAATACGCGAAAGTCAAAGTCAAAGTCTAGATTGCCGGTGACTTCGAAGTAAAGTCACAATCGAAGTTTACTTTCATCAAAGTCTCGACTATGAATACGAAAATGGCGACTTTGTTCTTTGTAAAGTCGACTTTCATCCAAAGTCTTGTTTATGAATACCAGCCTAGAGTAATGAATGACGATTCAATTTTAAATTTCAAACAAGATCTTGCGAATGAAAACTGGGAATCTATGTTATCCTATGACAAAGTAGATAGTAAATTAAGTGAATTCCTAAACATAGTGTCACGACATTTTGAGGCAAATTTTCCAAAAAAGAAAACTGCTAATTTACCTAATTCAAGGAATAACACATGGTTAACTGCTGGTATTAAAATATAATGTGCAAACAAAAGAGAGCTCTACCTAAAATATAGAACCAGTAACAACCAAACTCATAAGGAATACTATAAAAAGTATTGCAACATACTGAAGAAAGTAATCAAAGAAGCAAAAAGTAGGCATTTTTCACAAGTAATTGATAAATCAAATAATAAAGTTAAGACTGTATGGAATATAATAAAAAACGAAACAGGGAGAACAAAGGGAAACAATGATTGTACATCATTAATATACCAAGACATAAAACTAGATAATTTATCAGACATTACAAATGCTTTTAATAGTCACTTTATAAATATTGCAGAGAAATGTATTCCTATAAATAATATTAACATTAAGGCAGTAGACCTACTAACAAAATCTACAGTTTGGAACCATAGATTTCAATTGAACCTGACTTCTCACAAAGAAATTGAAAATATAATCAAGTCTCTCAAAAGTAAAAGCTCGTCTGGATGGGATGAGATAAGTGGTAGGTTATTAAAAAGTTGCTCATCGGAACTCAGTAAACCTCTTAGTCACATATGCAATTGTTCATTAGAAAATGGAATATTTCCAGAAAGACTGAAGCATGCTATTGTTAAGCCCCTCTTTAAAAAAGGTGACAAAAATCTACCATCAAATTATAGACCTATATCGCTCTTAACCTCATTTTCAAAAGTTTTTGAAAAAGTCATGTACAAACGCATAATACACTATCTTAATTTGAATGACATTCTTACTTCATCTCAGTTTGGATTTAGAAGTGGCATGTCCACTGAGAATGCTACATTTCAACTTACTACAGAAATACTGGAAGCGTTAGGTAAAAAGAAATATGCTCTGGGAATTTTCTACGACTTAGCTAAAGCGTTTGACTGTATAAATCATGAAATATTACTTCAAAAATTTGATCATTATGGGTTCGATAATTTAACACTTAAGTGGTTCAAATCATATCTTTCTGATAGAACTCAAAAGGTAATAATAAGTTAAATGGAAATGAATCTAACTTAGGGGTTGTTAAGAATGGGGTACCTCAGGGATCAATACAAGGACCTTTGCTCTTTTTAATTTTCATTAATGACTTGCCCTATAACTTAAGTGACGAATCAAAGGTATTTCTCTTCGCAGATGATACTAGTGTACTTGTAACAGGAACGTCACAAGAACATTTATCAAGAAAATAGCTACAAAGGCTTTTCACGAGTTAAACACATGGTTTCTAGCTAATAAAATGACACTTAATATTGATAAGACCCATTTTATACAATTTAGAACAAAAAACAGATGTATCTCAAATCTTGAAATTAATTATGGAACACAAATCATACAAGAAATTAGCAATGTAAAATTTTTAGGACTGCAAATTGACCAAAATCTTGACTGGAAGACACACATAGAAATGATAGGTCCAAAACTGAGTTCAGCGTGCTTTGCTTTAAGAATTTTGAATAATATATTAAAACAGGATGCATTACTTATGGTATATTTTGCATATTTTCACTCGGTAATGAGGTACGGGATCATATTCTGGGGCAACTCTTCCCATAGGGAGAAAATATTTAGATTACAAAAGCGGGCAATAAGAATAATATGTGGAAAGAAAAAGAGGGAATCTTGTAAACCGCTATTTGAAAAATTAAAAGTCCTCACTCTTACAGGGGAGTATATATACTCTGTTATGTGTTATGTAGTGAATAATATTGATAAATTTCAAACTAATTTTAGTGTACATGGACGTGCTACCAGAAACATGAATGATCTACACAGACCAAATAACTCGTTAAAACTCTTTCAGAAGGGTGCTTATTATTCTGCAGTACAGATATATAACAAGCTTCCAAACAACATTAAATTATTATGTATTCAAAGAAAGAGCAAACCTTTCAAAACAGCTGTCAAGGAATTTTTAATAACTCACACCTACAATTTGGAGGAATATTTCCAGGTTGGATAAATTTGGCAGCTTACAGTTTCTGCAGGCCTATATTATTGTTATAACATGCATGTATTTTTTGATCTGACGTGTTCTATATCCTTGAGCCCCGCTCAACACAGGATCTACAGGACGAGATATCTACATCTACATCAAATGTAAAGTATTTAGGTTTAATAATAGATGAGGGATATGCATATTTTAAGCCTTTGTAGTAAAATTGCACCGATAATTGGAGTATTACGACGATTGGGAGGGATATTATCACATTCTAGTATGAGATCTTTTTATTATTCCCTTCTTCATTCTTACATATTGTATATCCTTTATGTACATACAAATCACGTGTTCATACGATGGTATCAAACACTACATCAAGAAAACCGAGAAAAAGAGGTGTGCAGGACTGTACTGCAAAGAGAAGTCATCAGCAGTTCGTACAAAATGTGATGTAGGAATGTGCCTAGAATGTTTAGAAGTATACCATGAAAGCCAGTAGATCAAACAAGGCTTTTTTTTTTTTTTAATATAAACTGGTTTATGAAAATTATGTTCAAGTATGACCTTATTTGTGTTGCAAACTGTTAATTAAAGTCGAAATTCAGTGACTCAAGAAAATAATCTAAATTAGCATCTAAGTGCCCAGCTTGTCCATATGGACACGTTATGTTTTAGACACAATAAGACTGAAGATGGTCAAATTATGTCTAGTAGTCATTATCTAGATCAGTTGTGCACAACCCGCGGCCCGCCGGAATATATATTGTGGCCCGTTAAAGTTAAATGTAAAATTAATTAATATCGAATATGATTTGGTTTCAAAATATCCATTAACGGACTAGTTCTTTAACACACTACACACATCACTATCAGTGTTGATCTGAAGTCATCACAGTTTTGATTTTTGAATCAAGCCAGCCGGCGCCATGGTCACAGTATTCATGGCCTATTAGATCTGCAATCAGTAGCGCCAACTTTTGAAAAGCACTGGGTGGGCTCAACAGATTTTAAAATTTTTATACTCCCGCCCCTTATTTGGTTCATGAAATGGACAGGCCTAATAGTATTGATATGACTACGGATGAATATAAAACTGCACGATAAACATTTTATAATTCAACCGCCAGGAAAGTGTTGTGTGGACTAGTTAACCAAAATTCTTTATGTTTTGAGAGAATGTAATTTTTCCTTAAAATGGGAACAACAACAACAACAAAAAATAAAAACGCCATATCACACGTGGGAAGAACGGGTTGCTTGGACTGATTTTTTATATTCTTTTAAAACAGAAGATTGTAATATTGGACTATCCGTCTGTGACTACAACTTTGGTTACAACCAGTGCTTTAGTTGGGAAATATTTTATGGGGGTACTCACCTTACTTCAAAATTTTCCATATCACCTCATACAAAAGAGTTTTAAAAAACCGAGCACCTTATCAAACATGTAATCTAAGGAGAAAGTAATTATTGTAGAAATGCGCACGAAGGTGAACATTAGAACGCATATCTACTGCGAATTTAATAGTGTTTGTCATTATTAACAAATACACTCTCTTATTGAATTGGACATTTAATAAGTATTTTAGGACAATATCGTTCCTGTACTACCAGTACGACGTACCGGAGCACATCTTTTTCCCGGTATGGTAGAAGGAAAATAATTTTATACCGGTATGCACTACCGGTGCGTACCGGCCCAACTAAAGCACTGGTTACAACAAAGTCTTACAAGGTTACAATGAAATCTATAACTTAACAAGTGTGAGACAAAAGTTTGAAATTGGAAATCTCAAGAGGTCAGCGCCATTCGTCATAGTGTTCGATTCATTTACTAATAAAAGCAACAGCTATTGTATCGAGCCTTTATCGATCGATTTACATAATCTTGTTTCGATTAACCCATGAAATGGCGGACAGTATGTGTTCTAGCGTGTGAAGCTGTGTTCTATTTATGTTTTATGTGACATATACAGTAGTGACAGTGGTAAAATTAACTGTTTGTGATTATTGTGTCTTTGCATTTTACTCGATGTGATTGAATTCACTGGACTACCTTCTTTCGTGGTTATTAAGCCTTGACAAGCCGGCCTAGTTCGTTATCGTAAGTAGCCTAATACATTCTCATCTAGTTTTGTGATAGTGCAAATATGTTTATAGGTAGATTAGGTAGATCGGCTGTCTTTATGTTGACAAGTTCGTTTGTAATAAATAAGAATACGGGGAGCTGCGGTGAAGGAGACTGTGGGTTCGAGTCCCACCTCGGGCATGGGTGTCTGAATGTGATACGGAAAGCATGCTAAAGAAATGGTAAAAACAAGGAAAACAAACGAAAAAAAAGACAAAACATTGAGGAAAATTGGCCTATGGCAGGCTAAATCTACAAAAGACATGCTAGCCATGAAACTCTGCTCACAAACACGACTGCAGTAAAGTATAGCCATTGCCCTCTTTATTTAGCACATCTATATTGTATTATCCGATTTTGGGTGACCCGAAGCATTTTGATTGGCTCTCGAAGACACACCTCGGGCACCCGATTACCTTCAGTATTACAAAACTACTGTTAGGTTACTGTTCTCACTTGAAATGATAATCATTTGTCAGTACATCTTTGTAATACCTGAGCAAAATCTATAAAAGTTAAAATAGAAGTTTATGGCAACATTAAGTGGTATTCTTTTAGCCTACTAAAGAGAAATCAGAACATACAGAAAGTTTGGATACTAATGTTAAGATGACGGTCCTTTTGAATGCAAATACTGTACTAAAATATTTGTAATTCGTTGGAAGGACTATTGTAGTATTTGATGCTATCGTTACAGAAATATTTTGTGTTATTTTTGCCAAGCTGCCACAAAATTTGAACTGCATGGAATAGGCAGATGAAAATTTTCCCTAATTCCGATTATTGTTTTTAACAATGTTTTTTGTCAGCTTTTGTAAAAATCTGTACTTATTAATTGCATGCTTAAGTCATTTTTCTTTACTGATACTTGATTAAAATAGAAATGTAAGTTTGTGTAGGCCCTAATGTTTTCCCATTTCGATATACCAAAGCCTCCTAAAAATTATTTAGTCTTTTCAAAGCGTAACAAAACATTTCGGCGGTGGCTGTGAAAACTGCGCTGAAAGTTGTAAAAATGTAATGAATTGAGGAACGATTTCAAACGAACGTCAGTGAATTGGAACAATGCGAGAATGTACGATGTATATCAACAATAACCTGATTTTCGTTGTACAGTGATTCAACAAAGGAACAGGATTTTTAGAAAGTATTAATGTACATTAATATACATATTAATGTACAACATTAATATACAAGATGACAGCAAAGCTATACAGTGCGACTCGGAATGTGATCGTTGGTATCATGCGAACTGTATAGGATTAAGTGATGTACAATATGAAGAACTTACAAATTCGCTTGAGGAATGGTATTGCGACACGTGTGGCTTAAGAATTTCCAATACTCTTCTCACTAAAGAGATTAAAAACTTACAAGAAGCAATGAATCTACTAAATTCAGACATAGCTGAATTACAAGAACTGTACACCAAAAGCAAAAAACGGAACACAAGTTTAAGTGAACTGTGCCTCAAGAAGGAAGAAGAAATTGTACAAGTAAAGTCGGAACTTTATACACTAAGGTTGGAGGTAGAATGGAATCAAAATGTCAGCCGGCAGAACCGGAATTCACCCCGGAGGGACTCATGGCCTATAATAACTAAAAATAGATTTATGTCTCTCTCACTAGATGATGGTTATACTGATACGGAACCGTCTGGAACATTGGAAAACTGGACGAAGATTGTAAGTAGACCTAAATTCAAACAACATAAACATAAGAATTCAGTGGCGCCAAGGACAATGATTTCAAAGACAGTACAACGGCAGATGACCAGTGAACACTATAAAAACCAGAGTCTTTTGTCTTCCTCCGAAAAGCAGGAAAATAACATTCTGAATAACCAAAAAGTTAACAAAACTAAAGTAATGAAAGTCAACATATATGCAGACAGTCAAGGAAGAGACATTAATAGATTAGTAGCAGAAATATCAAATCATAAAGTTTTTGGTCTTATAAAACAAGCACAGAGGGCGTTATTAATGATCTTTCTCCACAAAGTAATCCAAATGGTGTAACGGTTGTGCTAACCGGAACGAATGATGTTAGCCAAAACAATGCGAAGGAAATGATTGCACTCATGAAGAAGAAGTTACACACCCTAATGGCCTCGAAGACTATAGTTTTCTCGGTACCACACCGACACGATCTTCCCGATTGGTTCTATGTTAATAAGGAAGTCGAGCGCACCAACATCAGGATTAGTGGCATATGTAAGCATTTTAGAAATGTGAAATTCATAAATATAAGTAACATTGGTAGGCGTCTCCATACGAGACAAGGGCTCCACTTAAATAGCCTTGGAAAAAAGTATGTTGTAGATAGAATTCTAGAGACAGTAGATGAATTTGCATGCCAGATTGAACAAAGGGATGGAAAACCTATTGCTTTAAAAAACCTGTAATGATGGCCGACACAAATCGGCCGATAGGTAACCAATGTGATGCTCCTAATATACACAGGTCCAGGTGTTTCGATTTTAAAGTAGGTTACCTAAATATTCAAGGTCTTAAAAATAAAGAATTAATTTTGTCCAAATATGGACTTGAGAATCAGCTTGGTATTATATGCATAAGTGAACACTGGGCAAATGAATATGAGCTTCCTAACAATAAAATCGAGCACTACAGCTTAGTAAATAGTTATTGCAGAAATTCCCACATAAGGGGTGGCGTTGCAATTTATATCAGCAGCCTGCTTAATTACCCTGTCAGCAAATTGAATTTCGATACCCTGTGTGACGAACTAAATTTTGAAGCAACTGGGATAATTATAAAATGTTTGAAGTTGGCAGTGGTATCCTTGTACAGGTCACCAACGGGCAGTAGCAATATATTTTTAGAAAATTTAGACAAGCTATTGAATGTTTTAAGCGAGACCAGATGGCAAAATTATGATATTATTGTAGGGGATGATTTGAACTCAGAATTTGATATAACCACAGATAAACATAGCGTTACAGAACTGCAAAATTTGCTAAGGGAATTCAACCTAAAATGTGTAAATAACAAACCTACTAGGGGATCATCATGTCTAGATAACATCTTAACAAATGTTAATTTTAGTGGTGAGTCGTGTGAGGTATCAGCATTTCCACACTCTGACCATGATTCAGTTTTAATGAAATACAAAATTAGGTGTAATGCTGGGACAAAAGAGGATGTAAGCTCTTATTTTAAAGTCGTGACTACCAGACCTGTAAGTGACGATAATCTTGGAAAACTAAAAAATGCACTCATTAGTATGGTTTGACTCGCCTTCTCTTTTAGAAAATGACTTAACGGCCAAGGTAATATTTGAAAGGTTTTTAAAGTGTTCTTAAAATTGTTTAATGAAAGTATTCCAGTAAGGAAATGTAAAATAGTAGATAACGGTTTTAAAAAAAAGGTGGCAAGAAAAACTAATTCGTGGTACTCTCCTAGTTTAGAGAAAATGAAAAATAATGTTATGTTATTACGAGGCATATATGGGACTGTCAATGCTAAACTAGCCTATGTCAAGTGTAGGAATAATTATAAAGAAGCTATATCTGAAGCCAAAAAGGCACATAACTGTAATAGTATTGAAACAGCTACTAATAGGTGCAAAACTGCATGGGATTTAATAAATAGTATTGCCAAGGACTCAAAAAGGGAGAAAATTAACACATCTCCAAAAAAGTTTAATGATTTTTTTCATTTCTTCTGTCGAAGAGATCGGCAATTCTATTGCAAAGCCTAATATTAATGCACTAGATCTTTCAGCTCAATTTTTTGTAAGTCATACACCTCATACAGCATTTACTTTTGCGGAGGTATCATGTAAGTTAGTCTTAAGTATTGTTAGAAACTTTAAATCATCAGACAGTCAAGACGTATATGATGTATCATGTAATCTACTGAAAAGAGTGGTAGACTGTATTGCTTATCCTCTAACTTACTCTATAAATAAATGCATTTCAGAGGGTTATTTTCCGGACGAACTTAAAGTATCCAAAGTAATTCCGATTTATAAAAGAGGGGAAAAGGACATTCCATCAAGTTATAGACCAATCTCGATAGTTCCAGCCATTTTGAAAATCATTGAAACTATAATTTTTAGACAGTTATCTGCTTATTTTACAAACTATGGTATACTTAACGAATCACAGTATGGTTTTAGGAAAAAACTGTCTACCATAGATGCCATAGACTCACTGGTTAAATATGTTCTCAAAGTGTTTGAGGAAAAGACCCTTGCTCAGGCCACGTTTTGTGACCTGAGCAAGGTCTTCGATTGTGTGAATCATGAAACCCTCCTGAATAAACTGAAGATTTATGGGGTTAGAGACAATAGTTTAAAATTAATAAAATCCTATCTAGAGAACAGGAGTCAAGTTGAGTGTGTTAATGGGGAGCATTCCGGTCCAAAATTGATTAACATAGGTGTCCCGCAGGGATCTGTTCTGGGGCCTTTTTATTTCTTATAATGATAAATGACCTGCCATCCTTCTTAGGCACTCAGACGGTGCTATATGCTGATGATACAACTTTCCTACATTCTAGTAAAGATATTGGTACTTTAAAATTACTTGTAAACGAAACTATCACACTATTCCTTTGATTCTAATACAGAAGAGAATTATAAAAATTTGTTTAAAAAAGCCTATAGAATATCCAACAGAATTGATATTTCCTGAATTGAATGTGATGACTGTAGAACAAATTTATAAGCTCACACTTTTAAAATACTTTCACAAATACCTCAACGTACATGTATCGGATCCTCATAATTACAATACTAGAAGAAATAAAACATTGCCTTTAATGGAACCAAAATACTTCACCTCTTCTGGCTCTAAACATAGCATTTATTATGGTCCAAGACTCTATAACTCTATAATTAGGTCACATCCAGAAATAGTACATATGAACAACAAAAAATTCAATAAGTTTATCAAAAATCTTATTTCATAGTTCAAAAGTTACTTAACTCTGTACTTAGTAGACAATTAAGGAACTATTTTATTTGTAATAACTCAGGGTTTCAATTTTTGTTCTTACTACTTTTCCTTTTTTCTTTTACTATTCTGTTCTTTCTTTTTTATTATTATTTTTTAGGTATTGATTTAATATTATATTTTCTTTATATATTTGTAATTTGTATTTTGTAAAGTAAATGGCTGAACTGTGCCCGAGCATGAGCGCTTGCTCATTCGGGTGGTCTTGTTTTGTTTTGTATATTTGTATAAATTTGTATAAATAAATAAAAATAAAATAAGCATCATTATGGTTTAGAAGCAATGGATTTCTCCTTAATGAAACTAAAACACAGCAGTTAATCTTTAGTTTAAAAGACAAAGTACCCCAAGTTGAACCACAAAGCGTAAGGTTTCTGGGTGTGTACGTGGATAGCAAATTGTCATGGGATCAACACATAAAATATATCAGTGGCAGGTTGTCTAGGGTTATTTGCTTGCTCAGGTGTCTCAGGAAGTATGTACCTGAAAATTATGTTAGAGTATCCTATTTCTCTTTTTTCCAAAGCATTTTAGTGTACGGTATCATCTTGTGGGGTAACTCTAGCCATGTGGGTGAAATTTTGCGGCTACAAAAGAGGGTTATTAGGGTTATTACTGGGTCTTCGTATATAGCTCAATGCAAACCACTGTTCTATCAAAGTAAAATCATGACAGTAATAAATTTATATATTTACTATGTATTAATTTACACTAGGAATAATCTGCCTAAATTACAGTTCAGAGACAGCATACATTCTTACAACACAAGAAACCATAAGCAAATACACATACCTCATCACAGATTATGAAAGGCACTCAATAGTTATGAGATTATAGGACATAAACTATATAATAAGCTTCCTCCATTGTTACGAAATCAAAATGCATCCTTATCCACTTTTAAGCACACACTGTATGAATGGTTAGTTAAGCACCCATTTTATGAACTGAAGGAATTTTATGATTGTATAAGAAAGTAATGAGTGATTAAAGGTCTATAACATATAACGCAATTTGTGCAAGCTTCAATCCAGCTTACTGTATAGTATATTCTATGGCTTCATGGTTTTACGTAGGTGATACCTATATTTTACTGCTTCATGGTTTTATTGTTATTATAAATTTGACTATGCCTATTGTTATAGTGGCTAAATTGCAATAAAATTGTTTATTTTTATTAAAATATGAGAACTCTGATATTGGCTCCAAGCATTATTTTAAGTAAAAACTCTTACTAAATCTGTAAATTTTATGACTATGATTTTGGACCAATGTTTTATATTTTAATATAAGGAAAACATTATACTTGTATATATTTTGACTGATATTTATGTATGATCTTGAATCCATGTTTTATAATTTACTTTAAGATAGTTAAATATCAAATTTGTGTATATTTGTCCATGACGTTGTCTATTACCATGCTGTTTAACGACAATAAAATTATATTATTATTATTATTATTATTATTATTATTATTATTATTACATTATGATACAAAACATGGAAACAAATATGATCGATACAGTGGACAAATGAGAAAAGACAAAGTGCGTGATTTAAAGAAAGCCCTAACCTCTCAACAAATTCTTTTTAAGAAAGTTAATGATGATTCAGAACTAGCTGTGAAGGCAAGTTATGTTGTTTCCGAAATATTGACAAAAAGAATGAAGCCATTCAAAGATGGCGAATTGGTGAAAGAATACTCTGTTATGTGTTATGTAGTGAATAATATTGATAAATTTCAAACTAATTTTAGTGTACATGGATGTACTACCAGAAACATGAATGATCTACACAGACCAAATAACTCGTTAAAACTCTTTCAGAAGGGTGCTTATTATTCTGCAGTACAGATATATAACAAGCTTCCAAACAACATTAAATTATTATGTATTCAAAGAAAGAGCAAACCTTTCAAAACAGCTGTCAAGGAATTTTTAATAACTCACACCTTCTACAATTTGGAGGAATATTTCCAGCTTGGATAAATTTGGCAGATTGCAGTTTCTGTAGGCCTATATTATTGTTATAACATGCATGTATTTTTTGATCTGATGTGTTCTATATCCTTGAGCCCCGCTCAACACAGGATCTACAGGACGAGATATCTACATCTACATCTACATACAATGTTTGGACAGGATTGCAGACATATTATTTCCCGATAAAAAATCCTTGGTTGCTAAAGTAAGTCTTAGTCGTATGACAGTAAGCAGAAGAGTTGAAGACATGGCAGCTGATATTGAGGAAAATCTAAAGAAGAGATGTTCTGAATTTAAGTGGTTTTCATTAACTATTGACGAGAGCATGGATGTTTCTGACACAGCCCAGCTCTGCATATTTATTTGTGGCATTGACAGCAGTTTTAAAGTAACAGAAGAAATCTTGGCTCTTATCCCAATGAAGGACACAACTAAAGGGATTGATACTTATCGAAAGGTCATGGAGGCATTGAGTAAATTTGAACTGAGGTTACATAAGTTGATTGGCATTTCAACAGATGGAGCCATGCTGTTTAACGACAATAAAATTATATTATTATTATTATTATTATTATTATTATTATTATTATCTATGTTTGGTAAAAGCAACGGATTTTTGTCCTTTGTGAAAAAAGACTGTGCTGATTTTGATCACGAGATTATTGCATGTCACTTCATAGCCTATTAGGCCTACATCAGGAACATCTTTCTACAAAATCAATTCAAATGGAACATGTAATGAAGCCAGTGATCAAGTTGGTGAACTACATTCGGTCAAAGGGACTGAATCATCGTAAATTCAAAGAATTTTTAGCTGATTTGGAAGCAGATTATGATGATGCCTTGTATTTCATACAAGTTCGATGGCTAAGTGCAGGTAACATGTTGAAACGAGTGTATGAATTTCGGGAAGAAATTTGTTTGTTTTTGACAAATCAAAACTTTAAGGTGGACGAACTGGACATCAGTGATTGGATTTCTGATTTGGCATTTCTGGTTGATATGGTCCAGCACCTTAATGTACTGAATACCAAAATGCAAGGCAAAAACCACATGATCCATCATCTGTTTAATTTAATCAAATCTTTTGAAAGAAAACTTGAAGTTTGGCAGACACAAATAAGAAGTAGAGTATTTGTCAATTTTCCGAAAATGAGAAAAATGATGGGATCTACAAACAGATCTAATTTTGGGAAATACGTTTACCTCTTGAAAAATCTCACAGAAGAGTTCAACACCCATTTTCAGGATGTTCGGAAGTTTGAAAAATCATTTGGATTATTTTCACTACCCTTTCATGTTGATATTGAGACAGTGCCTGAAATTTTTCAGATGGAATTAATTGATATCCAGAGTAACACAGAATTGAAAGCAAAATTTGATGATGTATCACTTCTTGATTTCTACAAGCTGTACTTACCTAAAGAAATGCACAATCTGTATGGCCATCCATTGAAAATGGCAACTTTATTTGGTAGCACATACGTCTGTGAACAGTCATTTTCGGTTATGAAACAATTGAAATCAAAACACGATCCAGACTTACAGATGAACATTTGGAAGCGAGTATGCGTATTGCAATATCAAACATTGGAACTAATATTGAAAAGTTGACAAAACTGAAGCAGTGTCAAGTTTCTCATTAAAAGGTGAATAACATTTGTGTTATGACTAGTAATTAATTAGTAGGCATGCCAGTAAAAGGCATGTTATTAAGTGCCAGTATGGTACTTTATGAGATTGTGTGGGGGACGAAAAATGTCTGTCCGTCTGTCTGTCTGTCCGTCCGTCCGTCCGTCCGTGTGTCTGTACGCGCTCTAACTCAAATACGCTTTTTCGGATTTTCATGAAACTTGGAAAACACATTTATAATGTCAATGGGAAGAACCCTATTGATATTGAACCAAATCGGTTCACCGGTACCGGAGTAATGCCCAATTTAGTGCCTATTTTAATAGATTATGGCGCCTTTCTAATAGAAAGGCGCCATAATTCAAATACGCTGTATCGGATTTCCATTAAACTTGGTATACGCATTTATGACATCCATGAAAAGTACTCTGTTAAATTTGAACCTAATCTGTTGACCGGTACCGGAGTAAAACCCAATTTAGTGTATATTTTAAAGGCGCAATAGCTCAAATACGCCTTATCGGATATTTATGAAACTTCGTATACGCATTTATACTATCCATGGAAAGACGTCTGTTGATGTTGAACCAAATCGGTTGTCCAGTACCGGAATAATGCCCAATTTATTGCCTTTTATGTTAATATATGAGAAGTCGCGATAACTCAAATATGCTTTATTGGATTTTCCTGAAACTTTGTATACCCATTTATAATGCACATGGGAAGACGTCTACCGATATTGGACCAAATCGGTTGTCCGGTACCGGAGTAAAACCCAATTTAGTGTCTATTTTAAAAACGCGGTAACTCAAATACGCTTTACCGGATTTTTATGGAATTTGGTATACACATTTATAGTGTTCATGGGAAGAGGTCTACTGATACTGGATGAAATCGGTTCACCTGTTTCGGAGTAATGCTCAATTTGGTGCCTATTTTATGATAATATACGTATTCGAAAGAATTTATATAAAAAAAAGCAAATCATTTATCATGACAACATAGTCAATTGTTTTACTGTGATATTTTACGGCTTTGGAAATTAAAATAGAGATAGCTATGACCAAAAACACTATTGTTTTACATGCGCTTATAACTTACAACTAGACCGTTAAACTGACCCAGGTGACCGAGATGGTAACGTTTTGGCCTCACGTTATGGAGTTCCATGGTTCAAATCCCGAAACCAGCCAATTTCACTTTTTTTTTTTTCGTATTTTTATGTGAGTGTGCGATTGTCAAGATATCAAAAATCTGTACAGTTCAGCTGATGCTGGAAGATTTTAATCTGATTAAAAAGAAAACTAGACCTTTGTTCTTCCCTAAGCCCTGCTTAATGAATAAATCTGGAGCTTAACTTGTAAATCAATTAAAAAAACATATTCTGCATATCATAATTGCAGTCATAACTGATTAAAAAAAATACTGGCACTTTTTTACATCAGTTTACCTGATTTTTTATTACTATTGTTGTTTTATTGAATATTATACTATTACTTTAAATAATGATAAGTCCTCATTCAGAAGTAAGGTATAATCAGGCCTACAATGGAGGATTGGATGATGGTAAACTGCGGCCTGCTGTGAATTTTTTATAATAGAATGGCCCTTGGTCTAATTAAGGTTGTGCGCCCCTGATCTAGATTTACTAAAAGTCAATAAACAGAATATGTAGTAACTACTAAAATATGTGATTTTGAAAAATTCGGGCAGTTAAGGGTACTTCAGGTCTCACCTAGGGAGTGCAGGACCTTACAGTTGGTGGGTACCTTGATGACCCTTTGAGATATGCCAGCGGTAGAATTGCTACTGGTAGGGCCTTCCTTGCCGGACAGGTCAAATGTAGATGTAGATATAGATATCTTGTCCTGTAGATCCTGTGTTGAGCGGGGCTCAAGGATATAGAACACGTCAGATCAAAAAATAAATGCATGTTATAACAATAATATAGGCCAAGCTGGAAATATTCCTCCAAATTGTAGAAGGTGTGAGTTATTAAAAATTCCTTGACAGCTGTTTTGAAAGGTTTGCTCTTTCTTTGAATACATAATAATTTAATGTTGTTTGGAAGCTTGTTATATATCTGTACTGCAGAATAATAAGCACCCTTCTGAAAGAGTTTTAACGAGTTATTTGGTCAGTGTAGATCATTCATGTTTCTGGTAGTACGTCCATGTACACTAAAATTAGTTTGAAATTTATCAATATTATTCACTACATAACACATAACAGAGTATATATACTCCCCTGTAAGAGTGAGGACTTTTAATTTTTCAAATAGCGGTTTACAAGATTCCCTTTTTTTCTTTCCACATATTATTCTTATTGCCCACTTTTGTAATCTAAATATTTTCTCCCTATGGGAAGAGTTGCCCCAGAATATGATCCCGTACCTCATTACAGAGTGAAAATATGCAAAATATACCATAAGTAATGCATCCTGTTTTAATATATTATTCAAAATTCTTAAAGCAAAGGACGCTGAACTCAGTTTTGGACTTATCATTTCTATGTGTGTCTTCCAGTCAAGATTTTGGTCAATTTGCAGTCCTAAAAATTTTACATTGCTAATTTCTTGTATGATTTGTGTTCCATATTTAATTTCAAGATTTGAGATACATCTGTTTTTTGTCCTAAATTGTATAAAATGGGTCTTATCAATATTAAGTGTCATTTTATTAGCTAGAAACCATGTGTTTAACTCGTGAAATGCCTTCGTAGCTATTCTTGATAAATGTTCTTGTGACGTTCCTGTTACAAGTACACTAGTATCATCTGCGAAGAGCAATACCTTTGATTCGTCACTTAAGTTTTAGGGCAAGTCATTAATGAAAATTATAAAGAGCATAGGTCCTAGTATTGATCCCTGAGGTACCCCATTCTTAACAACCCCTAAGTTAGATTCATTTCCATTTATTATTACCTTTTGAGTTCTATCAGAAAGATATGATTTGAACCACTTAAGTGTTAAATTATCGAACCCATAATGATCCAATTTTTGAAGTAATATTTCATGATTTATACAGTCAAACGCTTTAGCTAAGTCGCAGAAAATTCCCAGAGCATATTTCTTTTTATCTAACGCTTCCAGTATTTCTGTAGTAAGTTGTAGTTGTAGTTGTAGTAAAGGCAAGAGGGCAGACAAAGGAGCACTCCAGAAGAGGATTTCCAATGGCTTCTTAGGCAGAAGAAAAGTTTATCTCTCAACGGCAAAGAAGGCAGAGGAGACGACCTCTAGTGAGGGAGCTGCTGCCTTGCAGGAAGGGAGTTGGATCTACAAAGGCTAGGCGAAGGAAACCTCGAGTACAAACTACCTGGCCCTCCAGGTTGGGGGTTGGGCGAAGGGCCAACAACCCCTCCCCGTAAAACAAAACCTGTTCAGAAACCAGTCATTAAGCCTCGGAATTTGGATGGATCCTATCGGCAACGACCTAAGCACAAGAAATTGGATTATGAGTTGGGGATATGGAATGTTAGATCAATAATGACAGCAGGAGCACTAAAAGATTTACTATTGCAGATAACGAATTATAATATTGACATAATAGCAATTCAAGAAACTAGATGGTCTGGCCAGCAAACATGGGATACAAAAAACTACACAATATTGAGTAGTGGAAGACAAAAACTGTGAAGGTGGGGTGGCATTTATAGTTAAGAAGACATTAAAGTCATGTTTTCTAGGTTTTGAACTATTAATAACAGGATATGTATTTTAAGATTAAAAACTCTGTTTTTTAACATAGCTATCATCAACATTTATTTACCTACGGAAGAGAAGATGGACGAAGTTAAAGAGGTGCTAATGCTGAAATTGGGAAGGAGGAAGTCTGTAAAGGAACCATTGGGAGCCAAAGTTTACATGAAGAAACTAATAACAATGGAACAAGGCTTATCAATCTTGCGGCTAGCAAGAGTATGCGAATAAGCTCAACACTATTCCCACAAAAGGATATCCACAAAGGGACTTGGATATCACCAGACAAAGAAACCTTAAACCAAATAGATCATGGACTAATTGAGACCAGGTGTGTCTCCAGTATCATGGATGTAAGATCCTTCCAAGGAGCATGCTGTGGAACAGACCACTTCCTAGTCAAGACAACCTTCAGAGCCAGAAAAAAAGAAAATTCTTAATAGATCAAACACTAAAACAATACCTCTTGATGTTCATAGACTTCAGGATGCCAAGGTACGGAACACATACCAAAGAGAGGTAGCAAGGAAACTAAAGAAAATAGAACCACAAACAGGAGATACAGATGCAAATAAAATCCAAGAGTACTGGCAGAAAATTAAGACAGGAATGCTAGAAACAGCTAAGGAAGTGATAGGAGAGAGACAAAAGAAGGAATGGAATCTCTGGTTTGATGATGAATGCCTAGAAGAATGAGCAGGGAGGAATATGAGGAACTAAGAAGAAGAAGTAACAGAACCCGTCAGAGGAAGAAAAGGATCACGCTAAAGGAAGAAATCAATGGAATTCAACAGGATCTGAAAGATGGCAACCAGTGGCATTCCTAGGGCTGGGCGGTGGGGGCGGTCCGCCCCAGGCCCCACTTACTATGGGGGCCCCCTTGGATACCCCACCCTAATATAAATTTAATGTTCCACCTCTATAATTTTTTTTTAGTCATCGGAATTTTTGTCTTAAATAAAAATATAGCGTATTTGATGTGTTACCAATAAAAAAAATTCACACCAGTTACCGATGTTTTGGTCTCAGGTTCATGAGTCGCTGCAAGAGGTTACTAGGAGATGTGCAGTTGGCTACTGCGCTAAAATGTATCATTTAACTGATAATGATAAATAGAACATGACCTAATTTCAATTAACACTGACGGAAAAATTTTACAATGAGTTCACGAGTCGACCGCGAGAGGCCTCTAGAAGATGCGCTATGGGTCACGTGCAGAAAATGTCTAATTTAATTGAAGAAAATAGAGCAAGTCTTAATTTATAAATTAACTTAACAAAACACTTAGTGTGTATGATGTCCTTTAAAGGGGTCAAAGACTTTCAAGAATCAATTCCGAACTTATGTGTAGCACTAAAGTAGTTTTTAACTATTTCAGTTGCAACTCGTGAAATTAGTTTTTTTCAAAACTGAAATTAATCAAAAACAATTTGAACTCAACAATGTGCCAAATCAGACTAAATGAATTAGCACTAGCAATATTATACATCGAGAACAGTTTGGCTATGAAAATAAACTTTCATGAGACAATTAGATAATTTTCTGATGTAAAAGGTATAAAAAGACAATTTTAAACTTGACAATTACATATTCTGAATTAATATAATCCAGATTTTGCTAATTCATTATCTGACTCTCCGACTAAAATTAAAACTGTTGTTTGTTACCATAAAATTTCGTTAACTTTCTTATTTTGTCATATTTAAACCTAACCTTTTTTATATCATTACGTTTTAATTATGCACACATTTATATTTTGTTAATCAGTTAACTTAATATTATTGGACTAATGTTTGTATTTAACAAATAAAATCAATAAATACTGCATGAGTTAGCTCCCTTATTCTGCCTGTTACTTTTTCGTATAGATTAGTCCATGGAGATGATCAGAAAGAGAAAAAAAGGCTAGCCATAGAAAAAGAAGTTAAAAATAGCCATGTTGATAGCTTTTGTTGGGGGAGGGGGCCTCAAAAATAAATCGACCCCGGGCCCCAATTGGTCTAGTTACGCCACTGATGGCAACACCAAATTTGCATATCAGAAAATAAAGAGCATCAAAGAAGGATTTATAGCCAACACAAATCTATGCTATGATGAAGATGGCAACATAATAGATTAATCTAAAATAACGCCGAGAAGTAAAGAAGTCTTTGAGGAACTGCTAAAGTCAGAGACAACAAAGGTAAAGTAAAGTAAAGTGTTCCCTATTACAGGCCATGGAGGCCCAGAGGGTTCCAGGAGGTTGAGGCTCCCAGATTTTTAGACATCGGCACATGATGGTGGTAAGGTTGTCAGCCTTACGCACCGGCCGCAAAGGTAATAGAGATAAATGAAGGAAATTTTGAAGAGCCACAGATAAATAACAATCAGGTTGAAGAGCCCAGTCTAAAAGAAGTTGAAGAGATCATAAAACACATGAAATACTTCAAAGCTGTTGGAGTTGATACATCCCAAACGAACTAATAAAATATGGCAAAATTGAGGCACAAATACATAAACTGATTCAAGAAGTATGGGACAAAGAATATATGCCCAATGAATGGAAGACTAGTCTCATAGTACCCATTTATAAAAAAGGGAACAAGCTTGATTGTAGGAACTATAGAGGCATATCATTGTTATGCACAAGCTATAAGATATTCACGCTGATATTACAAAAGAGACTGAATAGAATATTAGGAGAATACCAAGGTGGTTTCAGAACCGGACGATCCACCAAAGACCAAATATTCACAGTCAGATTACTGATGGAAAAGATGTGGGAAAACAATCTGGACCTAACACAAATCTTTGTTGATTTCAAAGAAGCATATGACTGCATAGACAGAATCAAACTATTTGAGATCTTGATACACTTCAACATACCCATAAAATTAGTGAAACTAATTCGACTAACAATGATCCAAACAACTGCTAAAGTCAAAGCACAGACGGGGTAACTGACCCTTTTAGTGTCACATGTGGGCTGAAACAGGGGACGGGCTGGCACCAACCCTGTTTAATATAGCACTTGAGTATATTATAAGGAAATTATCAGTCCAAGGGAACACCACATTGGAGAATAAAATGGTTCAGCTGGTGGGATATGCGGACGACATCAACATAATGGCAAGGTCCAATGCAAGAGCAAAGAAGACCTTTCAAGAACTAAGAGATGCAGCAGAAGGGATAGGATTACAAATAAACACAGAAAAAACAAAAGTCATGATTAATACACGAAGGAAAATTAGGAAACCTAATCAGTTTAAAATTGGGCCCCTTGATCTAGAAATAGTCAACCAGTTTAAATATTTGGGATGCTGGATAACAGAATATAACAACGAAATTCATGAGATAAAGAGAAGGATACATTCGGCTAATGGAGTCTATGCATCACTGTCCTCAATTATTAAATCAAGGAACATCCATCGCCAAGCCAAAGCAACATTGTATAAAGTCATGATTAGACCAATATTGACATATGGCAGTGAGACATGGACTATGAGTAAACAAGCCGCTAATTTAATCGACACCTTCGAAAGAAGAATTTTAAGAAGGATATATGGTCCACTTCAAGATAATGGTGTGTGGAGAATACGCTACAATAATGAATTATACAATCTATACAAAGATAATAAGTTAACCACCATCATCAGATATCACAGGCTGCAATGGGCTGGGCACATCATCAGGATGGGAGATAATCAAATCCCCAAGAAAGTACTATTTAGCCAAATCAGAGGTAGAAGGCCTATAGGAAGACCCAGGGACCACTAGATTGATGCTAAAATCCTACTCCAAACCAGGCGGTGGACATCAATTGCCAAGGATAGAACCAGATGGAGGCAGATGATAATGAAGGCTATGGTTCTATCCCGAACTCCAACGCCATAGGAGAAGGAGAAGAAGAAAAGAAGAAGAAGAAGAAACACAAAAAGAAAAGGAAGAAGAAGAAGAAGGCCTACATCCAACAAATTCTTCTGGTACAGCTGAATCCTTTTCTCCTTCAAAAGATTGAATTTACTCAGAACCTCTGTAAAAATCACTCTTCAGACTTGAAGATGACCTGACCACCTCTGTTTTGGAAGATATGAATACAATGCACTATCCTTATGCTCTCCAACAAAAAGTTACTATTTTAATATTTTCGCCTGTGGAGTATTCTTACTTTCTGATGTTTGAGTGATATGATACAAATAAAAGAAGAGAATGTATTAATCACTTTATTATAGAAGAACAAAATTGCATTAACTATTATAAAATAAAATCAGGTAAACTGATGTAACAAAGTGCCAGTATGCTTTTGTTTAATCAGTTATAATTGCAATTATGATATGCAGAAAATATATATTTTTTTTTTTTATTGATTTCCGAGGTAAGCTCCAGATTCATTCATTAGCAGGGCTTAAGGGAGAATAAAGGTCTAGTTTTTTAATCAGCTTTAAATCGTCCAGCATCAGCGGAAGTATACAGATTTGTGATATCTTGACAATCACACACTCACATAGAAATACAAAAAAGATATTTCAAACTGGCCAGCTACCAGGATTTGAACCAGGAACAACCAAAATGCGAGACCAAGACATTACCATCTCAGCTACCTCGCTCAATTTAACAATCTACTTTCATAATCATATGTGAAGGAATAATGTTGTCATAGCTAACTGTATTGCAATTTCCAAAGCCGTATATGAATACTGTAAAACAATATGCTGTCATGATAACTAATTTGCATTTGATAAATGATTTCTAATATATTACCATAAAATAGGTCCTAAATTGGGCTTTACTCCGGGTCCGGTCAACCGATTTTGTACAATATCAATAGGCTTCTTCCCATGGAAGTTATAAATGCGTATTCCAAGTTTTATGAAAATCCAATAAAGCGTATTTGAGTTATCGTGCGTACAGACACACAGAAAGATGGACAGACATTTTTCCTTCTCACACAATCTCATAAAGTACCTTTCTACGTGAGTCCCACGCAATAGTTGGCCAACGATGTGGGTTCCTGCGGCATGGCAGGCACAGTTCAACTCCCGAGCGATCGGGTGAAATATCTACGCTAATAAAGCCGCGATCAGTGTAATGATTCAGGTTCTCACATTTACAGTTAAAATTACAATGAAAATAAACACATACCTCATCACAAGATATGTTGGAAATGTTCTTCTCTTGCATTCATACAATAATGGCACCTTTTTAGGAAATTTTCTTTCACGCGCACAAGTTCAGCTTCTGAGATAAAGTTAATTTCTCTTGTGATATTGTCTTTAAGTTCTTCTAATGTATGGGAAATTGACCTATACACTTTATTTTTCAAGTTTCCCCATAAATAATATTCACATACTGTTAGAAGAGCTTAAAGACAATATCACATAGGCCTATCACAAGAGAAATGAACTCTGTCTCTGAAGCTGAACATATGCGCATGAAAGAAAATTTTCTAAAAAGGTGCCAGTATTGTGTGGATGCAAGAGGAGAACATTTCCAACATCTCTTGTGATGAGGTACGTGTTTATTTTCATTGTAATTTTAACTGTAAATGTGAGAACCTGAATTATTTCACTAATCATGGCTTTATTAGCATAGATATTTCACCCGATAGCTTGGGAGCTGGAGCTGTGCCCGCCGCGCCGCAGGAACCCGCGTCATTGGCCAACTCTTGCATGGGACTCACTGTAGCACTTAATAAACCATCTGACCTCATGAAGATGGATCTGATGTAGACTGTTTGCCTTACTGCCTAGAAGTTATGACCTTGGTTCTTAAATGTGTTCTAACTTTGCAACCATATTTTCAGGTAAATATCATATGTCAGTGGTTCCCAACCTCAACCTTTTCAGCTGGCGACCCACCTTTCCTTATCGGAATACCTCCACAGTCCATCGGTCCATGGTGGAGTATAAAACCTTATTTGTATCATATCCCTTCCTTATGTATATATAATTTACCATCAAATATTGCAAATCTCTGCATATATGAGGCTTTGTCCTGACTGACTGAATGACTGACTGATTGACTGACAGAGAATCAACATAGAGCCTAAACTATAATAGGTAGAGACTTGGAATTTTGACAGTACCTTCGTTTCATAATGTAGGTGCTCACTAAGAAAGGATTTTGAAAAATTTTGATTTTAAATGCCAAAAATCAAATGTTTTTGAGTACACTTAATCCCTTTTTACACAGAATTATCAAATCCAAATCACAGTTGGCATGGCAACATATTGTTTCCAGTGGTCTCAGATGGGTTTGAAAATAATTGAAGTGGGACTTTTGACAATTTAGAAAAGCTATCAATATAATTCATGTTATAAACTTAAATAAATATTAAATTATGTAATCCGCGAAAATAACTTTCTCTACCCTGGGCATAGAGGAAACAGTACGAGGTATGGTTATATGTATATTATTTTATCGCAGGTTTTTGGGGAGGGATGTATGAAAGTAATATTGTATTTGTGTTTATCCCCAAAACGGTTTTATGGTAACATTAGAGTGAATTTAAAATATTCTGCAAAAACAATACAATTTTATGTTACCGGAATTTCTGTTTCTTCTTCTTATTATTCAGGATTGAATGAAGATGTTTTTAATCTTCAGTCACTTTCAACATTGAGTTGATTCTGTATTTGTTTTCTGTATTTTAGTTGAAAAAGCTTGCTGTGTACAAGCGATGGGATCCAAAATTCTACATCCTCTATTAGCCATAAAAAGCTGTATCAAGCGTTTTCTGAGCGAATAGTTTGAGTGTGATAAGTCATTCTTCCTCATTTCAAATTCTAAATGCCTATAAAAGGACCTAGAATTTTAAAATCGAAAGTCCTTCATAAGTTAATTAAGAATTACAAAATACAAAACCCGGGCGACGCCGGGCCTCTTAAGCTAGTATATATATAAGCTTATATACAGATTGATTATTGATAAACAATTTGTGTTCTGGTTTGAAAATGGTTGACAAAATATAAGCAATTTGTAGCAAAACAATTATTTATTTAACAATAGATATATGTTTGCAATATATGCAACAAGTGGTTTCATACTCACAAGTGTTCTTAGGTGAAGATAAAAGCTACAATTATACAAGTACACAAAGACCATTTTAATTTTTCAGGCAACATTGCTGTTTTTAAGTAAGAATAATATAACTTATTGAGATTTTTTGGGACTGTTTTGATTGAACTAACACGTCAATGTCAGGATTGAATGAAGATGTTTTTAATCTTCAGTCACTTTCAACATTGAGTTGATTCTGTATTTGTTTTCTGTATTTTAGTTGAAAAAGTACGTTCACAGTAGTGGTGAATACCAACAGGAACCTCAATGTAGTTACAGATATTGTTGGATATTCTGTCCTCGTTTCCATCAAAAATGTTGTTAAATCTTTCTCCTTATAGACTGACTTCATCATGGAATCACAAGACAGTTCAATGAGTTCATTTTCCTGTGCACCATCCGTGTGACTGTGTGAGTCATCTGAGAGGGATGTAGTGGTTCTGTTGTCTCCCCCAGATGCCAAAAATCAAGAACCAAAAAACAATCAAAACAGAATTTGATTTGTTTCAATTTTTCTTATCTTTTTATTTGATGGTTTCTGATAGTTTTAGGATTGAGTCGCAACCCTCCTGTAACCCTTCCGTGACCCCTAGTGGGTCGCGACCCACCGGTTGGGAACCGCTGCTGTATGTTACAGCTTACAGAAGAGTGGGATAATAGGACTGTATTGTTTGGGAATAGAACTGAAATAACAACGCCCTAGTATTGTTGTTTTATATCTAATTTATTTTCTTAATACAAAATTCTTAATCTACAATTTCAATTACATATATTTTTATTTATTTATTTTTTATATTTATAAATGCTTCTTGAATTTGTTAGAACCACCATTCTTCTTCATATTTTTGCATTGTAATTACTTTAATAATGTACACAAGTATCCACTGGAATTATATGGTTCTAATGAAAGACTATGGATAATCTTCACATTCTGTTAAAATGTGAGACTTTTGCAAAGAAGTTTGGGTGCATGATCCTTTACTGGCAAATTGCTGTGATTAACACAAACAACCATGAAACCATAAAATATCCAGTTCATTCTGTATAAAATTCAGTACTGGATATCAAAGTACCTGCATTAATATATTATGTATTATTGTACACTTTCTTCGCACTTCATCGCATTCATTTTATACAATTATTTTTGTTTTATATATATCTCATACGTCTTCCCAGCTTTCAGGAATTAAATACAAATATTGTCTGCTCATAATGAATAAAATGACTAAAAGGCTAATGGTTTAAAAAAAATAGCCCATTGTTAAGTACAAATAAAACTACACTCTGTAAAAACTAATTAATAAAACATGACAAAGTGGAAGACTAAGCAGTATCATTTGCTTCACATTAGTGAAAGAGGTGTATTCATTAGGATGGAATACGTTCTTCCTTACAGTCTTAAGTAAAACAAAGAATACAGAGCAGGTAGATGCTTTTTACATTTTATTAATTTTTGTTCTTGTGCCCTTCATTTATTAACTGAAGTGTTTGTGTTGAATACTACAATAAAAATTAGGACACTCAAGTATGAATACTGAAGCTCATTACTACTGTATAGAGTATCTACAAAAGAACTGGAGTTTAAGATTAACAGAACTAACAGAATAAAAATGTTTATAAGCAAGAACCTAGCCCTCTCAATCCACAATGTGCTTTTCAGTATGACAACTTCAATTTATTATCATAAAAAAAATGAAAGCCACAAATTTTCAATAGTCACAAAATCCTTAATACACCACTTTTAGGTCTGCTCATACCACAGTCTATTAGGTTAAACAGTCGCAAAGTTCTGTACTTTCTGCCTTTAACAAAAATGAGTCGTTTTGACTACCAGCATGACACTATCGCATGGAAGCTACCAATCAGCTCTCTGTATTACAACAGACATACAAATCATTATTAAGAAAATATTTTGCTTTATTGGAATGTAATGAAGTGACAGCAATAGAATTATTACTCTTTGAACAGTAAGTACTACAGCCACATTTCCCCACCTTTTTGCAGTGTAGTGTTTTTTATGTATGTGCACATATGTTTTGACTGTATTTCCAAAGGATTAATAACTGGTCTTATTTGTTTACATTTCCATCCGTACAACTAACATCTATGCATCTACAAACTTCTAGGGTGCTATGTAATTTCAGCACCCTCCAAAATAAATATTTTTCTTCTGCCTTGAAGTGCAGGAGAACATTCGGGTTGAGAATACTGACACAATTTCCATTTTAAATAACATAATTGAATTAAATAGTACAAAATTAACACTCAAAGCTTAAAGTTTAGAACATTATTTGATCAGAACATCAATTGCAAATCAGTTATCAAAAGCAGAAGTAATGGTGAAAGATTTTTAATAAATCTTTTATAATATCCAGTAATAATTACTGTTCCAATTTTTGGCAGAAACCCAAATGTAACAGTATTTTATAGACATAGCAATAACAGTGGATGTTAGTCCCCCTTTTGCACCAAACAGCAAACCACATACTTGCCAGTTCTCTTCGGGTTCATTATATAATTACTCAGGCAGGGGATACAGAGTTTCTACATGGATCTCTTTTCATTTGCTTCAGAACAGTTGGCTTCATATTGGATGGTTTCATCCAATAAATAAGCCTATGGCTATAATGTTCGCTTGTCTATTGGATCCACATGAATATAAGCAGTGGACTTTTTCATATCCATTCCATTTCTTAGAACGCAATGAACACAAGAACGTAAGTGCACTTCGCACTTTATGATGACAAGTAATCCTCCAAAGTTCTCCCTTGGCACAAAACCCCAACACATGTGCGAGTTCCATCTTCTTTGCATAATTTGCAAAAACCCACCCTTCTGTGACAGAAATGTTAAAACTTCATTTACCAACAGTTTAACCTAATAGACTGTGATCATACATAATCAGAATTATAAGCTGCTAAATGCAAGAAAATTAATGCCTATTGTCCTATTTAACATGCTATCAAGTTCTACAACTAAACATTTCTTTTATAGATCCTCTATAATGGTAACACAGTCCAACCTGCCTAAATGCCCACTTTCGTTTAGCGGTCACCTCTATAAACAACCATTTTTTTGTGGAACCAATTAATTTTCCCTTAAAGCCATGTGTTAATATCTCCTCTTTTTAACGGCCACCTCACACCCGGTCAGCAACTACACAAAGTTTGATAAATGACCTTGATTAAACAGCCAGTTCATAATCACTACAAATACTTTGTTCACCCTTGAAACCATCACACAGGCTTGCCAATGATTTTCAGAAGTAAAGTAAAGTAAAAAAAAAAATAAAAAAATAAAAAAAATAAAAATAAAAAAAAAACATTAATTGTATGTGTTAATTCTTTTCCACATCCCCACTCGTCACATCAAACATCAGCATTTCCTTTTGCGGTCTGCCAGATTATATTATTGCTTACTGGGGGTAAAGAGAAATATTGTCTCTCAAATCCAAGCACATGGCAGGCTCTGGTGCCAAGTCAATTCAATAACAATAGCAATAATAATACAAAATTTTAGTGTTTCTTTGCTTCTAATTTCTGGCTGACACATGATGTCGTAAATACACTTCAACACACGACTATTGACGAGTGTGCTCTACTTGTAACAAGGCAACTAATAATTTGAAGAAACAGACCTCTTCATTGATTTCGAAAATTTAATAACCTTAATTTAGCTGTCACCTGTACCAATGGCTATTTTCAGAAGAACAACTGACAACCGCTTTAGGCAGGTTTGACTGTAGTTTCATAGTGAAATGAGAAGTATAATCTTTGAAGACACTTCAGCAAATTTTCTTTTATAACTGTGATTTCATACTGCAGCTCCTTACAATGATCATTTTGCAGCCTCCAATTTATTGTCTTTCTGCTATTAATTCCAAATTTAAAAACAATATAGGCAAATATGTGTATTAAATGAATGTACTGATACTCACTACCACTTTTAGTAATGTGAATTACGTTGTTGCAACACTTTCAACTGCAGAGCAACAGGTTCTCATGTTGCGATGTTGTGGCCAAGAAAATGTAAGATTTCTACGATGGATGTGATTGTATATAGGTAGTTTATGTCAAATGATGCTAGAGTTGAGTTGAGTGGTATTTCTGTACCTTTGATTGTTTCTCTTAAGTCATTACTATTTTTTAGTTGTATTTGTGTATTGAGTTCTGCGTTCTGATTATTTTATTAATGAACTTGGCTAGTTTAGAAAGCATTCCAACAAGGTAACTCGCATTACAAAAAGTAGTAGTGAGTGTCAATACAGAAGTTTAACTAGATAATATTAATTTACATAACTACAATTGACAAAATTCAAGGATTGATATATCAAAATTCTCATTTCCAGTTTTACTCAGTTTCTTTACCGATAACTTATGCGCTTTGGTTTTAATATTGTACGTTACTTAGGTATTTTATTTACATGTAACTGGGCAATAAAAAGTATTCAACAGAAACACTATACTGAATTAACCAGTCTAAATATGAGTAACAATGTTTAGGAACCCAGAAAATAAAAATCCAAGTATTTATAACTGGTTTATGTACTTATATCTAATAGTAAACATAATCAGACCCTATTTACATTAATGACTTGCTGACTAAAGCATTTTTATTTAATATTTTTCTATTATAAACTAAGATGGTATTAGTATATATATATATTTTTTTTTTCGTGAAGCGTATATAAATGCCTTCCCCTTGCGAAGTGAGGCTCTCGATTTCTTCATGTTTACAATAATAATTAACTTCGATATCGGTTACAAAAAGAAAATACAAGAATTTAGAAATAACAACTACAATCACAGAAACCATTAAAACTTTCTCAATGCTCAACGAACTTGTAATTCTTGATTCTTTTGTACCTTAATACCAAATTACATACATTATCATTCAATATAGTCTATGATTGTCATGTGAAAATCCTTAATTATTTAAGATGGTTTCAAGCATGGTAATCAAACAGATTTTTCTTATGAGGTCTGAAGTGCAAAGAATTTTCTCTCTTAAAAAAAAAGCTTGACTACATCAATTTTATTTCAATACGATAATTGGATTTTATAAGAAGATGATGCAAAGTTTATGTAACTTGTCCCTAAATTTAAAATATCAAATAGGCAACCATAAACAATTCAAATATGCTTCCATAAACAATTCAAATATAGTTTTGGGCTAAAATTAATACAAATATGTTTTTTTTAAATCAAATACTACCAGAGTTTTACAATGTGAATAATTTAGAATAATTCAATACACATTTTGCTGTCCATTTATTGCAGTATAGGCCTATGTGACTTTATTATGTATATTCAATGTTTAAAGACACTTGTTTTTTATTTATTTATTTTTATTTTTTATTATATATATTTTTTTTAGATATTTCTGTACCTTATTGCATTATAATATACATATACAATATATTTAATATACAAAAAATTAACGCAGGCTAATATATGCATTTTATATTACATTATATTACTGTATTTTATTGTTTTATGTTTACTGTAATTTATGGATTTAAGTTACATAAAAATTAATATTAATATTACATGGAAATCTACAGTGAAGTGTTGATATCTGTAGCAAGATTGAGATCGGAAATATACACACTAAACTTCACTAAAAGGTATAATTGCCCAGGATGATCATTTCAGATACATAAAAATTATTTGAGGAAACAAGTTATTAAAGTGCTATCTGTTTGAAATCAGTAAGCTTTCTGTTTCTGTTACTGAGAAATGAAGATTTGATATGTATGATTTGAATTGAATCCAAATCAGTCAATTTAATTACACTTAACCCATTTGTTTATGGTAAACTTATATTACTTCAGATATAGGTTAGAACTAATGAGGTAAGTTATATTATACAGTGAATTTTAGAACATTTAACTTCACTATTATAAGTAAATACTCACTAAACAGGAATTTGGAACACATTCTGGGAAAATGGTACTTTACGACACACCCGAGTCCTCCACTCCTACTCTCAATCCCTCCCCTAGTGGCTTTTTTTAACTACTAGCAGCGACAGTAGCGCCATCTCATACGCACTGATGAAACAGAAAAAATAATGTATTTCTTCTTTATTCTCTTCTTCTCTTCCTTTCCCGTCTCCTTCCTCTTTTCCTCTCACCTCTTCTTCACCCTACCTACCTATTCGAGACCTATTCCTACTAGTAAATTTTGGATTGACCGGGATTTGAACTCGGGACCCCTAGCATTATAGCTAGGAGTCTTAACCAATATGCCACGAGTGACTGTTGAATCTGTTTTTATAATTTTGAGATATTTTGTTAGTTATGATAAGAGTAGTGTTGGTGCAAGGGAATTTTCCTGCAACAATTAAGACATATTGTATTGTGAAATAGCCTATTTTGTTGCAAGGGTTGTTTTTATAATTGTGAAATATTATATGGAGGTGCTAGGGTATTTTTTTTTATTGTGAAATATTAGGTGACGTGTCAATTGCAATTATGCATTACCGGCATTGAGATTGAGCAGCGGCTACAGGCATGGCGGCATGTGCTGCGGGGAAGCGAGGCAGGTGAGAAGCGGCCAGGCGAGTGCTTGTGGAAAGGGGACCAGCTTGTGTCGCAAAGTACCGTTTTCCCCACATTCTAATTTAGCGAGTATTTACATAAATTAGTTGAAGTTGAATGAATAAAAATTTCATGTATAATGTTGATACCTCACAATGTTTCCCAGTTATTTCAATTAAACATTAATAAGGTTAATTTAAATTGTGTTAAATCCATATGATGTGGCTGGAGTTCTTAAACTTGCAAAGTATTTACTGTCATGACAAAATATAATATTTTTTACAACCTATAACAATAGCGGTTTTATAAACTAGCCCACCTTTACCACATATTTTCAAAATGTATGCCTACATAATGTATAATGCTTTTTATCCATATAAATAAAGATCCTTCACTATTCAGACCTCATAGAATATTTCTGAGCAAAACACTCTAATCTGGGTCCTAGATTTTTTTTTTTTTAAAGTGTTATAATCTTGTGCAAATTTCAAAATCATTTAGATTTTTAATATATTTTTATAATTTTTATTCTTCTTTACTTGAGATTACTAGAAAAAAGAAGGCTGATAGAGTATTTCATTTAAAAAAATCCATGCATACTGTTTGTGACTCCTATTAGTTAAAACTGAACTAACAAATTAAAACAAATTCTGTACAAGAGAGAATATTTCTATTCAACCCATTCATGTTTTCAAATTCTCTATGGTTTAGATTTTGGAAAGCACTGTGCTGAACTAAATCTAAAATGCAACAATGAAAATAATTTAGTCTCATCAGGTCTAGAAAGTAAAAATCTGAAAACTAAGATCAGTTTTTACCTCAATGAGTCACAAATATCAGCTCACGATACAAGAATCTTTGGAATTATGTAATTAATATGATTTTACATTTTAGCTTAACTATCTTCAGAAGTGTTTGATCTACATAAAGTGCAAGGATGGTTGTATTTTAATTTACATTTTACTTTTTTCAATTGCACCTTGCCTCATTACGCTGTTTTGCTTCAACTTATAAATCTATATGATATAATCATAAAAATAAACAGCTGAAATACGTGTCTTAGTTATCTAAGTCAGAGGCTCCCTATTATGAAAAATTTCAACACTCAGATCATACTCAGGTTTTAAACAAGGGTGTCATTTAATTCATTATTCTGAGAGGGAATTCAGAATAGTCAAAACATAGATTTTTAATCTTTTTAATGGAATGCTGTTTTAAAATTGAGAATATTCTGAATGTGAGATTTTGTAAAACCATTCGTTGTTATAATTTTAGTCAAATTAACTTGAAAATGCATTGAATAAAGCTTAATATTACAGTTAAGTTTGTTAAAATAAAATTGGATTTAACTTCTCTCCTTTTAGATCTTCCCTCCCTTCCTGCCCCCAAACTTTAATACAATATTGTTTCTGCGTCAGAGAATATTATTTCTTAAGTTATAAGTCAATTAAAAAGAGCACTGGGAACCCCTGCTTTAAACCACTTACACATATAAATTCTTTTGTTCTTTGTGCATGTTTTAATTGCAGAACAGAATATTTACTAAAGTAATCAGTAGAGGTAGTGCACCCATCTGGAAATAGCTTATTAACTTCACGTCAGAAATCAATGTCTCGTACGTCTGTAGGTGTTCCTGCTTTACATTGTTCAGCAATCTTCTCCGTGCCCATATGCAGAGAAGAATTTGATCTTGAAATGATTGCAGAATTGCTTGAATTTGTACCATTTTCTGCACTGTTATCACTGCATCCATCTTCTGGATTATTTAAGGTGGCTCTTACTATTTCATCAATTTGATGATGGCAACTTTGAAGGTAATCCTGAAAAGATAACAATGACCATATTTTAACTACATAGCTTCACAAATGTAACTTACTCCTATGTTTTCATTTGTGATATATTTTAGACGGGGAGTAAACTATCCCATTTATCATTTAGTGGCAAATTTTGTTATTAAAGGAAACTAGCAAAAGCAAAGTACAGTAAACTGCATATTCATTGTTTGAGATTACTTTAGTGATTCTTGCAATGTGATTTATAGTTAAGATTAATATTTTATCCAAAGAAAAAGCTACTGATGCTTCAGTTACCTCATTCTGGGAAATAATACAGTGGAATATTTGATAATTAATAGAAAACATTCACTACTTCACTATTTATCGTTACGTTACCTAAGACATGTTTCAAGGAGCTTTCTACCCTTCTTCAACAAAGTTCCAATAGTTGAACTTCCATCTAGTTCCAACAGAAGCTGATGCTGTGGATTTGAGTTCTCAGTCATTCTCTGCTAGCAAGATTTTGAAGACTTCCCCATGCTTTTTGTATGAAAACTTTCGCCAATTTGGTCAATTGAACTGGATAGTGAATTTCTAATTTTTTAATACTAGATTAAAACAATAAGTAATAAATTGGTTTGTTTGGTTTGATGGGGAGGTATTGCAACTTAGGCCTGTGACCATCGCCAGAGTGCTGGAATTTTTTCCAGCAGGAGTTCTTTTACATGGCTGTGAATTATCTACATAAATGCCATTGACCTGGGCTGGGCTCAAACCCAGAACCTAGGGCAGAGAAAGCCAGCAAGATACTGACTGGACCAACCAAACTGACTGTAAGTAATAAATTGAATGATAAACATTTTTAACTAACACATGTTCATCATCCAGTTCAATTTACCATTTATGAGAGTTCTTGTTACAACATCATAAAGAAAATTTTCAAAATTTCGATATCCCTGAGAGAATAACTTTTGCCTATTGAAAAATTAATAGAGCCTCATCAATACCATCTAGCAATGCATGACAGAAGGTTGGCAGTCACTTGGCTGAGAAAGGGGAAGAAAGCTCCTTGAAACAAATTTCGTGATATAGGCCTACCAACTAATAGTGGATTACTTAGTTCAGAGATTGTGTGTTAATGTTTTTCCAATTGACCTTGAGAACCAAAACACATATTTATTCATAAGGACTACAATGCAGCAATTTGATCATGAAGACCAATTAAATTGTTTCATGACTGATGAGTTATTAGGCTCCAAGTATGGTGTAAAATGATCCACATCCATGCTGCAATTGCAAATTCGTAATTTACAATGCAGCAATTTATATTATTTAAAATTCTATGGCACAAACTCTGTGCTTCCCCCCCCCCCCCCCAGGAGGAATAGGATAATATATGTTAAATATCTGTATGTCAAGAAAATAATTTTAAAATTGGGCATAATATTGATGGATATACTGTATGAGATGGACGTATTGCCTCATTTCCTTTTACAATTTAATTCACAATCAAATTAGATGAGTAAGAAAGAGAGTAGGCCTACAATGTTTTAATTACCAGTTCAATCGCCGTAATCCTATGGAGGAGGATCAACAGGTTGTTGAGGGAAATGCCGCTCTTTGCAGTCCATCCGAGTCCATGCAGAGCAGCGGCTATGCTGGCAGCAGCTATCATACTTGGAGTGTACATGGAAAATGAAAAGTCTGTAACAAACAGAGACAGTATTGAAAATATAAGAAATTAATTAATTTTTTTTTTTTCTGTTGTGCAATTATTACACTTAGTTGACAGATGTGATGGTATTCTGACTGTTACCAACCTGTCCCATTGAAATTCCACAGGTCATGCAAAGTGCCTAAGAATCCTGATTTAAACATTACTGGACATTTGAACTCCACATGCATACAAACACTAAATTATTTATTTCTAGATTACAATACTGTACTTATTTTCTGGTTCATTTATTTGATTCTAAAGATTTTTAGTATGCAGTGCGCAATTCATAAAATATTTCTTTTCAACCGTAACAATATCATACACAAGGCTATCATGTATAGCCTTACTATATTAAAACCCACGCCCATATAGCCTCCTTAAGGTTTCCGTTTATTTTGCCGATAGAAATTGCGTTTTTTTGCTAGAAGTTTCAAATGTAAAACACAAATACTGAGTCACATAATAATATGTTTAAAATCATCGCAAAAACTAGTAGGCCTATTGAAGATACAGATTCTTTAATTATAATAGCAACCATTCGCCTAGTTCTCTCCTCGCCGTTAACGTCACACGATGAAACAGCTCGCCGCGAGAATATGTACATGAAATTGCTTTTGTTGAATTATTTTTAAGTGTCAAAGTGTGAGCCCCACTGAAAAAAAATACTGTACCTATGATTCAGCCCCCGCATTAATTATTTGTTCAGCTGCTTATTACACAAAATCCACCATTCCATTCTCTCGTTCTCATCGTGCCTCTTCCAGATCTCTTTCCCAGTGGCGGACGCAGGAATTTTTTTTCGGGGGGGGGGGATTTGAATAGGTAGAAAGAATACTAAAAAAATTAATCAACTTACATATAAAATTAGTTTATAAAACTGGCCACTTAGAGTACATTATATAGCCTTTTTTCAAATCTCGGGGGGGTGGGGTGTAACCCCCCTATCCCCCCCTGCGACCGCCACTGCTCTTTCCGCTCAATGAAGTGCAAAAAGAAGGATTGTGAGCAGTTTACAAATGCAACAGGGTTAGTCTAGTCATTACATACACCATACACATTGTTCTGAAGTAAGTTTAAAAAAAAAAAAAGGAGCGAGAATAGAATTCCGCATCCCTCCGTAAACATAAAACATTTACGACGGACGTGCAGGAATGCAGGTTGAAAACTCAATATAGCATGCAGTGCAAGACGAGCATACATGGAAGGAACACACTTCATAATTTGGAATGTATATAAAAATAATTTATTATTATATTATTATTAATTGCCATTTAATCCCTTCACTTATTTGTTTCTAATAATTTCCGATGGTAACTCCTACTAAAGCTGATTTTATTCGTCGTCCCTGTACACATTGTGAAATTCACGTCCGGTAAATATTTGTAACGATGGCGATATTGTACACTTGTCCAATCGGCGCGGTCCTGCTGACACTGTGTTCTTAAAAATAACGAATTATTTTGATTTCACCGTGTGAATGTTCTTACCTATCCTAATAAAGCCTATCTTAATAAAGCAAAGCATCACTTGCTAAGAACTGAATGAGTCGACAAAAATAGGAATTTAATCCTACACTCTAAGATATTGCCGTAATATTTAGAAACACCTTCCTTATACAACTCTAGTATTATTACTGTTATTATTATTATGCAAGCCGTTAAGTTTACATTACACAACAGGCATTGTCAATTTTGCTACAATATATAGTAGTCAACAGTTTACACATTAAAACTGGAGTCCATATATTCCGTCCGTAAACACAATACTCTCACAACAATAAGAATTTTCATACAGTACTACACCTGCACTGGTTTCTGACAATCTATTCTGAAGGGTATTTTACTCATGGCAATCTAATCCCATATTGCGTGTTTCGTTGGGTCACCTTTTAAATAAATAGTATACTGTGTCTGAATGCACAGTTTTCTTTACTTTAATCTAGGAAACCATTTAACTTTAAACATGTAGGCTAAATTAAAACTGAGTAAAATTTGCCACTGTTTTAGGATTTAGTAACGATAATGTATATTATAGAGCATGCATGAATCATGTGTTGTCAAGGAGTTCTGCATTGCGAAGCATAATTTGCTACTTGCATCGTGCAGCATTATTATCGATGTGATATATTTCTCTTCAGCTATACTTTATGTTCTAATGGAAGGAAAATCAGCCGATATAGGCCTCACTTAAATAAATCGTCTATAGCACTTCCCACTGATGGCTTCCATAAGCTACTAAACCACAATTTATTAATCTACAGAGACCTTTGAGGTTAGTACGATAAGAGAAAAAAGTGAACAAAACAGTACCAGTTAGGTTTAGGCCTATGTCAGTACCAGGATAGAGGTGATAGCCGTGGGCACGTATTCGAGAGGTCTCCGGTTCAAATCACGTGACAAACCAATCTGAATGGGACTTTCTGCATGGCAAGTGGACAGGTCTATGTTTGTAATATGGTTTATCTGGGAGGTTTCTCTATGCTGATGAAAATAAGTTATTTGTTTCATTTGAGCTCGCTGATTAAAACGGTGATCGTGGCACATTTAGGAGATTTCTAATTTGTTCATAATTAATTCCTCAAGTAATGTAGGATGTTTCACTTTCGTATGCGTGTTTAAGAAGTCACTCGATATCGTCTTGCAGACTTTCCATACGTCATCTATATTATTCGAGAGCCTAAACTTCTAGTGATTCTTAAATGCAATGTTAACAAGACATCATGATGATTAGAGCCCGGATTTCCATGCAAATGCATGTTTTTATATACTTTGGTTAGACTTCCCAAACTTTGTAGTTACTCATTACATGACTTATGGATTCCAAATAACCATATTTTTTCCGTGCATGTTTGCATATTTCGGCCTTTTTATGGCAAAATTCATGCATAATGCATGTTTTGGATTTTGTTGGTTTAATATAACATATTCAGACGTTTTTAATGCATATAAACCCTCATTATCTGGTTTTAGTGCATAATATCAAGTTACCGTGCATAACTGTGCATATTATGAATGTGCCTCCCTAAAATCTTGGCTTTTCAATGAAATGTAAAAATGTTGTATTGTATTATCATTGTTATTTGATTGACTTGGCAACAGAGTCTGCCACCTGCATCAATTTGAGAGTGCAAACTACTGTTTACCCTAAATAAACAGTAATTTAATACAACAGGCTACAAAAGAAAATGCCGACTCGCCGACCTTCCATTGAAAGAAAACTGCTAAACAGAATGATCACTGCTTTAATTTGTCAGTCACTAGTCATTGTTGAAGACGTAGAATTATCTTTAGAATCGTTTTGTGGAGAAATGGGACAGTTAGGGAAAAACTTAAGAAGGTACTTAGTTCAAATCCTGATCTTAAACTTCTGAAAACAGTGAAAGACGTATTATGTGGAAAAAATGTAAAAGACATGGAATTCGATCTCACCCTCAGTCAAATTTCTTCCCTTAAGTATGCACCTGTTACTTCTTGTGAAGTAGAAAGATCCTTTTCTGCTTTCAAGAATGTCCTAACTGATAAACGCACGAGTGAGGAGAATTTGGAAAAACTCGTTGTTGTATATTGTTTTAAGAGAAATTGAAATATATTGCAGTACAGTGCGGATTTTTGATAGTGCATGTTTCGCCCTTCATTGTGCATATTTGGAGATACGATAGTGCATGAATGCATGCATGTTTTTAAGTTTGATAGTGCATGAAAATCCGGGCTTTAATGATGATGTAGGAGTACGAGTAAGCATAGGCGAAGTAGCACTATTTCTGGGCAAAGATTCTTGAAGCAATAAGAGCACCGAACATAACTGAAATAAACCACGATTAAATGTTAAGAAACTAACAAAACATAAAATAAATAATAAAAAAATAAAAAATTCCAGTCTAGTTATAAAAAATATTGACAAACAAATTAAAGTAGTTTCAATATGAACATGATGTCATGAAACTTTTCTTCCAATCCTTTTGTGACCAATTTAATATTCTGATAAATTTGTTTCGTTACGCTATCATTGTATCCGAACAACATGAAAAACCGCATACACACATGTGGAAAGCCTGCATCACAATAGGCCGCGCAACCTCTATAAAAAAAATAAAAAAATTAAAAGCAGAGCAGAGAACAGTGCAGTATTAGTTAGGCCTACTCGCTGCCTACAGCATGCAATATTTCACGAGTTAAGCCAAACCTCTGTACAACGAAGTTAGATATAAGCCTAACGATAAACTAGTAATTAGTAATATTTTTATTTGCTCCTAGTAAATTTCCTATCACTACAACGATTAAAAAAAAACATACGGTGAGTTCGGTTACTACTTCACAACATGCACAGCATGTATAGCTGAAACACTCACCTGAGCAAATAAATTTATGCTTTTTGATTTTCCTTGCTGTCTTTTTTCTACACTCTTCCCTACGAGTTTGAAACTTCTGGCATCTGCTTAGGCCCAAAGCTTGGCGTGATTCGTGATATTAAACCACACTCAATAGGCTTAGTAATACAGTATTTCAATATGCCGGTATAAAGTTGCTGTAGGCTAGTTCAGAAATCAGTAAGTTTAGAAACGGTTTTTACGGTCTTTTAAGGTTTCAGTCACAGTCGCGAGTTATGAGTGAAAAATGGCAGAAAAGTTAATTTTTACGCTATCAAAGTAAATGAAATTGAAATGTAGGGTCTAATAGCGAAAGCTGATGCATTGATGCTCATAACTCGCGAACGAAAGCTAAAATAAAAAAATCCCGTTTCGAGGTGTATTCAGACACCCTTCAATCCATGTGTAAAACATTTCGAACCTCTAATAGATACCTCTGCTCTTATCCAATTTTTGAGGCGACGTATTCATACGTCAATAGCAGTGAAAAGGTTAACTTTGACTTTAGAATACAAAATAAACCCGAAAGGACTATTGCTGCAGAGGATCCGTTATTACAAAAAGTATGGTAGTATGATAGGCCTACGTATTTTCATCATTTGGATCGGTGCATTTGTTGCAATGGAATTACTGTTTATAGATATTAGGCACATAATATCTCTGTATGTATTAAACTATCTATAGATTATAAGCTATTTATAGGCCTAGTATTAATAACCATAATTTTAAACACGCTATAATCGGAATAAATTTACGGATACAAATTTGCTTTACTATCGGCATGTATTGCTCAAGAGAAGAATACAAAGCAAAAGAAGAACCGCGGTCAAGGATAATATGTTGAAACAAATTGCTGGAATATAATATATTGTATAAGCGACTACTTCATATCTTGTGATCACGAACTCGCCTATAACTCACTTGAATAAGTAGACAAATGCTATTGATATTCTGATGACCGCGGCAAGTTATCCAACAAGATTTTTCATACAGATAGCCAGGAGCACAAAACGAGATACGAGTGGACTTTCTCACGCCCTAAAAGGAGCCTCCTTCCCAAACTATGGGGCCAATATCTTTTAAATGTTTTCAAGGCTATATCTTTCTTGTCTTTTTGCTAACCATGTTATATCAATAGCTCATATCCTGCACATTTCTAGAACAAAGCGTCCGACCACGAAAAGACATGGAAGGGCGAAGCAAGGAGAAATGAAATAACTTACTCTAGAATGGAAAATATTCTGATTTGCTTACAGAAAATTCGAATAAAGGGAATTGTAGCAAGGTTAGATGAATCTGTTTACGCAGACTTCGCAAGATTGTAGTGCTGTAATAACCATGCTCAGTATTCTCACATTAGTATCTACATTGTAGTTATTATCCCTGAAGGATGACTGATTAATCTTACTGTTGGAATTTGACAGAAATGAAAGTTTAGGGTTTACCTCCCAGTCATCTGGTGAAATATGCAATCACTTTGATATCAGAGCATTCCTCTTAAGATTGCGTATTATTCATAAGTTTTCTTGCGTTTAGGACCCCTGATATTTTATAAGTCAATGACCATCACATCAATGGCTAAGTCTAGAGAAATGGGGCCACGCTTTCGTCAAGCCACGGGAATACTTTTTAATAACAAAACAAGTACAGTTCGTTATAGAAAGACACATAAATAATAATCAACAAGGTGTGTACATTAATATAAAACAAGATTAATACAACAATGAAAAACGTCCCAAGAAGGAATTTGTATACCAGAACATTCATGTGTCGAATATGACATGAGGCTCAGAAAGGGTTACCATTTGTTAATTTCCAAAATATGAAGCACCAGTATTACAAAAAGCTTATTCAAATTTGTGCCATGTTACAAAAATATATTATTTTTAAAACGTGAACCGATATAAGGAAATACAAGAAGAAAAATATCGGTACTAAAATTAATCTATTATTTTTGCCAAATGTGTTTGTTTTGTGTAATTGTAGTTCTAAAGAGGGAAACATGATTTATTAATTTTTAAAGCAAACCATGAGAAACTGAACATTTCTACACTAAAATGCTTTACGAATAAAAATTAGACTTCCCTGACAAAAACTGGACGGTCGGTAACCTTAGGTGGGCGAGCAAATTACGATCACTGCAAGCACTTGGGTGTCTGGCGTGCTAGTTTTTCGGTTAATAAGATATAAACATCTTTGTTATATAGAGTTATCGGAAAAAATGTCCCCAAGTGTGTGTTCAGTTTGTTCAGTTCGCTGACCTCCACCACGACGTCACAAGTTAGCCTTGGTTATATTCGCAAATGAACACGAGGCGTCTACAAACTAAACCAAAAGCATCATCTTCAAAGCTCTTATCGGTTCCACCGCACTGTATTGGCGGATGCTAGACTGTTTCACAAGAATCGCTTTAATCCTCGGATCTTAACTCTTGATCTCGGATAACTGTAAAAGAGAGATAAGTAAAAAAGTACAGTGAGCACTATATAATATTTTTCTTCAAATTTCTCGAATCCTTTTTATACTGAACTGTGAATTTAATTCATATATAGTCGTCTCGCTATCATCGTCCCCAACGGTGCTGTCTTTGAAGTGTTGTTTGTTTAATGCAAGAAGGACACACTCGTTAATAGCAACATGTTGAAGTGTTGTCATGTTTCAGTCCTGCCACCTGCTTGGATTTGAACTACTATTTACCCTCAATAAACAATAATAGGGAAAAACCAAATATAAGGTGCATCGTCGCATGAGACCCACCCTCAGTGAAGCACTTTCTTTTATACCACGATCTAGCGAATTCTTCGAGGATAAACAGGCTGACAAACCGTTGGGTACAAGGCAAACCTGTGGGTACAAGGCGCTTACTCTCGCGTTTTTAATATTATTTTGTTACAAGGGACACTTTCGAATTTGTAATATTAGGTACAAGGGGCACTCTCGCAGTTTTAATACTTGGTACGTTTTGCCCAAAAATTAATTTAAATGGTTTCTCAGAAACAGCTTTTTTCATTAATAAATTACTGTTTATAAATTTGGCACTTTGCACCTTTATAATGTCAAGTATCCAATTAGATCCAGAAGACTTAGATAGGCAGATCAGCTAGCACGAATAAGAGATGGAAGGAATGTCTACAAGATCCTTGCAGGCAGGGAGAAGCGGGAACTTAGGTGGACGCCGTCCCAAGTAATCCCCTTACTATGTCAATTTTTCGTGTAAATAAAAATTAAAAGAATAAATTTAGAATCCAGTGTTATAATTTATAACAACAGGTAGGCCTTTAATGAATTGTTTTAAAAGTTAAAATTATATTTCAGTTTATAAGCATATAAGCAATAGTTTGAAGACCCAGTGGTGCTTTAAGCAAGGGGAGTTAGGAATACATGATTGACGGCGACCCTCAATTTAATAATAAGTCACGAAGCTGTAGAAATGTAGATTAACAGATTTAGCAGGCCATTTCAGGGAAATCAAAACTGGTCCAAGGGCTCCGAAGGGAATTAAATTCGAGACACTAGCAATTATTCGGATAGGTTTACGGGCATCCTATTGTTGAACATAGACAAATCTACATGCGCAACTCCTGTTTATGGCATTTGTTTAGTTGCGACCCCCCTTTTCTGTATTAGGAATTAAGACTTTCTTGCAGGTAAATGTAACAGTAAAGAGATATACAAGAAGAAACAGTACGAAGGTGAAGGTGGGATGATAAATAATGAGAAATTAGGAACTCATGGTATTGACTGGATTGAGACGGTCCAGGATAGAACCAGTCGGAAGTCAATTTGTTGCTACGACCACGAACCTTTGATTTTTAAAGCGCCAACAGTTTACCTTTTAGTTTAAAATGGTATTAGGGTATTTTTGTTTGTTACTATTGAAGAAATATTTTCTGCCTTAGAAAAATTACGTTGATTTACATATTTCCTTGGCGTCACATAACTAGCTCAGTATATGAAAGTAGTGCCTGAGTATGACGCAGTGTCGCATTTTATAGTTGCTTTGCGAAGGAATGTCTTTAAATTTTCTAGTATCTGATACACAATTACCGCGTACCCCAGCTATGTGTTCACAACTCACGAATCCCTTAGGGTACACTTAAATAACATATCGATCCTCCAAGGTCTGATCATTTTTTAGAGGCTCCCTTAAGGTAACTCTATAGACTTCGTATTCACAAAACTAATGCAATTTAATAGAATGGTGTTAAGTAAGAGAGGACTACATCTCCCAAGCCTTTATTTCATCAAAATGTCAAGCTCTCTCCTGAAACGTGTCCCACCGTACTTGTTTCTTCTGTTTTCCCTGTTGCAAAAAACAGCTTGCTGTTTACTATGATAAGTACTTTCAAGCAATTACCTAGCAGGAAACATGCTCAAAGCTTTGTATATAAAATTTAAATTTAGTTACTACCCACATAGTAAAGCTCTAATTTTTCCAACATGTATTCGTGTCTACTGAAGTTTTAGTAAATTTCTTGTAGTCATAGTGGGAGACAATCTACATCTGATGCAAGTTAAAAACATCACTTGTCTGATCAAGTTGTTTACTTGTACCTGACTGTAACAACCTGTAACTTATTCTTGAGAGAAGCCTGGCTCGAATAGTTAGGGAAAATTGGAAATAAAATTTCATATTAGATTTCCCTAATAACTATGGCTTTCGTGAGTGACGGATTCCCGAAATGTGGTTATTATCACTTGTAAAATGTAAATCTTGTTTCAACAATTCTTGGCCGAAATGTTTCTTTGCACTCATAATAAAACTCGGTTTATTAATTTTGTAAAATTTTTGTTTTCAGTAAGAAACTTTCGTAATTTTAACGAAATTTTATTTCTCAAGAGAATCTCGTGTTTTAGAATCCATTTTACAAAATTAACATAATTATATTTATTGAAAGCCGCGAAAATTATGTGCGCTTCAATACAATACATAGTAAAATACAAAATAAGTTATGTTGTTGAGATGGAGGCATGCCAGTGACATAATATATTGTGGAAAGTAAAGAAATAGCCTACTTATTTCAATATCAATAAAATATTCTGATGTGTAGAGGGTTAATTGATTTCTGCTGTAGCAAATTTGCATGTAAGACTAAATCCCATTCCTAGGTAATTTATTCTATATTTTATTTCAATGCATAAATAGCGTATTCTGATGCGCGGTAGTTTATATCCCCGATATAAAAGTTACTATTACACCAGTTTATGTACAGGCTAGCTTAATGGTCAAATAGTAATGGTTAAAATGTATAAAAGAAAGACGATGATGTGCATATGCAGAGCTATGCAATATTTTGCACCACATGAGCCATAAGTCTATTTGGTTCTAATGGGGAAATAACACCGAAATCAACCCAACTTTCAAACCGAAATTTAACATTTTTATCTATCGCACTTTGTTGTAGTGACCTCACAGCTAGTTTGAAAGTTCAAAGCACTGATGCTCACTAAAACAGAAATTTGCTGCAAGTCAATTTTATTAAGATTTAAAGCATATGTTTTTGTTATGTTCGTCCTTACAGTATACATTCCCTGAATGTTTATAAAAGTGGCAAGAAAGATATTAAGAGTTCAGAATTATCTGGGAAGAGTGAAGATATAAACTGCGGAGGGTTCTTGTTCAACTGGTATAGAAACACTTTGCGTTCCAGTGAACATTTCTAGCACAAGAAAATGCGCTGTAAGCGAAAATTACAAATTACCTGGAATTGCATTATGGGCAGCCTTGACAGGAGCCTCGGGCGACCGCCTCAGAGACAGCTAGTCTTTTTTAGTCGCATTCAGTGTTTTAATGTTAGATTTCTCAGGATGGCAAGACTAAGTTAGAGAGTCTTGTACTTTGCAATTATGACATTAGTGAAGCATTTATTTTTAACACAAAGCAACTAACAAGCGGTATTTCCAAGTTAAGAGAACAAGTGCTACTATTGCATCTTCCAGCCCTGGAGGAATAATGACCATACTTCTGTCATTAAAGTAATTCAGTACGTAATCCAGCGGAGTTGACGACTTTCAATTAGTGCTGCAATCGAAATTATAAATGAAGTCAAGTCCTTCCATAAACCATAGCAGTGAGACTTTGACTCGACTATTGCAACATCGCAGGAATGACCAAAACTTTTCATTCCATCATTTATTGGTCAAAATACCACCAACCATATCTTTCATTCATAAATGTCTACACCGTTCAATGAGGTTGATGAATCCTAAGGTCATTTCGAAGTATATTGTTTAATGGGATCGTCTAATGCTACTGGTTATGGAAAACTAGCTAACTGCTATCTTCACTGATCCCACATCCATTCTCAGATTTGATTAATGGAAACACAAAAAGATGTCTAGCCTACAATAACAGGAGAAAGGCGTATGATGTAGCATTATCCACGGATGCTTGCAATTTTTAAAAGGGTAAAAGTTAAGACTATATTATTATTGAATCTCCAAATATAATTAACCCTATTTCACCTTTCGGTGTGCTAGGGTTTTAGTTAGGCTGCAGTAGTAATTAATGCAATTGACATTCATTTACAAAAGTCGATGAATAAGGTGTGTCCATGGTCAAAATGTCTCAATTTTTTCTCTCCAAACCCCATTATTAGTTCTTCAGCTGGAGACTGGCCAGCAAGCACCCCAGCATCACTATGAAGAGTGAAGATTCAATACATTTAATCTGTGCTCTCGTCTGCGATGTATTAGACACACGGAACAAAGTATTTAAACATCGATCAAAATACCTGAAAACAAGTTTTGGGGACTATCTGTGTAAAACAGAGGTGTACACGTGTGCTTTATGAAAACGTGTTACGAAATATAGAGAAGGTTAAGAGGATGGTAATAGTTAATAGTCGATGAATTGCTTCAAATCTCCTCTTTCAACACTTCCAGATCCTCAGAATCTAGTTATTACCATAATAATTTTGAAATTCAATAAAACTTACCAAGTGAAGGGTTCTCGTTAATTATCTACAAAAGGTCACATGGATAAGATTAGCTTGAATAAGATAGTTCGCCTAGCAAGAAACTCGCCCATTTGTTCTCTCTCAAACTATGATCCGAAATTACATCTTTAAAAAGTATCGGCAGTATTTGATTAATACAACTTAATTTATTAACTTCATAAAACCATTTTTCATCGCTACTCCGTTAGGTTATTCAAGTTCCATATAAATGGTTCATAACAGCTAAGTTATAATTCGGAAAGAGGCCTATGTAATGTAGGCCTACTTCTAGGCAATCCTACTTCTAAAACAACTATGGACCTATATTACAGAAGGTCTACTTCTTTAAAAAGCTGAAGACGCTAACAAAATATATTTACGCATTTAGAACTAGGGTTATAATCACAAGAAAACCATTGTACTTTATTGCCTTATTTTGACAGTTCATAATCTTTCAAATTGCTTTTTTTTTAAATAAAAAAAACATTATATTACTAATAAATTACACTATTCAAAGACTATTACTGGTACTTGTTTTCCAAATACGCGTAAAAATTCATGATAGCTATAATTCGGAAACTTACATCTGTGTATACATTATATGTATACAGGATATTTAGAAAGCAAGCACCCATAATCTAATTATTCATAAAATATTAATGAAAATCAAAACAAAATACTTACAAATTGTTGACCAAGTTCTTTACTTTCAATATCTACTTTGTTATATTAATAAATTACTATTATCTGTTTCCCACACAGTAAATTCATAACAAATCCTGCAGTATATAGGCCTACAGAATATTAGGAAAGCAAATAAACATGAACCTAAATTACTTCGTAAAATCATTTACAGTAATAAACCAAATATTTACACATTTACAGCTACAATTATAATTCTAAAGAACGCCATTTGTTATTTTGGCCTAAGAAATACAACAAGTTTAAAATAAATTTCATAAAACTTAGATAATCAATTTTCTTCACCTTAATATGATGATACTCGTATATAGGCTAGCAACAACACTAAAATATTTCGAAGTATTTGTCGAATGTCTCTAACAATGCAAAATAATTGTTTTGATAGCAAAACCCATACTGGCGATCTCACACTCTCCTTGGCAGAATAAAGGTATCTTACTTCTGGAATATAGCCTAAAATAGGAGGTATAAATCCCCAGATTTTATAACACCATTCACATGAGGCAGGACGAGGGGGTAGGACCTCGTTTAGCCGTGCTGCGCTCTTATGGTCGTAATTTTAACCGCATGCAAAAAGTTATCATAGGAAGGAGAATTTAAAAGAGAAATATAAAGAAAGAAAGAATTTATGAACTTATGAATAAGCCTATAGCATAAGGCGTAATTCTTTTAAAATTAAATTAAAATTATAATTTAATCAGATGTCGCCTATATTATTGATATTTTTTAACACTAACTTTCCCAGCAAGATTGACCAACCTGCCGTTGTAAGTTGTATGAGATTTTGAATTTAAATAAAATCATGCCCAAACAATTGAAACCAAGATAGTACGTATATATGAAATTACCAGAATGTTATAATAATTTATGTCAGCATGCACTCTGTTTAAGATTAGTTCAACCTATACAGTATTTAGTTAAAAAGCATGAAAAGCACGAGATTGTTGAGAATCAGAATTCAGCTTTAGGTATAAGTTCCGTAAAAGTAACTCATAACTAACCCATATCATACCATACCTCAAGTATGGCAGCGTACGGAAAATTCGAGATGAACAGAGAAATAGATAACTACATTATTCAATCGAAGTTTATAGGCACTCTATGAAAGTGACAGAACCTACATTAGCTCTATGTTTTTGTAATCAGGATGCAACAAATCAGATAATAATTGTAGTGTGCGATTTCACTTCTTGCTCATCGGTGTTTTATTGTCGATACGCGATGAACGATCAAACTCCAGAAGCTGCATCTGATCGCCGCTTCTTCGTACGGCAAAAACTACAGACGTCAATGACAGACAACGGAAGCCAAGAATTTTACAGCTGTCTATACCACGTTCAGAAACGTCAAAATAATAATTAATGGAGTTTACGAGGTCATTTAAACTCGGGGGCTGCGTAATTTAATCCAAGATAAGTGTGGGTTGGTGGTGTGTGATGCTAGTTTTTCGCGCACTTCGAGTTGGTCCATGAGGCAGGCAGGCTTTATTTATCTGACAGCTGTTGGCGACATTTCATATCTTGATACATTTCCTGCACAAGTCATTCAATAACACCACGGTCATGCATCTCGGCGTGAGGCAGTCAGATACTGTATCTGCCTCCTTTACTTCACAGGTCGTCAAAAATATGCTGTGATTTAAACTAAAGCAAAATTGGTCATTGTGAAATAACGTATGCTCACCCATAAAATTTGACGTCCCAAATTAGAACACTCACACCTGTTAGCACACCATTTAGAAGATATCAGCAAAAATAAAAACAGTTTAATCAAACACCATAAGCCTGGGATTGTCAGTCCAACATGCCAAGACCACCTTTATCCCCCACTGGTCTAGATTTCTGTAGCCATTACCTTGTAGGTCCGTCCCCATTAAGCAGGGTCCAGAGCGAAATTCTTCGCAAATATTAGGTGTGTTTCTGAAAAACTGTTTACCGTACGGGACTTTCCACGTATCCATTGATAACGAATTAAGGTATTATAAGGATGAATGATGAGACTTATTTTCTCCAAACATTTCTATTTACGTCTGCGGTTCTTTAACGAACCTGAGATCTCAGACCGCGACCCACGGCTTAAAGTGGTTCATCGAGAATTCCCCCCGGTCCTTATTCGGGTTTATCCAGCTCTCTTGAGCTCAGAGGTCAGGAGGATGCAAAGAGTAGCCAAGTGTGACTAATCTTTCACAATTTTGTAGGCCTTGATGTTGGAGAAATGAAAATGGGGATACAAAGAGTGTAAATTCATTTATGACGTCACCGTTTCTCCTACTGTTCATAGCGTACGTATTGTAAAACTATTGTAGTTTCAATACTGTTTATTGTTTGGTATTGCTAGGGAACCTAATTATTTTTATTTCATTAAGTGAATCCATAATTGAATCCCAGATAATTATAGTCAGATTCCGTAAATATTTAGTAATAATATCGGGAAATCACTAGGTTGGCCAAACATTTGTATGGGGGGGGGGGGTTACTTACCACTTGTAGAAAGAGCGATGAATGTCTGCGCATGCCTAACGATCATTTCCGGATCCCACGTGTGTCTGTCGATTGGCAGTCGCACCAAAATATGTTGTAGAAAATCCTGGGGGGTCACAGCCGCGATGTCCCACTTCAGTCTCGACAGTACCAGGAGTTCCCAATTCTACAACAAAGAAAATCACCACACTGTTCAAAATGCCAGAAAAATTTACAACCATTTCGCTCAAATTAAGTATGTAAGAATTTTTTTTACTATTATAATTATTTTTAATTATTTCAAACAGCTGCAGCTCGTTAAAAAGCTTTTCTCAGTAAATATGGATGTTATTTCATTTTTGCTGAAAGAATTTTTCATCTTGGGAAAGAAAAGTGTAGTATACTCTGTTATGCCATTCATATCGTTACGATGCCTTTATCAATAACGTTTAGCAATGCCTCACATATCGACCAATCAAGGTCGTTTAACTTATGCATGCAAGGATACGATTTTATCGGTAAAACGTCAGCTCACATGCAGTGATTAATAAGCTAGGTCATTGATCTCGATTCCTTCAACTTTGAAAACTGTATTTTTAATTAATGCATATTGACCAAAAATGCCTTTATTTTGTTTTGATTTTAGCTTATCTTAATTTTGAGATTAACTACTTTCCTATTACCGCTGTTGGTAGCATTGTTCGGTACCACACACATTCGACTATTCAATCATTTAGTAACCTATGTCTTGATCTGACAGCTGACGCAGTGGTGACTTGATTTTAAACGCAATAAGAAAGTAATCTTTTACGTTTTATTCATGTAGTAGTCTTAATAAATCCCACTCGAGATTACGATTGTCAGATAATTTCATTATCACTCGTACAAGTTCCTACGAATAAACCACAAAGAATTCATAACCGCAAGATATGCTTAATATTTCTGAAGCTAGAAAGCCAAACTCAGAACCTTGATAATTCCATCAATAAAAATTGATAAGAACTATTATATAAAAAAACATTGTTTATAAAGTGTTGAAAGAGCTAATTGAGGCATACTGTATAGCCTAGAGTGTGTTGTTTGAAATTAGTGAAGTGCCGAACATGAAGTACGTCTTAATGATGTAAAAACGAACATATAAATCCACAAGTACGAATGCAGATATTTTTGCTATGAAGACCTCTTTTCCTAAAGCTGCTGATTACTCTATTTTACTCACTCCCCTTGGACCTGTCGATCAGTTTCAGCAGCTCGATTAGTTTAAGTAGACAGACACTTACTAACTTCCTGAGTTCCAAGGAACATTTACCCTATTCTAGCAATAGTATGAAGAAACTGGTCGTCGTGTGAACCAGATTCCAATGCAGAATGACTTCCAACTGTGTAGTGATTATTATTGTACACAGGATTTCAATTATAGAAATCGCAAAGAAAAGAAGTAGGCTACCCGCACTATAAGGAGACCGAAAAGCTTGTTCATGAGATGAGCAAGGATGATAACGCGGTGGTTTGCCACTACCTTCTGTGAGATTAGATGAATACCAAACAAACCTTGGAAGGAACTTGCCATTTCTGAAAATTTCATATCGGGCTGAATAGAATAGGAGATTCATCCTGATGGTGGACACAAGTGCACTAGGCCTATATGCAAAATTACAACAGAAAACCTCATTATTTATGAAAGTAAGTTACAGTCACCGTGATATTGAAGTTACACTGTTTCATATTAAGAAAGGCCTAGTGCTTTAGGCACGTCGCACGTGGCAGCGACTATTTCGGTAATGCATTACTCTTATCATTCACATGCAAGTTTTTTCTACTAGCCAATCGTAGTGCTCTATTTCGGCAACATGCACCATCGCTGAGCTGTCATCAGATCTTCATTTTACTGACCATATCAGATCTTACTATTTGTAGCATGAAGCATTGTTAATTAACCAGGTAACGAAATTTACCTCCTTGTATGAATCAGTCACAGAATAATTATGTAAGTTCTGACGTGAATTTTAAAAATATTGTATTCGTATTTTGTGTTAATCGAGTGGCGTCATTCAAATACTACAGCTGTTTCTGCAATGTTAATTGCAGTATTCTACACTATGTAATACGTACTATACGTACCGAGACATGGTTTAAATTTAACTGGTAAGGTAAACATAAACGGAGACTATTTGTCAGTTCTGCTCGGTTTGGTTGTATATCAATGTGCAATTCACTCATGAAATAATCCTTATAATTGCAACTACAGAAATTTGATGGTAATTTTAAAAATACTCATTACATCAACGTTGACGATTAACCGTTTCAGTGGTGATAATTCGCTGAGGGTCGCGAGTTTAAACCTGGCCGAGGTCGATGGAATTTTAGAATATACAATTCCTGAGTAACCCGGGATTGAATCTCGATAAATTCATGTGGAAATTGTGTGGACGAAATGAGGTCACAGCAGGTTTTATCGAGGTGATCTCATTCCCCGTGGAATTAAAAACCCTAAACACACTGAGCACAAGTCCTCCGGGAGGAACTATAGCCCTGAGTCCGCTGTTGTAGGTTTACGGCACATTAAAGAACTAAAAGCCTAAATTAGAACCTCTGGACAAATTCCACGGTTCTTTAACGTCGTAGCAATATCTACTTTAGTTTCTTAACAGTTGGTCACCAAGGCAGTGGGCTTATACCTGTCACTCTGTCCTATTGATGAATGGACACCTCCACCATTCGATTTGATCCAGGAACGCCTTCATAGTCCGATTCTTAAACTGCATTGGACTGGAATGATTAGCTGAAGTATGGACAAAGTATTAGAGAAAATATTCTTGTAGCTATAGAGAGTTATAAAAGCTGCACTTACGCTTTCTCCCGTGTGTGGAAAAGGGTTGTAGTACGACAGACTCTGAAGAAAGAAATGAATATACGGGGTATGAAGAGAAAAAACTCCTACGTCATTGTGGAGCTAGATGGCAGTGGATCTCTCTCCCGAGGAATGAAAATGTACCACCCACCAGAAACATCAGAAACATAATACTTCTCCTCCCCCTCCCATAAGATTCATCTGTGCTGCCGAGTCCACCCACAATTTTTTAGGTTCAGAATTCCATTCCCCCCAAAGGAAAGACAACACTTCATTCTTAACGTTTCAGTGCGTTGAATAGCCGAACAAAGAACGACCCGATTGTTTATTAAATACGCTGCTGCTTTAAGTTAGCCCAGTATACCGACTTCTCATAATAATCTTTTCCCACAGTGATTCACCTCCCCTAAAAACGTCTGTTATAGTAAAACTTTTCTCTTTTCGTTGATGAACAAGGAGCAGACTCAAAGAGAAGCTGGTGCCGCAAGGCATATTAGCAAATGTGCTCATTCTTTTCACAAGTACTGGTAATTTGTTTACAGGAAAAAAAATAGGTGTAGGAATACATTGTGAGAAAGACTGTATTGAAAACTAGCTTCAAGAGGTTACGTACACCTTTCAGCATTACACACACCGTGTTTTATCCAATGAATTGCTCCAAATCTCTAAGCTCTAACATTACATTTTTTACGCGTAACGGTATGCTTTGCGTACTAAAAGAAAAAATCAGATCTCATTAACATTTGAATTTTAAATTATCAGTTTTCATTGTGGGATTTGAGCTAAATCTCACAATGTCCATATAAACAAATTGTAGCACAATAATTGTTAAAATGCCTGCACTGCAGATAAGAAAATCATAATCGTAACCATAATTATTTATTCATGTCATGAGCAACAGCTAGTTGCAGTGGACATAATTTATATCCTAGTTATTAAATAAAATATAATGCACATAAATACAATCAAATTCACATAAATACAGTAAAATAGCCTACACATTAATACAATACAAATTATAATGCAATGCAAATATAATGTGATAAAAAGTTTAAGAAGAACTTTAAATATACTTTTAGCACACGCTCTCCAAAACGGCTGCTTCTCGGACTGCAGACCCTTTATTTTTTCTACCACAGGCAGATGGCAGGATTGGGGGGCATATGGTCAGCAAGCCGACAACCACGGCCGTTAATGGTGATTTTCATGACCGGAGCCGCTACTTCTCTATCAAGTAGCTCCTCAATTTAAATCACGAGGCTGAGTGCAGCCCGTTCCAGACCTCCCTAGATCATACAAATCCGAGGAGGTACCGGGGATCGAACCCGGGCCGACGGGTCTGTAGTCAGCGACGCTAACCACAAGACCACGCCGGTGGAAAGCTCCATTTAATGCGCTCAAATGATGTACAGTGAAATTATGTACATCGACAGTAGCTATTATTCCTGTTCCACATTTAAAATTAGTTAAATTTAGTTTCTATATAATCATGCTCCGAAACAGAATTCTGCATCAGCGGTTTCAATTCTAGGTCTTGAACTGCATCTGAAATATATAAATTTGGACAGTTAAAAGTCGTAAGAAAATTTAAAAGTGGTTAGAGACTTCTTATGTAATTTACTTTTATTAAGTTAATTATGCATCTTTACGTGTACCTTACTCGTCATGAACAAAAAAAAGCTTGTTTTACACGTCAGGTCCCAACTGCGGAGAAGAGCCACGCAAAGTTTCATGTTATCTTTTTCAAATGGTTATGAACTTATGATTTAAGCAGTTTTGAGAAAACTAACTTGCAGATTAGTGAAATTGTGGCTGCACTCTAAAATACGGTTTTTGCATAACTTGGATCAGCTTTTAAGATAGGCCTATCTTAAAAAGTCAGTCTATAAAGCCAGAAATGCTTATAACACTAGCATAACGGAAATAAAAGCTATATTAACAATGCATTTCTTATTACTGACTTAACAGTATCATCCTCGTTAGTAGTAACTTATTACTGGCTTCACAGCATCCTTCTCGATAATATCATCTTATTGCTGGCTTAAAAGTTTTAATATCGTCAGGTTTAGGATGAAAAGAGTAGGTGTTCTTGTCTATTGTTGTCCCCCCCCCCCCCAGTAGTCGTTGAGTATTCTGGATGCGGCATAAATTTGTACTACAGTAGTGCCATGACTTTTACTTGACCCAAGTAACCTGATTTCTTTTCTAGGTCTATCTCGTCTTGAACAGAACCCGTAAAAAACAAGTTATCTTTACTTGAAACCAACAAAGAAAAAGATATTGAGAAAAACAAATTTAAATAATATTACTGTATGCCCATCCACATCTGGAGCCAGGAGCTTACAATATATAAGTGACAAAGAATAGGCATACTGGGAAAATGGATATTCTATAGTATTTTCCAGAGTTAATGCAAAATGTCTTCTCTGTTAAAGTTATACTTGGTTTCGAATTAGAAATATAAAAAGCCACTGTTCAAAACAAAACCCTAAGCATTTGGCAACTGAAGATGTTATAGATGTTTTATTACAGTACAACCTATTCTGTTTACATTTACAACGTAATAATAAAGTATTGGTAATGTCCTCGGAGTCAATGTGATTTCACTTGGGTCGTGTTTGTACACACCTCATTTCTTTAATGAAAGAACAATATATAGATCTGGTAACGGTTAGAATAATTGACAAGTTTCTTGGCACTAGAAATCCTCTGCTTAGGCGTTTTGCCTTAAGAAAAACTTAGTACTGTATGTATTGATATACCTATCAGTGCGGACAGCTATTTTCTAACAAAATTTATAACATCCAATCACTGAATCCGCTTAACCGACGAACAGTTCTTTGGAGAGTCAGAAATAGAATACCGTACAGCGGTATAAATTATAATTTTCGATGAACGTATCATGTAAATATGATATAGAGGAACTCTTGTGGGCCTAATTGTATTTATTGTATAGGGATTTATTGTAGGTCGGCATATTGTGTATATAAATCCACCACTGGAGATGAGACCTGCGCCTTCAGACCATCCAACTGGTTGCGTTGAGCCCCTAACATTTTGCCCCCTATGGTCTTTATGGTACATTTAAAATAACAAACAAAAAGCCGACTTAAAGTAGCCAAATACATGTGTTCCCCGTAATTAGATAGGCTTCGTCAGAAATGTACTATAGGCGTAGGGATAATATGCGTGAGATTGGGTCACAAGATATAGGCTATAGGCCTAAGTATTGTTTGTGGAACTTAAAGCTTCGTAATTTGGTGGTGGGAAGTGTATGATGTGGTAAGCCGCTGTCACTACCTCCCTACAATATTAGAAAAACCTGCTAAACACTGCTCTTAGTGTGGGATATTTGAATCAGTTGGAGAATTTAATGTTGTACCGGCATGTTGCCAAGATAGCTCAGTTGGTAAGAGCAGCGGCACGGAGAGCCGAAGATCCTGGTTCAAATCCCGGCCATGGCATTGAATTTTTCAGTCTGACTTCTTAGCCTACACACGGCCAGTGCTCTTAATAACCCCACAAATTACGTTTGAACAAAATCTAGCGATATACCAGAGGTGCTCAAATATTTTATCGCAGACTCATATTACTTAATCGTAACGTAATACTGCAAAACAACAAATTCTAAATGGCGGCAATGATCCACAATATAGGTGTCGTGTTATGAATGAAAACATTCCTAGTGAATGAATGGCTGAGAAACATTCCAAGCAGAGACCCTCAGAAATGTTCAAAACTCGGCGCCAGAGACTGCCATTCATTTGGTCGCCCGCATGTGGGAGCCTTCACTCTCCATGTGTGAAAACATCCCTTCTGTAGACATTACGTCACCGCACACAGAAACAATTACTTGCGAGGTGAATGTCCTTCTTAGCGTCTCTTCCCATTCATTTCTTCAATGAAATATGTAAATGAAGATGACAACATACTCTGGAGCTTATTGTTTCCTGTCTATGAGTATGATCCAGTTGAGAAACAAGATTAGCTATGACATATTTCGATAAAGATCAACATCACTATTACTTATAAGGTAGCTTGGTACCATGAGATCACTAATACAGTATAACCATGATGACTTAGAAAATATAGAAGGGTAAAATAGAAAGGGGGAGTACAGGAGAAGGCAATTAGGAAGAAAGAGGAATTTGACAGGGAATCAGGTTAGACAGGTTGCGCGCCCGAGAAAGAGGTAGTGAGAGGGTTAGGATACAATGGATAAGAAGAAAATAAGAAGATAATGATGATAATGATAATGATGAAGGTAGAGAGAAATAAATGACAGGACGCGAGATGGAAAATAAGGCAAGGAATAACAGAAAAAGGGAATAAAATGAGAGAAAAAGAAAAAATGGGGCGCACGAACAGACAGAAGAAGAAGAAGAAGAAGAAGATATGCGAGAATGAAACTGGAGAAAAATACATATCCAGTATGATAGACGGGGCAGTGAAAGAGAAACTGTGACACGGAGCAGAAAGGTTGAATAACAATAACGCTTCAGAAAATTAACGTTGTTGAGACAGTGGCTATAAAATGGAAAAAGGGAGGACGCAAAAGTAATTGTTTTCGATAAATACAGTGAGACGCCAAAAGAAAGAGAGCATTCAAAGACAAGAAGAATAAAATGGAAGAAAAAGAGAATGGAACTATACAAACGAATTAATGCTTACAAGAAGAAGACAAGTAGGTAAATCCGGTACAGTGCAGCAGACCTGTCGATAAAAGAAAAATGTTTGGAAACAGGGGAAAAAAAGATGGGGAAGGTAAAATATAGAAGGAACTAAACGAAGAGAAAAATGAGGAACGAGCAGAGAAATGATAATACAAGCGATAATAAACTAATAAAGAAGGTACATAAAAGTGGAGAGATAGATGAATTTGTACTTTTTCTCTCAAAATTGTTTTAACCATTCCCTAGATATACCGTATTTAGGGAATGAACATGTCAAATGCTGTTTCTTATGTCAGGGCTATATTATGGTGGAAAGTATACTATAGTACATGGGCATATTCAGCGGGGGGGGGGGGGGGTTGAGGTGGCTACAGTCCTCCCTCCTCCCCCGAAACGTTAAGTCATATTAATATTTCGCACATAAGGGCACTTTAATTTCTCAGATAGTAGACAGTCTAATTACACATCTTGACTCTTAAAAGATGAAAGGCGAATCGTGAAATAGGCTAGAAATGCCAACACTACTTTGCCAGTATGTGCAATATTCAGCCTAACATCGAATTTTTACCTAAGCGGCTTAGGCTGGCATGAACACAGCTGATCAAGCTGGCAGTACTGCATCTCGGGTAGATTATAACAACAAAGGGAGCAGTGTTTGAAATGGTGCTTAATAAATTTTCCAATAGTGGAAAGCAAGAAAGCTTGATTTTGTTCTATGACTCAACTTTTAATCCTTTATTTTAGAATAAGGTGTGACTATGACGTACATATCAACAAACACACCTGCTCGCTTTGTTTGAGCATTGTTGTGTAGTTACGTTACTATAAAGTATAATTCAGTATAAATGTCTGTGATAATTAGGGCTGGGAAGTTTTTTTGTTTTTTTTTGTTTTTTTGTTTGTTTGTTTGTTTTTTTTTTGTTTTTTTTTTGGAGATATCACAGACAATTCAGAATATAGTATAAATTTGTGTCGCCTCAAAACGATCAAAAATAGCTTACGTTTATTTTGCATTTTTTTGGAATTTTATTCTCTAGTCATTTGTAGGAAATGTTCACTCTTTCGTTTTATTTTTCCCTATTCTGTCTTCAGAACGAACTTTTCCAGCATGCAGACAAAGCAATCTCATAATTCCTTAGGTATGACCATTCATTAATATACTAAACATATTTACATATTGAAAACATAACTTTAAAGTAGTAATATAAAAGATTAAATACTGATTAATTATTATTATACTACTGAATAATCTCTTTTTGACCGCCGGCGTGGTCTAGTGGTTACCGTCGGTGACTACAGATCCGTCGGCCCGGGTTCGATCCCCGGTACCTCCTCGGATTTTTCTGAGGTATGGAGGTCTGGTAGGGGTGCACTCAGCCTCGTGATTCAAATTAAGGAGCTACTTGATAGAGAAGTAGCGGCTCCGGTCATGGAAATCAACATTAACGGCCGTGGATGTCGGCACGCTGACCACATCCCCCAATCCTTGCCGTTTGCCTATGGTAGGTGACGCAGCGGTCGGGTGGTAGGCATTCTCCCTTCTGGGATGTATTTAGAAATATTAAGTATTTTTTCAATTCTTCATGTCATATTTTCATAAATCTAAGGTCATTTTATAGGTAATTTTTTCAGGCATTTTAGGTCATCATCTTCGGAGCCCTAATTTTGACCGTTCTAGGAAGGAAACCTGAAGTAAACAAAAGCCAGTACATCTGTCTCACTGTAGCACATCAACAAAAAGAAAAACTAGTATGTCTGTCTCACTCTAGCACATCACTCGTATGACTTAAAGTGAGATTCGGGTTTCTCTCTGAGCTCTTCTCGGGCATGGTGATAATAGTGTAAGACTTATCACAGCCCCTCCCGAAAATAAATCTTGGATACGCTCCTGCTATAGTATAATCTCTCAGATCGTTTATTAGATTCAAGATAGCTGGAAATAATTTCAAATGAACCGAGCAGGAAACAGGAAATATAAAATCAATTGATTTTCGCCGGAAGTACTGTACTCCTTAAAGTACATGTGATGCATGTTCATAATAGGCACACAGTGAAACCGTTTCAGTGAATGGAAAGGGGAGTGCCCCCTATCTCAAGCATAAGCGTCTTCTTTCCTTGTGCTTTGTAAAAATACTATAACCGATAAATCGATTTCTAGGAATGGATATAAAAATGGGTCGAGGTGGGAATTGTGATAAATTGTAGCGCCACCTGGATAGTATTTGTAAAGCGATAACACCGAATGTCATGTGTCAAGCATATAAACCTAACAACCTTCACGCTATTTCAGCCTGACAGGCAGATTTTGTAAAACTATTGAGAATGCCGATGTCTCATTAGAATATTATGGAATTCCTTAGCATTGGTTATTTTAACACCCAAAAACCTGGAAAAGGGAATGAATGAGACAAGCTTGAATCCTGTAGCTGCCGCACTGAGTCATGATCTTCATACATTCTCAACAGTTAAAAAATAATAAATAAATTTAAAAATCCAGCAAAATATTCATTCTGATCGAGCTGTATGCACAAAAAGTTTGCCAAATAGCCGAATAATCACTGTAATAGAATGAATTACAGTGTGGGAATCCATCATGAACGACATCATAATAATTTGATAAGACAAAAAATGAGGTAATCACCGTGCACCAGCGCTTCCTTCTATTTAATTTTGCTGACAGTCATTAGGTCTCGACATATTTTTTTTAAGATTTAAGGTCAAGGATCTTGTGCAACATTGTATATCCATGGACACTGTGGAAAATCCAGGACAAAGTTTCTCTGGGAACATAAAGATACAGCCGAGGATTGTTCCCGGCAAACGGGGACAACAATTTGTTGAAACAAAGAATAAAGCACAAAAAGTCAACTGTGCGAAAAATTGAGCAAATAAAGTGTAACTTCGGAAGAACTCTTTTTATCAGTAGAAAATCACGAATGTATAGAGTTTAGTACTGTCCAGTGCTCAAATCCCTTATTACGAAAGCGTTAACATACATTTATAATTCATGTGAGGAATGTTTCGAGACATGATTGCTGTGCGGTAGACGATATCATGACCTTGCAGCGACCAGTCTGCCAGCCATACAAGTCTCAACTATTCACATAATATGACAACTATACAAAAACAATACCTCCAGTCTCATTACTTCCACTGCTAGACCGTGTGAACCTACCATTTACCATTTACATTTATGACCACTTCTCAGGTCTTTAATATACTTCCCGCATCAACAGCATTTTCTTTTCTTTTACGAGAATAATCATAACTGATTCTGCATTTTATTCAAACTATAATTTTAAAATAAAAACTGTTTTTAGGATTTGTAATTTCGGTCATAATTTGCTCTGTTTTAATATTGTACACAGGATCTGAGTTCGCCACCTTAGGGTGTAGGTTGCTTAGCTGACTTAGCCTAGTCTCGATTCCTGGCCGGGCTGGAGAATTTCAGTATAGTGGAAAATTTCCTTCCTGGGTTCAGGACTAACAGCGAAAAGTGAGCGGGGACCATGATAATGTCAATATATTATACTGTACTACTCGACAAAGCGACGAGGTGTATCGGAAAATATGCGCACAGCCATGTTATTCACAAGTCAAGGAAAAAATTGCAAATCATACAAAATATGAAGCTTTATGAAGATTTTCACGGAATATGAAGATTTTACCAAAATATTATGAAATATGAACTTTTTTCTTGCGTGCATTGCCATCTAAACTTCGTGATTCGTAAAGATCCGAGTTTTCAGAGCACTAGTAGCCATATTTTAGAATATGAAATTTCATATTTTGCCTGTCTCTAGTGATTAGTAATTCTATTACTCACATTGTAAAGTAGCCTATGTTATTAAAAAAATTCACAGCTTTAGGCTATTTCCAACGGCATAACATTTTGCACAGATATACTATAAGGTATGCTTGATGTTTTGAGACTGAAATTTAAAAAAATATATTTTCTACCAAAATAGTTGAATCAACAATTCTGAACCGAACAGTTTGTTTTCATTTGCATTCAAAATGACTTTTAATTCGTTATTGTTCCGAAACATTTCAAGTATGTGTATTTAAAATCAAGAATGGTATTTCCAGCTGAAGCGTGTTTTTGCATATGTTTTGCCACAACTGTGCATTTAGGTTTGGATGAAATGGTAAATAAGTTTATCACTAGAAATGAAATTTGTATGCAGACATCTGTAATGAAAACTTAATTTGCAAACAGGAAATCCTTCTGTGGACCAACATGTTAAGATTTTATTAAGCCTCAAGAAAAGAGGTAGTGTAGTTAATAATGCAGTAATTATTCACTAAACAGAATATGAACAGTGCTTTTATGCTAGAAGTTATTGTCGTCTGTTTAAATTAATTATGTTAAAATTGGATGTACCGCTGTAGGGGATGCGTTCGCTTCTCTCACGCAGCGGGCCCGGGTTCGATTCCAGGTTGGGACAAGTTACCTAGGTGGGTTTCTTCTGGTGGCTTTCCTCACCTGTGAGACAAATATCAGGTAACTTAGGCCCTTGTAGTCCCCATATATCATCTGGCCGTCATCATCTTCATCCCATCCTCGCCTTGTTTGGAGTGTGTGTGTGTGAATGGTGTGTCTCGTCCTATGTGTTCGTGTTGTCTCGGAGGTGGCACCGGCATTGGGCTGATTACTCATCCGGGGAGGCCCTCCATGTTCTTGTCTGGTCAAAAAAGAATAGGCTATATGTGATCCAAAGACAATCCCTCTCCCGACAGGCCGCGGCCCTGTAAGGCCAGGGCGGCTTGGGTCGCTTAAATCCTAAAAAAGGAGAGGTGAAACTAAGATAAAGAAAGAAACTTGAATGCTACTTTTCTTTTCTGAAGAAGCATCCCCAATAAATGTTACAAGTCAGCGCCTATGTTTAGACATCTATCACTTCATATTAATTCATTGCCCGCATTCTTATTTTAAATAATAGATTTCTGTGTTATATTTGAAGGTTTATAACAGAAACCCAACTTTAAAACGAATAATAAAAGCCTATAAAAACATAAAAACACATTTGAGTAGATTTATTAGGATAGGTGTTTTTATTTGTGTGTATTCAAAGAGACCACGAGCAACAGTAGAAGGGCAAACGCTTCCTAGGGCTACCTCACTTAAGAAGTGAACTCGAGCTACCCTGACAGTGGGCGGGATGCTAGGGTTACATTAAGGACCAAAAGCACAATAAATACATTAATACTTTATGGTCGGCTAGGCTATCTCCTGGAGATCAAATTCTATTGTTGGACTATCTAATGTTTCTCATTACGGTGGGATTGCACTATTCAATTGAGCGACTTATAGGCTATTTCTTTCATAATGCGTACGTGAAGGGCAGTAGCTAGCCTAAGTTATATTCGTGAATACTTTGAAAAATGTGACATTTTAAAAATGATTCGCGATATGCCGGGGGCGCGGGGTCTTACAACCTCCATTGGATTTCTCCCAAGTTCTCGGCAATGAATCTCCCCAGAAGATGGTAGCCCTAACGGAATGGACTGTCGAAAGCTTGGATAAATTTCACGACCTGAGAATTAATATTGAAGGGAGCCTTCTTCCATATACTTTGTGCACTTTTGTAGAATGATATCCAGGTTGAAGCTTCATGTGGAAGAATTTTCGTAATTTTCCATTAGAAAAGAAGGATCCAAGTAAAAAATTATCCTTCCGACTAATGAACAGAACAATCATTTCTCTATGTTAAAACAGTAGATCTGAGTTACCTTCAATCAAATAATGATAGGCCTACCTAATTACACAAAACATTTTCGCATAAATAGGCCTATACACTATTGCTAGTTTCCACTCCAAAAAGAAAAGTAATGAACCTATCCCCCACACATTATAATCCCTTATTAAGAATGTAGCATTTCTCTTTGCACGCTTCTAGCAGGTATAAACCATACACCTGATATTTACAAACTGGAACTCTATGAAAATAGCTTTCTAATCGGATTAAGAATGAGAGCCTGTATAAATGAGAACGATGACATGACACGTGTAAGGGGATCTTTTCTAAATAGCAGGTGATTCATCAGAGGGAAGGAGCACCCTCGTGCTTTAAATTAATATTATGTTAAAAATGTTGAGTTTATTACATATAATATGAAGATCCATAATGTATACGTCTGGATCATATAGTATTATTTTGTGTAGAAAATATAAAAATACCCATTCAGTTACAATATATTATTAATCATAATGTATTAAATATTGTTATTTGTTGTATTCAATTAGATAAGACTGAAAATATGCTATATTCTATACAGAAATAGAACAAAAAGAGTTTGAAATATTTTTTTTCTAACAACTACCGATATTTAAAAATTAAAGGGGAAAATAATAATGGTCCTCTTCTTGCCAGTTTATGTAAACCTTCGTGTAACAGCAACATAGGACTACTTCGTGATTAAAATAATGTTAACAGTCTTTCGTCCAGTAGGCTATCCTGTCGATGTGTTGACATTGCTTTGTAAGATACACGCTCGTAAAACAAATAGCATTAATAATAATCAACTAAAAACACTAAATTAGTGCCCCAAAAACACTAGTTCCCGGATTCGATCTCCAGAGTTTTCTGAGGTAGGGAGGTCTGGCACGGGGTGCACAGTCTCGTGATACAAACTGAGGAACTACTTGATTGAGAAGTAGCGGCTCGGTCACGGAATTAATCATCAACGGCCCAATGCCCCCAATGCAGCCATCTGCCTATGATGAAGCGGTCGGATGGTAGGCCTAGTCCCTCCAGAGATGTAGCACCACGGAGTTAAGTAATGCCTTTCAGTGAGGTCGACTAGTACGGGTAATCATGTATGTATGTATGTCTGTATGTATGGATGTACGTATGTATGTATGGAACCCCGCGTAGGGAGGAGAGGCGACCCTAAGCACATAGGCCACAAGTCCTGGCCCATTGTGCCAACCCCTGGTAATGCGATGATTGGCATGCCCAAAGCCCCCCCCCCCAAGGAGATTCCGCCGCGCGCCCCCACGGAACTCCCTAACATCCAGCAAGTACCTGAAACATATCCACGTGCACCAAGTCTCCAGGATAACTCTGGCTTTAGCGTGTACCCCGCCATCACGTAAGCAGCACACCACCAACAGCCCACATGACCACGAGCCTCGGGGTAGGACCGCAGCGGGAGATGGCCCGAAAGCCAGGAAAGGAAATGGGATGATAATATGGGGGAGATTGAAGGTGAAGAGGAGTCTTGGTGGAATGAGAGGAAAATCTCCGAGAAAAAACTCCCTGAATTACGGCTTCGTCCACCACGAATGACACGCCCGCCTGCATAGGGATTTGAACCCGGGACCACTAGCCTACGCGCTAAGCATGAGCCTTCGCGACGGCACGGGTAATCATAGGAGAGATTATATCTGGCACCGTGAATCGAATTCTGGCTAGCTAAATCTCAGTGCGGTACGGAAAGTCGAAGGTCACGGGTTAGAGTCCCGATGTCAGAAAAAATTGTCTTCTGAATCTCATCATGCAAAGTTCAACAAAAAACAAATTGGTTTCATGAATATATATCTACCTATTGTATTGTACTGAACTTCAATTTCAACGCGCTACAAATCAGTTAATGTTACACGAAGAAATATGGTAGTACTGTATTATTAATTTTATTTTTATTTTTGCTGGGTTTAGCTTGCAGTCCCAGTTTTGAAAACATTCATTCTGTTGTTCACACAGTTTCTAGGGATAGGAAAATAGAGAGAAATGTAGAACGTAATTTTTTTCAAAATTCTACTTCAAACTTATTATCATTTCCAAAAATACAAATTCAGATTAGGTAATAACAGATAAGAAACTATAGGCCTATGGCAGATCTGAATTCCATGTAGCGTCTGACTTGAACTTAATCACATGTTAGGAATACATAAAACATTGGAATTCCTCAAAAGTGATGGTTTTAAATCTAAATTAAAATTAACATGTATAGAGTACATTGAAAAAACTCATTAAATATAAATTTATTGCTTGGTTCTCTATTAGAAGGACCATTACTTTCATAGGATAAAGTTATTCCATATAGTTATTTTCATAAAGAACATTTTCACATTTCACACTGAAATTCACTGTGGTGAAAAATGTATACAATATAATTTAGGCTGGCTAGCCTAATTGCCTCTAGGCTCCAGTGTTTTGTTTTTTAATTGCAATAGTATTGATGGTATGTAAAGGGAGGAGCTCTTCCATAAACCCTCCCTCTTTTGACTGTTTCTATTTTACGTTCGTAAAATATGGTCATCTAATTTTAGGTCCTATTATAACCGTGGAGTAAAACAACTGGTTCAGACCACGAACTAACAAATGACTGCCACTCCCTTTTCTTTCGTGAAGAGCTAAATAATTAAATGGTTCCTATCTTTACGTTACTGTGGTCTGAATTAAATATGTAAACTGCCTGTTCCCTCAATAAATTTTTCCGATCTTTAAGAAAACCAGTGGCGTGCTCAAAATTATTTTAATAAACTCCATAAACAAAAAGTTTGTCCTGAGCTATTTCTACCTACTCCCTTTACAGCGAGCTATTTGCTATTAAGTTGATGGACGTGCTTTTTACTGCCATGCATAGAGTATCCTACATAGAGTATTTAACCAGGATCTTTGTCTGTCAGTGCTATAGGAAAATCCTACTGTAATCTGTGCTTTTTCTAAGAATTACTATGGTTCCGATTTTTATGCTCTTATAGCTCAGAATGCACCAAATTTAAATTATGTACAAATATATTTTCTCTTAATAAGATCAGTGTCCAGTCTTCAACTCGGAGCGATTCAGAGTATTTCGTCTTTCGAAGGCATTAAATAATAATAATAATAATAATAATAATAATAATAATAATAATAATAATAATAATATATTAATATACAGTTCTGACCCCATTATGACGACCTCTTTCCATTCCATCGGTTCACTTCAAGAGAAAACAATAGCACAGCCCATTATGAGGAAATATGTTCCGATTATGTACAAATATTGAGATAGTCACAGCTCAGAATCGTTCTGTGTTGATGAAGCTTTCTTTGTACTGGAAACAAGATTAGGACAAATTTATGCTTCCTGGAACTGCAAACTGTCAAATATTTCTGATCACTGGATAAAAGGTCTAAAGGATGAATGAAATGGAGCGAGGGCACTATTTTTATAATAGCTCCATCCGCCAAAGTATCATTCTTCTTCTTTGAGTGTAGTGAGTTATATCTAGACCTATTTCTTGAGTTAACTGAATACCGGTGCGGTATTGCTGAAATATACCTTCAGATTTTCCTCGGGATCACATTTTCACTATTATACTCATGCCGTTTTTCAAGAATGAAGAAACCATTTCTAAAATGAGGTGTTATAGGTAGATTAGTTTAAATTTAATTGCCTGCGTGGTCTAGTGGTTCGCGACGCTAGCCACGGATCCACAGGCCTGGGTTCGATCCCCGGTTCCTCCTCGGATTTTTCTGAGGTAGGGAGGTATGGAAGGAGTTGCACTGAACCTAGTGATTCAAACTGAGGAACTACTTGATAGAAAAGTAGCGGCTCCGGTGTCGGAATGCTGACCACATGCACTCTAATCATGTCATCTGCCTGTGGTATATGATGCAGAGAGTGGCTGGTAAGGATTCAGGGATGTAGAGCCAAGGAGATTAGTTTTTATATCACGGAATAGAAGGTAGCGTTGCAAGCACGAGACCACATTAAAGTATTTATTTCTAAATAATTACTGTTAAGGTAAAACTAGTTGAAATATGTTGTGACTAGAAAAACCTAGATATTTTTTAAATAAAATGTGCATATTAACACAAGGACAATACAATTTGACATTGAAGACAGTAATAACGACAAGACAATGATGACTGCGATAGGAGAATTGATTAATAATGTTGCTTATTTCCATTGCTTTATCGTGTGGATCGACTCGCTACAAGAAAGCGGATGAGGCATAGCACATTGTTGTTCGGAACCCTTTAATTGTGCTGGAACGTTCCGAGCTCTCCCGCATAGTGCTATCAGAATAAAGAGTATCAGGATCGCCCACGAAGAGCCCCAGTGAGGAAGGACTGTTTTCATGGCTCTCGCATTGGAGGCGAATCTTGTTCTATGTTGTATTAACTGATGTACTATGCATTTTATGTAGATTATCAGTTTTGGTCAGAAGACCCCTTTAAATTTATAGAATAAATTTTTTACACTTCCCTCTATATTCCTAGCTCGAACATGATAGTCTTACGAATATTATGTTGATATTTACTAGGGCTGAAAATCGATTAAAATTTCTAATCGAGTTAACGCTTGAGTTTAATCAAAAACGAAACCAAAGTGTACATTTAATATTGTTTTACACGATTAATAAGTACTACACTACAGATAATCAGAAGAAATCCTGTACTCACGGCTAACTCAGTCTGCAAGATTCCAGTTAAGATAACTTTCTTCCCTTTAGCGTACTGAATATTCAGTATCACGGTAAACTTTGCAAAACTAAACTACCCTTCAAGTTTCTGAATAACGGGAATTGTTTAATAGGCTGAATGACACATGATGTGCCAAGGCCGGAGAAGCGAGAGAAAGGAGTTTGGTCATTTGACCCATTTCTCGAAAAACGTTTTTCAGAATTCGACTAAACCGATTAATCGGAAAATGTAACTGATCGACGATTAAGTAGTTAATCGATTAATCGGTACAGCCCTAATATTCACATTATTATATCGCTCTTGATAATAGCGAAGAGGGGATAATTATAGCGGCGGAAGTGAAATATGGTCGTGAGTTCGATTCCCTTTAGTTACTTAGAGCCCTATGGCAGTTAAGATGCCAAACATAGCAAGTGTTAAATATTAATCGTTTTATTTTTTTGGTTTTATTTTAATGTCTATAATATTTTTAATTATTAGCCCTGTAGTTCAGACTATGGTTCCCAGCTTTTGTATGTGAAGCATTCATCAAACTGAACATCTGTTCTTGAAAGGCATTACTAACTGCTTTTAACATAACCATTCACGGAACAATTTCCCAAAATACCTGATGTCGGCAAGGTAGCAACCCTAGTTCCGACAGTTCTTGTTGAAGTTTCAGAGATAAATGTGGGTACTGAATATGATCGACGGCTTTAAAAATAATGTATCTATGTGTTATGGAATTCATGAATGCCTAATTTTATCGCTATCCATTTATTTTCGCCTTATAGCCTAGGCCTATGCTAATTTATGAGTCTTCAGACTGCTAGACCGCATCTTTATTTTTACAGAATTGAATAACTTGCGAAGGAATTATGACAGTTCAATAATTCGCAGAACCAATTCCTAACTAAAAGTATCACTGGATTACCTTTACGATACAATATTATTTCTAACTCAGATATGAAATAGTGACTTATACTCGTTGAGTGCTCACGGTTTTGCACACACACACATAGCTTTGAAAATTGCTTGTTAACCTCGTCGTTAACAATACATTCTTCCGATGATTGCTTCAATACGCTTAAACAGGCCTACAAACATTTTATGTTAGCCATAATTATTTAAATGTCATAATATAAACTGAGCTCAGAAGCACACGAACTCCTGTTTGGCGATACTGTCCATTATCTTTTCTATCTCAATCTACTTGCATTATACACTTTATCCACTGATCGGCATATCTGTTTATGCTGTAGAAACATAATTTGTAACACAGGAACACTATACATCGGACAATCTCAGTACAAGAAATGAATTATGTATGAAAAGAATATAGCCTAGAATTAGAGAAAATATTTTGTTTTGCCTTCATAATAACGCCTAAATTACTCTGATATCGGAGGTCAGGGCAAAATAAATCGTTGTAAACCTTTGATATTATTTCACTCACCTGAAGAAACGTTCAAGTGAGAATAAAACCATTTAAAACTCGTAGGTGGGTGTAGAATCATGTCGGTTTGACGAAGAATAGGACAAAGTTTAAAAAAAAAAGTCATGGACTCTTAAAACCTTATAGACAAAACCATATTAGTGCGTGAAACAAAGAGGCAACATTTTAAGGTGACTAATTAATTCACAACATGGTAAGGACTTGGTCACTGGGCTCTCAGACGAAGCAAGGTGGGTGGCTGAGCTAAGAGCTGCTTGAAGCCTTCTTGCAAGAAAGTGGTCGGGATAATGCTGAGGAAAGCTCCAGCAAGATTCCAGACCCCTCATTCTTCTGCCGAGATGGGAATACACCGCCAAAGTTAACTAACGATCTGACTGTCTCACTCTCACTCCCCGGGAGGGGAAGAGATACCTTCTGAGAAGGGGCAAGGCCTGTACCTTGTTTAACAGGTTCACTTGGGGCCTCCCGCCCACATTCCAGCGAATGCCGAGAAGATATTCCCACTGCATTCTCAGTCAGGTGCTCCCTACTCAAACACAACAAAGCAAACCTCTGTTGCGGGCCTTGTTACTCTGTTTATGTCCCCCCGTCGTACATTAACCTGCCGCGGATCAAATATCATTCTGTATAAACAAGTCAATTGATGGTTTGATTTAAATATCTGAAATATGTATTCAACGGGACAATTAAGTAGTGAAGAGTAATCGCCAGGAATGAATGGTTTTGAAAGGCTGATGTTGGAATTCCTTAAATTAATTAAATGTCAAGATTCTTATGAAGATGGAGTTTAAGGCATGCTTTGGGAATCTAAAGGAAGGGGCGTCAAGGATCTTGAAGAATAAGGTTTCAGAATCACTTATAATCTTATATTATTGCGAAATACTGGTAGATATTGAATTTAGTCAGACAATGTTAAAAGTCAATTATTTTACGAATTTATATAATGCCAATACATGATTTTCAGTAGCACTTTTCCAGTATAGTTGAATTTCTTTTGTAGGATGTGTTTTTGGAATAACATTTATGTGCTAATACAGGTAATCAGTGAAGTACAATACCGGTACTGTACCCAAAGGCATGTTCGTGCTATTTATTTATCGTTATGTGAAACGCAGTAAGTTTGCTTTTATTTTTTTAAAGGCTTCTTGTGGAGATTCTAAACGAAAGAATAACATCCTTAGTTCCTTTTAATAGCAATATACAAAGAAGTTTATATTAAGGTTCAATATGAAAACCGCCTAAAACATTAATTCTGACAAGATATGTATGGTACCGGTATACAAAAACAATGCCCTTCACTGCGAAATGTAAGAGAAAAGCGCACTATTTTACCTCGCCGTAAAAAAAGGTGCCATATCCAATATTAATTTCGATCAGTAAGATGACATGCTGGCTTTGAAGCAACTTTGCGCTCAACGCTTCTAACAACCTGTTATTTTCTGGTACAGTCAATCTACGGCATTACCGAGAGACTCACCGAGACAAGCTTCCCAAACAGCTATTAGCGATTATAAAGAAAAGTAGACTATGTGGTAATCATCAAAACATGTTCCTTAAAATAACCATTCTTGTGTTCTTGCAGTCACCTTCCGTGGCTTAGCTGGTTGCGTGCTTGCCTCTGAGCCCAAACATCTTCAGTAGTAATGGGTTTTTGTAGGTTCAGAGAATATGTTCATTTTTAGATCCTCACAGAGATAGACTTTTGTCCTCAGTGCTGCATTACAACCAAATTCACCAGCTGAAGGGGTCATAATGCTTGGGAACAAGCAATAAAAAAATTAAAAAGTAAAAAACACAGAAATTTCTTGTGCTATGTACGGAAAGCATTACCAATCTTATATTTGTTTTCATATCGTTTTTATTCATCTTCCAAAGTTCACGACCATTAGCTTAGGATGCTGTCAATGAAATTTGTAGTTCTGCTTGTCTCGTAAATATGTTATCTTGTTAAAAATTTTAAAAATGACTTCCTGAATGAACGACATAACATTCCCATTAGTGATTTTTTTTTTTTTAGTCTTACGATACTAAAGTTCAAATTACTATACAAGATAAAATGTCTTGCTATTTATTATTTTTAATGCATACAATGAGTGGAAGGACAAAAATATAGAATTTCTTCGTATTATATACATACAGTATACCTAAATTTACCCCTAAAATGTAGTGATGGGAAAAATCGAATGATTTTAACAATCGAATGATCATTCGAATGCAGAACTAAACATTTCGAATGAATATTTCGAATGAAATCATTCGAAGTGTTTTGTTCATAGAGGGATAGTTACATGCAACCTACGAGATGTTCATTCGCTAGCGTCAATATTTTTCGAATGAATCTTCCGTTCTCACTCACTTCACTTCATTGGCATTCGAAAGCGGGTAGATTTCAATTTAGTGCGCACATTTCCGGCAGAGAACAATGCGGCCAGCTTACAACAAACACGGCCTCCAGAGATGTTTATTATTTTAGTCATGTATTCTCGAACAGGTGCTGTAGTAAATACAGTAAATTAGGCCTAACATGAAATTTCTTGAAGTCCTACAAATATAAATTGCTTAATGCAGCAATAACCAGACAACTTCGTAGTTATTATTTGAATTTGCATACCTGTGGTGTTTAATAATAACAAGCATAATACGATCAAGTACAAAATAATCTAACTTTTCAATTTACGAAAAAGTAAAAATTATGTAATTTCAAGACACGTTCTTAAAGCTTTAAATCAATCATAAATTACAAAAAATCTGTTCATATTAGTTTTCTCTTTGGACTTACAATTTTAAATAAAATATCATTCAATCCTTTTGTCTTGCAATAAAACTCATATGACTATCCTAATAGCCTAACAAAAATAAGTTTGCATCATTATCTTTGACTATAAAAAAATAATTTGTCGTAGGTTAATTTTAGTATCCCATTCACAAAGGATTGAACATTTACTTATCATGACTTATCGTTACTATTCACCTAATAATACCATATTATCATAATCATTATAACTGTATAGGCCTATCAATCCCAATGAATAGAGAACATAACGACAACAGAAACAGATTATTATTATATTATTATTATTATTATTATTATTATTATTATTATTACACGGCTTATTGGTATACCCTAAGCTCCTAATTAAGCGATGTAATATGTAATATGCAGTTAAAGCATGGAAGGATAAATATAATACACGAAAAGACAATACTAGGCCTAAAATAGACAAATATATTTTCACGACAAAATTTGAATACAACGAAATGAAATGTATCTAATTTTAGTATTAGGTCCATTCAAATTTTCAAGTTTAATAAATAGTAATTAAGGTAAATAAGTTATTAAATTGATTATGTGCAGTGTATTCTTCAGTTTATTTTATTACGTTCGGAAATCCGAATAACTATATTGTCAGTTATATGCGATGCTGTAAAGTAATTATATCTATAATTCGGTAAGATCTCCAAATCTATTTAAATCTGAAGATTTCAAATTATTATTTAATAGGGTAGACATCGTTCGTTTAACTAAGAAATTCAATAACACATATGCGAGACCATATGTGAAACACATTTAGTACTATTTATTTTATTACTGTGTTATAATAGCATACTGAAGGTAGTGTTATGTCATATTACAGTATTTTTGCATAAATGCAGACATAACTGTTCAAAGACAAAGAATCAAAACAAGACAAGAACGAACATTTCAGTTAATAAACAGTAGAATAACGTTTAGTACAATGCTATTTTCATGCACTATAGGTCGTGGCTCTTTAATCTGTATCTCAATAATTATTAATTTTATAAAGATGTATGTTTGTTGTTTTATATATAATTTTCTTGTATAATTAGGAACCAACAAAAGCAATTCAAGGTCTCTGCAAAGCCTGAGTAAATTGAGCCGTGATTGAGCACATGTAGGTTGGCGATGGGGTGAGAGCAGTCTGGTTTTTTTCCTTCCTTTCTTCCTAATTTTTTTCCCCTTTATTAGGATGTGGAAATTGAAAAGACTGCAAGTCCATTCACCTTCTGAACACAACCCTTCAGGGGCGGATGATTTTTTTGAAGATTTTAAAAGGGAAAAAATGCAAGCATTCCCACTTTGGTGGCAATACCATTAAAATAAATTAGATGTTGCCAGTTCTCTGACATGTTGGAACACTGCAGATCTTTAGACAAAAACAGTAGAAACAACAGAAGTGAAAAGGTTAAATTAGTATACTCATATTACAGTTTGTCGCGGAAAATATGCTCTTACTTAGATAATTTCTAAAATATGGAGGTAATTGGAACATGTCTCAGTTAACTAATTCAACAGTTCAATGTGGTATAGAATTATTAATTATGATTGATATCTAAATTGACTCTAAACAACATGTTGCCTCCTGCTTAAGTAATCTGATCTCGAGTCAATAATTAAAGAACCACTGAATCCTCCAAACGTGTACGTTATATAAACGGTTTATGGATTTCGTGTCAAAATATTCCTTCCAATTCTACATTCCGCCAAGAACTTGAAAGTATATAGAGTTAAAGCTTTAAATATTGCTATCAAAAGTATATCAATATGGTTGTAAGTATTACATGTGTGATATGTAAGTATATTTTATTCATTTAGTGTCACTTAGGCTATGGCATTAGTACGTATAACTTAGAATATTAATTTTGACTGGTATAATTAACTTTGTAAGATTGTAAATACTCATAGCTTAGGTTGTTGAAGATATGTATTTATGTAAATAGCTAATGTGACCGATTGCAGTTGGTACTGCTTAAAAATCTTATAAATGTATCAAATATAAAAATTTGAATGGCTGTATTTAATACCATAATTCATAACATACGGTAATTAATCAAATAAATAATCCATTTGAGAATGCATATGCTTCATGTAGAAGCTAATGATGGATGTAAAATAGGAACAATCTGCGAAAAATTGTGCTTTTTAATATTCGTGAGAACGGCTATTTTATTATCAAAATATATTTTGTAGCCTGGGGTTGAAACTCATGAAAATAAACCTTCTAGCTCTGCGTCATGCCATCCGTGCTTGGAATGGGAGAGACGGAAGTTACTAACTGGGACACGATGGAACACGAAAACAATCGAATGAACGAGAGAACGAGCCGAGAAGCCAGTTTCCGAGAGGTTGAAGAAGCATTCGAATGAATTCATTCGCTTTCACATTTCAGTTCAGTAAGCGAAGCGCTCTAACCCTAGTCTGGAGAGAGCAAAATCATTCGAATGATTTTTTTAACATCTCGAACATTTCGAATGATTTTAACAATCGAATATTTCGAATGAATTCATTCGAATGGTTCCCATCACTACTAAAATGTTTCTATTATACTGTAGTTTGATTGCAGATGGCAATGCTGTGCATCGTAAGGATGGTGACAGCTCTCATAGTAAACAAGCAGCAGAAATGCTACTATGTGATATTCCGCTATGATTTTGTTTGTTTATTGGTTTAAGCAACATGCATGATGGCCTTATCAACAGAACTGTGCCACATGGCATTCAGTTCAGTACAGTACACGAACAAACTCCTCACCAGTCAATGGCCTTTACAGATTCCAATAATAAAAAAAAGTTATGTTTGTAATAAATTTTACCTTCAAATTATCAATATTAATGCCCCATAAATTTTTGTTTTACCTTATACAGGCTTGAACTAAATTATCATTGGCTATTTTTCTGCATCACGGAAGATTCAACGGATTTTTCTTTATTTCTCGTGACTAAAATATTTGCAATTAGTCTGTTAGCAGATACAGTATGTGCAAAACATAAGATAATAAGTTCTTACCGGAATTCAGTACCAGCAGTGGTTGTTTGGAAATTGCGAAACGAAAATTGCCGTAGGTTAAAAATATGGTGTAATTTTAATAATAACCCCTTGGTACGGCTATTATTTAATTCTTAAAAATTGCTGACAATTGTAAAATTATTACGTTTTAAAAGCTAAGACGTTCTTCTTCAAAAACATACTTAAGTGTAGGCCTACCCTATATTTAAATGTAAAACGCACACATTAGAATCCAAAGTGTGAAACTCTCCTTCTCATAACGTGGGCGGCGGAAACTCCATACACTCCCAGCTTATGTCTATAATACCATTTCAATTATATCTGACACTTCCTCCAAATATCAAAAACAAAATCTGCCAAACATACACGGCTCTTTCATACCTTTTGGGACTAATACAGTTCTGTTACCTTTATTTACAAGTCCTATAGACTGATTAAGATCCTATGTCAAAACTATTCTTTAGCAATAAAAGGTTGTTCATTTGAATGAACTCTTTGTGTCCAAGCAGAAACTTGAAAGTATCAGTTGTGAGAAAAGTGCAAAAGGAAGTCATAAAGTTCTATAATTACATTTGTTAATGACTGGCTCTATATTCTGCCAAACCTAGAAAGAGGGAGCGAAGAAACCGAAGAGTGAAGTGCAATACTCCTTGTTATTGGATTGGAGGCCGAGTTTGAGGCTGATTTGGTCCGATTTTGTTGATGCAAATTTATTGCTAGATTCCAGGTCTGACTTAATTACTACTTAATGCGTCGGAGCCTTAATGCTAAAGCTTCAGCCATGACACCCTCCAATAGACATCTGCTTGGCAGAAAAATAATAAACATTCTCCAGCTTTGCTCACTTCTTCCCAAAAGATGACTGTAGAGCAAACAGCAGCCAAAAGCTCTAACAGTTTCAACCTTCTCAACCGGCTGAAATCCCAAGGAGCCTTAATTTATACATTGTATATTGTATACACTGCATTGTATTGTTTAGAAAAAAACTTGGAACGTCATAAGCGACTACTTTTATCGTCGTAAGCAAATGCAGTCCTGGTACTATTTTCTTACTAAAGAATAGTACTCATCGGCTCTTGAGAAGAATTCTATATTTAAACATACGGTCTACGTAATAATTTACATTATTTTATGCGACTCCCCTCATATAATTCATAACACTATCTGATCTATGTGACGACTGTCCCACACACTTCCCATCCCGGTGCTGGGTCTGATAACTTGTATTCTAGTTTCTGGCAAGTTTTAAATAATAGATTGTCTTATGCAGCCGAAAGCAGACTTTATAACCGTAAAGACACGCTAATGTTGCCAAATACGTTCAAACTTGAAACGGTGTGTTCCGTTTGCTTCTCTCATTCAACGTGAAAATGGCTTTGCAGAAGTTTTATATTTAAATTTTGCTTTAAACATTTTAGCTTATTGAGCATTCGTATAAAAGCAAAAGCCGAATACCGGTATAACGTTATTATTTTTACCAATGGGGTCTTTTGAACATTGTACACATTGTACTGCTAAAACCTTGAGCTTTTATAAAATTCTATTATATCCAGACCGCCGAGAGTCAAATGCTAAAAAATAGAATATAGTTAAAGGTTGAAAACTTAACTTTTTAAAAACTGCAAATAAACGTCAATTAGAGAATGTCACCCTAATTTGCTCTTTGAGAATTTACAGATGTGTGAAAGTACCAAGTATTGCTTACGAATTTAATTCTTCTTAATCGTTGAATCGTTATAATAAGGCTTCGTATTTTCATTGTGCGACCGGTAAGGTTGAAAGTTCATATTATTAGTTTGGTAATATTCGCTTGTAAATGTAAAAAAAAAAAAAAAGTTTTGATAACAGTAATAACAATCGTTAAATTAGTGTACTGAAGTTTTAATATTTTTGTATCATATTTCCCCAAATTACTTTCCATTTTGAAATGAGAGGCTTTATTAACGTAGTAAGCAGACTGATGATATAAAGATAAGTGACTTTCAGTGAGAACCAACTTTTTAATTGAGAACAGATCCCTTTCTAAAATGTAAAGCTCTTTCTTTTACTCCAATTTAAATACGTTGTGGTCGTGGTGAGTATGTCGACAAGGCATCGCCCTTGTATATATATATATATATATATATATATATACAGAGAGAGAGAGAGAGAGAGAGAGAGAGAGAGAGAGAGGTGGGAGAAAGAGAGAGACAGACGGAGGGAGGGAGAGTGGCTAAAAGGTATTGTCCAAATCAAGTAACAACTTACGAACGACAGAATATCCAAAATCACATTCTGATGGATAATTGTTACTTACCCAAAGGTCTTCTAGGGTGATGCTGTTAGCAGTGCAAAAGACTAGCATTTCGGCAGAGAGGGGTCGGGGCTCCCTGAATTTGGAACTTAGCAAAAGACACGCTGTGCCCAATAATTGTAGCTGGGACTTTCTGATAGGACACACACTGAGAAATCTGTCCACATAGTTCATTGCTAATGGAAACACTTCCTCTTGACATTTCTGGTCCATGCACACCTGCAAACAAGAAGACAATTATACTATAGGAACATAATATGATTTTAAATAAAAGGAAACTTATAATAAAGACTCACTGTTACAGTCCCACATTCACGTAACATTTCGAGGCAATAAATAAAATGAAAATGGAGTTCAAGTTCCATGGAGGACATATTTTAACCTTATCATAAAGTAGAAGTTAGTAATTAAGTTAAATAAAGGTTATAATTAATAGTTTACTTTCTTCACAAATATTCCCTTAAAATTTAATTCTGGAAGGACTGAAAATTGTTAAAATAGGTTTCTGTACGTGAAATGACTGAAAAAAAAGAGAAATAATGTGTAAAATACATTTTAATATAAGCTAAACTTAGATATCCCAGTGCATCTCTGGCATGGCGCTGGCATGTAATTAGTTGTCTTAACATGTCCGCATAACACCGAAGGACTCTTTCAAAATCTCATCTCAATGATCTACACAGACCAAATAACTCGTTAAAACTCTTTCAGAAGGGTGCTTATTATTCTGCAGTACAGATATATAACAAGCTTCCAAACAACATTAAATTATTATGTATTCAAAGAAAGAGCAAACCTTTCAAAACAGCTGTCAAGGAATTTTTAATAACTCACTCCTTCTACAATTTGGAGGAATATTTCCAGCTTGGATAAATTTGGCAGCATGCAGTTTCTGTAGGCCTATATTATTGTTATAACATGCATGTATTTTTTGATCTGACGTGTTCTATATCCTTGAGCCCCGCTCAACACAGGATCTACAGGACGAGATATCTACATCTACATCTACATCAAGTACTAAGTAGGGACCTAGGTGGTCACTGAAGCAGATCTGAATCACAAACAGCCCAACATCTTATGGCCTAAAGAGGATGAAAAGGTGTAAATTGTTGTAACCACGATCAAAGAAGCTACGGGTATGAAGATGCTTCAGTGTTCAGTCCTTGCGAATTTGCATAAAATCAAGCGAACGTAGTTGCGATAAAATGAAAGTGATAAAAATAAATCGATAAAATGTTAACACGATTAGTTGAATTTCCATATATTCTTATATTGGATTGGTCGTTGATTCGTGATACTAAATAGTCTGAATAATTAATGTTCTAGATAAGAAATGTGTTCTGTTAGCTGTCTATACAACACTTTACTGTGGAAACTTCTTATGTATCTTTACCACAGCTGAGATAGGGAGGAAAAAAGTACGTGCTTCAACAATACCCACCATGTCATTTTTAAAATAGACAACGGATCTTTTATATGCTGCTCAATGTTAGAAATTACAAAATTTGGATTTTTATCACAATCGTTAGAGGCATTTTTAGAATTAATATTTGAAAAAGAAAAGTTTTCATGAAAACTCCCTCTAACATTTTAGTAACAGAAATCACGTTCTAGGGGTAGCAAAAACAGTCCAACAAAATCCATAAAAAAGGTGTATTAAGGTCTGAATCTGTTAACAATATTGTAATTGCTCCATATGTAAAAATATAGGGTATAAATCATACAGATCCCAAAATAAACCCAAAATAATAAATCTGAAAATATAAGAAAATACAGTGCACCGTTTACCCGCAACAGGTCTGCAAGACGGACAGACATTCTTAAAACACCTTTTTAGGCTTTTAGGTATCGTGAAACATGTTATCCCAGTATTATCTCGATTTCGATTTTATCCGCTGGGCTTATACTTTCTCTATATTAAGTATTCGCAAGACAGTAAAAGTATTACTTTTATTCATTTTGTCCTTTTGTACTTCTATGAATGCGATTATAAGATTGACATCTTTCTTCATAAAAGAGAGCTCGGTGCTTCTTTGAATACTAACTTAAGTAAGACTCAAATTCTAAAACAAGTGGTTCCTGCTGTAATATTTATACACGGAAAACACCGCATGACAGTGACGAATAAATCAGAGATAAAAATCTGATGTGGCCAGATCCCTAGAAATGGGTGCCGGGCAAGTTATGCAGAGTAATATAACGTTATGAATTACATCAAGTGGAGATAAGTAGTTAGGATAACTACAGGGGATACGTAGTAACAACATACGGAATCCCAGGATTGACGTCATCGTAATGAGCATTTGATAGTCTATTTAATTGAAGTTAACTGATATAATCTGCAACTGTGTTGAGCATCGTAATGAGCATTTGATAGTGTATTTAATTAAAGTTAACTGATATAATCTGCAACTGTGTTTCAACTGCGCAGTGCCATTTAACAGGTCAAATACATTAGAGCTAACCGAAGTTCAATTTTGGTAGAACTTATAAACAATTCTTCCATAGGGTAGTGTAACACAATCAGGGGATGTTAAGCGATTTATGATACGCTTAGGAAAAACTGATAACGTTATATATATATATATAGGCTATTCGATACGAAACAAGTTATGATCATTAGTGGCAGCAATATTATAAAGGCTTCAGAATGTTTCTTCGCTCGGTTAGGTTATAATAGGCAACTGTGTCGAAGCTTAGGCTTTACTCTTATCGTTAATTCTTGTATATGAACTTGAAATGCATTATATCCAAATGAAGAAATATGTTGCCAATTAAGATTATTAAAATTATAATTCAATGAGAGCAAGCAATATTTTCTAGTGAAGCACAGATAGAATGGAATAGTACAGATTTATATCTGACTCAAATGTTTGGTGAAACGCCTTCACATAAGACCAAATAAACTAGCTATTTAATCATAAGATTATGATATTGGCTATAGACGGCTCATGGATTACTTATTTTAAAAATAAGTATTTTTTTTTAATTTAGAGAACTTTAATTTACGTTTGGTAAAGAGTAAGTGAAAACAACACTCTTTAGGAAAGTAAAAAGAAGCTTATAAGAGGCAGGTAAACTTATTCCTTCCAACTTGATTATTCTAAAATAATGTCAGAAACATTATTCTTCAAACGAAATGAATTAAATGTAACATATTATGGGAGAGTATGAAGATTTATCCTTCAAGCGTTATGACGCAATTTGGAAGAACAGAACTGAGAAAGGTAGATTAGAAAAACCTTCAAATACCAAAGAATTTCAGATTAAATAACACTCTTCCATAGAAAATTTCATTAATATTTAAAGTTGTATATTCCAAGAGACTATACATTTGTTCAGCGAATTTAAATAGTAAATAAAGTTGTATTTACGAGCACTTTTAACAGTGCTGAATTGAATGAAGAGTCCAGAAGGTAATATCTCTTTCAAAGCAGAGAATAACAGGAAGAGCAAGGCAAACCAAAATTAAAATCGCTACTTATCGATTTACTAGCTTGGTTTGTTTTCATTCAGCCACTTTATTTTGCCGACAGAAGAAGGATTCTCGGAATAATTAAGGTGTTTTTCTTTGTTGGAATCATTTTACAACCAGTGAATGGAAAGATGACATGAATACAGCAAAGGCATTTCATTAATTAAGGAACTTTATTAACTTACTGCACTTGTTAAGGGACAGAGTAATGGCTTGTTTAAAAGATTCGTTCAGGATTAATTTTAAGATTGATTATATTAATTTATTCGCCAGTGGATATACATCTGTTTATTTTAGAATATAAGCGTACAATGTATCTGTATCTGGTACCCTATGATCCCCAGGTGGGGCGAAGGGGCCTCCAAGTGGAGGTTTCATTACCTACACTAATTTTGATATGCTTATTTTCCGTGAGAGGGTAGAGGGACAGGTGGTAAGCCCATCGCCTCGCAACCCCCCTCTGGAAACTAAGTATTTCTTGGACGTTAAAGGGCCGAGAAATTTTGTCGAGAGGCTCTAATTTAGGCTTGGAGTTCTTTTACGTGCCGTAAAGCTACGACACGGGACCCCCAGCTTAAAGTCCCTCCCGGAGGACTCCCTGCCCAGGATTTTTACGTCCTGAAAAATCCATCGACCACGGCCGGGTTTGATATAAGCGTACAAGAGGATTAAAAATAATATAGAACCAAAAACAATTTGCAAATAAAGTATTTCACCAGATACCATTTTCATTATTATTTCACTGATAAGATTTACCTTACAGCGAGGAAAATTTTAAGAAGCTTCAACTATTCCGTGATTCGTAAAATAGCGTAAGCATTTATATCTATACAGAAGGAACCGATTTGATTTCCGAATTGGAACAAATTATTCTTAAAAGATTGAAAAGCTTGAAAAGTGACTTTGTCTCCATGGAGGTACAGTATTTAACTTATCTTTCGTATTTCCTAATGCGTTTCCGTGGTTTCAAAATGTTAAGGTAGCCTACCTATCGTTATGATACCTACAGCTGAATAATAGGCTTCCAACATTTATTTTTATCAAATAATTTTTTGAGAATACATTTTTTATTACACTGGACAAAACACGATTTTTTTCCATTATAAAATACGAGACCATTTCTAACTTCCAAGTATTACAAGTATTTTATGTATTAAAATGAAAATTAAATTTGAGTGAGTATGGTTTTGAAAAATATGTAATATTTTTGCTTTCTATATATGTATATATATATACAGTGTGTGTTAATTTATACAGTGTGTATATATAAACGAAGAAGAAACCGTTTATTGCAAAGAGAACAATGGAGCTGCACACCAGTTACCATTCAAGTTAAGAAGGTCAATGAATAGGCTAATAATATAACATAATTTTTGTTTTTATTTTGTGTTATATAGACACATTAACCTATGTAGAAATTCAGTTCATGTTCCCGTAAATATGCTGGTGAATTATTCCAACAGAATCACATACTGTATTATAGTTTCTGCGGTAGTTATCAGGTGGCTCTTATAAATTCCTAATTGTTATAGGAAGTCAGCAACAAACTGATAAATGGTAGACTACCCCGTGCTCCAAACACGAAATAAGTGTGGTTTCCATAGGTCTATGTAGATGTATATTTTTGCTGGAAGAATGGTATACAGCTGCTGTAAATCATTTTCTTCTCCTGATCGTCTTGTTTAGCGTGGTCTGTATCATTATTTTCGTACCTCACATTGGGGTCCCGGATATAAGCGTTTTATCTAAATGCCACTAATATATCTGCAAATCGAATTGATCCCGCTTCATCAATGACATGAACTTCTTCGAAACAGTTCAAGTTCTTATCATGCAACAAATCAGTGTGGATATGTTTGATCATATGATGTCTTCGGGTAATAAGTAGAGATTTGAACGGACCGGACCCGAGTACATGGCTCGGAGTTTCAGTCTCAACGTATTTTCTGCAAAGGGTTGTACCATCCATGATTTCCTGGAACGGCTCTCAGTTTTGCATAATTTGCATTCCATTTCAACAAAGATGTCCACCCAGGACAAGTTAAGCTTAATCTAGTAGCCATGAAGTTATTCGCTGGTGGAACTGCTTCAACTCGGCATAGAAGACCATTCTTCAAAGGACATTCGCTTGAGATGTTTACGAACATTTTTGGGGTTTCAAAATGCTTCAAAATTATTTGTTATTTTCAGGCGAGGAAGGCTTGTTTGAAGTTCATCAACATTGAAACTTCTTGTAAAACTTGGATCGTCGGAGTATGATAATTTGTGAGCTATAGAAATATGTTGAAAAGGGACTTCCCACTGACTGTTAATCAAGCCAAGGCCTCTCAACTTGCGTCGAGCATATAACATCGCATTTTTCATTCTGTCAGAAAGACATAAGATATCTTTAGAAGTCCGTCTGATGATTACGTCAAGCCCATCAAGAATGTATAAAGGAATGTGTAAGCAAGGACACTGTCTGCAAAGAATAAATCAGTGAGGGGAAAATATGCTGATTGATTATAATCCTATTCAGTTTCTGATTGGGCTGAAGTAAAGACCGGTGTTTTAATCAATCCTTTTTTAATAAACCGTTCATCATTAAAGGTGCAACCGAAATGCTTTATGGTTTCTGATTTATTTATAGAAAGCAACTGCAACTCAGACTGGGTAAGTTCTCGTTTGAGTACTATTGCAGTGCTTTTACCTGGATGGATTTCTAATCCTACAGATTGTAATAGACTTCGTGTGACATCAATTACTCGGACTGCTGATCCAATGTTACATGCTGTTACAGCTTGATCGTCAGCAAAACCCGTGAGACAAAGTGGTTCGATAGTGTCATCAAAACAATATCCATGTTTACTTGCCGAACCCTGATCACAGATTTCGGGGTAAAGGAAATTAATGGCAATGTTGAATAATGTTGGCGATAATGGACTACCTTGAGGAACCCCGCATTTAATAGAGATTTTCTTAGATCGACGATTACCAACTTCAATTTGAACTGTGTTATTTGTTAAAAAGAAAATAATTAATCCTTGTAGATCAGGTATATGCCTTGAGCAGTAAGGGAGTTCTGAATATGGGCATGACCAACTCTGTCAAAGGCGCGTGAGACATCTAAAAATGCTACCACACAGTCCTTCGGTTTCGTCTTAGCATCTTTCAAGCAATTATTGATAATGCGTGAATTTATGTGGCAATCTGCTACATTTGCAATAAAACCCCGCTGATTAAGTTCAATCTGCTGTCTTAATTCCTTATCTAAAACACGTTCAATGAACACTATCTTATCACTGAATATCTAGTTATACGCCTCCAGGAAGACATTATTTGTATGTCCTTTACCCTTGTAAATCAATATTGTTTTTCCCTCTCTAAGTTTTTCAGGCACATACAGTGTACACAGCATTATATTAATTATAACTGCAATAATAACAGAAATGCCTAGTTCCTTTACTGTTCTAATCAGTATGCGATCAGATCCAGGGGAAGTATCCACTGACATTCCTTTAATTGCTTGTTTTACAGAAGCAATAGAGACTTGTCGGAGATCATTTTTAGGTCAGCTGATAAATGTGTTTCTCTAGTTTCATTATTAGGAGAGCCAAGTTGATGACCAAAATTCCCCCCCCCCTCTCTCTCTCTCTCTTTCATAATTTTACCTCTCAATTATAGGGACCTTTATACGGCCCGCGCCACCCGGGCCTTACCGGGCTGCAACCTGACGGGAGAGGAATGAACTATGGATCACAACACAGACATACTTTTTGACCAGACAAGGACATTGAGGGCTCCTCGGATGAGTGACCAGCCCAATGTCGGGACCACCTCCGAGACAACACGAACACATAGGACGAGACACACCATTCACACACACACACTCACTCCGAACAAGGCGAGGATGGGATGAAGATGATAATGACGGGGACCACAAGGGCCTAAAGTTACCTGACATTTGTAACCCCGGAAAAACCTCACCTAGTTAACATGTCCCGAACAAGAATCGAACCCGGGCCCGCTGCGTGAGAGGAGCGAATGCATCTCCTGAGCCACAGCGGTGGACTAAATTATCTTCTATTGCATCTAAATTAATCAAGCATCCATATCAAGCTTATCAGCATCCATAATTTTTCTAACTAATGCTTTTCGTCTGTTCTGATATTGGAAATGGGCAAGTTCATAAGTATAACGTCCTTGATTTCTTTTACGTCTAGCCGTAGAGGAACGTTGGAGATTTGAAGAGTTTTTGTGATTCATTTCCTCGCCATTAGGCTATGTTTGTTTTTATTTCTCACTTGATAAAATCGAATTGCAGTAAATAGAGGCCCGGGAAGTTCTGAGTTGACTTCATACAAAAAAACTTTTATTGCAGCATCAAATACAGAACAATCGAAAGTATAGGAATTCAAAATGAATTGTAATAATCGTGATGTGTACATCATAGCAGCAATATTATGTAAACATCTGCACAAGTTACCGAATTCCCCTCTCTTGCCTCTCAGAAACACCCTCTTGTTGACAAAGAATATAACACTCTCATTCCATAATTTCTAGAAATATGTAATGCGTACTACGAAATTCTTGATCACTTAAAACATAACTGAAGTGCATTGATTTATGCTAGTGTATGCATGGACGTCCGCAGAAATTTTGTCAAGGGGGGCCAATGAACAAATTACTGCCACTGCCACCACCACCATTACTATGTTACTACGAGTACAACCACTTTCTTATTATTATTATTGTTATTGTTATTATTATTACTATTCATATTATTATTGCTATTATTATTACTATTCACATTATTGCTATTATTTTTATTATATAATCAACATCCTTCATTTACTGTAGCTGGACTATGGCCATGGATACAAAGAAAACATCTGATGTATACACTGAAATGACTTTTCTTACTCCTTACAATTTCACAGGTACTATTCATATAAAATATAAAATGCTACTTTTTTTTCATTATAATAAAATGTTTGGGTAGCCCTATAATGATTTCAAGTTTAGGGGAAGTACTGTAGTTATTCCTACACGCTAATATCTAGTCAGCTGTCACAGCTCGTTTTCATTCAAACGACGCCAACATACAACAGTATTTGGAGACTCAAACCTCACTTCACATTAGTTGCTTATAGTCATTTAATTTAGAGGTTTATGTGTAAACAATTTCCAGGGAGGGGCAGCGGCCCTAAACCTGCCCCCCCCCCCTTCCGGACGGCCATGAGTGTAAGCCTAATAAATAACTCATTAGTAACATTGATAAGCCTGGTTTCATATGATACAAAGTAGCAAGTGAACTGTTGTTTATATAGCCTAATGGATGATGTCAGAGGTCACATGGGCATTTAGAAGAGATAGCAGCGAACTCCATGTGCAATTTTGTGTTACATGTCTCCGCTTCAATGGCAATCTGTATGGAGTTAAAAAAGCTCCGAGGTCAGAATACATGTGCAGAGTTCTTTCCTGGATTCGCTAGTACAGCCGTGTATAAGATGTTAGCAACAACACTGATTAATTTCTTCGTTTCTGAGCGTGCTATTTATGTGTAGTTATGACCGAAATTTTGATGTCAGAATTTTGTAGTTCCTTTCTAAATATGCAATTATATTAATTCATAAAACATTTCTTTAGCATGATTTAAACGACAACCAATTTTTAAATAGCTGTAACTCATGGATCTGTAGCTGTAGACGAATGTTTCAAGGGTCAGGTTTTGTCTCATTGAAGGTTTTTTTAAACCAGTGAAATAGAATATAACTTTGAATGATAAAGATTTGCTTTCAGAAGCTTACGTTGTTGGCTGCGGTAAAAAAAAAAAAAAAAAAAAAAAAAAAAAAAAAAAAAAAAAAAAAAAAAACTAAGCCAAACTATGCTTAATGGTGTTTCTTTATTGCTCTGACGTTAGTCTTGAGAAGTTACGATTAGAAAAGTTCATGATTTCATTTAAACTAAGTAGACCTACTGTAAAATGTGTAATTTTGCTAAAATATTTCCATTAAACACAAAACACAATAAATATATTAGTCATTCGAAGGTAAAAGTAGCAAGTAATACAAATATCAGCTAAAGCAGACTACTAGAAAAATAGATTAGTGTTGAATGGTTAAACCCCCAGTTTTTAGATGGTAAATTTTCTTAATCTTATTTGTCAATGATCGTGGAAAAAGCACCATTCCTTCAAGAATCTTGCATTAAAAAATTTAAGAAGATCAATATTATAGTAGGCCTAAGTATTTTACAAAACATGACCACCTCGTCGCACTCCTCCGCATGAGGACAGGGGTGACTTTGAGGAATGGTGAAACAAAGACAAAAACTGAATCCTCCCGTACACAGCCTGAATTATATTTCAAACCCGCAAATGATAATCTAACAGTGAGAGCTCCTGAAGATTGTTTTGATCACACAGGTGGCCCTGGCAGGCTGGCACGAAGTAATCTACCACTTAAAATCACCATTGACCTTGATACCTGAATGCACTGCTTTATAACACTTACTTACTCTTAATGCTACCCGAAACTCTGTTGTTGCTAATTTATTTACATTTTTCACCAGTCGGTATTACCTTCGCACTGATTTAAAGGAAACCTTTAATCAACGGTGCCCATCCTCTTAGCTTCAAGACACATCCCCCCCCCCCAGTTTCATGAAAAGTAACCTTCCTCACAAATAGTGAAATAACAGTTGGCCTGCTTTAAACCTTCTGCCCAAAGTAAAAGTATTGCTGAATTTGCAATAAAACAGTGTCAATTGTTTAATGAGGCTGCTTTTACATTATATAATTATACAAGCTGATAGCAAATGATTACAGAATATATTCTAAAGAATTAGAAGAGGGTTTCCTACCTTTTAACCCCCACCAATCATACCCAGTGAAGTCAGAACTGCCATTACCGAACTAAAGAATGGGAAACGCCAGGAGAGGATGGGATACACAACGAAGAACTGAAACTAGCTGAAAGTCATCTAACGCCAATAATCTGCAAAGTCTTCAACAAAAGAAACAGAGGATATCCCAGAACAATAAAACACAAGCACAATCGTTCTTCTACACAAAAAAAGGTAGTAGAGACGACATAACTAACTACAGGCCCCATAAGTTTGATGTCAAACATGTACAAGCTGTTCGCTAAAATTCTAACAAGAAGATTGACAAAGATTCTGGATGAGAACCAACCACCAGAACAAGCTGGATTTCGCAGAGGATTTAGCACAATAGGCCACTTGCTTATAGAAAAAGCAGAGGAATTCCACCTGACTTTGTACCTTGCCTTTGTAGAGTACAGTAAGGCTTTTGATTCAGTCGAGCACTCAAGTATAATACAGGCACTGGCAGCTCAAGGCATAGATTTGAAGTACGTCCGAATCCTGCATAAAGTCTACAGCCAAGGTTTGGCTAAGGTGAGCACAAAAAAAGGTCCAGTGTTCCGCCTAGAATGGGGAGTTCGCCAAGGCGATCCAATATCTCCCAAATTATTTACATGCCTAATGGAAGATATATTCCGGAAAATGAAGTACAACAGAAATTCTGGAATAAACTTCGATGGATGTAGACTGCCGAATCTAAGATTTCGGACGATATTGTTCTATTCGCCAAATCGCCCGGGGAGCTGAAAACAATGTTAGACCAGCTATGTGATCACAGCAAAACTGCAGGGCTCTCACTGAACAAATTAAAAACACAGTTAATGTCTAAAGGACCGGCAGCGCCAATATCAACAGATGGAACACCCCTCACACATGTAAGCGAGTATACATACCTGGGGCAACAAATCTCCTTTCAGGATAAAATGGAGAAGGAAATACAAAGGAGGATCTCTCTTACCTGGAAGACATTTTGGGGTCTTAGATTCGTACTCTTAGACAAAACGCTAGGCAGACGAATTAAATTCCACGCGCTAGAAACCGGTGTCTATCCTGTATTACTCTATGGGTGTCAGACATGGTCACTAACAGCAAGACATAAGAACAAAATACAAATATGCCAAAGAAAGATGCAACGCAAAGTCTTGGGGGTATCACTGAAGGACAGAATCCCTAATAAAACATTAAACCAGCTAGCACAGACACAAAACGTGTCAAAATTAGCCACGACTGAAATGGAAATGGGGAGGCCACGTGGCGAGACTACAGGACAAAAGATGGACTTACAAGGCCACCATATGGGAACCCCTATAGGACAACGACTACCAGGAAGGCCGAGACTGAGATGGACGGACCTCTCCAAAGAGCAAGCAGGGAAGAAGCAGTGGTCACGAGTAGCGAGAGGAAGAAACATCTGGAAATCCCTAGAGGGACATTTATATAGTGACTAGATAAAGAATACCTAGTGTAAATGTGAAACAGTATTCCTCCCCAATAGTGACTAAGTAGAATGCAACAAAATAATCTGTAAAAGGTGTCATTATGACGTATGGACAACGCCTAACGTGGAGTAGCTCACCACGTCAGTGTAAATGAGCTTTCCCTATTCGGTAGGAGGCCCTTGCCCTTCACGGCACATATATGGCTATTTTCACTTCATTTTCATTTCATTATTACCTTTTTAATTTATAAAACTTGACCTATTTTATTTTTAACATAATAAAATGCTAATTTTGTAACAATTCTCAACCTCACAGAAATTTGAATGATGCACTTTGCGCCATAACCCCCTTCTGCTTTAATTAATAATCTGCAATTTTGGACAAATCAAATTGATACATATCATTAATCAATTAAATCATAATAATCTGATTTAAAGTATATATTAAACACTATGCGCTTGGTAATTCAAATTTGTGTCATCTACACAAATTTGTAATGTAGACGACCAAAAAGGCATAGTTTCTTCAATTCTTCATTTAGAGCTTAGTTTTTAGCAGAAATATACGAATTACAGGAGACTTCTTTTTTATAAAACTAACATGATTGGAAAATTTAGATTTCTCAGATTATTGCGTTATTTTAAGTAAATAGGAATAGATGTTTCCTTTAAGCTCAAAGAAGAATGTCTCCATATATTAAACTTTATACCAGAGGACATGTGTTATACATTTATAGCTGTATTATTTGTTGTATTAATATAGGGTAGTCTATTTGTAAACTAATGAGTACAGTATTTTAAAAACTCGTGTTAATAAATGGCCAATAAATTGGAAATCGTTGAAGTATACACGTTCTTTTTATATATTTTTATTTCAAGTGTATGGGGACAAAAAAGGTAAATTATACCTAAACATGGTCTTTCGGTGTAATGAGAACTAGCTGGATGGGGTGAGAGGACGAGAATTTTCACTGAGTGGAAGGGAGAGGGAAGTGCCAAAACCTTGCGTTTTTCACGCATCACCAGGTACCAGCAATTTCTCTCACAGGCATTGTTATTTAAATAAGCTTATCCCCTGGCGCCTCTCTTGTTATCTGCCACCGCAGAACAAACCTGTCTCCTCAAACAGAACAGGAGAATATTCTCCTGTTATTTGCTTCTTTGCCAATGAATGTAACTTGTTTATTTCTTTCCAACCTTTACAGGTTTCTTATTCGATATACTGTATGATGGGAATTCGGACTACCTGCTTCACGCATTGAAGAATAATTCTGTCTTATGTAATTATAGCCTACGTTGGAAACATGTACCATACACACTTTTTTCAGAAGCTATAATTTGGACTTCAAGTTCATTAAATAGGTTGTACTCAGACTTTCTGTCAGGATTGGACAGATTTTCAACAAAGAGCGAGTAAAGGTGTTAATTTTCCATAATATTATGATTTTCAAATTTTGAATCCTGAAATTCAAAATAATGCGTCAAACACAAGACTGTCCCCAGAGAAAATTTTCCCGTCCAAATACTGTTTCCATAGCCATTGTATTCTAACAATACACTTCTTATCATAAATGAAATTTGTTATTGAAAGCATTTTTTTTAAATCGTATCACAATATATAACCTTATCAATAAATGTAATCTAGTTTCGCACGTTTTATGGTCTCTGAATTTATAGGCCTAACGTTAACTAAGTTAATTCTAAACCTTTTTTCACAATTGGGCGGTTTTCAAACGCTTTGTAATTTTTATGCGTAAATCATTATAGTCTATTTGGCCCAGGTTTGCTGCATTTTCTTGAAGTTTTCGTGGTGTTGATTATACAGTATTTTCTTGGAATTTCAACGGGGTGAGAAGGTTGAAACGGTCCGAGCTTTCGGCTGTTGCTTGCTCTGCAACCATCTTCAGGTTCAAGTAGCACGCTGTGGCACAACATGCATGCTGATAAGGGTCTTATTTACATGACCTCTGCAGCTTCATTTTTGGAAATTATGCGTTTTCCCAAATATTTTGTATTACTATAAAAAGCTAGGTTCCAAAATGGTGGTCCAATGTGACAGAGTTGATGAAGAGCAGTCAATGCTGGAAGTCTTCCCAGAAGACATAAAAGTTATAAACTTTATTGATCTATAGTCCATCAAAGCTTTGATTCCAATGTGTTTTCTTTTGTTATTCAGTAAAAGTGAAAATATTGACATGCATATTACTGATTCAGAAATTCAATTCTTTTCGTAACAAAATCGTCACTCATTCTTGTTTCCTTTAAAATAGAACAGAATTAATGAATCTCAATGCCCATGAATGGCAAGCTTTTGTAGACCTATACTAAGAACTCCACGAGACAAAGGCGAGCCAGACGGGCATGGCCAAACTAAAGAAAAATGATTATTTGATGTTTGTACAGAAAGTGGTCTGTGACAATCAATGTTACTTCCAACTCTGAGTTACAGCTTACTACATTACTTGCTTTCTCAATTAACTGAATACAAAAATTAACCTACTACTGTATATTACACATATTGTATATATTGTTTACTATATTGTATAATTCCGTAGGGCACTCTGCACTTCGGTTTCTGCATAACGGTCTGTCGTTCTGTAAATATTTTGAAAAAATGGGATTTATAAAACCATATCACACAAGGGAACTAATTAATGTACTTTATTATAATTTCTTACTAGTCTTTACCGGTACGTCTTAATGCAAATATTTCTTTAATATTCATATTAAATAAATTTTAAGAGAAGTATTTTCCACCAGAAGAGACAGTAAGCAGTCCCCGCTCATAAATGATGAATAGGGTTCGGATGTTTATGACAAGTCATATTTTAATGCTGACCTCCATTCTCGCCGCAAACACAAATTAAACACGAATTGCACGCTTGTTATCCTAATCGTACCGTTTTTATTTTGCATAAAAAGTCATATTTTGGGCTTTTATGAGGTCTTGGTCATATTTGCAAATTTAACGTCATATTTCAGTTATAAATTCGGTAAAAGAGCATAATTATACAGTATATGTACCACATGGTCGAGTTAACTATGAAATTTAGTAAATTTAATGTTTATGCCAAATTATTAATTTACATTTTTAAATTAATGCAATAATTGTTAATATTTTATAGGGACACGCAAGGTCTACAAAATATTAGGAGTTGATGAAGCGAGCAAAAAGGAGAAAATTCTTTAAAAATAGAAGTTCTTAACAAGTACAACTGTAAATTGCCAAAATAGTTAAAAAGTTATTATCTGATTGAATTCGTGTGTGTAAGAATTTAATGCCATTAAACGTTTTAAATTGGAACATTATTTTTTTTAATGTTATATTATGTCATATTAAGGTTTTTTAGGTCATATTTGGTCATTTCTAAGGGCATATTTGCAGTCGTATTTTCCACTGCTTTAGGTCATAAACATCCGAACCCTAATGATGAACATGAACGAAAAGGGGCTGGTGGAGTATCACAACACAAAGTTCTGATTTCTTTTATTGTCTAGAACGAGACTATAAAAAAAGTCCTGAAAATATAATATCAAACAGAAATGTAATGTGTAGGCTACTTAATTTTTACAGTCGCATCGTTTTAGTGCTGTTTCGGAAATCGTTTATGAAATTAATGGTAATGAAACATCAATAATAATTCTGTGCGGTTTCATATTCGTTTACGAAGGAAGAGAAAAAGAAGTGGTAAGGAGAGAAAGTGGAACGAGATAATAGGAGGGGGAAATAGGGACTTGATCGGTAGAACAGAAGACATGAGAGGGAGGTGCAGCTTAATTTTTTATTGGTGCTTTACATGTCCAAGAAAAAACAAACGCTCCAGTAACAAGGAGTTTCATGCGACAAGAAGGATAAATACTGCCTTCCACTTATGCTACCCTTCTGTCCTGTTTCTCTGAATCTCAAAGTAGAATATACTGTACTTTGTTATGATTTGCTATTACAGTACTTTAATATATTGTCAAAACCAATATTTTAGTTCTCATTCCGTGTTTGTGCCCTTTTTTTAGGAGTAGAACCAAATCGATAACCATACTTCATGATCAGTTCATTCGATCCATGCCAAGGCATAGCAGCTCAATAGGAGCGAATACCACGAATCCGTTTTAAAGGTGGATTCATTTTCAGCCACTAAATTAACTGTAATTTGAACTATAATTATGTAATTCTAACGAATTATTTAGACTTAAACAACTGAATGTCATTAATTAGGTAATTTAAAAAATGAAGTTAATTTTCTTATTACATTACGATGATGTACAATGATGTGTTTAACAAAAGTTTATGGTCAGTATTCCTTTGAGAACTCTCCGGGCTTCCAAAAGCAGAGATAGATGAAGATTATAGGGCATTTTTATTGATAAGTTATAAGTTATGTAGATTATTGCTGGTCTACGTCACGTTACTACTTTGATTATATTCATTTTTTTCGCATTCATTCATGATTCCTTTCAAAGATAAGGAACTACACACTCAGCTGTATTAATCATTCAGACATGGAGCCGCCAATTTATAAAAATACTCATGGAGGTTACAGACCTTACAATTCTTCAAGCGCTCCGAGAAATATTGCAGGGCCATGACCCTAGTTGGCGCCTATGTGTGTACAGAAAATTCATTATCACATTGCGTAACTTTACATGTACAAAGCTGACTGAATCAGCAAATGTTTTTTCTCTCCAGTCTTGCAGAAATCTAGAAATGACGCAAACAAAGTGCTAAAGGAGAATCCATACGGACAGACTTATCATTAGGGCTAATGATTTATAAAAGGACTTACAGAAGCTGGAGTATGTTTTAATTAACTTTGATGTTTATGATTCTGATATCAAACATAACAGCTTAGCGACTGTTCTTTTTGTCTGAAGTGGTACAGTGTACACAAGCAAACCAAGTTTTCCTGAATCTTGTTTGGCTAACAATACAACACTTAATTAGGCTTGCCATATTCTTAAGAGAACTCACCGGATTAGGTGGCAGAGGCGGTCTCAAGTTCGGGAAATCGCGAGATCGAAAACAGTGATCCGCCGCGGTATTCCTCACTTGCAAAGGCGAAGGCCTGGTTGGATTTTACTTAAAGTGTACTCCGAAAGTTCCCTGGCCGTTGTCTGTACGTGTTTGTATTATTTTAAGTGGAGACCTGCTTGGTTCTGACCACACATCATGGAGTCCCTCCACGACCTATCTTAATATAGCCTATAACGAGTCGATTTGATTCCTCTTCCGTAGGCAAGGGGTTCTGGTGGTCCGGACCCCCCAAAATAGCGGTATGAGATGTTTTAAAGCATTAGTAAGAAAAAATCAGGAAATAAGGAATTTACAATCAATCAGTTCAGCCCCCCCCCCAAACTAATTTGTAAACACGTGCAGCGGGTAGGCTTAATCCACACAACACTTTCAACTAGGATCACTGACTCTAATGGGGCAAAAGAAAAAAAAAATTAGGGCATTTAGTCAGATTATAAAAATTCGCGGAGGCATTTAATTTGAACCCTGAAAAAAAAAGACGTCCGGAAAAAGGGACGTTTGAAACCTCAGTTAAGTAACAAAATTAATATAGAACTCAAGACTCCCTTAAAACTATAATTATTGGTATATCCCATTTATTCTAATAACAAGTTTTCTTGAAACCAGAGTTTGGTTCATAACGAACTATGTATATTTTCCCCTACAAGAAGAAATCTTTCTTAAATATTAGCTTCTTGGAACACAAACCACTGGCAAAAATTCAGAGCAAGCAAGTAATCTATGATGACTCAAATATATTTAAATATATTTCATTCCATCAGTGTTCAATTTCTGTTTCCGGATTTATACACGATATTCTGGTTTGATGTATGATGTGTAGATGTTTAGATTGCATTACCAGACAAAACACGCGACGTGCTGCCGTGCCTACATAGCCCCCGGAATATTCTACAGAAATTTTTAAAAGGCTGGACAGTTCAGAGGGATTATGTGAGGGGAAACACAAGGATTCTTGTTCAAGGAAACAGGAAAAGGTTCATAAAAGGTTCCTTGGGTCTCGCTTGGCAAAGACGAATTCAAGGGCAGGTCTAGACCATTTTCGCAGTATTGGTTGACGTTAATCCAGCAGTACAATAAGTATCTTCACACGTCCCATTATTAAGTGCCAGAATGGTACTTTATGAGATTGTGTGGTGGGCGGGAAAATGTCTATCCGTCTGTCTGTTTGTCCGTGTGTCTTACGGGCGACAACTCAAAACAGGATTTTCATGAAACTTGGTTCATGGGAAGAAGACTATTCATTTTGGATGAAATCGGTTGACCGGTACCGAAATAACGTCTAACTAATAATATAATTTACGCTCTCCCAAGACCAGAAGCATTTTGATTGGTTCGCGGAGTGCCAATTAACGGCCGAGCTCCAACAAGTATTAGAATCGGTAACTAAGATAAACAAGACAACTTCAGATGTATCAGTTTCTGTAAGTAGATATAATAGACGAAGTTACTTATTAAAGAGCATTCTTTCATTTCCCGAGGTTCTATCCAGCTGGTGCTTTTCTTTGAACCTTATTGTTTGTCCATTTGACAGCATACAAACACAATATTAATTTTATAATGGGTATAAAAATGCTACAATAATATTGCATCGCCCACAATATACTAAACACAACATAACAAATTGCCGCTCTCTTATTGACATTGTTAGCCAGCCTTGATTGATTCATTTCTTTATAACGATGTCAGCGTAAATTTTAAATCTAGCCATTAAATAATTAATCGCAGCTGCTGTTTACATAATATTGTGCATTCTATCGGTACCGATTTCTACATAATAAAATTTAAAGTATTTTTCAGTTGCAACGCTCCTGTGAAAGCAAATAGACCTGTGACAGCTTGATTTCAGATTGAATTTAAATTATTCATAGCCTATAGGCCTACGGCTGTTTTAAACCTGAAACAAACATGTCAGCGAATCGTAGGTCTACACTTAAATCATTAATATTACTGCCAGTGCACTTTATAAAATGTTGACATATTTTAAGAAGTTATTAAATCAGTGTAGGCCTATATGAGTATGAATTAAAGTTAAGCATCAAACTTTAGACCTTTTTTCTTCCGTTAGCCCTGCTTAATGAATCGATCTGGAGCTTACCTCGGAGATCGATTAAAAATAACTTATTTTCTGCATATCATAATTGCTATTGTCACTGACTAAACAAAAGCATTCTGGCGCTTTGTTATATCAGTTTACCTGATTTTATTCATAATAAATTTCATGATGATTAAAGTAGCAATGGAAATGCTAGGCCTAATAGTGGGTGTTATGGTGAAATAATAGTAGGTCTATATGAATAGCATAATATTAGCAGCAACAACAATAATAACAATAAAGATATCAATTATCAGTTATGCTTATAATTCTGCATTTCTTTCTTTTGCTAATATCTCATGCTTCGCCACTGATGCAAACCCTTCCATTTTCAGGTGCATGAAAAAATTGTAGATTTTAAAGAATGTCTGAATTCTAAAAACAATAGAAAAATACAAATTTGTGGCAAAAATAATACTTATTTCTTTAATCTTTTCCCTATCCAATAAAAAGTGCGAATTTCATGTGACTTTATGGAATTGTTTCTATGGTAAGCCAGTAACCTAGAGTTAACTACAAGCTAACTTTAAGCTAATTAAATTTAAAAGCCTGTTGGGCCTATGGTTCTCCAAAATTCCAGATTTATCAGTCATTACGAAGAGTAACAGCTTCCCTTGCACCCTAATTTTATGCTAAACACGTCTCATAATTCAAGATTCTCCAGGAATTTTGGACTTTTCAATGGTGAAAGAAAAATATTTCTTATTTTTTTAATAAACATAACTTGCACAGTTCCAAAACTGTTTAACGTCTATTTATTATGACCAAAAATGTTGTAGGATAACGAACCTAAGAACTTTATTCAGACAAAACCATGCATTACCTTGCAAACTTATTATATGAGGATTTTATTTACACCAAAAGAAAATAATCTAATATTGCGGTAGTAGTTTCCCATTTCCCAATGATGTAACTAGCATAGTTTACTGAAATGTGTAAGATGTGCGAAACAAAAGAATAAAATCGTGGATTAGATTTTCATTTTAATCACTAGTAAAATCTCACTTTCACACGCCACTAACCAGGTTCATCAATCAACTCAAATGTGTTTGTATTGTATATTTTATTGAGTAATTCTAAAATGTTAATTACCGGATGAGCATAGAACCCAGCAATGAATTAGTGGGTGCCACTTTATAAAGACTTTTTCCCAAGAACTTCCCCTACCTGCTGCCACCCTAATCCTCTTCGACCTGTCAATCAGTGAATAGAAAGTTAATTAGGCGTATTTACACTTGTCTGCAGTCCAGTACAATGTTGCCAAATATATACCACAGCACGTTTACTTCACTTGAGAAGTGGTGAATAACAGCGTGGGGAAATCCACGCGACTACAAGAGCACCTGTTCTTTGTCGGTATCAATGTTGGTGCAGATTTTCGAAATAGGGAATAGCTATTATATTCTTTTGTAAATAGACGATGCTTTGGGGAGAGGTCTTCTTAAAATGGCATGAATAATAGTTATCATAGGCCTATGCTAAGACAAAGAAATTTAGCGAACCCTGGGTACATGGTTCATATTAAATTTGCCTGTATTCTTAAGATGTATATCCTTATTATTCACCTGTACCTGCTTCTAAAGAAAAGTTATACAATACATTTTACAAGGAACGAGTTATTAACATGAGATTACGATGAAGCATTGTGAATTCCTTCTCCATATAGACACAGATTGCTCCGTGAAAGAGCGACCTTCCAGATTTAGTTGAAGAATGTTGTCTGTGCCCTTAAGGAAAATATGTAGACGCAGCGACAAGCGGCACTAATCATCTCAAAAGAAAAACCATCATGCAATCTCTAAACCACTTTCCACTATTTATCCGAAATTTATCCCACCAAAAACCACGCAAAACAGAATTTGACAATCTGAATAGCCACTACTGTATAATGTAATAATTACAGTAAATCCATGCCACACATATTTCTGTTATCTGAATTCTTTGTTATAATACTATCTATTTAAGTATTGTATTAAATATGTATAAGAGAATAATGAATTCTTAGAGCACTCTGATTATCGTAATCTATAAAAAGAATACAGTCCTACAGTAAATATTCAATTAAATTAACCATATAGAGTCTACATGATACGTAGATAACTGACACTTTTGCATGCAGCTCTAAACTTTGTTTATTTTCTATACTACGTTAATTTGATTAGTAGTTACAGAATCACACTTTTAACAGACTTTTTAAAAATATGGATTTAATTTGTTGGTTAATATTCATGAATTGCCAAAATTCTTAGAATGATTTATTTTAAGAAGAAAAACATGATTCCTAGATAATTTTACAAGTGGCAGCTTCCGTCCAAGTAAGTTTATATTCTTAATAGAATAACACATTGTCAATAAAATATGCAGAAAATTTAAGAACTTTCGAACCGGCTTCTATACCACACAAATCATCACATATACTAATAAAATAATTTGTTTTAATGAAAAAAATATATATCCTAAAAAACCATTTCAAAATTATATCTTTTGCATAAAAAACAGCAAAAAAGTATCCCATTTTTTTAATTATACAAACTAGTCAATTACAAAACACTAAAATTGGAGTATGGTCAGAAAAAAGTTCTTAAACATATCCCAAATACCGGTACTAGTTTGTAGGGTACAAGAAATATATGGAAGTTATCGTATATCAACAAGGAATTGCAAATATTTTTATTATTTATACGTACTAAAATAAAAGTCTTGATCATATTATTCCAATTAAAGAAACATAGGCGTATCTACATGTAGCACTAAGTGCTGAACTGACATTTCGGCATGCAATTGTAAATATTTATTTTTCAAACATACCTCCAGCATCCAATCTGCAACGATTTTCCTCATTTGTGGAGTCAAGTCTTTTTGTACACATTCAAAATAGGTATTTGACGGGCTGTACCTTTCTTCATTTTCCAGCAAATTTTGCAAAACACGTTCATCGTTCAATAAAACCGGATCAACATACGCTCGACATTCATACTCAGATTCGCAACACAGTAGGTCCATTATGTTGGTATAATATGACTCCCAAATTTCTAACTTAAAAAATGCAATTTGATTTGTCAACTGATCTGGTTTATCACAAACCCACTAATAAAGGGAAATCCTGTAAAACATTACTTAGAAGAGTAAAATTTGATTATGACGACACAAGAAAACACAACTCACAACACATCCGCACCTGGCTACGACCAGGCCAGAATGAATGTATGGTCTGTAGACACTACAAGTGTATGAAAGAGATTCCCCCAACTAGAGCCTCCGCATTCTCTTGTAACCATCGCGGCCAATAGGATCGCTCGAATGAATGAAGTTGTGGGGTGGGAAGCTCGGTGAAGCAGCCATACATAAAATTTCCCTTTACGAGGGAACTTTCTTCGGGTGGGCTGCATTCACCTGTACAGTTCATACCAAACAACAAAAGCTTTTTTTGACCTTGGTTGTGAGGCTTTGACAAACGTCATTAAAGACTATGGTATCTGTGGAAAGCGTCGAAAACAGCGGGTCTTTTTAACCGAGTAAATCTCACTGGTATGATAATGCTGGTAGGGGAATTATTTAGGGATTTCTTGTGGAAATGTATTGTCAAGGTCAATGGAAGAAACTTGTATACCATACTGTAGCGAGATCTTCTAGCCCTGTGGTCTTGTGTTGTGTGGCGGTATGTCCTTTACACAAGACCTCCACTCGAGATTCCACACTGCTTCCAGATAAAATTTCACATAGAGGTATGTGACGGTCCAGCCTGTCATAGGCGCCAACATCAAATTTCAGAGGGTCCCCTCAATTTTGCACTTTCCGAAATCTTGACTAATAGGGCTCTTCTAGTATCCTTTAAAATAGGCTTCTCTCACACTCCAGAACTTAAAGGACCTACACATAATGACAGACTGATTTCTATCCATTCAGCATAAAATGCTGGCAAAATATAAGATTCGTTCATTGGATTAACTTCATGCGGTATTTTTAGTAAGCAGCCTATGACATAGTTTAAAAAAAAAGAGTTTAGCGATTATGCAAACGTTCTATCTGTCATCTGTAAATATCTCACATAATATTGACTAAATTACTAATATGATGTTGGCAAAAAAAAGGCTTAGAATAGTATTTGGATAGAATGTGTATTCAACGAAAGCTAGATTTTTTCTTCTTATGATACTGTAGTTTTTGGCTAAACTTCCGGTTATAGGCCAATGCAATTAGGCTAAGTTATTAGTTATGAAAATCAAGAGATTATTTTAAATTATTTAGATAAAAATTCCGTGGTTTATTCTGTTTAAATAATTACAGTATCCGAATGTAAAATATCAAACCCTACGTTCGTTCCTTGAGAGCTGTAAACGTCTCTTAATATCTTGATAAACAGTATTTATAGTACTTGCAGGATACCGTACGGCACCATATTTTTATTTCCCACTACAATTTAAAATGGATTTGAGTGCCTGGGAATTTCTCAAGAGCATACCAGAAATAACCTGTATTAATACTTAGCTATGCCATTTGACGTTATTTAACGATCATGGGAAACATCCTTTGCAGTTTTAGTAAACGTGATATTTCTTCTCTTTACTGAGAACTGCATGATTTAAGGTTGGACATGTCTAAACAGCAAAACGTATGCATAATATATGGAATATATGCAAGAAATTTTCCAATTCATTACTTTCATATTCACACGGATGTTTTAAAAATATGATTGACAAACAACGTAATAATCTTCACAGGCTGGTGTATTCTATGCGATTTTTAAATACAATATTTACTTCTGACATTGTGGTTCTGTAGAACTACCTTCATGGACAACCTTATACGTTTCTAGTTTGTGTGTTTTTAGACACCCAAAATGTATTAGATAAATTTTCGTTGGTAGTCTATGTGTCGCACACCATCTGAAGAACAGCCTTAGCCATTGACACACATATTCTAAAAATAAGAGGTTTACATTTACATGCCTTGTAGCCTACAATGTATTTGGAATTTCATACCCTGGTCACTTTTCGGTGATTGCAAATCTCGTGGGCCAAGATTATAAACCTTTCACGATTTAGATTAGAACATCACATTATTAGATAATTACTTAAAAGGAGAGACTGCAGTAATAACAATTTATTAAAATGAAGAGTAATAATTACGCAGAAAGTATTCAAGAATGAATGTAAGCTTACATCCTTCAAATGATAACATCTACAGTAGTTATACATAACCGTTTTGTAAAATTAAGGTAAGAGAAGCTGTTAATACAATCTGTTATTTATTATATTGTGCACTTGTCACCTTATTGTCTATAAGGGTTCGTTTTTCAAACAAACGTAGACCCTACCTATTCAAAATAATTTTAAAAAATAACTCCCTCTTAGTTTCCGTTGAAATCGTAAGAGGTCATTGGTTGCAATACTCATAATTACTGTATTTTAAAATTTATTAAATTGTGGATTATGGCATCTGTTCCCACCCTTCAACTGGTGATCTTCGCTCTCTGAAAAATAGGTTTCAGCACTGCTTCCGCTCCAGCATCCTGTTTATCTGTTGATTAGCTTATATTATGTGAAAATTTGGAAGAAGTACCCTTTGTAATTGCTTGAGTATGAATGATATAATTTTGAGTTATTTGCGGAGTATTTGCGCTAGAGGTATAATTTAATTAAAGTGATTCAATTAACCTGCATTGCTGCTTAAAGGTATTCAGAGCTTGTAAAAAGTTATTCTAGTCATAATTATAAAGCATAATGAATGCAGTTTACCTATCATTATTGAGAGTTATTCGAAATAACATTGTGATTTTAAAAAGTAGCCTATATGTAGTTAGTTAGTTAATTAGTCTTTTCTATTGTGAATATTTCAAAGAGAAACTCTTCTAGCCGTGCTATATTAATTTCTATGCCTATATTTTATTTTATTTCTTCCTGCAACACCTGCAGGTTGCCATTGACAAAGAGTACCAACAACAAATATAAATTCAAACAGTAAAAGAAAACAGATTAAATTAATAATATTGACTATTTCTCATATAACGACCAATTCCGTCACGCACAGGCGTAAATATATAAACATTTGATTTTATATTGTAAATAATATTTAAAAAGTAATTTAGATTCATGGTTGTTTGCTTTCCAAATATTCTGTTTATATTTCAGAATTATGATATGAATTTACTGTGTAAAACAGCTAATAGTATTTTATTAATATAACACAGTAGTTATAGAACGTAAAGAACTTGGATATAAATTTGTAAATGTTTTGTTTCTATTGTCACTAATATTTTATAAATAGACTGATTTATGTTACCTTTACTTGTTTCTAAATATCCTACATACGTATAATACATACTCCAGAATTATAGATGCCATTAATTTTTGTGTCGAAAACAAAGATCAATAATAGTACAGTATATTAATACTGTAATATTATTATACTGTAATATTAATAGTATAACATATTAGTAATAGGATGTTCTTTTCATCAAATCAACGTATTTTAATAGGAGCTAGAATCTCAAAATAAGATAATAAAGTAAGAATGGTAAAGTCGTCAACTTTTTAAAGAATTATCCGTAACCTAGGTTCATACTTCTAGTTTCTGAATCATATTAAATAGATGTATGATGTAGATGTAGATATCTCGTCCTGTAGATCCTTTGTTGAGAGGGGCTCAAGGATATAGAACACGTCAGATAAAAAAATACATGCATGTTATATCAATAATATACAGAAACTGCAAGCTGCCAAATTTATCCAAGCTGGAAATATTTCTCCAAATTGTAGAAGGTGTGAGTTATTAAAAATTTCTTGACAGATGTTTTGAAAGGTTTGCTTATTCTTTGAATACATAATTTAATGTTGCTTGGAAGCTTGTTATATAGGCCTATGTGTATTGCAGAATAATAAGCACCCTTCTGAAAGAGTTTTAACGAGTTATTTGGTTTGTGTAGATCATATATGGGCAACGTCCGGCCCGCCCCGACTTTTGATCCGGCCCGCGGAACATTTTAAAATCGAGGCTCGAAAAAGTAAATATTTTCGGTTCTCTGTTATTCGACGTACAGATATGATGGCTGATGATATCAAGAAAAAATTGATAGGATAGGCCTAAGTCATGTAATATTTTACCACCGCTATTACATTTAACAGAATCAAACTGTTCCCCAAAATATAAAAAATGTTTGTGCACCCTGATCGTGTGACTGATTTTAAATCATTTTCGATTGTTTTGGACAAGAGCACCGACTCGTCTGATACAGCGCAACTAGCTATTTTCATACGAGGCGTTGACGAAGAATTTACCGTAACTGAGGAATTGCTGACTATACAGCCTCTAAAAGGGACCACAAGTGGACAAGATATTTTTCGTGAGGTTAAAAGTGCTATCGAACAGTATGGTTTGCAGTGGTGCAAATTAATTGGGGTTTGCACTAATATGATCGGTTCACGAAAGGGTTTCATCGGAATTTTGAAAGAAAACGCAATTGACTTGGAAGTGCAAAAAGATGATTTAATAATCCTACATTGCATTATCCACCAACAAAAATTCTGTTCTAAGTCCATTCGATTGCAGAACGTCATAGACGTGGTAATAAAGACCATTAATATTATTTGATCCCGCGCGCTTAACCATCGACAGTTCAAAGCATTTTTGGATGACCTCTCTTCGGAACATGGTGACATGACATATTATTGCGAAGTAAGATGGTTAAGCAAAGGCAAAATGCTGTAAAGATTTTACGATCTTAGACAGGAAATAGCTGATTTTATGGAAATCAAAGAAAAACCTTTGCCAGAAGTCAGTGATCAGAAATGGTTAAGTGATTTAGCATTTGTAATTGACATCACGGGTCACTTGAATGAGTTGAATATGAAGCTTCAAAAACAAGGTCAGTTGGTAAACGAACTGTAATGCCATTTGATAGCGTTCCAGAACAAAATTCGCTTGTGGGAAACATAAATGCTATCTGGAAGCTGTTATCATTTTTCAACACTTATCCAATCACGAAAATAATGATTACACTCAATATGCTGAAGAACTGAAATCACTGTCGGGGCAATTTTTTAATAGATTTTCGGACTTCAAATACTTGGATAGCTGCTTTAACCTTTTTGCTACTCCGATGAAAAGTGACGTCGAGAAGGCTCCGACACACCTGCAAATGGAGTTGATCGAGCTTCAGGAAGACACACATTTGAAGTAAAAATTTGAAGACGTGGAGCTAAGTGATTTCTACAGAACATACATTGCCGAAGAAAAGTACCCACAACTGAGTGCATTTGGAAGTACTTATAAATGTGAACAGTTTTTTTTTTTCCATGATGCAAACTAATAAATCGAAGTATCGAACGAGACTAACAGATGGAAATTTTGAAAACACTCTGCGCTTGTGTATTAGTGGGATTGATGCCACATTTATTATCTTGTTTGTCAAGTTCAAGCTCAAGTTTCTCATTAATTTCTGCTGATTTTAAGTAAATACATAATCAGTTCGATATTTTTCTCATTCATGTAACTTTAGCATTATACTTTATAAATATAAAAAACCGTATCATGATTATTTTTCACAAATACCTATTATCTACGGCCCGCGACTTCATAAATATCGTAAAGTTTAGCCCGCATCTTTCCAAAGGTTGCCCATACCTGGTGTAGATCATTCATGTTTCTGGTAGTAACTTACGTCCATGTACACTAAAATTAGTTTGAAATTTATCAATATTATCCACTACATATCACATAACAGAGTATATATACTCAAATTCAAGCGAACTGGTAGTATTAGAGTAGGATTACTCCCACAACGTCTCTGGTCTTGAAGACTAACCCAGCCAGCGAGCTTCTCGTTACGTCTCGATATCAAGATGCGCGTAAGGTCAGTGAGCCACTGCTGGGCAGAGAGTAAAGATCATGCTGCTGTAATAGTTGAGTGGAGGGATAATGCCGCAGAGACAGACAGACAGAGACAGACAACACGTGGAGTAGGATAGCCAATCAGGGTGCAGCTACCTCCCCTAGGAGGGAGCTCTACGAACGGTGAGACTCGCTCCTAAGGTATATACGTAAAAACCCAGAGACTTTGTGGAGGTAATCCTACTCTACTGACGAACAGCAATCTGCAGTGAAACTGTGCAAAGGATTCAGGAAGCTATTACATGCAGCCCCTCAGCATCAACCAGAAGACTAAGCAGGGAACTTGGTATCGCACATACCACTGTGTGGAAAACTCTGCTATTCAAATTGCATAAACATGCCTACCACATTCAAATTGTTCATAAACTTGAAGTTGAAGACTAAGCCACCGGACAAGCAATGTGCTATGGCTAAGTGAATGCTGTTAGAAATGAAAATTTAATGCAGCATCTTCTGTTCAGCGACGAGGCAACATTCCACACCTGTGGACATATGAACAGACATAACTGTCGGATTGGACAGGTGGATTTGCCGTGCATCACCAAGACTTTGGGCTCCTCGTTCGCCCGATTTGACCCGCAATGGACTTTTTCGCCTGGAGCTTTATCAAGTCCAAGGTGTTACGGCGGTTCGGTGTTGAAAATGATGTTTTCCTGGGCGCCACAGTATAATGCATATACTGATTATTTCTGTCTTTGTGTGTCGAACTCGCCTCCGGTCAGTCAGTCGATCGTCGAGCACTTCCCTCTAGCTTCAGGGTAGGAAGCGAAGAACACCTTAATATTATTGCTTGAATAATAATGCAGTTTCTTTGAACACTGAAGGAATATTCTGTTTATTCAAAACGTTGGAAATACAAGTCCAGTCATTGACAATAATTACAAAATTTGTTTGTGAATAATTAATATTGTTACAAGTTCTCGGTAGATCGTTACTAGTGATACAATTGCTGCCGTATATGATTTTGACTAATCGCGATTGAAAGTAAGAATCCTTCTAAGTCGATTAATTCCCCAGCGAAGATTTTATAAGTCCAATTAATACTGTGGGCACGAGGCCACAAAGATAAGTAGAGTTGACTGCTATAGGCGCACGGCCTCGACGTAGAGTGATTGATGTAGGCACGCGGCCTCGACGTAGAGTGATTTTACAGCGCCCCGGTAGGCATAAGGAAAACTTTCTTGGACCAACATTTATCCCTACTCTTCTTAATTATTATTCGTGAATCCCGGCACGTGGTACTATAGATCAATTCTTATTGGTAATTCTCCCGACCAATAATAATATGATAGTCGCCCACGGAAATCAATTGGATTTCCCTTATTCTCAAAACCCACAACTTAGCGTCTCGGATTTCTAAGAAGGTTTAAGTGGAAAAACCGGACAGCGTGTTGTATCAGTAGCAAAATCAGAAGCTTGGCCTACACATAATAGCCGACTTCTTAGAATAACTTAAGTGGATCAGTACCCTTTGATTAGATATTGGGAGATTTCCGATGCATTGTACCTGGGTACCTGCATTGCCTTATCTCGCACCCGCTAGGTCTGCTAGGGAAATTCCCAGCTTCTCTGTCTATTCACTGCAATCTCATTTTAATAGACATTTAAAATGATGTTGTTAAACTTTTTACCTTTGCCTTCTTTCTAGTTAATAATATTTATAATGAATGTTCCGTCTTTTCACGGTCATTTTAAGACCAAACACGGGCTATGAGATTTTATGATTTTAGTTTGAATAAATTTGGGCAATTAATCTGTCATTTATTATATTTAATTTGGTTATCTTGTTTATTTCTTTTTGCCGAAGTATCTGAACTGCAATATATGCCCCAGTCTATTAAGACAGGAATCATCATAGCCTATGATTGACTTACTGGCTGAATATACTGCATCTCTCCACAAAATATTATACCTTATTTTCCTCCAGTGTTGCAACCATCTTAAACAAATAGATAACTAATTTAATTCCTATCTTGACACGAGACTTCACCTTAAATCCTGTCCCACATGTACAAGTTTTGTGACCCTATCACATTCATGCCTTCATTCATCTTGCGGTTTTCTGTAGTGTTACGTTGTTTGTTCGTATTACTTGGTTTATTGCACGACCAAGACATTACAACAAAATTTTACGTAAACACCATAAATTTACCGATATACCCTCGTGAGACCATGAAAATTAAGCTCAAGCAGTTCTCACTGAAATTTACACTAAAATATATTGAATACACTGCAATATTTACATAAGGCCACGAAAAGGAAGCTCGATCGGTCCTTATTAATCATTACACTGAAATATATTGAATACACTGCAATATTTACATAAGGCCACGAAAAGGAAGCTCGAACGGTCCTTATTAATATTACACTGAAATATATCGAATACACTGCAATATTTACATATATTTCACCCTCATTCATACACATTCCTCTAGTCCTAAACCTATGTGGAACTGATAACCTATCATGCCAGTAGCTATTTTACTGCGTAAAATATACATTACAGGTTATAGGCCTACATTATTCCAGCTCAGTACAATGCCTTTCGGTCATTCATTGCTTTCCTCTAATTTTGTCATATTTACAATACATTTGTCGATAAATGACGTCACACAAAATCACTGATCATCTGAATACATTTTACGGATTTATATCCTTTATTGGTTCTGCCCAAAAAATTTCTGCTTCTATGAATAATTTAAGATAACTAGAGTCAAAGGTTAAACGTAGTTTTCGATGTGCTTTCACTACATCACAAATCGGATTTATTTGCTTACCGGCTTCTTCCATCATTGAAATTGGTACTGGCCTACTCTTATAGCGATGCTCAGGAATATCTTGTTTTAATTTCAATTTGCGTTGGTAACCCCGAAATAGGCCTGGAGTTGAACTGAACACTGATTTGTTCTTATAAAGCATGTTATATAAAGTCGACTTTTGACCATCTGATAGCACATCAATTTCTTCTACTTTCTCTCTCAGAATTAATTCGATATCAACATTTTCCTCTTCATTTCCTCCATTCTGACTAATGTTAGTAAAATTCGGGTGTACCGTTTCACATTCATTTTCATCTACATAATTATTAGATCCCTTAATGCACAAATGATCATATTCTTCGTCCTCTCCAACAATATCAGATTCCATTCCCCGTAACTCTGCGACACTTTCGTCACAGTCCGCCTCATTATCACCTTCATATATAAATACGGCCGGTTTATTTCCCATAGGCCTATATTCCTCGCTACTATTTCCCTCTTGCACTCTAACTGATTCCACCACGAAAGGCTCACGTAATAATACATCTTCATTTTGGCACTCCAACTCCTTAGTAATTATATTTTCATTAGATAAAAACGGTACACGTAACTTTTCTTTCTCATCTATTTCCATTTTTACCCAATTTTCTTCAAAATTTATTCTCGTTAGTTGATCTGTCATAGAATCACAACCCAGAATTAATTTATGTGCTAAATGTTTTATTGTCAAAAAGTAGACTTCTAACTTCTTTCCCTCAATTTCCACCGGCAACATACACTGATGCTCAATTTTATGGGATTTGGCACCAATTGCAGTTTGTGCGTAAAGGCCATGTACTTTCAATTCCTGAACGCGCACTCTTGCTGCTTTCAGCGTTTCATAGAATTTTTCGTTTATTAGAGAACAACTACAGCCAGTATCCACCAACATATCGACTTCAAATTGGTCTATTTTTACCCTTATTAATGGCGGATATGTGGGTGTTATACCCTCTCTATTTGCACATCCTCCTACGCACCCCTTCTCTAGTGTTTTATTTTCATTATCAGGTCTTTTTAATCCTTGTAATCCCTCGGTCTGTGTGACGTCATTTCGACCTCCAAATGCGTCTCCTAGTAGTTTAAAGGCCTGTCTTGCGCTACATGCCTTTCGTCATTTCTGTGACGAATGTCTCCCTGAATATCATTGTGGTTTCCCGTGCTATGCGCCTGATTCCTTTCACCTTCTATGTTAATGTCCCCCTGGTTTTCTGGAATTCGCTCTCCTATTTCGTTCTGCATCCTGCCATGAAATCGAACATTATTTACTTGCCTGTCCTGAGGCCTATTTTCTTGATTATTCCCCCTCCAGTTTTGGTTCCCATTATTTCTATATGAGTTATTATTAGGGGGTCCTCTGTTTGATTCCGCATTTCTGTTAGCATGCCCGTGGTTCCATCTACCTCTGTCATTATTTGGACCTCCCCTCGTATCTTGATTCATTTGCATATTATCCGGTCCATTTTGTCTCCTGTTATCGCTACGCTCTTCTCTGTTAGTTCCTACTTCGAAACTAGATAATAACTCCAAAGCCTTGCTATAAGTTTGGGGACATGATACTATAAGCAGGTTACATATTTCCGGCTGAAAATCTCTCGTCACAAGCTGAATGGCCTCGCGTTCTGGCATTCCGGGGTCTAGTAGCTTGATTAGGCCTATAACTCTTAGGAAATGGTCCGATAGAGAGACGTTGCCCCTAGGTGAATATCTCCCATTATAGACCTCATTTCTAGCTAAAGCTCTCTTTGCCTCACCCCAATATCTTGCTAAGAATAACTGCTTAAAATCCTCATAGTTGCACTCCGGGTGTACTGTCAGTTCAAACCACTCTTTTGTTTTTCCTTTTAAGGCTCTACCGAGGATCAACATTTTGTACTGAGAAGGAATAGACCGTAAAGTAAAATATTCTTCAACAGATTTCAAGAAGCTCTGAGGGCTCGTGTTGCTCTCATTGAAGCTGGGAAGTGATACCTCATTTCCTATTAAATTACATATATTAATCCTATTATCGCTAACTACCGGCATGCTGGTGGCTACCGTCTCGTGTACTGTATTACAGGACTCATTTGCAACACTAGGAGGCCTATATGTATTTCCTATTCCATTACATATACTCTCACTACAATTTACAGCATAGTTATTTGCTACAGGCCTACGATTTTCGACCTCTTTAGCTACCGTGCTTACTTCTTTAGAGATTTCCCCTATTTTAACCGCTAATATATTTTCTAAATGCACTACCTTGTCATTTACTTCCGAGATTTTGTCTCCTAACCCTACTTTTACTTTTCCCACCTGAGTCTCCATATTCTTTTTCAAGCTAGACTCCGATTTCTGTATTTCCTTCTCCAAAATTTTCCTTTCATTGAATAATTTTTCTTCATATTTCTTGCCCTGCATTTCTATTTTTCTATCTACCGATGCCATATTAGCCTCTAATTCAGACCTAATTTCCCCTTGACTTTCACTAATTTCTTGCCTCATTGCTTTTTCACTTTCTTTAAGTTCCCTACAGAGTTCTCCCCTGATTTCGTTGCATATGTTAGATTGGACCTCTTTTATATTATTAAGCTCCCTCTCAAGCCTATCTATATTCTGCCTATGTTCTTGGTCCGATTGGTCTATCCTATCTCCCAGTTTCTCTATCTTTTCCCCGGTATTTTTCTCTAGTTCCTTCATATTTTCCTTAGAATTTTTCTCTAGTTCCTTTATACTTTCCCTAGTTTCATTACTCGATTTTTCTAGTCCTTTCATACTTTCATTTGATTCCCTCATCATAGCTATCAAATATGCAATAGAATTCGGGTCTATGGTTTGATTCAATTCCCTAGGCCTATGTTCAGTTACACTATCATTCTCGGTCAGCTGAATATTTGTTGCATTATTTTCCTGCCTATTATCAACTCCCTGCTCCAAAACCCCGTCACCTGTCGCGACACTGTTCTCATTGTTAATTTCCATTCTACAATTATTTATTTCCTCTCCATTAAGCAAGTCGTGCCCCTCTCCACCTTCCATATTAATTTTATTCCTAGTAACTTTTCCGTTTCTAAGCCACATACATAAATTATAAGGGTACTGATACACTCTTACGATCTACCTTACCTTTGGTTAAGAAGTTCAACATATAATGCATAACATGTATAATTATACCCTTGCACAATAAATATTCGATATGCCTGAGTTCTTTTAATTTGAAACAGATTTTATTTTACTTGAATTTATTCTTTAATTTACCTAGTGAGTTTCAGTTTAATTTTACTTTGATCTTAAATTGCAAACTTTTCAAAAAAATATTATTTGATGTCAGGCTTACTAATTTATTTAATTAATATTTACTGTTTCTTAAATTATTGATAATAAAATTGTTTACTTTACTGAAACTCTATGTATATTTAAGTTCTTATCTGTTGGTGACTTTTGATGTTTTCTGCGACGGTCTCCGGAACTGATGTACCACGATCTTGAATTCCGGCGGTGCCTTTACGGGTGACGTTCTAGAAATTCTGCGGTGTCTTCCTTCCGTTTTGGGATGATTTTTGAAGTTGGTGATCCTTGATGTCCAGCTTCACTCGTGCCTCACGTTGGGAAATAGCCATGTACGGCGGTTCGGTGTTGAAAATGATGTTTTCCTGGGCGCCACAGTATAATGCATATACTGATTATTTCTGTCTTTGTGTGTCGAACTCGCCTCCGGTCAGTCAGTCGATCGTCGAGCACTTCCCTCTAGCTTCAGGGTAGGAAGCGAAGAACACCTTAATATTATTGCTTGAATAATAATGCAGTTTCTTTGAACACTGAAGGAATATTCTGTTTATTCAAAACGTTGGAAATACAAGTCCAGTCATTGACAATAATTACAAAATTTGTTTGTGAATAATTAATATTGTTACAAGTTCTCGGTAGATCGTTACTAGTGATACAATTGCTGCCGTATATGATTTTGACTAATCGCGATTGAAAGTAAGAATCCTTCTAAGTCGATTAATTCCCCAGCGAAGATTTTATAAGTCCAATTAATACTGTGGGCACGAGGCCACAAAGATAAGTAGAGTTGACTGCTATAGGCGCACGGCCTCGACGTAGAGTGATTGATGTAGGCACGCGGCCTCGACGTAGAGTGATTTTACAGCGCCCCGGTAGGCATAAGGAAAACTTTCTTGGACCAACATTTATCCCTACTCTTCTTAATTATTATTCGTGAATCCCGGCACGTGGTACTATAGATCAATTCTTATTGGTAATTCTCCCGACCAATAATAATATGATAGTCGCCCACGGAAATCAATTGGATTTCCCTTATTCTCAAAACCCACAACTTAGCGTCTCGGATTTCTAAGAAGGTTTAAGTGGAAAAACCGGACAGCGTGTTGTATCAGTAGCAAAATCAGAAGCTTGGCCTACACATAATAGCCGACTTCTTAGAATAACTTAAGTGGATCAGTACCCTTTGATTAGATATTGGGAGATTTCCGATGCATTGTACCTGGGTACCTGCATTGCCTTATCTCGCACCCGCTAGGTCTGCTAGGGAAATTCCCAGCTTCTCTGTCTATTCACTGCAATCTCATTTTAATAGACATTTAAAATGATGTTGTTAAACTTTTTACCTTTGCCTTCTTTCTAGTTAATAATATTTATAATGAATGTTCCGTCTTTTCACGGTCATTTTAAGACCAAACACGGGCTATGAGATTTTATGATTTTAGTTTGAATAAATTTGGGCAATTAATCTGTCATTTATTATATTTAATTTGGTTATCTTGTTTATTTCTTTTTGCCGAAGTATCTGAACTGCAATAGTGTATCAGGTGAAAATCACTGGTCTTGAACAATTGAAGAAACGCAATTATGCTGCTGCGGAACATATAACGCCAGATATGTTGGCAAGGGTTTTTTTTCGGGTTACAGAGGAACGATGGGATTTGTGCTTATTTGCAGGGTCATCACTTTGAAATGTATTGAATTTGTGTTCAAAAGGTCTAAATGTATGTTCATGTTGTTTATAGTCTATAAAAACGTGTTTAAGTGGAAAATGGTAAGTGACTTTATAAAAATCCGGTACTCCTAATTTTATTATAAAAATTATAACAAATATAGAATAGATCATAACCTAACAGAGCAGAGATAAATTCTTATGAAGTTAATAAATGAAGTAGTATTTATCAAATATTGTTCATAATTTTTAAATAATTTTTATTATAGTTTGAAAGAGAACAAATGGGTGAGTTTCTTGCTGGGCCAACTATCTGATTATAGCAACTGTACATACGGGAATCTTATCCATGTGATGAAGATATTGGAAACTTGTCATTCTATTATAAATAATAAAAATGCTACTTCTTTGTAAGATTTATTCTGTGTAAATGTTATGAAGATAATTAATAAATTCTGAGGGTCTGAAAGTGTTTACACAGGAGATTTGAAGCAACTCATAGACTATAAACTATTACCATCCGTACAATCTCCTTTATATTTAATAAACGTAGTTTTCGTAAAGCACATGTGATTTACATCTCTGTTTTACACATAGCATCGCCACAGCAAGTTTTTAGGCAAGCGGAATGATGTTCAAATAGGCGGTTCCATTATGTTCAATGCACCGCAGACGACATACTTGGACTTCGTATTGCACTGCTGCCACCTATCGGGAGTCGATGACAATAAGGTTCCCATTGTAAGAACTGGAATTCAGTGGTTTTTAATTACGGCTTTTTAGGATTCTAGGTCCACTTTGTTTACACCTTTCCAAAAGAAATTCTTGCAAATTTTTAAACGTTTTAAACCTGAACCTCAAGATCTTCTATGTAATATGTTGACAACCAGGATAATAAATCCTCATAGATTTATTCCCAATTTAACATAAACACTTATTTCATTTTCTGTTTTAATTCAGGTATCTTTGTGGCTGGAGGGGTTTACATTTCTTATTATCTTAATAACCACCGGGATGACAGCATGATGGATTTATCAACTTGTAAATCAACACAAGGAGTCTCAGTCAAGAGGAAGTCTTTGTGTTCAACTTGGACATTTCCAAGAAGTATCAGGTAAACATTCCATATAGTAGAAAGCCTGGTGGATGTGCCGTTAAGGGATCTATTGTTGCACTTGTATATAGAGGACACTGTACCTGTATTCCAATTAGGGTATTATTAGCCAGGAAACTGACCCGACCTCCCAAAAGAACTAGAGGGTTGAACAGAACGTTACTTTTACATTCCTTAAATAGATGAATGTACAGAATTCTTACTGTAGTGATTCTCATAAAATAGTTCAGAAGCCTGTTCCTTAATGTTCTGTCAAATGCTATTAGTTTATTTTTTCAATTCAATCAAAACACGAAGTGCACAATAAATACCATACATTTCCTTTAAAACATTTCCTTTTATTTACACTGATACTATTATTGCAAGCAATTATAATGTGCTGTATAAATACTTACTTAAATTGCAATACATACATGTTTTTAAGGACTGTAATTTTGAGATGAATATCTTCTTTCTATGGGTTTGCCCCGCGAGGCTGTCAATTAGTATAGGCCTAATGTTACCATGTGTAGTGGGAGTTCAATCCAGTAAATGGCACATAATGATTGTGACAGATTTTCAAAAGACGAGTTCGGTGATAAACTACTAGAATAGAAACATCACACAATCCAAACATATGTCCAGTCTCTATGCCGATCCTTGGTTGCTGATCCTGTTTAATTGTTTAAATGTTAACAGTAACTTTTCTTTCACTTACTCTATTTAAAAGATATGATACCCTCGGTTAACTTTCTTTGGCCTAAACATGAATTTTGTACCTTTCTCATTTCCCGTTTAGACACAGAAATACACACAAAACAGGACCAGAAAACTAAACTAGAGCCTATAATTTTTAAATAACCCTTCAAATAGTTTAAGGAAACAAGGAAACAAAATGGCCACACAAGTCCATCATAATTACCAAGTCGCACACCCATTGGGGCTGTGATAATTCTGGCACTGTTGCGTCCTGCAAGAAATGTACTCTGATTATTTTAGGTAATTGTGCGTGTACAACAAATAATAGTTTTCCCAGTTAGCATGGAAATGTCGCCTTGATGAAAAGCTGTTGTGTGATTTTACGCTCGCTACAGCACTCATTACTGTTAGTGTAGTGAACTGCAGTAAAGACGGAACATCGAGCACTGTCTCGGCCAGTGCTGCGCTGTCCTTATATCACGTCGAAAACTGCTTTATACTGACGTTAAGGGCGACTGTAGTGTAGACATTACGTCACCGCTCAGTGGCACAACGTACCACAGTTGCGCAACCGTGGACTCTAATCGAATCGAGTTACCAGGAACTGATCAATGCTACCATTAGTGTAGCACGAGAAATAGTTAACCTAATTCAAATAAACTAACATTAGAACAGAACAAAAGCACACTAACTGGCCTGCACCTAATCGAAATTGTGTATTTAATCAATGAACATTCATATTATTTCAATTTCCGAACAAGTCATGTTGTATAAAATAATGAGTTTTTATTCTATTCTCTGGTAGAAAGTGACGTATTAGTCACTGCATAGGCTATTGATACTTTAAATAACGAGCTCGTTGATTTTATCTGATAAAATCGCATCCCTATGTTCGTGGCAACTGGCAAGCATATTATAAGATAAACCAGTGGCGGTTTCTCCTATGTGCTGCAGTGCTGCAGCACACAGCTTGTTTTCTGCTCGTCGTATAATGTTATTTTCAAACGCAATATTATATTTTCTTTTGCGTAGATTTTGAACTTGGCGCGTCCACGCGAGAATTTCTTATAATAGCTGGTAGCTTGGGAGTCGGTAATGTGAATATTATCTTTTCCGCCTCGTGAATGCAGCTTGTGAACAGCGCAGCGTTCGTAGGGTGTGACGTCATGGCGTCACTTGACTGCTTGGCGTTTATGGGAGTTTTAACCTGCAAAATGCGCTGCGGCAGCAGGCAGCCCAGAGTGGGGTTCTGAGGGAGGTTCACGTCTCACCGGCGGGCGAGCTGTTAGTTATGTGAGAAGATCTTCCACCATCTGACGGTAGGGGACCGTGATGTAGCGAGCAAGCAATGCTTTTCATCTTCACCGCCAAATTCGAATGTGTTAAATTCAGAAAAACCCGGATTCCACAACCCCGATTAAGTATTCTGTCGCAATGGGAACACTAAGCGACTTCCTCTACCTCGATCATTAAAAATACTATTTTCTCGTCTCTTATTCCATTTCGGGGTACTCTCACGCGATTTTCCCTACCCTAATTATTATTATTATTATTAGTTATTTATATTATTATCATTATTATTATTATTGTTATTATTATCTTTTTAATTTTAATTTTTGCTATTTTCTCTCGTCACACAACTCACACAACGTTCGACGAGACGAGAGAAATTAGCATAAAAATAATTAGGGCAGAGAAAATCGCGTGAGAGTTCCCAGATATGGATTAAGAGACGAGGAGTTTAGATAGGCCTACTAATTATTTTTAAAAATATTTTAAGTTTGCTGTATGAAATAGTATTTTCAGCACACTTTCGTTTTGAGCCACGAGCCGCTACTGAGATAAACGTCAGTGATTTTTCAATATCCAAGCACTCCTAAACGTTATTGGTCAGTATCGGATACGAATCGTATGAATGGAATAGTCATTGTTAATCCCATGACAATTTACGAGTTTATCAATAGATTCGTGGGTGCATAGCAAAATCATTTTATTTGATGAAACTCGTTACCTTGAGTGGGATTTATTAATACTCTCCACAAATTTAACAAATTCAATACAATAACAGTACTTCAGAGCGAACAGACTGAATACAGAAATGCCTAATAATGTCACTGTGACTGTCTTTACATTCTCCTTAATTCAAAGATTATTTTCTCCTTTAGAAAATTATCGCAAACAACTCTTGTATTCTAACAATGGCAACCCCAGCAGCATAATCTTTAGCAACATCTTTTTTGACTGCATACCTGAATATTTCGGACTGAGCAGCAAAGAAAACATAAGAGTAGATAAGAAAGAAAGAAAGAAAGAAAGAAGCACATGAATTCATCTGCAAATAACAGGTTTTACATTTTTTTAAAATTATTATTATTTTCTATGAAATTATGACTAGTGTTTGCATTCTTTTCTGGTTTCTTCTCAGACATGCTAAACACGCTTTCCTTTGTTGAGAGACTGCAAGCAATTTAATTGATTCACTCTTATAAGATTTTGGAAAATAACTTCCTTTGATTTATAAGGTTTGCAGATTGATTCATTGGCTTACGTGAACTTGGATCCAAAGAGATTCAGGAATATTAGATTTTCAAAGATTTCTCAAGATGGCATTGTTTCCCAAAAATTATAACAGCGTTCATACAAAGCTGAAATTTGTGAGGTGCCTCTAATTCCAAAAAGGAGCAGCCACAAATTCTTAAAAAAGAGGGATTGAAATTTAACCCTTGATGGAGAAAGGGAGAGAGATTTAACACTAGGAGGACCAGGGTAATCAGAAAAGGCTTGCGGGCTCAAATTATTCTATAACTTACTACTCTTTCATGATAATCTGCGTTATATTGACATTTACTATAAGCTATAGTGTGTATGAGTATTGATTATACATTTTGGAAAACGAGCTTCAAAGTTGAAACATCCCTGTCCCATACGAAATAACAAGTATAGAATTAAAATACTGTACAAGTATGTATGATACATAAATAAATTAAAGAGGAAAATTCAGAGAAAAAAATCCGAATTTTCATACAAAAATCAATTCCATTTCCCCTTATGTGATGGAAATATGCAAAAAAGGTTACCAGGGCTAATGAGCGTTATTATTAAAAGTTTAATGTTTCGGAACATTCACCTTCATTTTCCATACACAGTTGAATGCGCGCCATGTTCGTTTGCTTGCTCGCCTGATTATTTCGCCAGTTCGTTGTTTAGTTTTTTATGAACCCATACACTAGCGATGAGACGTTCCTCAATTTGCTTGTATTCGCCATTGATTACAACACTAAGGCGTGAATTTATGTGGCAATCTGCTACATTTGCAATAAAACCCCGCTGATTAAGTTCAATCTGCTGTCTTAATTCCTTATCTAAAACACGTTCAATGAACACCATCTTATCACTGAATATCTAGTTATACGCCTCCAGGAAGACATTATTTGTATGTCCTTTACCCTTGTAAATCAATTGTTTTTCCCTCTCTAAGTTTTTCAGGCACATACAGTGTACACAGCATTATATTAATTATAACTGCAATAATAACAGAAATGCCTAGTTCCTTTACTGTTCTAATCAGTATACGATCAGATCCAGGGGAAGTATCCACTGATATTCCTTTAATTGCTTGTTTTACAGAAACAATAGAGACTTCTCGGAGATCATTTTTTAGGTCAGCTGATAAATGTGTTTCTCTAGTCTCATTATTAGGAGAGCCAAGTTGATTACCAAAATCCCCCCCTCTCTCTCTCTCTCTCTCTCTCTCTCTCTCTCTCGTAATTTTACCTCTCAATTATAGAGACCTTTATACGGCCCGCGCCACCCGGGCCTTACCGGGCTGCAACCTGACGGGAGAGGAATGAACTATGGATCACAGCACAGACGTACTTTTTGACCAGACAAGGACATTGAGGGCTCCTCGGATGAGTGACCAGCCCAATGCCGGGACCACCTCCGAGACAACACGAACACATAGGACGAGACACACCATTCACACACACACACACACTCACTCCGAACAAGGCGAGGATGGGATGAATATGATAATGACGGGGACCACAAGGGCATAAAGTTACCCGACATTTGTCTCACAGGTGAGGGAAAACCCCGGAAAAACCTCACCTAGTTAACATTTCCCGAACAAGAATCGAACCCGGGCCCGCTGCGTGAGAGGAGCGAATGCATCTCCTGAGCCACAGCGGTGGACTAAATTATCTTCTACTGCATCTAAATTGATCAAGCATCCATATCAAGCTTATCAGCATCCATAATTTTTCTAACTAATGCTTTTCGTCTGTTCTGATATTGAAAATGGGCAAGTTCATAAGTATAACGTCCTTGATTTCTTTTACGTCTAGCCGTAGAGGAACGTTTGAGATTTGAAGAGTTTTTGTGATTCATTTCCTCGCCATTAGGCTGTGTTTGTTTTTATTTCTCACTTGATAAAATCGAATTGCAGGAAATAGAGGCCCGGGAAGTTCTGAGTTGACTTCATACAAAAAAAAACTTTTATTGCAGCATCAAATACAGAACAATCGAAAGTGTAGGAATCCAAAATGAATTGTAATAATTGTGATGTGTACATCATAGCAGCAATATTATGCAAACATCTGCAGAAGTTACCGAATTCCCCTCTCTTGCCTCTCAGAAACACCCTCTTGTTGACAAAGAATATAACACTCTCATTCCATAATTTCTAGAAATATGCAATGCGTACTACGAAATTCTTGATCACTTAAAACATAACTGAAGTGCATTGATTTATGCTAGTGTATGCCTAATAAATAACTCATTAGTAACATTGATAAGCCTGGTTTCATATGATAGCAAGTGAACTGTTGTTTGGATAGCCTAATGTATGATGTCAGAGGTCACATGGGCATTTAGAAGAGAGAGCAGCGAACTCCATGTGCAATTTTAACCCGTCGTTCAGTTCGGGTGGTTTCTTAACGTGTTTTAATAGTTTGATCTCCTTTTTAACACTGTGATTTTTTGTCCAGCAATGGTATGCAACTGCTGATCTTTCGGTCTGCATTAGTTTTATGTTTCTTAAGTGTTCCTTAATTCTTATTTCCAAACTCCTCCTGGTTTGTCCAATGTAGATCTGATCACAATCTGCGCATTCTATTGTCATGAATGATTATCGCCCGTAAAGAAACCATTCTACGACGAAGATCGCTGACGCCCCCATTCGCCAGCGGTGTCGCCGGCGATGATCGCCGTAGACAAACCATAGCTTTAAATAACGCAAACAAACACATAATAAACCTTCGCGTTGGGAAAGAATGTGGCTTGCAATGGGTAGTTGCCCAAAATGGTAGAATCACTCGTGACTTTTTCCCAAATATCAGAAATAGACTTAAAATGCCATGGATTAAATTGGACCACTTCGTCACACAGGTATTAACTGGCCACGGCAACTTTGCCGCTAACTTAATCCGTTTCAATCTCACAGACGACGATCTATGCGCTTGTGAGGACAGCGAACCAGACACCATGTATCATATGCTGTATACTTGTCCTCGATATCGAGAAGCTCGACTACTCCTCCACGAAGCCGCTAGGGCAGAAGAGGAAGCCTGGGCACCGGACCTCACGTTCTGGACGCGTAAAAACACCTTCCCAGCCCTTAAAACCTTTGCAAAAACAGCACTTCTCGAAAAGTCTATAGTAAATTAACACACCAAAGTAGACGGTCATTTGGCCACTGCTCCAGTCCGAACGAGGTTTTTGAGGGGTTTCCCTCGTTCTTATGCGAATGCCGGACTGGTCAATAATCCCCTCAAACAGATACACGCACTACAAATCTCTAGAATACATAACTACATGTCACTAAAAAGAAACACACTCGGAAATATTGCACATAAGACCTATCCGCACTTAGGTCTATCCTGCGCCAAAGTACAAAGACACAAGTACTCAGCCCAAACACGTCACACCATCAACATCCCCTACGGATGTACATAAGGGCACAATAGGTATACACACATCACATATGGTTACCAAAATTTGGTCTGACCGGAGGTTTAGGCTTAATTGCTTGGCACTCCGGGGGTAAGGGTGGGCACACACCAAAAAAAAAAAAAAAAAAAAAAAAAAAAACTGAAACATAACAATGCCCTCGCTCTGTGGAAAAGTAACAAACTAATACCAAAACAGCATAGGAATTGTTTGTAAATAGTTTTCGCTTTCGGAAAAGTTGTTATTTCTACATAAACATTATCCGATCACGACTTTGTACTACCATACTGACTGCGCCACGCATGCCGACGCCTTTGGACTGTAATATTCACTTTGTAATATTATTTTCTTCTTTCTCGCTGAGTCCTGTCGGTGTTACTCCTATAGGCCTACTACATCCTGGAGACTTTAAATTAGGGCGACCAACTATTCAAGGAAGTTATATTCAAGGAAGGACTGAGGGACAAGACAGTAAAAAATTAAAAAAGATATTTAAAAAAGGCGGACTTTCCACAATTTTGGGGAACAACTACATTCATAGCTATAATTTTTAAATTTTAACATTTTCAAAAGCATTGTGTTGCCAGCTTCTCTTTTTTGACTACTTCTTACTGAATTAGTAACATAGAAAAACACTCACCTTTATTGTACATGCAGTCTTTTCATATGGCAAACGGTAGATGGATTGTTAGAAAAACTGTTATTGTCTGTGGATTGAAGACACTAAATGAAAACATACAAAAATCAACAAATTCTGAAATTATAGAATTATTGTTCAACATTTTATAGCCTGCATGTTATCACAAGTTTTTTAAATTGGATATAGAAGAAAAAATACATGTTTGTGGCTCTTCTTAGTTTTATCAGTTACATGAAATACATTCTCACAGTACTCGTCCTAAATTCCAACAGTTGCATTTTATGAAAATTCGTACCTATGACAATAACACGAAAATTCGTTCAGATAGAAAACTAAACAATTGCGGGACAAATAACGTTGCAAAATACCTTGGTCACCCTACATTAAATCCTACACCTGAGCTTCATTCTTCCGTGCTCAATAGCTTCAAGGAATGTTTCTTTGCATCATGTTCCGATCTTATACATGCTCTCAGATGTAGTTTCCCATGAAATTTACCATTGAGAACGTCTCCTAGTATTTTGCGGCGCGCAAAATTCATTCATGTGAAATTTCTGGGTCATTGAGTTCATTGAATTAAACAATTTTCATATATCAATTCTTATCTAATTCATTTACTGCTTCCACAAAAGGGCAAGAATGTGTGTGGTTCTTCATGACCGTTCCCAAGACCACTTTTGTAGATATAGGTATTTTGAATGTGGAATGCTCAATTGGGCACTCATTTGGGAAAATGACCAGTAAAAATGTATGCAATTCTTATATTATCATTATTTTCATGAAAGTAACAGAATACATTGCATGATCTCAATCAAGGTTTATGGCATCTACCCATTCTGTAGGTACTATAGTACTAAGGTAGAGGATATGTTGTGTTCGACCTAGAAATTCAATGCCGAGTTTTCAACATTAAATACACGTTTTGAGATCACTGAATCCAGAAATACTATTTTCAGAAACATTTTTGTAAAAACATAGATCGAGAACGAAAAGTCGTATAGAAACAAAATTTACATCTTTTGGAGGTGTGACACGAAAATTGGCGACGACTTTCTCTTATTTTTCTACCACTTTACATGAAGAATATTTCATCCTTTGCAATCTTTTTTAAGGCTCTAACGATTTTGTTGAAGTATTGTACATAAGGCCCTTATACAAGAGCTAAAATATTTATTTAAACCATTTTTTCGCCAAAAAAAAAAACAGCAATTGTTTGTAAAATCTGAGGCTTTAAGGGCTATGTAAATATTAGTATTATGCATTTCTGTGTCACATAATATGATGAAACATTTTATTATTTTTTAAAACATTTATTTCTAACATTTACAGTGGGGTAGATAATTATAAGAGAGAATTATTATGTACTAATTGTATGTACAAACTACTGTGCTTACTATGCTTGTAATACCTAATATCAAGGTGATTTAAAATTCTCCGATAAGTTACTTAATAAAAATTGTATCATGTTTAGAGAGTTGATTGAACCTGTGACAATAAGTTACATATAAATCGACTTTAACAGCTGACTGATTGCGACGATGCTACATCTAGCCAAAACCTAAATAACGAAGACTCCTGGTTCAGAAATCAAAGTGAAGTGTGGTCTGAAAGGTATGGAGATCATCCCACAAGAGAAATGCAGATTAAAAATGCATTTCATGTGGTCGATATTATGACGGTGTGAAGGTGTTAGGTGATATTAAACATAGCATCACAAACCGGGTGTGAGGCTCCACATCCAAGCAACAACCCCTCTCAGCTTGTTAAGTTGTGTTCAGCAGGTCAGTTTGCGGCCCCTCCTTTCAATTTTACACTCAGAGTAACTGAAATATAATAGAGCTGATCCTGAGTTTCCAAGAAGTCGACTGCTGAGGACCCGACAACCCCACCTTCATTCTTGTGTTCAATTCAAACGCTCTCGAAAAGCAATAGCCAGACACTTCTGTTTACGAGCAAAAGCAAACATCTTGAAAATAAATTGTTGTCGAGAATACCGGATGGTCTTAGAAAGAATGAATTAAAAACCAAGTTAACTATACTAGTATAATATAATGAGTGTAATAAGGAATGTTACTTGCAGCTTTTTTTGTAGAATTATTTAGTAAATTATTTTAATGTAATTTTATTCTTTGACAATACTGTATTATTAGAATCTTTCGTTCAGGGACATTTATTTATTCAATAAGCTGATTTTTAATTCAAGGAAAAAAGATACGGATCAAGTTACCAAAACAGATGACACGATTTTATTTTATCATTGTATAATAAACCGCATAGCTTCGTTAATCTTTTTTCTATGCTGACGAAGTTAAGGCTATGAGCATGCAGGATTACACAAAAACCACCAACATCTACACCATTTCAACCTCAATTTCGGAAAAAGTAATTTCAATTTCGGAAAAAGTAATTTCAAAATCGGAAAAGGTAATTTCAATTTCGGAAAAAGTAATCTCAATTTCGGAAAAGGTAATTTCAATTTCGGAAAAAGTAACTTCAATTTCGGAAATAGTAGTTTAGTTTGGTACAATGTTCAAATAAACACATAGGCGTAACTTAAATGAATAGTTACATAGAATTTAACACTTTCAGTTTCCCAGAGGCATATCGTCCATACGCATAGCAGCAGGATAATGTTTCTGCACATGGTTGACAGCGCGAAGACACATTTGAGGGGTGATAATCTGTATTGCAGAATCAACAGTCCTCTCCAAGTGTTGAAGTCTGAATTCTTTCTGAGTTAGTACACCAGCTGGATCCCCCCTCAATAGGATGTCTGTGGTCTCTCTGAGACGCTGCTTGATGGCTGACTTCATGGTACTCCAAATGTGTTCTATAGGATTCAGCATGCAACTGTAAGGGGCTAATCGACAAATTTCAACCCCCAGAAATTCATCTTGCCGCAATATTTCTTCGCAGCGGGAATGAGCTGGTGCATTATCTATAACAACGATGATGTCTTGCATGTTGTGTCCATTATTTGCTACAATTCTCAGACAATGCCTCAAAAACCTGCAGAAATCTTCCATTTTAAATGCACCTCGTTTCCGTTGCCAAAACTCAAAGGCGGTTGAAGAAATACAGCCTGCTATATGAAGATTTGGTCCTTTGCTATTTGGTACCTTCACAATAGCTCGATCTCCACGCCGGGAACGTCCCATGCTTCTTCTACAATACAGGTTGAAATTTGTTTTTGTTGGCCTACATATTCAAGAACTTTTTCTACGTATGTTCTTCTTTTCAACTTGTTCTCGACAGAATTTACTCCTTCAGGAAGAAGACGTACTTGCTTATATGAAATTAAACGTCCATCAAGATATTTAGACACGGTCTGCTTCGATATTGTGATATGTCTTTCGTGTCTCAGACGTTCACAGATAACTTTTAAAGTGATCTGAGAATTTTCTTCAATTAATGCAATTATATAATCTATATCGTCTGCAGTCAAAATATAATGGCGCTTACCTCCTCGCTCTTTTCGAGGGATACAACCTTTTCTCAACCAGTCATGTGCAGTTTTATACAGTGTGTCCCACGCAAGAGTTGGCCAATGACGCGGGTTCCTGCGGCGCGGCGGGCACAGCTCCAACTCCCGAGCGATCGGGTGAAATACTACGCTAATGAAGCCGCAATCGGTGTTATGATTCATGTTCTCACATTTACAGTTGGAATTACAATGAAAATAACCACGTACCTCATCATAGGAGATGTTGGAAATGTCCTCCTCTTGCATCCACACAACACTGGAACCTTTTTCAGAAATTTTCTTTCACGCGCATAAGTTCAGCTTCCGAGATAGAATTAATTTCTCTTCTGATATTGTCTTTAAGTTCTTCTAATGTATGTGGGTTTGATCTAATTTCTGTTCAGTAAGTACGCGCCGCTTGGTTCCTCGTTTACTATCGAGAATCGAACCCGTTTCCCGAAGTTTGCTTACAAGTTTCGCACGGCTTCTCTGCTTGGAGGACGTACACCTGGGAATTTTGCTAAAAACCGACGTCTTGCGTCCTTGCAAGATGATGTAATCACATACGAATCGTAAATCGTTCATAAATATCCTTCGTTCTATTGTATACGTAGGCCTATGTCGTGGCAACAACACATGACACTAGCTGAAGGAATACTGACCTGCTTTGACACAGTCAAGGTCGTGGAAGTTCAACGACACACGTGCCAGATAAATCACATATGTTTTCCTTTGTGAGAACCTGAACCATTACACCAACAGCGGGCTTTATTAGCGTAGATATTTCACCCGTTTCCTTTGTAATGTACGGGAAGTTGACCTATACACTTTATTTTTCAAGTTTCTCCATAAATAATATTCACATACTGTTAGAAGAACTTAAAGACAATATCACATAGGCCTATCACAAGAGAAATGAACTCTGTCTCGGAAGCTGAACTTATGCGCGTGAAAGAAAATTTCCTAAAATGGTGTCAGTGTTGTGTGGATGCGAGAGGAGAACATTTCCAGCATCTCTTATGATGAGGTACGTGGTTATTTTCATTGTAATTCCAACTGTAAATGTGAGAACATGAATCATAACACCGATCGCGGCTTCATTAGCGTAGATATTTCACCCGATCGCTCGGGAGTTGGAGCTTTGCCCGCCGCGCCGCAGGAACCCGCGTCATTGGCCAACTCTTGCGAGGGTCACACTGTATTTAACACCATTCGCCGCAGCCACTAATTTCCAATCTCCACCATTTTCTGCTTCCTTCAAAATTCGGTCACGACACTCGTCTGTTACCTTTTGGTAATTACCTCTCTGGTGACGAATAGCCCCTGCTCTTCTTTCCATATTTCAGAAAAGAACTTGCCTTTAATTTGTGAAAGTAATCTTAAGTCGAATTACTTGTTTACTCGTAACCATTGGAAACAGTAGCTTTCAATTATTTTAGAACTTAAAAATTACCAAGGCCCTCGTACATATACTTTACGTAATAATGTCATAGCCTAATTTTCATTTTTATGGCATGAAACAACTGAGAGCGACCGTAGAGTTACGAGAAAGTAAATGATTCGTTAATGCTGTACTGAAATAAAATTATGATTAAATTTCTAATCAAAGTTGAAAATTATTCCTGAAGTATGGAAAAAAAGAGTCTACTTAAATTCTATATATTTCAGTGAACAGTTATTGCTTTATGTATTCTATGTGGACTGCAGATTTGCTTTGCTTTATTAATCATTAACTTCATTTATATATAAAACAGTATTCTGATGTAAAGGACATTCCACTGGGAAGCTGAAGAGAGAGTGTTAATTCTGTGTAGTTCATAGAATATTGTTATATTAGCAATCATTATCCTGTTAGGAAGATTTAATTTTGATAACCATTAATTTAATTTAGGCCTCTGCGTTTATTTTAACACTGTTTCGAAATAAAGATTACTATTTCCGAAATTGAAATTACCTTTTCCGAAATTGAAGTTACTTTTTCCGAAATTGAAATTACTTTTTCCGAAATTGAAATTACCTTTTCCGAAATTGAAGTTACTTTTTCCGAAATTGAAATTACTTTTTCCGAAATTGAGGTTGAAAAGGTGTAGATCAGTGGTTCTCAACCTTATCCTATTGATGCCCCCCTTTTTGAGTGGATCAAATCACTACGCCCTTACCATTTTTCAATATCATGAAGGAAAAATTTTAAACAGAGACACCATAACAAGCACATGTTTAAATAAACACACATTTTTACAAACGTAGCAAGTGAAAGCTCCACTTGCAGCGGAACGACAATGGGATTAGATTAGTGAATTTTGCCACTCTAAAAAATTAATCGTAAAGAGTACAACATTTTCACAACCTGATATTCATAAATACACATGAACCTCGCCAGATGGAATGACTTTTTAATCAAATCAACCATGTGCTAAAAGATGCACGGAGGCATTCTAGTACGAGTATAATTGATTTTGGAACTTTTAGGGGTGCTGACTGCGATTCGGATCATTCTCTGGTAGTTGCGGCTGTTCGGGCGAAACTTGCATTTAATAAAGGAACTAGGCAAAATTTCAATATAGAGATATTAAATCTGAAAAAAAAAATTGATGAAGACCAAATTAGGAACGCTTACAAGTCGATATTTTAAATATATTTGCAGTTCTCGAAAGCATTACAGAACAAGAAGCTAGGGATGATTTGATTGATTATTTGAGGAAAAAACATTAAAGACAATATTGAAGTATCCGCAAAAGAATAATTAGGTCCGCTTGAAATGAAACCAAATAAACCGTGGTTCGGTGATGAGTGCACGAAATTAGTAAATGGAAGAAAGCAGGCAAAACTACAGTGGTGGCAGAATTCGAATGAAACTACTATCGAAAATCTCAACAAAGCTAAATGAGAAATCTCTGGAATCATTAGAACATAGAAAAGAAATAATTTAAAAAGCAAAGTAAATGAATTAGAGGAAAATAGTCAAGATTTTTTTTTTTAGAGATCTCTACACCCTTAGCAAACAAGGATGGCGTGTGGGGCCAGGTAAGTTCCTCCATCCGCAAGCACCCTCACATTTACAAGCGCAGGGGATTAGGACCGACCGTAATTTCCGCCCCATGGAACATAAGACTTGAAAGCAGTTTTCTGGTAACTTTTATTTATGTATTTGTTACAAAATGTTCCTATTAAAGTAAATTATACATTGTTTGGTGTCATTTTTCTTGTAATTGTGTGTAGAATTGATATACCGGTATAACAAACATTTAAAGATAAAATTACACATTAAAAAATCTAAGATCGTTTGATTGAAGTAGACTAGGTGACTCATGGGGCGGAAATTAAGATCGGTCCTAATCCCCTGCGCTTGTTAATGTGAGGGTGCTTGCGGGCGAAGGACCCTACCTGGCCCAACACGCCATCCTTGTTTGCTAAGGGTATACAAGGGAATAAACGCGTTCAAGAAAGGTTTTCAACCTTGAACAAACATAAATCAGAACAATGATGACATTATACTCTCGGATCAGAATAATATTTTGAATATTCTGAAAAAAAAAAATTTAATCAATTATTAAATGTACATAGATATGTGCAAAGTGTAGAAGTTGAAATATTCACAGCAGAGCCGTTGGTTGCTGAACAGACTCTAACAGAGATAGAAACAGCTATAGGTAGTTTAAATTAAAAAACACAAATCTCCAGGTATTGACCATATTCCAGCAGAATTAACTATGGCAGGTGGGGATACATTAAACTCAGAGATCCATAAACTCATTATTATGATTTGAAGACAGGAAGAATTGTAAAAGGAATGGAAATAATCTATTACAATACAGATCAATAATAAAAAGGGAGATAGGAATCATTGGCGATCACCAATGTGGATTGAGGCGAAATAGATCAACCATTGATCATATATTTTGTATTCGCCAAAACTTGGAGAAGACGTGAGAATATAATAAGTAGAGCAAGACATTTAATGTCCATAAATAGTGAAAAAATGCACAATTAAAAATGCATTTATGCGCTAAAAATAGTAATAAGTATACAAAAAATTAAAAAAGAAAGCAAAAAATTATCCATTATTATTTATAATTAGTTTTTACTTCCTCTGCCCGTACCATAGGTACTGTAGGTAGAGGAAGTATTGTTTTCGTCCCCCAAATTTGAAGTTGAGTTTTTAACATATATACACGGAAACATGTGTGTGTGTCAGGGTGTGTGTCTGCCTGTGTGGATGTCTGTGAACAGGCTAGCTCCAAAACGGGAAATCGTATGAGAACAAAATTTCGTATTTGAGTCAGCTACCTCTTTCAGATGTGAGCTGAAGGTTGGTGACAAGTTTCTCTTATTTTTAAAGGACTTTACATGAAGAAATTTTCGTTTTTCGCGATTTCCTCGAAAACGGCTCTAACGATTTTCTTTAAATTGTGCACATGTGTTGCTTATACTAAGAGCTAAAACTTTTATTACAAAAATTTTTCGAAAAAATTCTCTGAAGGGTAGTTATCAGTTACCACCCACTGTGAATACACGCTCTTTGCAATACGGCCTCATGTAACGGAAAGTCGTACGAAAACAAAATTTTGTATTTGGGTTAGGTACCTTCTGAGGCTGTGACACGAAGAGTGGCGACATTTTCCCCTTACTTTTAAGGGGACTTTACACAAAGAAATTTTCGTTTGTCACGATTTTCTCAAAAACGGCTCTAACGATTTCCTTTAAATTTTGTACATGGAGTGCTTTTACCAAGAGCTAAAGCTTTTATTTGAAACTTTTCTCAAAAAAATTCTCTGAAGGGTGGTTGTAAGCTACCCACTGTTTGTAGAAACTCTGTCTTGCCTGAACAACTCAATACGTGGACATTCACGGCCTTTTATTCTATAAAAGCACGTGAAGTGAGAAAGATGTATTGTTGGCCATGCTTACAATAAAGGAATATCTGAGGGGAATATTCTATTAATTTCGGATATTATTCTTAACGGTGGAAAGTTCAATAAACGTTTGCAATCACTTGTTTTTCCTTCTTCTTTTTGTTTTGTTTGTCCATAGCCTGCGTTTTTAGTCGCAACATTCAATGAAGGGGTTGTATGGTATTTATAGCATAAATAGCGCAAAACTCTGTCTTGCGATTCTGTACAAGGATATGTGAATACTGCTAACTTTTATTTGGGCAGAGGAAGTTATGTGACGTTCACATCAGATTTTCGTAAAAGCAATGAGAGCAAAAGGAGGAAGAATCCAAATTTTTCGGTTTGATTTGAAGCAGTTGGATACTGCCCTCATATCAAAGTCAAAGAAATGTTCTGAAAACGAATACTTCAGTCTATAATCTGACTGTGGACAATGGCTCAAACTGGAAAGGCTGAGGACTTCATGCTGCATGAGGGAATGGCTGGGCATGGCGCATCAGATGTGGCATCATGTTTGTTGAATAATCTGAACATCATCCAAGATGGAAAGAATATTTGCTTGAAATCTGACCGTTGTGGCGGACAAAATAGGAATGTTATAGTTTTAAGTACGCTGTTATATGCTATCAATTTCCTTGGACAATCTTGTGATAGATAATATCTTCTTTGAAACAGGACATTCTCAAAGGGAGTGTGACGCTGTTTACGCTCACATAGAAAGTGCTAGGAAAGTGATAGATATTTTCGATCCTTCGGTTGGTATAGTGTGGTCAGAATGGTGTCAAAACAAAGAAAAATACCATGTTAGGCCCTACTGAAGACGAGCAGGAAGACATTTATGACTTTAGTGACTCCCAGAAATCTGTGATAAAAATAAGAAAATTGGGGAAAAACCAAATATAAGGTGCAGCGTCGCATGAGATATATCCCACCCTAACCCACCCCCAGCGAAGCACTTTCTTTTATACCATGATCTAGCGAATTCTTCAAGGATAAGCAGGCTGACCAACGGTTGGGTACAAGGCAAACCTGTGGGTACTCTCGAATTTTTAATATTTGGTACAAGGGGCACTCTCGAATTTTTAATATTAGGTACAAGGGCTACTCTCGCAGTTTTAATATTTGGTACAAGGGGCACACTCGCATTTTTAATATTTGGTATGGTCGGGAGTGCCGGCGACAATATACAAGGATAGTTTGGTCACCCTGTTCGCCGAGAAACAAAATGCGAATATCGAGTGGGCGGAGCCTATTTGGCACCTTATATTTGGTTTTAGCCGAAAATTGATACTAATGAAAACAGCGTTAGATGGCTAAATATTGTATGGTTTCAATATAGAAAGGAAGACAATGAGCACACATACTTCAAATATGACTCTGCTCAAGAAGAGTTTCACAAGTTTGCAATACAAAGAAGGCCACATCGGAATTTTTCAATTGAACACCTGCCACTGAAGAGAAAATATCATGGGTTGATAAAATTGCAAGCAGAAAAATTAAAATAGATTTGATTTGAATGTTTTACATCTACGTAGAAAATTAATCAGTGAATAACTTATTCTACCTAATATGAAATATGGAAATTATAACTTTAAACGCCCCCGAGCACAAGCTTGGCTTCTTCGGGCGACGTTCGAGATCACATTTGTATATATTTTACATTGCAATTTGTAGCAACAAAATTTAAATTTAAATTTAAATTGGTTAAAGAAATATACAAATTACAAAGCTTATGGTATAGTCAGGAGCGTATCCAAGATTTTTTCGGGAGGGGCTGTGATAAGCATAACAATATTATCATAGGGCTCAGAAGTGGATGACCTAAAAATGCCTGAAAATGACCTATAAAATGACCTTAAATTTATGAAAATATGACAAGAAGAATTGAAAAAATGACTTAATATTTCTAAATATATATTTTAAAAAGTAGCGTAAAAAATAAACAATGGACAAGATTTAAGTATTTTTTAATACTACACCCAGCATTGTCTGTGATGTCTCAGAGAAAATGATGACATTTCATAAACTTTCGAGCCAGGCTGAATTTTCTACATTGCAATTAAACTGTCTAAGAAATTAAAGTGCCCTCATGTGCAACATATTAGCATGACTTAACGTTTCGGGGGGGGGGCTATCGCCCCCTCAGCCCCCCTCTGAATAAGCCCCTGGGTATAGTTGTAGGTTGGTCAAGCATTGATGGGAAGTGTTTCTGTTTTATATCTATATATATATATACAGTATATATATATATATACTGTATATATATATCTGATTAAATGAGATTTTGAGAAAATTTTTAATAAATAGACTTTATGTATGCTTTATTTCCTATATATTTTGTATTTAAAATTACAATTTATAAACATTAGGCTACTAGAATCGTGTCTCCAATCAAGTCATGCCAAGGTGGCAATAGGCTATTTCTATTATGCCTATGTATTGTTTTAGTTGTTTAGTTAATTAATTATGTATGTTCTCTGTATTTTATTAAGTTTTCTTGTGATAGTTAATCATATTATAATAGAGATACAGTAATGATATAGTAATCGTGATGTCATGCAGAAGATTAGATTAAATTGGCTCTCAAAACGGAAATGCAATCTGCTATCGGCTGAAAGCAGTAAGTATTCACAATTTGAGTTGTTGATTAAAAACGGACTGTGATTGGTTGAAATTTACTATACAAGGACGATATGACTCGGATGGTTGGGTGGTATGTTACAGTTCACTGAACTATTAACACTTCAACAACAATTCCAAAATATACATTCACCATTAGAAACCTGTAACTAGAGACCTGTAGATTATCATATATTATTCCACACATACGCCGCGTGTTTGATATTGACGAATTACGTTTAGCAATTATCAGATAAAATCGCATCCTCATATTAATAGCAAGCACTTTATAAGATAAACAATTGGGGAAAAAATAAATTTAAGTCGCACCTTGGATGAATGTTCCCACCCACCACTCCCTCGCGATGCACTTTCTTTTATACCACTTCTTCTGTCCTCATATTACGTAGAAACTCGTGATTGGACGTTGGTAGTGTGACGTCATACCGGTAAACAAAAGTTGAACAAAAGTTGACAGGCTTACTAACGTCTGGAAGATATAATATGCCACATTTTCGAAACCTACAAACAGTGTATCGTACATTATTCGAAAGTGCAAGGGCGCTTCGCTTCGGCTACCGCCTCCGCTCGCGCACGAAACTAAGTGGATAGTGTAATGCATTATTTAGACTATGTGAAGAGGTGATTGTGGTCTGGTCGGGATTGCCGAGTAAGCTAGAGGGTTGTCATTTTGGTGTAAGGGTTGGTAGCTTGTATTTGGTACGATCGGGAGTTTGGAGAGAAGGAACGATCGGGAGTACCGAGATAACAAGCGAATAGCAACGCATTGTTCGGAGCGTAAGGGGCGACTTAATCTTATGTTTCGCCAACAATTGTGACTGGTCTATATCCGAGGAATTGCTAAACGTTATTGGCTAATATCAAACACGCGACGTATGAGTGGAATCGTCATAGTAATACCGATAATACAAACAAATATTTTCACCAATAGTAAAACAACTTCTTCTTCCTCTTCTTCTCTACAGACCTATATCCAATATATTTGCAATCACAAATGTGTACCTAGGGATCATAGTAATACCAGCAGTCAAAACGTTTCCATAGTATATTCTGAACAATTTATTTAAAATTCTGAGTGCTTAATTTTATTTCATCGCGCAATATTCGTGAATAATTGAATCTAATAAAGACACGCCTTTTGTTATTTTGATTTATATTTGCATAAGTTAGTAACTGAGCCAAACAATAGCATCTTGCGGGCCAGATTCGGGCCCTGGGCCGTAGTTTGGCAAGCCCTGGTTTAAGGCATAGGGCACGGACATACGCACTCCTTCCTAAATGTGTTAAGTGTGGCACGGATCACAATACTGGAGAATGTAAAAAGAAAGAACATACTCCAGCTAACTGTTGGTGGGGCGCAATCCTGCTAATTCTAGGGATTGTTCTAAAATCAAATGATATCTACAACAAAAGGAAAGAAATTGTGTTAATTCAGGTACAATTATTCAACCCACAATAACTTCAAATCATATCTTAAACTAAGGTCCACTAGATCTTATATTCCTGGCTTCTGAAGCATTCCCGGAACAACAACGAAACAAAAAATCAAGTGCATTTGAGGACATTAAGCATATGTTCAGGTTTTTTTTTAGTAGGCCTATATAGATAAATTCATAAATGCATTCATTGGCTTTAAAGCCTTAATAGGATTACAACCCGATAAAATGACAAAGATTTTCACTTTCACTTATGAAGGCGACGTTTTGTTCTGAGTTAAGTAGTTATCAGACAAAACTGTCATTTAATTTATATTACTTGCTATTTGCTTTCATTTCATTCCATTAGACATAAAATCCCGTTTCATGGAACAGACATGGACGGTATAATTGGTTTCTGAAGTTTTATTAAATAAAACGATTAGCTTCACTCAGCAGTGGGGTGGATAGAATTTTTTGCAAGTTCATGGGTAAAACCCTTTTTGTCTTTCAGAGCTGATGATTTATCTTCTTTTTTTAATATGATAGTAGCATGTTTTGTAAGATTTCAAATTTCACGACTTATGGTAGATTTATCTTTTTCAGTTGTAACTTTTTTAAGTATCGTCTTAAATTATATTGCAACCATTAGGCCTACATGTATGTAATCCTCGCTGGTGAAAATCCTAGATTAAATTATGCAATATTCTCTACACAGCAAGTTTTTCCTAAAGTTGATTTAGTCCAAACACTAAACAAAAAGAGTAAGAATTTTAAAATTCCAGAGAAACTCAATCTTGTCTTTTCAAAATTAAAATCACTTCCTACATTCTTGCTATGAGTGCATTCTCCAGTGTCCTGAAATTCAGACATTTTTAAATGCATTTTCTAATTATTTCACAAATACCGTCATTCAGTTTATTCGGAAGAGGGGGTTTCTTTTTACGGTCACATTCAAAAGTCCCACATCCTATCTGTATCTATTACTGTAGGTCTAGTTGATTTTCTAATATAGTCTATCTAAGATATGTTAATATTCTGCTAAATTATTTCGGAACTATACCCTGACTGTAGTTATGCACTATTTTCATTACCACAAATTTTCCTTTTAGCTGCTTCTAAAGTACTGTTAATACAGTGACTACAAATTCAACAGAAATAGTAAAAATAAATCTTGAATTATGGATTTATCGAAGAATACCTGAAAATAGTAAGAGATGCTTTGAAGTAAACTTTGTTGTGTGGGAATGATTATAGTAAACCCCTGCCAAAAAAGACCTTTTTTCTTTGAACAAATTACATTACATTCAAAAGCAGTCGTACGCAGGACTTAACTGAGTATACCTTCAGATAGATCTCACCCTTAGAAATTCTGTTGTGCTAATGTCTCAAAAATGCAAATTTGGACCTATCATACATTACCTCTGAGGTGCAGATATATTGCCTTCATATCGTATGTTTCTTTTCTAATTGCTGTTTGATATTTAAATTTGTTTAAATGCTTATTTCAAGAACAATATCTGCATATAATTATATGCGCTTATTTAGCGTATTTTATTGCACATAAATCCTAGTCCTGTTTATTATAGTACAGATTCAAATCCTAATTCAGCATCAGTCTCGGCGACAATTCTCTCGAGAAATACACATTCATAATGGCCACCGAAGGGGATTGAACCTGCGACACGGTCACTGTGATTCCTCACCATATTTTTGAGCTAGAATTTTAGCAAGTACTACTCTAATCATCTCCTACATGATCTGAGGGATTTATATGCCGCAATGGGATTATAACCAAGTTTAGTGGCAGGCACCACATTCCAGTCGAAGCTTGTGCTTCCCTACAGAGCCCCGCCCTTGAGCTCTCACATGACGTCACATCCGGTGCGGGTCGTAATGTTGTCTCTGTTCATCCGCCTCCTCAGATGCTGTGGGCAGGGGAGAAGATGCTGCTTCCTTTCGGAGTATTTGCAAATTCATTCATTCACTCAATGCTATGGACCAGCCCGTGTTGAATTTTAAACTACACTAGTCTGGCCTCGTGACTGACACCCACTGCTAGGCGCAACATATTAATTGCAGCTTATGAGCAAAGGTACCGGATCTTAGAAGCGTATTATTATCAGCACGGCTGCCAGACTTACAGAATAAAAACTGGAGTACAGTATTTCGAACTTCACATTGTAGGCTTATAGTAATTTATCAATTTGTAATTGCTCATGTTTACAGTGCTTTAGTTGGAAAATATATTATGGGGGTACTCACCTTCCATAGAACGCATATCTATTACGAATTTAATAGTGTTTGTCATTATTAACAAATACACTCTCGTGAATTGGACATTTAATAAGTATTTTAGGACAATATCATTCCTGTACTGCCAGTATGACGTACCGGAGCACATATTTTTCCCGGTATGGTAGAAGGAAAATAATTTTATACCGGTATGCAGTACCGGTGCGTACCGGCCCAACTAAAGCACTGCTCATGTATCACTTTTATATTATTTATTGGTGTTTATGTTGGTGTATTTTGTAATAATACTTAGACCATGATAATAGACTATTCCTACGCAAGTTAAAGGAATATTACCTATTTTATGGCACCCGGAGGTTCATTTCCGCGCTTACATGAGTCCACCATTCAACCCTAATTTGTGCTAACTCCATTCAACCATCTCTCGCAAATCCTATTTCCCTTAAATCTATTCTTGCACTGTGCCTACGCCAAGGTCTTCCAAGTTGTATTTTCCCTTCGGTCTCAAAGTCAATATTTTTGGGACATGTCTTTCCTCCCCCATGCACACAACATGTCCAGCCCATTTCATCCTCCGTGAATTAATTACCCTTACTGTGTTCGGCACAGGTTATGATTATGAAGTTCGTCATTGTGCAATTTTCTCCAGTCTCATCTCTGCCATCATCTCTTTTAGGTACGAATATTTTCCGTAATAATATCGATAGTTGAAAATTTATAGTTCCAGTTAAATGATGATGTCCATTCTTACTGTACCGGTAGAACGAAAAAAGATAACATTTATTCTCAACAGTCATGTTTTGGAGCAAAGGGACAACACTTTGTCTAATAAAAATTTACAATTACTTACCACTTAACTTGTCTGGCTTAAAAAGTCTGAAACAATTTTCAAAATATTGAAAGTGTAGGCTACATATTTGAAAAACTTGACATAGTTTCTAAAAATCTTGCTGATATACATTATTTTGTAACTTCACTAAATAATTATACACTTGATTATAGGCATATTCCACGTATTTAATTTATCTGTGTCTGTATATGAATTTAAACTCATTGGGGCCTTATCAAATCAAATTTTACACCGTTAAGCTCTGTAATGTGTACATTTGAAAGCTTTCTTCACTGTCAGTATTAATTTTGAATTAAGATTTTGTGTGACTGGCTCAATGTTAAAAATTGTGATTATGATTTATTAGTTGCCATGTAAATTGTTTTTAAGTTCTTCCAAAGTATGGGAAATTGATCTCACTTTATTTTTCAAGTTTCCCCATAAATAATATTCACATACTGTTAGAAGAACTTAAAGACAATATCACATATGCCTATCACAAGAGAAGTTAACTCTGTTTCGGAAGCTGAAGTTATGCGCGTGAAAGAAAATTTCCTAAAAAGGTACCAGTATTGTGAGAATGCAAGAGGAGAACATTTCCAACATCTCTTGTGATGAGGCACGTGGTTATTTTCATTGTAATTCCTACTGTAAATGTGAGAACCTCAATCATTACGCCAATCAAAGCTTTATTTGCGTAGATATTTCACCCGATCGCTCGAGATTTGGAGCTGTGCCCGCCACGACGCAGAAACCCACGTCATTGGCCAACTCTTGCGTGGGACTCACTGTACTTCTAGAAATTTATTTGAAAATATGAACACTTATTTCAGTTGGGTATATAAATTAAAACTTTTTTATTCATTGATTTTTATATTTATGGATTCTGACTTTTTAAACTTTAGTACAACTTCTTGAATGTATTCTATTATGTGTATTGAAGTCAGAGTTTAGGTCATTTTGAAGCAGTCTTCTATTTCTGTGAGAATTACATGTGCAAAATTGCATTAGTTTATCTAAAATATTTTACAAGCTATGAACAAATGAAATTTAGAATGTGATTAAAGAGTAAGATAACTGACAGCATTTAGCATAAAATCAATCCATATATAACAGACTATCAAATTAAAAAATAAAAGCAAAGCACAACTTTTACCGTGTCGATCTACAGTGAAGAGGAATATAACCGAAGGTTGTCCCCAAGATTCTGTAGCTTCTGGAATATACTGTATGATAATCTTCTAGAATTGAAGTTGCCGGAAAACTGCGACATTGTTGCTTATGAAGATGAAGCCATGTTGTTAATCAGAGCTACATAACTATCACAGTTAAAATGAGTAACGAGTAAAGCTCTAGATCAGATATTTAACTGGCGTTTGGATAATAATTTAGCCTTTAATGCAATGAATATCACTGCTATGGTAGTCACTAGGATAAGATTAGATGATATTCCAGACATCTATGTTAACAATCTATAGTAAAGGTCACCAACAAACTACGATATCTTGGAGTAATGCTGCACCCGAAACTCACATTCCGAGAACATTTCAATTCTCTTCAGATTAAATTCAGTAAGCGTCTGAATGGTTTAGCAAACGCCACGTGCCTCGCCTGTGGTCTTAATTCTTCTGTGGTTGCGCCAAAAACTATACTTCCTGGAGCTCATCCTGAATTGCTCTGTAGCCTTTCAGAACATACTTAACAAAAAGTGGGCTCAAAGAAAACTTTGCCAAATTCAAGAAGATTCTTACTTCGAATTATCTAGACAGTTATCAGGACAATTTTCACCGATGCGGCTTTAATTCTTTCTGGTATAGAGTCACTCTACCTGTCGGCATTCTACAAAACTAAGATTTACATAGTAAAAAAGGCTTACGCTGGTTCCTTACACGTTCCTCTTGCTATCGAAGGTAAAGTTCCATTACTGGAAGCTGGGCTTTTTAGTTTACACTACAAACAGGTTAAGTAAAACTATTTTAACAATATTCATGACATTTGACATCTTTACGAGAGTTCACGAATAATTGTAGAAGCTGATAAATCCAGTTACGTAGGATCCGCTTTCGTGGTATACAACTGCAGAGATCGCGACACAGAAATGTTCAATATAGGATTTCGTCTACCTCCTGTTTCCTCCATTTCTTCATCCGAAATGTTTGCTTTAGATCAGGCTACAAGATGGTGCATTTAAAATCAACTTAACGCATGTATTCACAGTGGTTCGAAGTGATAGCCATTCAAGACAAGCATAGCAATACAGTAATCCTCTGGCAAATACAATTACAAAGAACATTATTTAAAATACCAAGCATATTTGTCTGTAGTGAGATAAGGGTCATATTGGAATTGTAGGAAATGAGAGCAGCTTAAATGGACAACTAACAAGAAATTTATTTTTTCCTTCAGTTTTTCATCCCATCTCTTGAAATTATTTCACACCAAATTATATCCAATTTATTACTGGACACGGACAGTTTAAAAGTTACCTGCAACGTTTTCGACTAGTCACCAGATAGATATTTTGCAAATGTGAAATGTAAGAAGAAGCAGTATTCTATCTGCTGTTCCAGTGCAATCGACAACATACTGGAAGAAACATTTTACTAGGACATCTCGACCATTGTGAAGTCTATTATCCCCAGTCATTGACAACATTATTTACTAAATCATGCTGCACATCTGCTTTTATATCCTTTATTTCTTGGCAGTTATTCATCCATTTAATTATTTTTCATAAGTTAATTTGTATTTTGTTTGTTTGATTTTGTATGTGTATTTATAACCCTAACATGCCACTTAGTACATTATGGTTCAAGTAGTTGTTGGATAGTAAATAATAATAATAACTCTGTATTATAGTCCTACTTATCCAGATAATGTTTTCCCCAAATAAATCAAGCGGAAAGTGCTTGGTCAAGTCCTCAGCTGCGATGATCGGTTCACTCCGTCCAGGTCTTCAGCTCCTCAAGTCGCACTTACTTGAGGTCGCGCTGATCAGTGCTCTCCGTCCAGTTCACTCTCTGACGCTGACTCCCTCCCGCTGTTACTGACTGTTCTCCAATTGACTGGCTCATCACTCCTCGCGGACTGTCTCTCCTGCTCTCTGCTAAGAACTGACTCTCTCAACTCTGACTTTCTGACTGACTGTCTCAGCTCGCTCGCGGCCCTATATATAGGCCCGACGAATATTCCAGAGCCGATGTCTCGAAAGTTCCGCCCGCGTGGAATCTGGAATGCGCGCTGCGCCGCGCGGGCACACCCCTTAGCGCGAGCTCCTCCCTACAGGCCTTCCCCAGATGCGTGGCCCAATAGCCGTGCCGCTGTCACGCCCACTAGCGCTCGTCTGCCGCCCGTCCACTAGAGAGGCCGCGACATTTCTAGACTCCGTCGTTCTGGCAATTTCTGGGTGACTCCTTTTTCTGTCAGTTTCTAGGCGAGTCTTTTCTGGGCTTTGTGACAATATCCTTTCTCATAGTCTACTTCTGCCGTGAAGTTGCTGGCAGCAGCTCCAATCCAATGTTTCTGGCTTGGATTGAAATTTCCTCGGTATTATTTATATTTTCACAAGCTTTTCATAAATACTAGTTGGTATGAAATATTGTTTACAAACAAGGGACTCATATATTATGCATCTATTCTACCACATTTGGTATTGATACGTAAGGTCATTGTTGTTTTATGATTCAGACGGCCATGAGAATATAACTTTAGCAAATGGTTGACTGCCTTTCATTATAATTAATTATACAGCATTTTTGGTTTATTTCATATAATTTATATACCTTTTACTAAAAAAATATTGTATGCACCACGTACGCAAAAATTTTAGCGGACTCATCCAGTATTTCAGCCTCGGCTTTCGCCTCGGCCGCTATACTAGATTCGTCCGCTAAATCGTTATTTTGCGTTTTTAATTATGAATTATTTTCCACCTTCAAGCAGTAGTATTTTATATTGATATTGCAATAATAGGGTGCTGACGGAGAATTTCTAGACAGTTTTTTGTACCTGTTTATTTTATTTTATTATAATAAATACACAATAAAATCTATTAAGCCTATGTTGAAGAAGAAACGTCAGGTTAAAATCTATGTACAAAAGTATTCTTCTACCAACAGTCACAATATTAAAATTAATCAGGTGTATTGCCAGTGGTTAAAAATGTACAAGAATATAATATGTACACTGTTTTTTTATAATATTAAAATTATCGTCAATAGTTAAAAAATGTACAAGAGTCTATTCTTCCATTATCATTCTCATTAATAAAAATGTTTTTTCATTTATCTTAACTATGTGTACACTGTTTTTTATGAGTTGATAACACAATGGTACGGTATCGTCAATAGTTAAAAAATGTACAAGAGTCTATTCTTCCATTATCATTCTCATTAATAAAAATGTTTTTTTCATTTATCTTAATTATGTGTACACTGTTCATAATTAAAAACGTATTATCAGCACTAGAGGAACAAAATGAAATTTATCAATGTTATTTTGCGTACTTGATACATAAATAGCTATTATGATCGCTGTTTCAGGTGGTCTTGAAATCGTTAGCTTAAACCCAAATGAATGCAATCCCAGATTCAAACATTCATGAAATCGTTAGCCTACTTTATAACCTTATAACCTCTCCATTTCGAAATGTTTATTTATTTTATTTAGTGCTTTCGTAGAAAAGATTTAATCCATTATTAGTATAAAAAGGACCTCATTGACAATGGACTCCATTCCCTTTTGCATATTTGTTGATATATCAAAGGCATTTGATAGCATAAATAGGCTAATGACATTTTGTTTTCTACGATGTCTGCATATGGAATACGAGGTAATATATTGCAATCGATAATATTTAATATGTTTAATATATATAATACAACCCCAAAGAGCAAAACTCATGCGAGGGGTGACATACATACATTGGTTCAAAGGAAAAAATTATAATACATAAGTTACTACAATTATCTTAAGGCAAGTTAACTAGTGGAAAAACATACTACAAACCACAAAAAACTTGAAATATACTAATCAGTTTTGAAATAATCATTTTTTTGTACGACTTCACAGAAATATATATAACTATCCTACTGACTAAAGTACACTTCTAAAAAATATGATAATGCTTTTGGTTTAAAATTTCTAATGGAACTGGACACACTTTCAGATAACATGTTATACTCGTACAATTTTATAGCATGAAGTAATATTCCATTTAAGCCATACGTAGTGGATTCGCTATGAGTTACAAAACGATGAGTGACTTGTCTTGTGTTATGGAGATGAACATCTTCGGGTGTAATTAATGGATTTAATAAGTTTATATTTGATAGAATGTAAGTGACTGACTATTGCTGCGTTTGTAGAGACAGAAAGTGTCATATAAGATCATTTATATTTCAAACAGACCCCAAATAGTTGAAATTAACCACAAGGAAGAGAAATTCAGGTCAGAACCCGTTTACTCTCCAGAGAAGTCCCCCAGGGCTTTATAATCTGCCCATTATTATTTACTGTATATATATATATATATATATATATATATATATATATATATATATATATATATGTGTGTGTGTGTGTGTGTGTGTGTGAATGATCTACTTCAACACCTAAGCGATTCTCAAATGGTAACATATATAGTCTAGAACTTACAATCTAGATGATTGTACGTTAATTCTCAGTAAAAAGATCAGAAGACGATTTAAAGGTTTTTGCTTCACAAGTATTGGATTAAATTTCACTATTAGTGCACACTAAGCGAACTTACTATAGACACAACGAAAACTAAGTAGCCTACAATTTATTTAAACCCAGGATTCCCCAACAGCACTGTAACCAGAGTTAGGAAGTTCGTGCATTTGCGTATCTTTTTCATAGCTTGTTATTGCCACCCAGTTAACTAGCCTATGTTCACGAATTACAAATTTCCTAGTGCTGTAAATAAATTAGACACATGGTTACTTAGGCTATATTTTATGCTCTTTTAGGTAAATGCACCATGTTTTAATAAATTGTATACGTGTCTGTCATATTTTGACACTCAAGGATTTTTAAGTCAGTTATTTTAAAGAAATGGCCAATTATTTTTCACTCCCGACTGAAGCAAATAATAAAAGTAGGATGCCGCTTGTCCTGCCTTCACACACTCAGGGAAGTAATTCAGTGAGGATTACCCATGCCCCAGTGTTACAAGAAATATTCTCCTAAAACATTCTCACGTAATGTTCAACAGAACAATGTTAACGATTAAGTGATTCACTATCAGTAATTTACAAAGTGAATTTTCTAGTCACGTTATTAGATGTCAGTGTCAGAGGCACTGTAAGGCATGTGATAAAATATTGAGAGTGGGAAAAGGTGTCGTGTGGTTTAAGATAATACTGTCAAACATTAGAAAATTATTGCAAAATAGTGTGACAGAAATGAAAGTGTCCAACGTCTGTTGGTCAAGTATACCGTGGAAAGTCTCATCATGCAATAGCGATAACTTGTAATTCTACCCCTATATTGGATGTGGAGCATGTGCATCCAATGCTCAGTATTGAATGTAAATTTGCATGGAAACGTTGGCTTATGTAAACATTTTAGTGCATATTTTAAAACACATTTCGCAAAAAATAATGTACTGTATGAAGTAAAAAACCGCCTATAAATCACTATAAAAAACTAGGCAAGGAATAGGTATCTGAAAACGAGATCTATATGTATCAGATAGTGCAAGTATATTTTGAAACAAAATTAAATTGTGTTTATTGATTATGCTATATAAAAGTGCTTCCTGCAACATTTATACAAATAATTGGGGATTTCTGCAATATATATTGTGTTCACAATGTTACTGTATATATATATGTATATATATATATATATATACCATAAAAGATTAAAATAATAAAAGTACACATACAGCAGTCACACTAATCTAAAAGCATATATACATTTGATAGTAAGATCTCTTCATAGGTGTGCACCAGTCAGATTAATATAAAAACAGTATAACATTTGATTTTCAGTTGCATAATTAAAATATGGGCCTGCATATTAAAAACTAAAATTATGTAAATTTGTTGTCATACACTATAAAACAGCGTTTCTCGATCCTTTTGAACCAGAGGACCTCTAAAGTGTCTAAACAAATTTACGGACTCCTAATTTTACATCCCGTTTTTAAAAGAAGACCTATATTCTTAATATTTGTTGTATTAATTATAGGTCTGAAGGCAGAATGGACACGTCTATAAAGGATCGGATTCAAGCTGGGAACAAAGCATATTTCGCAAACTTAAAATTAATGAAGAGTCAACTACTAACCAGGAAATCGAAGATTTTGATATATAAAACACTAGTAAGACCTGTGATTACATATGGTGCAGAAACCTGGACTATGACTAAAACAGACCAGGGAAATTTGAGGAAATTCGAACGTAAAATAATGAGAAGAATTTACGGACCAGTAATTGATCATAGAATGTGGAGGATTAGATGCAACCATGAAATTATTGAAATAATTATGGGAGAAGATATAGTGGTCCACGGACTACAGGTTGAGAAACGCTGCTATAAAACATTGTCCACACATATCACACATTTTAAGGGCTTAATTACATGCATGTTACAAGAAGTTTTAGAGCATGAACTTCCTAGCCCTTATTATAACAATAAAAAACAGAATAATAGTAATAATAGTTATAGTAATAATAATAATAATAGTAATAATAATAATAATAATAAATAATTGAAAAAGTACAATCTTCAAAATATCTCGGCCTACAATAGACACCCATCTCAGCTAGGAAGGTTAGGTAAGTAATTTATTCAAGCATTTATCAAAGTTCTGCGTATTTACTTCTATAAATTATCAATATACTGTAGTAAGAAAACCCTTCTTTCCTGCTGCTCTAGCTAAGTTTACTCCAGAATGAAATATATTATTACCTGTAAATCTGCTGATCAATTCTTAATGAACAAAATTTTTGTCCTACAAAAAATAATTGTAAGGCTCATATTTAAATTGAAAGTCATCCGAACCTGTCAACCTATTTTTAAGGAACACAAATTACTAATCGTCCCGAGCATTGTTATCTTTGAGTCCGCCTTATTTGTCTATACAGAAGATCACTTAAGATGAATGGTGATTTTCATCCTTACGAAACAAGAAACAGGAGAAAATATAAAACTGAACTAAATATAATACTCAACTTCATGAAAAAGCACCACGTCTGTTATAACATTTATAACCATCTCTCTAAAGAAATTTCGGATAAAAAATCGGAGAATTCTTTTAAAAAAGGTCTTGAACAATAATCCATACTTTAATATTGCTTTTGTTCGCTTAACAAGTAACAAGTGATGCTCCTCCTCTATTTTTCTTTAGTTGTATTATGTCAAACTCATCTATAGATTTAAATTGCTCTATTTCACATTTTGTATGCTGAGAATTTCCTATTTATTACACTAATTATTGTTAAAATTACAACTTTTCCTACCATCTATGACATTGAAATTTCTTCTCTTATGGAAACACTTGGTAATGAACATAACCCAACAGAAGTGGGCTTGTTCATTGATTCCTCTAAAATTAGGTTAAAAGCTGTGCTTCTGCATAATGGAAATAACTTCCCATCACTACTTGTGGCTCATTCTGCTAGTATGAAAGAAATATGAAAACTTGAAATATATATTGGAAAAGCTTCAATATGCAGTGTACGAATGGAATATTTGTGGCGATTTGAAGGTAATTGCACCTATTCTTGGTCTGCAGCTTTGTTACACAAAGTACTGTTGGATTTGTAGGGAAAGCAAAAACAATTTCATTAGAAAAGAATGACCTAAACGCGAATCACTCATTCCTGAACAGAAAAGAATGTGAAACATGACCCATTGTATAATCCTAAAATCGTGTATCTACATCAGTAGTTATAGACAAGGTATAATCCAAAATGGCCGCCAACCGACGCCGCCCCCGACGCCTGAGTTGTGCCCTTTGTACCGGCGACGCCATGACGTCATGGGTATCGAATGAAAGCGCTCGTTGTGCCCTTTCGTCCTGTGCTAGTCCCAACCCGCCCCAAAGCCCCGTTAAAGAGTTAGGCCCCAAAACAAAACCGACGCCTCCCCCCAGACGCCCACTTAGGTCCTTTGCTCCATGACGTCATAGGAATTTTTCAAACAAAGGGATACGCTCTTATGCGTTATAGTATTCCCTGGTTCATACCTACGGCCGCCCCACACCCATACTTAGGTCCTTTGCTCCATGACGTAGGTTATTATGCAAATACGTTCTAAGAAAAAACGTTCATATTCTATTACCAAATCTAGCATGTGGATGGAGTTACTGTAACAAGCACTATACATAACATCATGACTAAGAGGAAAAGAATTCCTTTCAACAGCTTATCTTTTTTTTTTTTTGCGAAACAACAGGAACACGGAAGTTTAGCTTTGGAATGTATCCCTTGGCTTGTTTAGAGATAACAATATGTGATACAATCTTTTTTTCTTAGGGGAGAGAGAATTTTAAAGGTGTGACGTCTAAGCACTATACATAACATCATGACTAAGAGGAAAAGAATTCCTTTCAACAGCTTATCTTTTTTGCGAAACAACAGGAACACGGAAGTGTAGCTTTGGAATGTATCCCTTGGCTTGTTTAGAGATAACAATATGTGATACATTCTTTTTTCTTGGGGGAGAGAGAATTTTAAAGGTGTGACGTCATTAATGTAAGTGTTTGAGCTTTCTGTATAAATACATGTTTCTGTACAGTTCTAAGTTAAGAGTGACCTCATAGTGTGTTTGCGAAGTCATCCATCTGATCCTCTGGTAAGTAATCATATTTTCTTTTATTTACTAATAATTAAGTTACAGTTTATTGTTTTTTTTTAAATGATTGCGCTGGCCTTTTATAGTGAACGCCCCTCTTTATTAATTGACTCAAGGATTTTATAATAACAGTTTTAGTACAAAATGTTTGTGGTTCAGAGCTATGAAAATTGTAAGTAAAAATAAAAGCTAATATATGTTCATTGTGTGCGTTTCCACCTAATTATATGGATAGTTTGATTTAAAGAAGTTTCGGTGTCACAACAAAACAAATATGAAAGCCCGCGTTGTGCCCTTTCGTCCTAAAGTGTTCCGACGCCGCCCCCCGACGCCCTAGTTGTGCCCTTTTGGCAAAATGACGTCATGGGTGTCATATGAAAGCGTGCGTTGTGCCCTTTCGTCCTAAGGTGTTCCGACGCCGCCCCGACGCCCTAGTTGTGCCCTTTTGGCAAAATGACGTCATGGGTATCATATGAAAGCCCGTGTTATGCCCTTTCGTCCTAAGGTGTTCCGACGCCGCCCCCGACGCCCTAGTTGTGCCCTTTTGGCAAAATGACGTCATGGGTATCATATGAAAGCCCGCGTTGTGCCCTTTTGTCCTAAGGTGTTCCGACGCCGCCCCCGACGACCTAGTTGTGCCTTTTTGGCAAAATGACGTCATGGGTATCATATGAAAGCCCGCGTTGTGCCCTTTCGTCCTATGGTATTCCGACGCCGCCCCCCTACGCCCTAGTTGTGCCCTTTTGGCAAAATGACGTCATGGGTGTCATATGAAAGCGTGCGTTGTGCCCTTTCGTCCTAAGGTGTTCCGACGCCGCCCCGACGCCCTAGTTGTGCCCTTTTGGCAAAATGACGTCATGGGTGTCATATGAAAGCGTGCGATGTGCCCTTTCGTCCTATGGTATTCCGACGCCACCCCCGACGCCCTAGTTGTGCCCTTTTGGCAAAAATCCCCCCACGCATACTCAGGTCCTTTGCTCTATGACGTCATGGGGTTAGAATTGAAACATGTCACAGCATGCACCATCGTGACGCTATTATAGCTAGATAGTGTAATAGTGACATACGTACAATATTGCGCAAGGGCACATGATAGTTATGAAAAGATAAAATAGGTTTATACTTACATAAGCAATTCTTCTTCCTTTCAGCATCCTTTCTTCTTCCAGATGAACACTGTTACTATTACTATCGACTAAGTGAAATGACTTTGTAAGGAATAGGAATTGGTTGAGGTTATAGTTTCATTTCAGAACGTCACAACCTTATCCCGTAACATAAGGTTGTCATGCTCCTATGAAATAAAGTGTATAAACAAATGGCTTCACAGTAATAGAGCTGGATGATTTATTTCATCGCTAACCATGTCTAATAAAGACAGAATTTCACAACTTGCAGGAACACTTTGTTTGTTGTTTATATAGTTAAACACTTCGCTTTGCATTAGTACCTAGGCATTAACCAACGATAGGTTATATGCCTTAGAATTGGGGAAAGTTCCTTTATAAATCAGATCAACCCTGATTTCACCACTGTTTATTCCACAGATCTCTGTTTCGCTAAACACATCGGTATACTTTTTAGGTAAGAATACCGATAACAGATCTATACTTTCGCTCTTTCGGATATGTAATAACACGCAACGGCCATATTTTGTTTCCTTTATGGTCGCATAAACAATATTGTAAGGCACGTTCTCTACGAGCTCTGACATTCCTACACACCTTGGTAAAGACGATGCTGAGTTAAATTTCGCAACTAGAGAGACCATCTGTAAAAAACGAGAACGAAGTCTGATTAACTATTTATTTATATTAATAATAAAAGTATCACACAAAGCTGTAAAGATTATATCATAAAATAGTGTAGATGTAGTCTTACCTTATAAGTTTTTAAAGTAGGAGAAGAACAAGATGACTGAACAACTGTAGATCCGCTTACACACTTGACATAACCCTGTAAATACATGTCTTTTATACAAAACTCTCCGAGCAACACTAGGGTGTAGTCATGCTTTCTAAATAACTTTTCGATGACGTGTATAGATACATGTTTCCGTACATTCCTAAGTTAAGATAAGATCTTGTAAATACATGTCTTTTATACAAAACTCTCCGACCAACACTATGACATGGTTATGCTTTCTAAATAACTTTTCGATGACGTAGTAACAGCTACCTTGAGATATCTTTAAGTAAGTAGACAGATAAAACAAACATAGTAAATACGTTACAACACAGGAAAATTCCAAAGCTTCATACTTTCTAAAAATAACATTTCGACAGCTAGTATAAATAGACACATCTTACTTTTCACTTCTCAGTGTACTACAACGCTTTCTACATATAAGGTGAGTGTTAGTGTGCTTTTAAATACCATACATTTATATGTTAATTATACTGTTACATATATGAATATTTCTACTGTTTCCAGATTCATTCTTCATCTGTGTTTGTTGAGTTTTGATAATACTGATAATGTCTGCCCCTGTATATACTATCTCCTCGCAATCTGACAACGAGATGGACATTATTACGCTAGAGGATTCTGAACCCGAGGTATATACAGTGGCTAGTAAGGAATCATCTAACGAGATGGAAACTATTACGTTAGATGATTCCGAACCTGAGATTTATAATGTGCCTAGTTCAGAATCCTATAACGGGATAGGAACTGTCACGCTGTCAGATTCCGATGTAGTTGAATCCGAAGAAGAAGAACTAGCTTCAGACAACGAATTAGATATAATGGATGAAAATGAGAAGGAACACGTACCTGTAGCGTCGACGTCACGTAATACTGACGAAAACGCTACGGGAAACGTCCCTACTTTGTTTTCAGTCCTTGAAAGTAGTCGTAAAGACTACAAGCGATTTAATTCCGTTGGTCTGCAGCTAGTGATACAGCTCAAAGAACCAGGTGCGAATGCCGGACCAAACCCTTTTGAACGTTCCCTTAAACAGGCAATAGATCATGCCCTAGTCGATACGAGAGACCATGACATGGTAGGGATCTCGATTTTCAATGAGGAAAACGAGGTCGATAAGCCGATTGGTATCTCCTTTAAGCGTAAAGATCAGATCAGTGTAGATGTGATTTCAGGCGTCGTAAGCAAAGTATGCCAATCGAACGCTCGTTTCAATGCCACCGACCGCTTGCGTCTGGTTGTGGACATTGTTCACATGCCCAACGGAAACGGTCGAGCTAGCGGTATACCTACGAAGGGGCGTACGGTTGGCGTACTTGCCCATTTGAAGAGAAGCGTAGTCTTCGTACAAGCAGTGGTGAACTGTTTAGCATTTGCAATAATCATCGCTATTGCTAGAGTAAGCGATCGTAAAAAGTATACATCCTATATTAAACACATGACGAGCAAAAAACTCAAAGCAGAGGTGGATGACTTGATCAGAAACTCAGGTGTCGATCTCTCGCGAGGTGGAGGTATCCCTGAGCTGGAGAAGCTTCAAGCCTATCTTAAGGATTCATATAGACTAGTTGTGTATAGCGGATTTAATCTTGACTCCATTATTTACGACTGTGGTAATGTAGGTAAACAAATACTGTATTTACTATACGACCCAGACACCTTACATTACCATACCATAACAAACTTGGCCGCTGCAATGGCTAAACAATTCGTTTGTCCAGGCTGTCTTAAAGGCTTCGCTAAAGGTGCGCAACATTCCTGTGATTACGTCTGCTTCTGTTGCCGTACGGTGCCTCCTTGCGATTCTAGTAAGGAATTGGTGCGTTGCGATGTTTGCCTGAGAAAGTTCCGCGGACAAGCATGTTTTGATAATCATAAGCGTACCAAAATTGAGGGGCGCTCTGTATGCATGGCTCTGCAGAATTGCGAATACTGCGGCAAGTTTAAAGCATATCGGCAGAAGCATGAATGTTTCAAAATTTGTTGTAATATTTGTAATAAATTTCAAGCAGAGACAGGACATGAATGTTACATGGCACCGCTGAAAGAGACTAAACGTTCAAACAAGGTATTGTATGTGATATTCGATATAGAAACAACACAGAATACCCGTATCAAAGACAATACCTTTCTTCACGTCCCCAATCTGATTTGTGCACAGCAGTTTTGTTCTCTTTGCGAGACATCGCAAGACGAAGAGTGCGCCAGATGCGGGCAACGCAGTCATTCTTTCTGGGAAGATCCCGTCTGTGGATTCATGGACTATCTGAGAATGGATAGAGCGTTCGATAGGATCATTGTTATTGCTCACAATGCTCGAGCGTTCGATCTCCAATTCATTCTCGACTACGCTATTAGGCAACAGTGGACTCCCGACTTGATTATGTCTGGATGCAAGATCCTTTGCATGAAGATGCACCATCTAACTTTTCTAGATAGTCTGAACTTCATTCCGCTGCCTCTGCGTAGTTTCCCTCAGACCTTTGACCTAAAAGACGCTGTTAAGGGTTACTTTCCACATTTGTGGAATACGGCACAGAACCTCAACAGTATTCTCCCACATCACCCGAACCAAGATCTTTACGGGCCGGACACCATATCTGTGAATGATAGAGAAGCTTTCAAGACTTGGTTCGAGACCGTTAAAGATCTGCCGTTCAATACCCGTGTAGAACTGGAAAGGTATTGTCAGGCCGATGTTACTGTACTGAGAGAAGCCTGCACTCTCTTTAAAAATCTGTTCAAACAAATTGCAAATATAGATATTTTCCTAGAGTCTATCACTATTGCATCGGCCTGTAACAGAACATTTAGACAGCTATTCCTTAAACCTGAGACCATTGGCATTGCTCCCTCCTGTGGCTATAGAAAGGCAGACAGGCATTCTAAAAAATCGTTGATGTGGCTTATCCACGAAGCCAAGGAGAGGAATGTATTTATACGTCATGCAGGTAACGGACGTGAAGTACGGCTTCCCGAACTTCCCCAATGGAAGGTGGACGGTTTCTGTGAAGAAACAGGAGAGGTTTTCGAATTTCTCGGCTGTTATTATCATGGCTGTCTCTGTCAGCCAAACAGAGATGTACCTATGATGGATTCTTCAGAATCCCTTGCCGAGAGGTACGAAAACACCATGAGCCGACTGGACAAGATCCGATCAAAGGGTTATACCGTCCACGTGATGTGGGAATGCAAGTTCGATGTTATTCTCGAACAGTTCCCCGCACTGAGAGACGACCCCTTGGTCTGTGATGTCCCGTTGGTTCTTAGGGACTCTGTCTACGGAGGACGTACAGAAGCCATGCGGCTCTATCGTAAGGCGGATGAGACAAATGAAGAGAAAATCCTATACAGCGATATAATGTCCCTATATCCATCCGTCTGTAAATACAACAAGTTTCCTATCGGTCACCCCACTGTTCACGTTAGTGAGCAGTGTACAGATATAGATTCAATGATGAAGAAAGAAGGCCTCATTAAATGTACTGTCCTACCACCGCAAGGGCTCTACCATCCCGTTTTACCTTTCAGGTGGAATGGTAGGCTCTTGTTTCCCCTTTGCCGCACCTGTGTTATGACTGTCGAACAAGGTAGCTGCAAACATGCGAAAGAGGAAGAGAGAGTGCTCACTGGTACATGGGTAGTTGATGAAGTGAGACTAGCTGTAAATAAGGGCTATAGGGTGATGGCAATCCACGAATTTCTCGAATACGATGTCACGCAATACTCGCGTGAAACTCGTGAGGGAGGGTTATTCGTGGATTACATCAACCTTTTCCTCCAGATTAAGACAGAATCCAGCGGATACCCTGGTTGGGGGAAAACAGAGGCCCAGAAACAGGAATATATCGATTTGTTTTACGAACACGAAGGTGTTAAGTTAGACCCCAAACAAATCGTGAAGAACGCTGGAAAAAGGACCATTAGTAAGCTTTGTTTGAATTCCTTCTGGGGAAAGCTCGTCTAGAGGTCTAACCTGGGTAAAACAAAGCTTATTACAGAGCCTAAAGAGTTGTATAGGTTCCTCACGACACCCGGAATTGAAATTCAGAGACTACTTTTTGCAAATGATGAAGTCGTGTGGATTAATTGGATCCCTATAGAGGAGGAACAGGACTCTCTTCCTCATACTAGTGTCGTTCACGGTGCTTATGTGACAACGGGAGGTAGAATGAACCTCTACGGCTACCTGGACAAGCTAGATCGTCGAGCCATCTACTGTGACACGGACAGTGTGATTTATACACAGACACCTGACGACGCTAAAAGGTACACAGTGCCTTTAGGCGACTATTTAGGCGACATGACCAGCGAACTCACAGACTACGGGGAGGACGCGTACATTTCGGAATTTGCAAGCGGGGGCCCTAAGAACTATGGTTTTAGGGTTACCGTTCCTTCCATCAGCACCGCAAATACCTCTGTGTGTAAAATCAGAGGTATTACTCTTAATTATAAGACGTTGCAGGATGTCAACTTCGACGCCATTAAAACTATGGTTTTAAATGGTGATCCTGCAGCAACTATCTCTGTGAGGACAGAGAGGAAAATTAAGAGAAAGCCAGGCCCACAGATCGTGTCTGAAGCCGAGAATAAGATATACCGACTCTGTTTTCGAAAAAGACGCAGAGTTAGCGGAGGGTTCGATTCCCTCCCGTTCGGGTATAAATAGAAACGAGATGACAGCACAATCTCAGTATGGACTCGTCGTCGTCTCTGGAGTGTGCGTCAATTAGAAAATTATTGGATTTTAGAACGCTTATTCATCACACAGGTGAAGAGTTGGAGGTGTTGTCCCCTGAACTTTTAACGACATGCGGAGCCGAGAGCATATATTTAGTGTATCATAAATTACCTGAAAGTGTGCAACGTAACGATCTTGTAAAAAAGTGTCTTAGATGCTTTAAACATTACCCTAATTCTCCTTACGATTGCTTTGATGGACCCCCACCTATGATTAAACATTGTTATGGTTGTAATAAAATTTGACCATCCCTTTTCTTTGATTGTATCAGGTCCGTCATTCTCAGGGAAGACAACTTTCTGTGTAAAACTTATTAATAATTTACACCATTTGTGTAACGTGAGCAAATACGAAAGTATTCTGTGGTGCTTTAGTGAAAGTAACGCTGTCCCTCCCCAGACAAAATTCAATACTACCGTGACATACCACGAAGGTCTTCCTGACTTTAAACAAGAACAATGTACTAAACCCAGACTCGTTATTCTAGACGACTTACTGGACAAAGCTTATTCGACAGAAGTGAGTTCTATATTTACAAAAGGTTGCCATCATAGAAACATTTCAGTTATTCTCATAACACAAAACCTGTTTCACCAGTCTGCTCACAGCAGAGACATCTCTTTGAACACAAAATATATGGTCTTGTTTAGAAACTTGAGAGATAAAAATCAAATTACTTTTCTAGCAAGACAAGTGTATCCTGAAGATTGGAGGTCTTTCTATAAAGCTTTCCAAGACGCAACAAGAAAACCTCACGGTTATTTACTAATAGACTTTTGTCAAAGAACAAACGATTTACTTAGATTTAGAACTAAAATATTTCCCTCGGAGGTTACAAAGGTTTACGTCCCTGTAAAGGATGAAAAGGATAAAATCCAATTACCATATGTTACAAGTTCTTAAAAAGGCAACTCCCAAGGTACGAAACGTTATTCTAAAAAGTGCAAACAAAAACCTGATACTTGCTATTATAGACTGTGTTCTTAATGTTTTGAACGGTCAGTGTAAATTATCTTCGTGTTCTAAACGTAAGCTGTTTAAACATAAACATTCATTAAGACATCTTCTAGATAGGAACGTATCCTTGTCTGAGAAAAAGAAAACTTTGGTACAGAAAGGAGGATTTTTAATTCCTCTCTTGTCGTCCGTGTTATCCGTCTTGGGATCTTTAACATAATGTTACAGAAAATGTTTCTGGTTAGTGCTAAAGAGTACAAGCGTTTAAAACGTTGTGTCGAAGGTTCAAACCCGGCAGTTGATGTTACGGATCCGTACAAAGAGTTGGCTAAAATACGCGAGAGTGAGGATCCTATATTCAAGAGAAAACAGAACAGAATACTTGAACAGGAAGTAGCTGAATCGAGGAAAAGAGTTAGAGATTTATCACCCGAGAAAAAACCCATCTCCGAGGACGAAGCTAAACGTAACGTTATAGGTGATGTAGCAGGTAAATATTTATCGGCTTATGTAACATCGCCAAAGATTGTAGACACACAGTTTGGAATCTATAAAAAGAAAGAGACGGGAGAGTACATGATAGGTAATTTTAAAATTCAATTGTTAAACAATAGTTTGATCATTAACGGTATAAAATACGATGCGAGTGCAGGTTTATGGGAGTTGCTTACTAGGAAGAAGGTGGATATGAATCTTGTTACGCAGGAAGACCTCGACACGTACAAAGACATTTTAACTAGGACCGAAGGACATAACAGCGTCGATATTAAAACCGCTAAAACAGTTAAATACAAACAAGTCATTTCAAAATTGTTTCCAACGAGAGAGCTTAGGTGGAGTACCTATAAACAACGGAGATGATGAATGAAACATTACACAAGTTGTATTACGACCCTGAGGCATCTACGGGTTTTTCCACTCTTGCTAAACTTTCACAAGCTTCTAGCATTACAGATAAAAATATCGAGCAATGGTTAGTTGAGCAGGATGTTTACTCCTTACATAAACCCATCAGGAGAAAGTTTCCTAGGAATCCGTATTCTGTAAATAACCTTTACGACGTGTTTGAACTTGATCTAGCCGATGTACAAAGCATTGCACAACATAATGACAACGCAAGATATTTACTTGTTGTTATCGATGTGTTTTCCAAATACGTATGGGTTGTACCTTTAAAATCTAAAAGAGGTAAGGATGTGACAGACGGATTTAAACAGGTGTTGGAGAAGTCCGCTAGGAATCCTGTCGCTGTAAGAACCGATAGGGGTAAAGAATTTCTAAACAAATCTTTTCAAGACTTGTTGAGGAAAGAGAATATCGAGTTTCAAGTGTGTAGGAATCCCGATGTTAAATGTTCCGTCGTGGAAAGGTTTAATAGGACCCTAAAAACTAAAATGTACAAATATTTTACTTTCAAGAACAGTTACAAGTATCTCGACGTGTTGGATAAGTTTGTGAAGGGATATAACGATAGCGTACACAATACAACAGGAATGGCTCCTACTAAGGTTAGCGATAAAGATGTTTTGAAAATATGGCGACGTATGGCAAAGAAACAGATTCGTGTGAAACCGAGACCTGTAAAGTTTTCGGTAGGGCAAACGGTAAGAATAGGTAGAGAGAAAATGAAATTCGCTAAAGGTTTCGAGCAAAACTATTCTACAGAAATATTCAGAATCGTCAAGGTCATTAAACATTCTCCTCAACCTGTATACGAACTAGAAGATCTCAAGGGCAGTCCTATTTTCGGACAGTTTTACAGTTATGAACTCACACCAGTAACTATTGGGAAAGACACTGTTTACAAGATAGATAAAATTCTACGCAGTCGTAAAGTAAGGGGTAGTACCGAACATCTCGTTCGCTGGAGAGGTTACGGTCCTGAGTTTGATTCCTGGGTTAAAGCTAAGGATTTAGCGTAATGGGAGAAGAATTTTACGTTACTCTCCTGAGCGATGCATCCTACAAATCATTTCCTAGTAACACCCTTGCTAGTTTCCAGGTGCAGTTGGCACAGAGCATAAAGCTGGAGAGGAATCATTGGGATGTGGGTTTGTGCGAAATTAGTTACTCTCAAGGGAATGTATCGGAAACGACAGCTTCAACACCAAATGAAACATCGGAATCGAAATCTGTGAAAACAAATCTAAATAGGAAAGAACTTGTTTTTATATACTGTAATATAATAAAACCGCAACTTGTAGGAGATGCGTACGTTAAATGTCTTAGAATTATTCAGTTTCCTTTAAATACAGCAACTCATGTCTTTCCTGAAGTTTATTATGTTCCTGTCGAATCTTCCGAATTTCAGGTGATAGGTATAGAAATGACAACAAAACTAGGAGAACTAGCTAACATAACGGATAGCACTAAACCTACGATGCTCGTTTTACATTTTAAAAAGAGAAGGCAGATGGTGTTATGAATTAGTTTGCGATGGACCACCTTACAGCATACTACGTGAATCAGTCGGGAGGGCGTCTAGGCAATGTTGGTCCATTCTACAGCGGCAGCCCCTATGTTCAACACGGTGGTGGAATAGGTAGTTTCTTGGGAGGATTATTTAGAATGATAAAACCAATTCTCTTTTCGGGTGCTAAAGCGGTAGGTCGTGAAACTCTTTCGGCAGGAGCAAATATTTTAACCGATATAGCAAGTAGAAAGGAAGGTGATAAGGTAAAAGATATTATTGCTAATCGAGTAAACGAATCAACTCAGAAACTCGTGAATAAAATGAAGGGTAGGGGTAGAAAGAGAAAAAGGGCGTCTCCTAAGATGCGAGATATATTTAGCGATGTAAAGAGGAGAAAGTAGTCAGTCGTGTAAAGATGTTCGCCGTGACAAAGTCAGAGTTCGACCTTTTCGAGAGGAGCCCTATTCAAACATCGGTGGTGGGAAATGTTACTACATTATGTAAAGCTATTACTCCTGTGGAACAGAGCGTTCTCGAATTCGTGGTTGCTGCAGACAGCGAACATTATACAGATTTAAATGTACAACTCATGGTGGAGGGAAAATTCGTTAAAAGCGACGGGGCAGATATAGGTGAAGGCGAAAAGGTTACAGGAGTAAACAACTTGCTTCATTCACTTTTCAGTCATCTCAGCGTTTCCTTGAACGGGACATCAATCACCCCTTCGGAGGATTTGTACAATTACAGGTCTTACCTTGAAACATTGTTTGCATACGGTGAGGATGCTTCTAAAACTCATCTGACAAACTGTTTTTGGTATGCCGATAATGCTATCGAAGGTTTGACAGAACCTAAAGAATTGGCGACATTAAACGGAACGTTGGGACCTAATGTTAAAAACGACGGTTGGACCGAAAGGTACAACAAGTCTAAGAATTCTAAAGTATTAGTCATGATAGGTAAACTACACGGTGATATTTTCAATCTGTCTAAACTTTTACTGCCTGGAGTAAACATGCATATAAGACTTACGAAAGCAAAGAGAGAGTTTTATCTCTTGGGTGAAAACGACAATTCAAAGTCTTCTTTAAGTTTCTCGATGCAGGTCTGTACGTGAGGAAAATTAAAGCTTCGCCCAGCATTCTACTAGCACACATCAAAACTCTAGAGAAAGGTCATAATGCTCACTATCCTATCACAAGAGTGGATTTGAAAACATTTACGTTTAGTTCAGGAGCAAGCTCCATTTCTATAGATAATGCATACATTGGTACTCTACCTAAACGAGTTCTCTTCTCCATGGTGAAAAATTCTTCTTTCTCCGGCACAGTGGAGTCCAATCCCTACGAGTTTCGACATTTTGCTTTGAGTTCTTTTGCTTTGTACGTTAATGGACAACAGATTCCATCAGAAGGATTACACATTTCCACAGATCATGAGAAGACTACTACTCTAGCTTACGATACACTTTTTAAAGGTTCGGGGATCCATCATAGCAATAGCGGGATGCTAATCACTCACGACATGTATATAAATGGGTATTTCACACTGATGTATGATCTTACGCCTGATGTTTCGGCATCGCATGGTCATAGAAGTTTGCCCTGTAGTGGAAACATTAGAATAGAAGCAAAGTTCGATAAGGCTTTAGAACAAGCCATCACTTGTATCCTCTACTCCGAATACGATAACTCTATCGAGATCACTAAAGATAGAAGAGTGATTACAGATTTTTAGAATAATGAATAGTAACCAAATAAACTATGCTTTACGTCAAGTAGAAACATTCGGTGGGGTTTACCCTAGCGATATGTTACCATCTGTTGTAACGCATAAACCTGAGATTTATGTCATTAACTTTGATCCTCATTCTTCACCTGGTTCTCATTGGGTTGCCGTGCTTTTAAAAAATCAGAATTTTGCCTATTACTTTGATTCTTTTGGCCTACCACCCATCATTCCCGGGATAACAAAATTTATAAAACAAAACTCTATACAATGGCTGTACAACACTCAAAGACTCCAGGGACCGACAACGGCAGTATGTGGACATTATGCCTGTTTGTTCACATACTTCATGAATAATGGATGGACGATGCAGGAGTATGTAAACATGTTTACTACGTCTCCAGACATAGAGGTCGTCCGCATCTTCCACAAATTCCTTGGAACTCTCTGTGTAACGAGGAAGGTTGGAGGTCAGAGATGTTTTCCAGGACATGTGCATTGTAAGTATTTATCTACATGGATTTATTGTTAGCTTAGAAAATTAGGTTGTGCTTAAGTTAAAACTTTTACTTTCTGATTTCAGAACGAAAAGATATAAAGCAGCTCGATTTCATCGGACTAGCTCAGTTTCGTTGCAGTGTCTGGAACGAGAGGTCCTCCTAGTTCTATCGTGATGTCTTCATCATCAGAGACTACTACTACTAGCAAGAGGAAAACCAGCAAATGTAAAAAGGTATGTATATTCATTACTCATATGCTTGTATTGTATTGTTTGTTTGTTTATTTGATTGTTTTGTTTTCAGGTTTCATCATCAGGCCCTGTATAAAATTAGATTTCTTACGGGTATTGTTTTATGTGTTTCAGGTTTCGTCATCAGGATCTGTAAAGAAACAGAAGAAGATGATGATCGACAAGGTTGTGAAGGAAGCTGTGTCGGCAACACTTCCAAGAGTTGCTCCTACAGTGCTAGCCCGCAGAACCTACTTCCTCAACAACAGAAAGGACCGATACATCAGTTTCGGATTCTACTCCATTGTGAATTACACTGGATGTGCGGAGATTGGAACTTCTAAAGGTGCTTGTGTTATTTTGTCGCCCTACCTCCTCTCTTCGTTCTTGTTACATTTACCTAAAATGTGTGAAAATATGTGTTATTCTAAACATTATCTGTTTAAAGAAGACTCTTTCAAATTACAGACACGTAAAGACTTGAAAGAATGTATGATGCAATACGATAGTGCTCGTATTGTTTTACGTAATGATGACATTACTTACCTCGTTATGAATTCTATCATAATAAATGACATTATGAATAAGTTTGTACTAATGCAAAGCGAAGTGTTTAACTATATAAACAACAAACAAAGTGTTCCTGCAAGTTGTGAAATTCTGTCTTTATTAGACATGGTTAGCGATGAAATAAATCATCCAGCTCTATTACTGTGAAGCCATTTGTTTATACACTTTATTTCATAGGAGCGTGACAACCTTATGTTACGGGATAAGGTTGTGACGTTCTGAAATGAAACTATAACCTCAACCAATTCCTATTCCTTACAAAGTCATTTCACTTAGTCGATAGTAATAGTAACAGTGTTCATCTGGAAGAAGAAAGGATGCTGAAATGAAGAAGAATTGTTTATGTAAGTATAAACCTATTTTATCTTTTCATAACTATCATGTGCCCTTGCGCAATATTGTACGTATGTCACTATTACACTATCTAGCTATAATAGCGTCACGATGGTGCATGCTGTGACATGTTTCAATTCTAACCCCATGACGTCATAGAGCAAAGGACCTGAGTATGCGTGGGGGAATTTTTGTCAAAAGGGCACAACTAGGGCGTCTGGGGTGGCGTTGGAATACCATAGGACGAAAGGGCACATCGCACGCTTTCATATGACACCCATGACGTCATTTTGCCAAAAGGGCACAACTAGGGCGTCGGGGGCGGCGTCGGAACACCTCAGGACGAAAGGGCACATCTCACGCTTTCATATGACACCCATGATGTCATTTTGCCAAAAGGGCACAACTAGGGCTTCGGGGGCGGCGTCGGAACACCTCAGGACGAAAGGGCACATCGCACGCTTTCATATGATACCCATGACGTCATTTTGCCAAAAGGGCACAACTAGGGCGTCGGGGGCGGCGTCGGAACACCTTAGGACGAAAGGGCACAACGCGGGCTTTCATATGATACCCATGACGTCATTTTGCCAAAAGGGCACAACTAGGGCGTCGGGGGCGGCGTCGGAACACCTTAGGACGAAAGGGCACAACGCGGGCTTTCATATGATACCCATGACGTCATGGCGTCGCGACGCTGGGGGCGGCGTCGGTTGGCGGCCATTTTGGATTATACCTTGTCTATAACTACTTACATCCGTTACATATCATACTAGGATTAATGGAGAATTACGTAAAGCCATGTACAATACTCCTGATTTCATGTACATAAAACAGAAGTTTCCTAAAATTAGAGATGCAAAAATTAAAGATGGCATATTTGTGGATACATAAATACGATCACTAATGCATCATGAAAAATTTGAGGAACTACTGAATCCACTGGAGAAAGCAGTTTAGAAAGCAATAAAAAATGTTACCGTACTCAGAGGGTTTTGGGAATTCGAAAGGAGGAAAATATTGTCTACGATCTTTAACATCTTATAAAACCTTTGGTTGTAATATGCCCTTAAAAGTACACTTCCTGCACTCGAACCTAGATTTCTTCCCGGAAAATCTTGGTGCAATGAGCGACGAGCACGGGGAAGACTTGCATCAGGAGATTTGAGCTGTGGAAAAGAGTTATATAGGCAAATGGAATCTGATTATTGCTGGCCGATTATTGTTGGGCCATCAAGAAGGATGCTCCACAGGTGAAATATAGCAGAAAATTGTCATTTCTTACTTTCTAGGTGTTTGAATATTTTGTAATTAAGAATGCAGAAAGTATTAAAATATTTGAAATTAAAAATGCCTCTCTCTCGGAAACCTTGCATGATGGAGAAAACTCGATATCATATATGAATTCAAAAGAAAAAATACTATCAGAATGACATATTTTCCTTTTTGGGACAGAAAAAAAAAACATTTTCTTTGTTTATCAGTGTTATTTAAGGAATAACACGTAACAAATAATTAATCAAATATAATTATTAAAATTGAATCTTTGAATAGGATTTTAGATCGAGACAATGCTATTAAAAGGAGTTCAATCAACATGGCTGTTTTCTCTGAAAAAACAAAATCATAGGCCAAGTGGAAACTCAATAGTTAATAAACATCTGTTTATTCAAATATTGTTTGCAGACATATTGAAAACATCATTCTATTATTGTTATAGTTCTCAGCGATGCGTAGGCTACTGGTAAGTACGTATCGGTACTGTTTCTTGAAAGATATCACGGGAACTAAGGGACAGACGTATTTCATTTATGCTGTTGAGGTTATGTTTTTGTAATGTTTACCAGGAGGTGATTACAATTAAACACCAACGCTGCTGAACTACGGAACACATTTATTGTAAAATGTTATCTTGATAATTCCTGAACAGATGTAAGCGTAATTCATTACCTTTAATTACCTTTATTTCGAGAATGGTGACGTATGCATAGGCCTAAGTCACTACCTAGAATTTGTCCAACCTGTGAAGACATTTTGTAGGAGGTTATAAAGCAAATTTCGATCAGGATTGAGTGAGTAAGATCTGTAATAGGCTGGATTCGAACTCATTCTTATAAGTTACTAACAGGTGCCCGCGGCTTCGCCCACGATTATTTACTCAGCTGCTAGATGTTTTGTTTAAATCGTTTATTTACAGAAAAATAATTAAATCATTATGTTTATTAATATTGACATCGTTTTTACATAAATTGCAGGAATTACATGATTTTATTCTTAATTATATTGTTTAACGCTAAAAATATAAATAATTAAACGAAAAAAATCTTATGCTGTCATATGAGCATAAAACTTCAAAACGAAACGATTAAAATTAACTATACATTCTGAACCTTACCAAAATCATGCATAAACAATTTTATTACAACGAATGATCATTTTTTAAAAAAGCTAAAAACCCGGCTTCGAACAAAGTGCCCAGCCCGGGGGAAATAAGTTCTCAGATTCGAGTTCTCTAGCCCAAAAAACGCCGCATAGTGCATTTCGTCCAAATCATACAATGTTTTCCATTAAGCCGTGCATTTATTCTCCCCTTCTGCCCAGATAGCCTATGTTAAAAATACCAGATCTCTGCGAATCGTAAACAAATTAATCAAGAAGCAACCAAGCAAGGACATCTTGAATTAATTTCACAATTGAATACTATTTTGCTAGTAAGAACGTTTTTCCCAAAAATCGATTTGCTCCTGTGTTTCTTATGGAAGGTATTTCGTCATCTCGCAATCATTTGATTTTTGGCATTAAAAATTTAAATTTAGCGAAATCCTTTTTTAGTGCGCACTTACATTATGAAACGAAAGTACCGGTACTGTCAGAATTTCAAATCTCTAGCTATTATAGTTTAGGTTCTACGATCATTCTGTCAGTCATTCAATCAGTCATTCAGGACAAAGCCGCTTATATAGATTAGTCCAAATCGAAAGACGTATGAGCTAATAGTCTACCTAATTGCACATTTAACAGGAAATTAAATAGGGAACTTATACTGATACTTTCATTAAATAAAATATGGAAGAATATCGTCTAGTTTAATATCTGGTACATTATCCAATGACAGTTTTATATGTGAACTAGCGGAAGCAAACATATTAGGACCAAACTTGGAAAACTATGAGTCTTGCACAAAACGATAAATCTTATGTCACGAGTGATCGCATTATTCCTTCATGAGAGTTCATACTTTTACCACTTGAAAAATGTTCCAACTGGTTTGGCTTGTCATAATTAGGCCTGTATACTTTAATATTCTGTCTAGTATAGTGCTCTCGTTTTCTTCGTCCAAACTCGGCGAGTCAAACGTCGGCATTTCCGTTTGCGGTCTGCCGAAATATATTATTGTTTATTAAGAGTAAACAGTAGTTTGCACTTTCATATCCAAGCAGGTGACAGACTCTGTTGCCAAGTCATTCTAATAACAATAGTAATATATATATATATATATACAAAAGGACCGAAGAGTTAGTTAACGAAATAAGGCAAAAAATGCGAGGCAATTTTATTTTTCTCAAAATTGGCTAATTTTGAGCGCGAATATCTCGAAAACTGGGCGAGATAGCGCAAAAACGAATGGATTCAATCTCGTGGAGCATTTTGTCAGCTTTAATTTTGTAAAAAAGGTTCTTAACGCTAGGATCCATAGTATCCGAGATATAAGTGAAAAACCGAAAAAAGAGACCTTCTAAGGGGCCCCCTGCTCCCTGCTCACCTCCTAGAAGTGGGGACTTTTAGTATGTTTACCTCCTAACTAGTCCAAACAAAGTCCTGAAATAAAAAATTGTGTTCCTTCCATTTCCCTCTACAACTTTTCATTGACTGGACTAATGGGGGACAAGCCTTTTGCAATTTTTTTTATAGTAATTCCAAAGTAAGTACCCCTATAATGATTTTCATGAAACAGAAACCCATAGGATATGTGCATGTTGAAAGTGGTGTATTCTTAGGTCCACACTTCGTGAGGTTGTTCAGACGGAAACTGCTATTTTATCATGCGATACCTATAAAATCAGAATCACGCTTCAGGTAAAACAAGTGTCTATGTTTCTATAGCAATACTGAAACAGCGGGTGGCCAAGTGCACCGACAATGATTAGTGTAATCAGCGTTTATAATTTCTTCCTAACCTATGATTAGGGAAAGTTATGGAGCATCAACCTCGATTAGTGTCGAAATCGCCGATTACCGTTGATTAAACTTAAACAGTCAAAATCGGGCGGTTACTGAGGCTAAACAATGATTAGCAGTTTGCTGAAATGGCGGGGTCGACTTGGAAACAATAGATGAGACTCTCTTCTTCTCATATTTCTCTTTTCAGACGAATTTGGTCTCGATATTAATCTTATTAGTATCATAATACCATTTTTCCGAACTGAACAGTACAATAAATATTATATAAACACATCTCATAGACCTAAAAAGACAATTTTAACTTTCGAAGCACGACACAAGAGAAGCCTGACCGCTTCACATGGCCAACATTCAAGCGATGTTCCTAACATCGTTCGTGGCTGAGTGGTTATGGTACTGAGCTGTGGTGCAGGAGGTCGCAGGTTCAATCCCCGGTCGCGACTAATTATTTTTTTAAGTTTAATTAGTGTACCGGTACTGTATGAAATTTTAAGAATTCACTGTCAATAATCATAGTAATAATAATAGTAATATTAAAATTAATAGTAGTAATAATAGTAGTAATAATAATAGTAATAGTAATAATAATAGTAATAGCAATAATAACAAACATTAATAACAATAATAATAATTGTTTTAATTTTATTTCGTCCAGGTATCAAATACATATTATTGATGTTGGACATGTCCGAAACTTACAATTTGAATTATTCAATAGAGATACATGCTTTTCATAGTTCTTCTATCCTGTAGAGTGCTTTTTGGCATAGGTATTATTTTATTTTATTGGCGAATTTTGTCCCGGTACACTGTTTTATACTGTCTGGTAGTTTGTTATAAAATTTTACCCCGATTACATATGGATCCCTTTCCGATGCTTTTTTGTTGTGCCCTATTGTGTATAAGTTCTTTCTTGATTTTGTGTCGTACTGATGTATCTCTTCTATTGTGACATTCATTTTTTATTTTGATTTTACAAGTAAAACTACCCTGTGTGTGTGTATATATATATATATAATTATATATAAAAGGATATTACAGTTATTACTGCCCTGTATAATTCTTGGTGAATAATTTTTTATGGTATTGACAGAGAATTCATGAAGTTTTATTCAATAGACTGCAATCTGAATCATTATGACAGTTTATTATATTATATAAAGACGGTGGACGTGAATTTTTAAAATATTATACGGTAAACTGTATTTACGTTTTTAAAATATTACAAAAGGAAAAAAATACAGAGACACAAAGCCGTAGCAGCGAATTCTATAAAGTCTTATACGGAACACTGTATTTCAGTTTTTAAAAAATTCTGAAAGCAAAAAAAAAAAAAAATAAATATATATATATATATATATAACGTAGTGGCAGTGAAGTCTTAACATGTTAAACGGTACAGTGTATATATGTTTTTTAAAATATAAGAAAGCAAAACAAAAGAAAAACAAGGCTATGGCAGTGTATTTTTTGAAATTCAAGTGTTTATAATATTATAAAAGCCAAAGAAAACACAAGGTGCAGATGATGACTTTGAAGAGAGTTATTATATCTGGAATATCTTGAACGGAATGAAAATGAGCTTAGAAATTTAATAGTGCAGCGAACTTTCCGTTAGGAAATTCGTGGAGAGATTTCGCCTGTCTAAACAAATAGTTTCACAGGTACTGCAATTCCCAACAGAAATAAATCATCCTGTTTCTGATATGAATCGACTACTAACTGTATTGAGGTATTATGCTACCTGATCATTCAATATTGTTGTAGGGGACATTGGAAATATGCTCAGAACTGCAGCTCGAATCATACATGATGTAAGTAATGCTATAGTCTCACTGACTCGCAGATACATAATATGCTTGCCTACATCACAGGCAGAGCAGAGCATATCCTCGCTCCTCCATGGTGTCTTCTTGTTGTTAACTTCTTCTTCTTCTTCTTCTTCTTCTTCCTCTAGGTAATGGCTTCGTCAACAAAAGAACGCTTTCATTATACTACGCTCGCTTTCCGATTGTATGCTCTGTGTTTAAACAAGCCGTCAGCTAAACACGGCCCCGTAAACAGAAATTAGGAATGGTGCACCACATTCCTTTTTAATCATGTTTAAAATCTTAAACGTGTGTAAGTAAACACTGTTTAACCAAATCTTAATCAGTGTTGATGCACTTGGCCAAGTGTTTTAAGAAAATTGGTAAATGCGCCCGAGGTAAACAGGTTTCTAGAACGCGGCCTGCGACCGCAGTGCCCTCTTTTCTGCCGCAGAAGATTGGGAGACGTTTCGTGGCGAAAACCTGTTGGGTGCATGGCGCCGTGAAGAAAGCACGAAGAATAGTAACAGTGAATTTGATGTATTACACAGCTGCATGTTGGGCGAGATCTCTTCTTTTTCTGTTTGGACAATAATTTAACAATTCAATCACTTATTTAAATTCTGCTCACCCATGTTTTAATTCTAAATTGCTGTTCGTATTCTCATCTTGTGTTAAAAATCAAGTAAAGTTCTGCTTCCGGGTTTCACGTTTGGTTCTGGAAATTACGCCCTATCATGTTGTAACAAATCAATAGCTGTAACAGTCTGTCATGTCTAGTCCGTCTGTAAATATTACTCCGTCCCGTTTTAACATATCTCCCCAGTTTTCCTGCGCTCTAGGCAGTTATAAACAAATTCATGAATTACGAATTGGTACAGGCATGTTCAGAAGCATAAATACGGATTGCAGGTTACTTTTAATTAAGTTTATGTGTTGTGGCTCAGAGGCTGTTGGGACATTTAGTCAGAATTAGAGGCAAATTGATTAAAAGCAAAATGAAACAGAATTTTGAATTATATTGCACTTCCTTGTTAATGATCAAGTTTGGATGAAATACAGGGTGATCGTAATTATAATAGGAAGCAGTAATCTGCTGTCTTCGAAAATAATATAGCTCATCTGTTCTAATTAATGTAAAATGTGACATGCTCGGTTCATTTTTCAAAAGACTTTAAATTACTATTACAATTTAGGCTTTATACTCTGGCTTAAATGTTATAATTTTGTATCTCACCTAAAAGAACAATACGCAGCAATTAATTCTTCTGTTCCAACCTTTCAAGTCAGCTATATGTCCCGGCCCTTATTAATGAATGGATTAAGATTTTGCAGACAAGATAATTGTCAGGATATAATTTAATAATACTGCATCCAATGAAGAAAATCCGTTTATCTAAAATTGTTTTGAATGTTTGAAATTTTAGTAGGGTAATTCAATCATATTTATTCATATCTGTATAAAATTTTTAATTTTACTAAATTTCTATGATCATAGTATACTTGTTTAAATTTCATGCTAAGTGCTGTTCAAAAATAAAGCTGTTTAAGGAATTTTGGCATTATAACTCATATAGTCGTTGGTAAATACCTAGCTGTTTTCCTGTAATCTGATTGAAACATTTCCAAGCTTTCATAAGGGGATATGGGTCCCAGTCATAAAGGTTGAGCAGTGGTTTTCACAGATTTAGCAAAATTTGGTCGAAACCAAATCTACCGTCTAAATAGTATGATCTAGCTTCCAACATATGGCACAGTGGGCGAGAGCAAATGAGAAATTGCACTCTTGCCTTATGAAATCCAGGCTTCACCTTAAATAAGGAATATTTGGCAGAATTAAAGGAATACGATTTGCTACTGCCAAACAGGAAATTACTACTAACATTTTGTGAAGTGAAGGAATTGTAGAATCAGTTGGTTTGAACCGGTATCATTTGAGGCTTGCGAGAAACATCATCAGGGTGTAAACAACATACACGTACTCATACTTACTTACACGTTTTACATACTATGTGTTTTGCTTACAGAAGAGAAAGTTAATTGAATAAAGAATATAACAGACAGACGGTAATATAGAAGTGTGTTTATGTTACATACACGCTTCCTGTCTTGGGGTGTATTTCAGTGTTGAACATTTTCATTAAGAAGTTGAGGATCTATGAACGTTCCGTTTCTGGCGTGAATGAAAACATTTGTGCAATACCGGTATCAAATGATAAGTTGCGATTTATCATGTAGATGTGGTCACCGTCAGGATGTAAGTTACTTCCGTCGGTGACAAATATTTTTATTTCATTCTCAATGCAAGTAGACATGGAGGTGCTAATGCGACCGGATAAATATTTATTTCAGGCATAAACATTAGGCTAATGAAAATCCTTCTCAGTAACACAATCTCAATTCACATGCCCAGGCGCAGTTAAGTACAATCCCTCATGATGCCATCGATAATGATCTTTGTGGTGCAACTCTTGCCCTGAGGATATATCGGTTCTAGCTAAAATTATTACGAGGCATAATTCTGGAGCCTCGTGAAATTGTGCATCGATTATCCAACTTCTATTTATTCATACTGCATAGTAGTAAATTAGTTAAACTTACTTCCATCTACTCTTATACAATTCAACGGCCCTAAATAGCGTGCTTGCTCGCCCGCTTCGTGAGACATTGGGTATACTCGGCGATGTTCGTCTCTCGCAGTCTAAACTTTCATGACGACTACAAAATTAGGAAGGAAAACCGTTTCTTTATTATATAAGGCCTAAGTGAAATGAACACAATGAACAAATATTCTAATTTTATTTTTACTTACAATTTTCATAGCTCTGAACCACAAACATTTTTAATAATCTACCAGTGTAATTTTCTTAAACATCCTGGAGTCAATGAATAATGGCGGGCGAAGCCGGGGGCAACAGCTGTAAAATATTGATGGTTTTATCTCTTGAAATATCGCTGATAATAATAATCCGAACAAACCATTCCTTCCCTTGAAACATTATATAATTTCTGAAAATTACACTGAATTGATAAAATAAAATTCACATCATATTCATGTCAATAAACAGCTGAGAAACAATATGTATTATGTGTTCACAGGTTCTTTGGAACTGCATAATCGATTCTGATATAGTTTTCCCAGGGGGCGCTTTCATGTCGTGGAATGTACTCTAAAGCAGGAATTTTAGCTGTTTCATTAATTATTAATGGCTTAGTTTATGAATGATTCGCGTGCAAGTGTTAATAAATATAATGCTTTAATAATTATTATACTCTTAATTTTTAAAAGAATTATCGTGGCGAAGCCACGGGCACCTCCTAGTGTCTTACATTTCGGGTGAGTTTTCCCTATATACGTATTTGGGCCCTCGAGGTCCGTAGGATTCTTGGAGGTTAAGGCTCTCAGTTATTAGACGTTCGGTACATTAAGGTAAGGTTGTCATCATTATGCGCCGTTCGTCTTTATCTTATCCTACGAATACTCCGGTACTCAAGTCTTATGTTCAAGTTGAGATCACCACAGAGCCATAGTGACAGGAGAAGGATTTGGCTCTCGGTCTCTATTTTCACTTTAATTATTTTCTAAGAACTCCGCAATCCTTTAACATTCATGTTGTTAGTAATATTCTTTTCTAAGGTTCGTTACCCTGTTTTCCTTCCTCTTTGACTTTTTATAAATATTGCGGTATGTTTTCTCCACATTGGATTTCATGGCATAATCTCCATCTTGTGGATCAGAATTTTTCTGTTAGGGTAATCTTCCTTTAGGCCGATATTCCACTATCCAAGTCATTTCATACCAGTTTTCTGTATACAAGGCTATAGGGAAAGCTTGAGTTTCGAAGGTTAAAGCATTAAAAAAATTCTATCTAATGGCATTAGTTTATTAGTTTTGTAGAAATGTTTTTTGTAGCATTGTTGGAGAAATATTTAAATGACAAGGATAATAGGCCGAATCGTATTTTTTTTATTTGAAGTTCATGTTGATTATGAGTTATGACACGAATTGCTTGCAATGCCCTATTATAATATATGCTAATATTTATGTCTTGTGGCATATCGCTTTTGAAATGTGGCTTAAATAATGTAAATGCTCTGCGATGAAAGTATTTTGTTAATATTAGTGATGTGTAATGCGGTAAATACATTGAGTCTACTCAATATTAAGTAGAAAATGCAGGCTATATGGAGGACGTAAGTTTCAAAGGTGAATCGTAAAAAGGTATTGGCTATATAACGGCTTACATTAATTATTAGATTATAAATGCTTTTGTAGCAGTGACCCCGTATTTGAGAAATATCTAAGTGACAAGAAAATCAGGCTTATTCATAGTCATATTGAAGGTTATACGAGACAAGTTTAGATTAGTTTGCAGGGCTATTTTTTTATATATCCCTCTATTACTACTGTAGCATGTAGTACCGGTATGTCATTTTCGAAATGTGGATTAAATACTGAGTAATCATATAAAGGCCTACATGAAGAAATTGTGGTATCAAACCAACTACAGTATTTTGGCGCCGTTTACTTCTCAAAACAATCGATATTTAGCCGCTATTTTGGATCCCTATGCTATGAACGCCGGGAAATCTTGATCCAATGTAACGACATGCAGAAAATCTTCAAACTATCATCCAATACGGTTTGTTTGAAGCAACGGGCGGCCATTTTCTTTTTTCAAGACGACTTGACCAATAACTTGGATAGTGGAATACCGGCCTTAGCCTTTGGAGATCCCAATTCACCACAAGGCAGGTTATTTTTCTTCATACCTTCCCATCAACTGCCTGATACATCGTGCCATAGTACTTCTACTCCGCTGTACCAGCCGTTGTGATCTCCGTAGTTCGGGTTAATTTCACTGGGTACTATTAGCGAGGTCAGTTGAAAATATCATATATATGATATTTCATGCAAACAGTTGATACAGCATGGGCATGTGATGGGAATGGATCGAGAAAGGCTACTAAAGATTGCTTTCGAAAGGATGCTAGCAAGGAGAAGGAAAAGAGGATGACCTGTAAGAATATGGAAGAATGGAATTATGGAATCGATAATGGTTAGACTGTTAAGAGAAGGACAATGGATAGGTAGGACAGAATGTTTTTTCGTGGATACTGGCGGATGTCTAGTTTACTCTGTATTTGGCTGTCAGAAAATGTTCTAAAACACTGTTAAAACTAACCAAATGCTAAATAATAATAATAATAATAATATACATTAGGCCTAAAATTCTGCACCAACCTCGGTATTTAGAGCATTTCTTATTTAGGCTATTAGTTAACCCCGGTAAAGTCATACTTTTGTTGCACCATGTCTGGTTCGCCTTTTACCGCCGTAAAAGTTACCGGTCGTGAAGGACCAATACAAATATAAAATGAAGGTTTTGTTTCCAAAACAGAGATAAGCAATTGTATGTAGTATGTCACATGCCTATATTCGATATCTATAACTAATAGAAGGAAAGAGAGAATATCACGAACGACAGGTGAGATCTGTTTGTAGAACTGAACTATATACAGAATTCCCAAATACTGTAACATATTGGCTGAAATGGCCTCCTTAAATCTACCAAATCTGGTCCAGCCAGTAACGAACTCACTATTACGATTGGTGCAGTGTCGATGGGGTTCGAATTTAATTGAGAAATATTAAGTAAATAAATCCAATGTAGCCTAGTATTTGATTTTACAATGAACATTCATTACAGTGCTCAACAATAAGGCAGCAAAGAAATAAAATATTAAAAAAACCTCAGTAGGCTGAATTTCAAGCGGTCGAAGTTAAGTATAGCATGTATCACTACATAGGTGGCTAGGTAGACCATAATTTGTCATACTTGCATGTACATTAACCTAATTATTATTACAACAGCCAATTTACAGTAATCTGCATGACTTGTAACTAAAATTTCCACTAGATGAACGGGAATAAATGCGAGATTTGACGCAGTCCAGATTAGCCCAGCCTATATAAAGTAATATAAAATAGATTATGCTCATATAAATGACAATTGATTAAATTGTAATATTTCAGTAGCTTGTTTGGTATCAAAATATGCATAATCTGAAGAAAAGTTGATTGCAATTATTAACAAATCTCTTAAAATTTATAGTAATTAACAAATTAAATATTTATATATTTAAATCAATTTGTACTGGTCACAGAAGATGGTAAGCGTGGACAGGTGCCGGGAATTCCAGCCCTGTCACTAATAAGGCATACACAATAGCTTTCAGGTATATCCCTCGAACAAAACATAACAGTAAACGCAGTAGCCTCTATTGTAAGTGTGTAAAGGAATGAGAAGAGACAATGGGTCTGTCAATACTTTGAGTGCTGGATGAATAGAAATAAGAATATTAATATTATTTAGTACAAAGGAAACTGATGGTACGATATAAACCTTTCTTGGAGTTTATCAGTGCATTTTACTGAGTTCCGAGTATTCAGAATTAGAAAGTAGTAGGTTGGCTTAAGGAAGCACCGGCATCCTATTGGCTATAGATAAGATTCACCACTTCCAATTAGATGTAGAGTAATTGTCACGTGGGATTAACATATGGGGTAAGTGGGCTGTCCTTAGAATGATTTTTGGGAGTTAGTTTCATTTATTATAAAGCAAGTAAGAACACTTGGATTTCACCGGTCGGGGTGAACACTTGGATTTCACCGGTCGGGGTGAACACTTGGATTTCACCGGTCGGAGTGACCACTTGAATTTCATAGGTCCGGGAGGAGACGGGATTAGTAGCTCCCGTATTACCACGGAGTGTCGTGGGTCGTAATTATTCGACTTAGAATAATTTTCAGTATCTAATTTCGATACTCTAACTTTTTCGTGAATATAATTATACGACTTAGAAGAATTTTCAGTCGACAATTTCAATACTTAAACATTTTCACGGCTGTAATTTTTGGACATAGAAGAATTGTCAGCATCATAATATTTTAACTTTGATTATATTACGAGCTTTTAAATTGGACATTAGTAAATCACTAACCCATCAGTTTTCTACGTAGCTAAGCAACAAGAACAATTTTCTATAATTACTATTTGTAATTATTGTAACAATTATAATAATTGTATTAAGAACATTGCTGAATTAATTAAAATAAAAGTTTGTTGTTCAACTGTACGCAACGTTATTTCTATGAAGGAAGGATCACCAGTCTGCACATCTACCATTCCCGCTCCGAGAAAAGAGAATTCTGCTCGAATCTGACTTGATGCTACCGGAGGGTCTTTATTATAAATTTGATATAGCACAGCTATATCTGGCGCCCACCCAACACCCTCTTAGACCCGCCGCAGATTTTGTCGAACTCAGAACAAATATTCTCAGTGCACTGGTTGCCTTGGATTACACAGATGTTAGAATCAATCATACAATAGTTATTTACAAGTGGTAAAAGGGAGATTTTATTTTGAGAGTAGGTATGTTTGCCAAAGAGAGATTGTAGTAATCCTTCGAGGAAAACAAAATCTTCTACAAAATTGTATCATACACTATTTTTTAGACAATTGTTAGTATTTCTGAATTAATAATAAATATTAGATTTCGCATTTTTTTCAGGTGGAGAGGGTACTAGGGAGTAGGTTGGAGAAAGTGTGAATTTGTTCTCCCGCATTATGGAATAGGCTATAGCCTCAGTCACCGTGAATGGCAGCCAAGCAGGATGAGGGACAAATGAGCGGTTATGGAACAAATTAACAAATTAGACCGTGCCTCTATGAGTCTATGGGAATGGCTTCGTAGCACAGTAATCGCGATATATTCAAGCGATAGGGAACCACGGTATTACAGCAACTTGCAACTTGGAAATTGCAAGCGGAAGTATTAGAATAACTAATTAGCTCATGAATTAGTGACCAATCGAGTAACAAGCATATTATGTGGAATTTCATCCGATCGCAAGTATTTGTCTTACTTTTATCGTTTTATAGTTATTCTGTTTATTTAAGCTGGCAGAGCTAAGGCCATTAGGCCTTCTCTTCCGCTCCACCAGTTATATGTCATTTTAATTTTATCACACTTACGTGCACTTGTTTTAATGTGTATTTTTAATTTAGCTCTCTTCCTGAATATACAGGCTGCCAAACTGACAAAGATTAACATACAATGATATTTAGTTACTAATAAATAAATGAAGGTGCAATACACAAATTATTGCAACGATGATATTAATTACTTGTAATTATAAGTTGAAATCTTGCTACCATAGATAGCTGCTAACCTTGCAATACAAATTTTTTTAATAAAGCGAGGGAACCTCTTAATGCGTGCTCTCACTTCCCTGTCATCAGTGGCGGACGCAGGGGGGGATAGGGGGGATATATCTCCCCCCGAAATTTGAAAAAAGGCTATAGGGCTATATGCACTCTAAGTGGCCAGTCTTATAAACTAATTATATATGTAAGTTAATTGATTATTTAGTATTCTTTCTACCGATTCAAATCCCCCCCCCCCAAAAAAAAATTCTGCATCCGCCACTGCTTGTCATCTAGGTTATATTTCTCTTTGTAAAAGGGAACAGTTGGGTTGTATATACGTTTCTTCTCTTCATCCACTTCGACTGGTTGACTTTCTCGAGTTTCGAACCTTACAGTTGGATCTAATATATGTAACCTCTTCGTTCTCCGAGTTTGAATGTAAAGCCTCACCAAATGGACAAGAACCTAGGACATGAGGTAAGGTTTCAATCTCACTACATCTTCTGCAATGGTTGTCCTGGCTCCTGCCTGGTATGGATCGCACCAGGGCCACATCAGCTGTCATTTTCAAGGATTCTTTCCATTTAGAAGTAGATAACCCGCTATGGTATCTTATCCATATGTTGGCTGCAGGGTACTCTTGGAACAAACCCCATTTTCTTTTCGATATAAATGACACCAGTTCTCAAATTCTATTCCTCTGAGATGTCATTTTATTTTCTTTTGGTCGAATACGCTGTAATTGCTGGAGATATCCAATTTTCTAACACAGTTATTTGTCTCATTTTCCAGATTTCTAGTTTGGATGACAAATTCGTTGTTGAACTTCAAAAGATATAGATTGTATTAAGATTTTGTACAACGGCTTCCCTAGCTCTAAAAGTACAAGGCCTTTAATATATATCAATGATCTTCTTAAATTAGATATAAATCTCATCAAAGGCAATGTTTATTCCTTCGCTGATGACACAGTAATAATATTTTCTGGAAACAGTTGGGAGCACGTTTTTGGTAATGCTAACATTGGAACAAACAAAATAAAAAAATGGCTCGATGAAAAGCTTCTATCTTTAAACATTGATAAAACAACATATTTACCTTTTTCACTAAACTCTAAAGGACTTTCCTCGATAAATGCACAACACAATATAATCTTACATGAAATATCTTGTTCTATCCCTTTTAATTGTAAATGTCCAAAATTAAGTTCATCAACACAAGTAAAATACCTAGGTGTTATCATTGATCAAAATTTACGGTGGGAAAAAACATGTTCAATATCTGTGTCTTCAACTACGGAAAACTATATATAAATTTGTTATATTAAGAAACATTATGCCACAGAGTACTTTAAGATTAATATATCTAAGTTTAGTCCAATCAGTTATACAACATGGAATAATAGGATGGGGTGGGATATGTCAGACTGCACTTCGCCCATTGTCTTTGTTGCAGAAAAGAATAATCAAGATATGTTTAAAAAAACCAATCGACTATCCATCTAAAAGTTTATATAAAGATTTTGACGTATTGAATATTAAACAATTATACTCCTACACTTTATTAAATTATTTCCATAAATATCATGAAAAATTCATAACACGAAATCACTACTATAATACAAGGAGGTATAATATCTCTTGTCCTCTTTTCGAACCAAAATATGCTACAGAAGCAGGTCTAAGGCATAGTATAAATTTCGGACCACGGCTATACATCAATTTTACTAGAAGAAACCCTAATCTGATACCACTAAACAATAAATTGTTTAAAAACAAGTACTCGAATTGATTAAATCTAACTTGTAATTGTACTTTTACCCACTTTTTTCCGTTATTCATTCTTAACTGTAAATTTTAAATTTTTAACATAGGGTATTTTGTTTGTAACTTTGTTATGTTATTGTAATTTATTTTTCGTATCTTTGTTCATGTATTTTATTTCATATAAGCAATATTATTTATTTTTATTCTTATTTTTTGGCTAAAACTATAATATGTATGTTTTCTTTTTATATAATGTTCAAAATATAATTTTAGTGTAACTGAACTGACCCCGAACACGAGGTATATGTATATGTATATGCGGGGTAAATAATGCTCTTTTGTAATTGTAATAATTTTGTTTATATTATTTATATTTGTATATGTAATAATTTTGTATTAATTTGTATTTTCTAATTTGTAATTTGTAATTTGTAATTTTCATGGTAAATAAAAAATAATAATTTAAAAGAAATCGTTGTTCGTTGTAGAGCATGGAATCGTGAGTGTCAATGGGAAGAGAAAGTATTTCGTTAAGGGAGCATTTAATAATCTTATCAGAAACCTTCAGAAATTATTCAGAAGTTTTCTCATGAAGCAGTGATAAGAACTGATAAATTAATTCATGGCACCATTGATGAATTCAGAATACTAAATTTCTCGTCAGCGTGTAGCCATAGATTAAAAAAGTCAAGTTTGTTTTATAAGTTACCTGAAACCTTCTTAGGTTCGAAGATAACGTCGCCAGGAAAATTAATACCCAAGTAACGAATACCCTCATTGGTTTAAAGACATTTGATGTTAAAGCCAGGCAGAATTTTTATGTTATTCGTAGTAATCTTCTCTTTTAAAATATTAATTATCGTTGACTTAGAAGAAGTTATATCTAGTCCAATTAATATATTGTTTTTAAATATGTGTACTGCCATTCTAGTTAATTTGACAGCAGTATATTTCAATTTCCCAATTTCCCGATAAGAACTGTATCATCGGCAAATCCCAAGATTATTACTGGTGTTAAATTGTCGACCAATTTGTATCCCTAGTGGTTTCATATATCTTCTCCACTTATCTCTCGAAAAATAAGGATAAATTATATGAGGTTGGCGATAAAAGACTACCCTGCGTGGTGTTTTTTTTTTTTAAATCAAACGCAACGCAACGATTGAGTATGATCTGCATATGAGTAAACGCAGCCATGAAAATAACGTATATAGTTTTATGTGTGGTGAATCATTATAAATCTTGTATAATATTAAGTAGACTTACATCGAGATAATAACACCAGCAAAGCAAAGCAAAAAAGTAAAACAGTATAATTTGATGTGAATAGGCTACTGTGCTCTGTAATTTTTTACAGGAAACAGTATTGAATTTATGAAGATCCATGAGCGCTGGAAATCAAGAACTGATTACAGCCAGAGGCGTAACGAGGGGGGGGGGGTTGGGGGTTTGAACCCCCCAATTGATTAAAAAAATTGTACTATTTATTTCATTATCGTGATATATCACCTTTTTTAAAAATCTGCTTATAAATTACTTAATATTAGTTTAAAGCGTGGGAAGCTTAAAACTCGTTATTGTGCATCTTAATTTTTAAAATTTCCGGGGGAGGACCCCCGAACCCCCCTCTCCCTTGGGGGTATTCCATACCCCCCGGATGTTATAACCCCCCCCCATATGGTTGGCCTGGTTACGCCTGTGATTACAGCAGGCGATTCTAAGCATTTTGGAGATGAATATAAAGAACATTTAGGAAGAATAGTAGAATGTAAGTAAATAGGATGTTAATGATTCGCGTTTTCATTCGCTAAATAGTCACAATAAATATAATTCGAGGTCCGAATTTTCTCAATATTTATTCGTGAGTTTATAACGGTAAACTCACTTATCGATTAAATCTGCGAGTGGAACACGAGCAGATTTATCTCGAGAAAACAAAAACTCGAGTGGGATTTAGCGGTCGCTTAAAAGAGAGAATATAAAGATTACAAGAAATAAATACAACAAAATATTAATTTACCGGTAATGAATTACTACACTGTCTTGAAAGTGTTTTCATTGTTATTAAAACAGTTGCATTCTACACGTGACTACACATAATCTCATGGGCGATTACTATTCAAAAAGGCTTTGTTTATTCAGTTACATTGTTATGAAATCAGTTTCAAAGCATAGTCTATAGGCTAACATAACCTAAATAATACAATTTTCTTTTGGTATTTCTAGCATCTCTAACACACTTAAATTCTATATCAGAAAAAGGGTTGAACTTTCGTTTATATTGTTCATAGTAACTTTCTTTTCAGCATTTTTGCTTTAAAGCCCCATATGGTTTCTACAGAGTATTCTTTATTCTTTTCTCCATCTGTCTTTCGCATATTGATGGTCCAATCTTTCATAATTGTAGTGATCTGTTCAACTAGCAGTTTATGGCCCCTCTCAGTACTAAAGTGATCGAACTGTTTCCATATATCGTGTCTGTTTCTATTTGTGTTGTTTGTTGTCGTGCTGCCTTTCATGTTGTCTATTTCGCTGGTGTTAGCTTCAATAATACATTTGGACAAAGTCATTTTCAGTTGAATATCTATGTGGGAAACATGATGATCGCAAACACATTATTAATAGATGTTAGGGAGGTGATAAAAACAGGCAAATGTTAGAGAGATGATAAAAACAGGCAAATGTTAGAGAGATGATAAAACAGGCAAATGTTAGAGATATGATAAAAACATGCAAATGTTAGAGAGATGATAAAAACAGGCAAATGTTAGAGAGATGATAAAAGCAGGCAAATGTTAGAGAAATGATAAAAACATGCAAATGTTAGGGAGTTGATAAACATATATGATATGCAGCCATGATTGATTGAAACAGGTCGTTTCGTACCGATTTATTGGTCAAAAGTAGTAGGACGTAGTAAGAGTGGGATAGTCAATAAAATCCAGATATCTCGTTGTATTACCAATGAAAACGTATGAAAACATTTGTTAATTTAAGAAATATTTATTTTAAACAAGGTTTCCTCTATAAAATCGACACATGTAATCTATATCATAACTATACTTAATCCAAGATGTGTACGGAACAAAAGTAAAGAACATAGTGAATCCACTACGTATGGACTAAATGGAATATTAACTTATGCTATAAAATTGTATAACATGTTACCTGAAAGTGTGTCCAGTTCCATTAGAAATTTTAAACCAAAAGCATTATCATATTTTTTAGATGTGTACTTTAGTCAGTAGGATAGTTATAATATATTTCCGGAAATCATACAAAAAAATGCATATTTGAAAATTGGTTAGTATACTTCAATTTTTTTTTTGTATTTCGTAGTATTGTCACTAGTGAATTTGTTTTAGCCATAAGATAATTGTAGTATGTTTTATAATTGTAAGATAATTTAGTATGTTTTAGAACCAACGTATTTATGTCACCCCTCCAATGAGCTTTGCTCTTTGGGGTTGTACTATATTATAATATATATATATATATATATATATATATATTAAATTAAATTAAATTAAACTAACTTTGACTAACTGTATCATGTCGTTTCATTGGTTAATTGCTCCAGCACATATTTTACGATAGTGCGACCAGCTCAGCTAAGCCAGATATTTACATTTTTGCTTCCATTCGGTTGAGTTCGTGAAATTATTTATAGCTTTATAGCTTTATTTATAGCTTTTTCAAGTCAAGACGACGTCCACACAACAATGCAAATGTATTTTTTCAGCAAGATGGTGCCACCCCGCACACTGCACGTGCTTCAATGGACTTGGTTCGTCGCATGTTTCCTGGAAGGGTTATTTCATGTTTTGGCGATATCCCGTGGCCTCCGAGGTCCCCTGATTTAAGCACTTGCGACTTTTTTTTTGTGAGGATTTCTGAAATCACGTATCTATTCTCATAGACCACGCATTTTGGCCGATCTGAAGGAGGCAATCAGGCAGGAAGTGGCAGCAATTGATCGCGAGATGTTGGACCACTCACACACGGCTTTTCTGCAAAGGATTGAATCCTGCATTCAAACAAGTGGACACCACCTGTCTGACATTATCTTCCATTCATAAGGTGCATTTCAAATGGCATGTAATTCCAAATATTACTGTGTAATAAAATAACTTCTTGGTACAAAAACAAGCGAGTACTGTTCATTTAAAAAACGTCCGGTTCCCGTCGGTCACCCTTTAGTACCAATAGCCAGATTTTAGCTTTACAGCAATAAAAAAACTAAACTTATTTTAGTAATAATTTAACAAAATAGGCCTACGATAAATTATTGGGTGGGCTTCAGCCCCACGGGCCCATATAAGTTGGCGCAAGGCGAGATGTAGGAGTGAAACTGACATCATCCATGGAAGTAGCTTGAAGTACGGTTTTAAAAATCATAAAAGAATACAGATCTTGAGGAGGTGTCAAGTCACCGGTCTAAATTAAACCAAAATCAAAGATCAAAAAAATTTACTTGGCAGAGTTGCAAATCGAACCCGATACCCTTGGCGCTGTATCTAGCAATATTAGTGTACCTAGCCAGAAGACTTAGCCTAACCCAGTGGTCGGGAACCTTTTGAGTCGGAAGAGTCAAAAATTACAATTTACAAAATTTCAAAGTTTTTAAAGAGCCACACAATTTTTTGTTGCCAACAATAAATAGTACTCGCATGAATAAAGTTTATTGATAAAAAGACTAATCTATTTATTCATAAGAAAAACTATATATTATTCATAATAAAAAATATCTATTTATTCATATATAAGTAGTGTTTTTCACAACAAATTAGATTATATATATAGCGAATTAAAACCTACATAGAAACATCCGACGACGGCGTCATTCGAGAGCTTTCGACGGACTGACGACAGTGACGACGCGTGTCACGGGGGAGGGGTGCGGTGAAAAGCGAGTACAAGTGGCTGAGAGATAGAATCGGTGCCTAATCCTCGTTAATCGATTCAGAACGATTTTTATTATTATTATTATTATTTTTTATTTATTTTATTTTTTATAAAATAAATAATATTTGCGTATGAAACTAAAGAGCCGCAGCTTCACATCCAAAGAGCCGCATGTGGCTCGCGAGCCGCAGGTTGCCGACCCCTGGCCTAACCCAAAGAAAGTTCAATTGATTTTACTATATGTAATCAACTAATAAGCATAAATCTTGCTTTTATCCCCTTCTTTTGAGCTTTTTCCATATAAGTTCATCTCCAAGAATCGAAATTGGATCTTACCACCAGTAAGAATCATTCCATTCAATCCACTCCAAATTCTCTTACTTAAAACAGCTATTCTTTTCTCAAAAACGAACTCGTATGTACTGTGCTTTGTACTTTCACACTCTGTTGCTTATTTCTGCTCCGTACACATCTTGAATCAAGTATAAAAATACCGATTTATAAATAAATTCCTGAGGTTACTTTCGTTTAGTTAAAATATACAACATAACATAAAAACTTGCTTACTTACTATATCTACGTCTGATTTGGAGGGCAGAAGCAATATTTTATTTAGAATCATAATGGCGCCAGTTCTTGAAGATATTTTTCCATAAGATCAGATTTCTGAAGTGTTCCTTGATTTATTTTTCCTTTGCGGAAACGTCAGGGTCGACTCACCCCATGAGATCTCGGCTGCCTCTGGACCTTGCAAAAAGAAACGTAGAAATTACAGGAAGACAAACATGCTGAGAACCAAACCTCTCTAGAGGTGGTCTGGGCTTCTGGCAAGAGCTAAATGAAAGGATCGAAATGGAGCGGAAAGGGCGGGAAGATTCTTGAGCACCCGCTATTACACGATCGGCTTGAATACGCTCCTATAGTAAATACATAGGAAGCTTATCATATATTTTATATTGATATCAAGTGCCCAGTCAATATGAATAACAATGCCATATCCAATAACAAGGGGAAAATAATCCGGCCTATTAACCATTTCTTTTGGCATGGATATATTTTAATTAATTAGTTTCATTTTTCCTGTGGTATACTGTAGTTGAATATATGGTAGTTTTGTAAAATCCTCCTATATACCACCAAAAATATAACAATAAGCTGAATTTTATATGAGAGAGAGGAAAAAATAATTGAATAAACTATGAAATAATGTGGGTTTATTAAGTTATGTTAAAAGGTAAGTATTGTATATTAAGTACATCAATTAAATCTAAAATATTAAAATATCATTGAGCTCAATGAATAGTCAAATTGGATAAAAAAATTGTTATTCTCTTAGTGAATAATATTATACTTATGAAGTAAATCTAGTCACTTATTGGATTAAAATGTAACTGGATTAAAATATAAGCATATTTGAATTAAAACATTCAAATATTGTCACAAATCAGAAGATGACTTATTGATATATAAGTTTTGTCACAGATGTATGTCTTTTATACAGTTTGCCTTTGCTCCCTTCCTCTTGTGATGGCGTAGCTATCACTATTATAAAAATCAATTCTGATAAGGTCAATCAAAATAATTGTAATATATATAGTTCTTCTTCCTAGTTAGGTTAGTAGGAGTTTTAGAAAAGGTACACTTCCTTCTTTCTTCTTAGATAATACGGTTATTGTTATTATAGGATTCAATATTAATTTAGTCAGTAAAAAGATTAATTATAATCTGCTTAAAAGTTCCTCTTCTTAAAACAAAAGGTAGAACTTGATCTATTATAATGTAGTGAATTTTCTCAATAATCTTGAGCTTTATTTGTTTAAACAAATAAAACTACCATATATGGATATATTTTGTTATAAGTTCGAATAAATTTCAGTTCACACAAACACTTGCAGATACAAAACATATTCGGAAGCAATATTGCCATAATGGATTAAGACAGAAGACGATGTTCGGTGCCTTACAGCATTAATGCAGGAGATAAACTGATGCACTGTATGGCTTGTAAGCGTTGAATAAGTATTTATTTTCCTGTTACGTGTCATGGCTGCTATGATCTAGGGGGAATTCTTAGGCCCGGGTTCAATCAATGGTAACTTGTCGGATATTTCTGAATAAGGAACAGGGTGCACAACTGGGGAGCTGTGTCATAAAGAAAATTTCCGCTCATGAAAAGCCATCAATAACAGACGTGGCTGTCGACGTACTGATCACATTCCCCCATCCTGCCTTTTAGCAATGAAGTGAAACGATGGAGATAGATGATGCAATTGCCGGATGGTATGCCCTGTCTCTGTGAATGCAGCCATAAAGTTTAGTTTAGTTCTCTTTATCATATTTTTACAAGTTTTATGTGTAAGCCCTCCTATACTCTTAGCAAATAGTGATGGCGCGTGGGGCCAGGTAGGTTCCTTCACCAGCAAGCACCCTCACAGTTACAAATGCAGGGGATTAATACTGACTGTAATTTCCGCCCGATGAGTCAACTAGTCAATCAATCTTAGATTTTTTTTAATATGTCATTTTATCTTAAAATGTTTGTTATATAGTCTATCAATTCTACACATATTTACAAGAAAAATGACACCAAACAATGTACAATTTACTTTAATAGGAACATTTCTAACAAATACATAAATAAAAGTTAAGAGAAAACTGCTTTCAAGTCCTATGTCCATCTTAAAGTAAATTATACATTTGTTGGTGTCATTTTTCTTGTAATTATGTGTAGAATTGATATATAACAAGCATTTTAAGATAAAATAACATATTAAAAAATCTAAGATTGATTGATTGAAGTAGACTAGGTGACTCATGGGGAGGAAATTACTGTTGGTCCTAATCTCCTGGCTTGTAAATGTGAGGGTGCTTGCGGGTGAAGGAATCTACCTGGCCTCAACCGCCATCCCTGTTTGCTAAGGGTATAATACGTAAATTTCTGATTAAGATTTGAATTAAAATGTTAGCTAATTTCCAGTGGAGCGACAACCGCGATTGGCTCTCGGTACTATTGACCAACAGCAACTACAGGGTGGTCCATATGTCTTGTTACCCCCCCAAATAAATATCTTGTTATCCCTAATTCAGTGTTTCTGCAGCAGAGATGGTTGACACAAGCTCTTACAGTGTGGGAGAGCGCCTCATTGTCAGTATTAGTCAGGTCTCTATTTCTTTGATGACCGATTCAATCAACATTCCTATATCGCCATGTTACAGACATTTTTGTTCCAGAGCTCCAGAGAATGAATCTCTTGGAACGTTCCTGGTTCCAACAGGATGGAGCACCGCCCCAGTATGCCATCATTGTCAGGGAATATTTAAATGAAGTGTTTCCCAATAAGTGGATTGGACGCAGATCGGTACATCTTGGATTGGCCTCCCAGAAGCCCTGATCTCTCATCTTGTGACAACGCCCTCTGGAGCATTATTAAGAAGAAAGTATCAAAACAACGATACCAAACAACAGAACAATTGAAGGACGCATTTAGGACTACCTTTGATACAACAATCAACAGATACGTGCTTAGTAAAATATCACACAGGTCATGGCGGCGCATCATTTTGTGCCACGAAAATAATGGTCATACTGACCTTCTGGATGCGTAAATATGAACCATCCTGGTTGATATTGAATCCATACTACCTTATACTATATTATATACTATATATTATATTGTATTGTTATAAAGTTATGTAAAAGTATGGGGTAACAAGACATATGGACCACCCTGTAGATCACTTGGACCTACACGATGAAAGTTGCTACATCAGATAACACGATTGGGAAGTCACATGTGTGTTTTTCACTTGCGTCCATTGAATGATTTGCAGGAGACTCTCATGCACCAACTCTCCAGTCAGAGTCTTCTGTCTGTCAGTGCAATCTTGTCGATGTTATAAAAGTTAATAGCATTTTGTCATGGCCCTTGAATGTGGCCTATGTGCTTAGGGTCGTTCCCAACCCGCCTCTGCCCCTACGCGGGGATAAAATAGTTAGAATAGATAGGTAAAGCCCTTGAAGTGCACAGGTGTTTTATTTTTCTCTCTGTAAGTAGCCTATTGGGTAGATGTTACTAATTAACGTAATAACTGGCCACAAGGCCGTGAAATATTAATGGTAGTGCATTTTAAATTATAATACAGTTAAACCTCCGTTAATGATCTTAGTGCGCCCTACAAGATTAAAATGTTATGCAAGGATTCTTCTAATATTAAGGTGCTGTAATGTAAACATATTAAGGATTTTGAATTCATAAAACTGCAAGAACAGGCTTGAAAACTAACTAAAACAATCAACCACAAATGCAAATAATTTTAATGCGCTAATTTTATTTCAGATTTCCTATCTCCATTGAGCACAGGCCATAACTTCTGAAGATTAAAGACGGAGGACTAGGGGAAAAGGGAAGTACGTAAGATAAAACGTAAACCATTTGTTTTAACTGCACTTCCACAATGTAGTTTACCCTATTTTACATCGCTGGTGACCCTTTCTCTTGTGAAATTTGTAAGTTAAAGTTTTGCAGTAACAAGTGAACTTGAAATGTTGTTGTAAAACCGCCTTTCTAAAATAAATTCACTGTTGTGCTTCGTTTGGTTTTATGGTTATTTAACGACGGTGTTGTACTCCAAAATTAGGACTGTGACCGTCACCAGTGTGAAGGAATGTTGTCCCGAAGGGGTTCTTTTACATGCCTGTAAATCTACAGACATGGCCTGTCACATGTAAGCACACACAAGTACCAACGACCTGGAATGGGATTGAACCCGCAACCGTGGGCATAGAAAGTCAAAGCGATACTAACTGCATCTGCTTGTACTTCGTGAAATCTACCCTAACATTGTTAAGGTAGGAAATTTGACAGGGCAAAAGAAACAAAGAGCTAAAAGCGGGAGCGGGTTTATCATTACTGTTGTGCTTCAATAATCATTCGTTATACACAGGTTCGGCTTATCATACTAAAATATGTAAATGTTAAATGTTTTAATATTGTATTAGGCCTCTAAACAACTATAAAAAGGTAAAGTGATCCCTATACAGGCCATGGAGGCCCAGAGGGTTCCAAGAGGTTGAGGCTCCCAGATTTTGGACATTCGGCACATGAAGGTGGTAAGGTTGTCAGCCTTACGCACCGGCCGCCTTCACCCCCAGAATTGCTCCTGGTACTCATTTCTGTGAGAGGCTGAGTATACCCCAGGGCCATAGTGCCACCAGAAGAATTAGGCCAATTGAAAAATCTCAACGACCTCATCGAGAATCGAACCCACGACCTTCCGGTTTGTAGCGCAGCGCCTCAACCACTATGCTTTTGCGTACCCCACTATAAACAACTGTTACCTGTATTTAATTATTTAACGTCAGGAACACTAAAAACAAAACATAAAGGCTACTTCCTCATGATGTTTCTCGAGAAAGGCTAAAAACCGTGCAAGCTACTTTTTCAGCTTATAGTTTTAGCCTATTTTATCATTCATTATCTTCGAAGAATTAGCCGCAAAACATGTGAGGACTTCATTTTGCTATTACCGTACTGCGCGACATTCTCTGAAAATGCTCCAAGTTAGTTTAAATTTGTCCAAAGATAAAAAAAAATCATAAACATTAACCGAAGAGAAATTATAACTAGTCACCTTTTCCACAAACTCAGTCATTCACTTCCTGAACATGGCCACTTATTCTATATGGAATCGTATTGCCTATAGATAAAGGCTATATACTATAGGCTACTATGATATAATAATGTATCTGGAAATATTTCAGATTTCTTTTTCAATCAAATAGCCTATATGCTAACTATAGGAATATACCAAAGGAATTTCATACATGGGTAGTCGGAAAGAAAGAAAAAAAAAACACACACATTTATTGCCATCTCAGAGATAGCTGCAATGGGACTGAAAAAAAACTGTAAATTGTAAGAAGTTACACATAATGCACTGACTAATTTAAAAGGAAGTCTAACAACGAGTGGGTGCATCATCATTGGAAAACAAGGACAAATACCGGAAACGTAATAAAATAATATCCTAACCATGCATTAGATTTTGACTAATATTATTTTGTTTTGGTAGCATAGCTTCCTCTCCCTCTAAATATAATTACAAAAAATCCCTTTAGACAAGCCTACAGGCTGAGGTAGATTTCAAAGTGCTTTTGGTTTAATTTACTGTCGCTGCGTAGCACTCTTCTTCTTTAGCCTTGGCATGACAAACCCGCAATAATAATTGCAAAAAGAGGAAAGAGCACTTTTTCAAACATTCAAATCTCGCCTTAAATGAGAGCTATCGAGAAACTAGTTATTGATTTGTAGAGTACTCATCAATAGCTTTTCAATGATACCCCACAAGACGTGGTTTCAAAAATTTCGAATTTCCATCCCCCCATCCCCACCCCACTCGTACCCCCAAAACCCCCGAATCATTGGTGTAACTGTGAACTCCATAGGGAGTACTCTAATTTATTCAAACAAAGTTTCCCTCTATACTTCATAGGGGCCGAGATAAAAATGTTTTAAAATTTCAACCCCCTCCCCCGACCACCCCCTTGGGCCAATTTTGCTCATTAACGAACTTGTACAAACTATTGGGTCTAGAAATAACATATTAAAATTTGGTTCAAATATCTTCAAAATTACGGCCGCTAGCGTGTAAAGATATATATATATATTGTGAGATATATATATATATCTCACAATTCTTTTTTTGAACGGGCGGTGGTTTCGTACTTAGGGGAGCATGAAACGTAAAGATATGAAAGAATTTTTCGAAAATCATGACATGGTATCCATTGCAATAGGTAGATTTTTCTTCGAAATCTACCTAAAAGGTGCGCATTTCATTCAAACATTCGATTATGAATTTTCACCGTTCAAGTTTTGAGGTACCCTGGAAACAAATATATGTTTATCTGTCTGCCTATGGGATGTGTGTCTTTTTGTGAGAAGAATAGCTCAAAAACCCTCTTAGAAATGGCGCTATAACAATTTTCTTTAAATGATTCATTCATGCGGACCGATTTAGAGAAACAAACACTCATGTGATCCATTTTACTCCATTTTGTAAGTGTCCATCTTATATGTAGATCATTTATGTACAAGCCTTTTGCTACTGTATTTATATCTTCTAAACGTTTAACTCCTAGAATACTACAGTATTACCAAACTTACTAATAAACCGTGGTTCGATGATGAATGCATGAAATAGTAAATGCAAGAAAGCAGAGAAACTACAATGGTTGCAAAATCCGAATGAAACTACTGTCGCAACGAGAAACCTCTAGAACCATTAGAATAAAGAAAAAGAAGCTATCTCAAAACAAAGTAAAGAATTAGAGGAAAATAGTAAGGAATAAAATGTTAGGGATCTCTACAAGGGAATAAACGAGTTCAAGAAAGGTTTTCAACGTAGAACAAACATAATTCTGGACAATGATGGCTCTATATTCGCGGTTCCGAAGAATATTTTGAATGACTGACTGACTTGTTCCTGTAACCCCTATGGAGGGGGGCATAGGGCATCCAAGTGGAGGTTTCATTACCTATACTAATTTTGCTACGCTTATTTTCCGAGAGAGGCCAGAGGGACAGGTGGTAAGCTCATTGCCTCTCAACCCCCTCCGGAAACTAAGGTATTACTTGGACGTGAAAGGGCCGAGAAATTTTGCCCAGAGACTCTAATATAGGCTAATATTTTGAATAGGTGGAAACAATTATTTAATCAATTATTAAATGTACATTGATATGTCCAAAGTGTAGAAAGTGAAACATCCACAGCAGAGCCGCTGGTTGTTGAACCGACTATAACAGAAGTAGAAACAGCTATAGGTAAACTAAAAAAAACACAAATCTCCAGACGTTGACGAATTCCAGCAGAATTAATTAAGGCAGGTGGGGATAGATTAAACTCAGAGATCCATAAACTCGTTCTTATGATTTAGAGAAAGAAGAAATAATTGCCAAGGGAATGGAATGAATCTATTACTTACCGATCCATAATAAGTGAAATAGTGCCGAATGTAATAACTGTCGAGGAATTTCTCTCTTATCAACAACATACAAAATTATAATACACATGTAATATATATATAATTATATATCATGTATCATATACTTCTGTCAAGATTAACTCCATATGCGGACGAAATCGTTGGAGATCACCATTGTAGATGTAGATATAGGCGAATAGATCATCCATTGATCAAATATTTTTTATCCACCAAATCTTGGAGGAAAGTGGGAATGTAAGAAGTCTGTTCACCAGCTATTCATGGATTTAAAAAAAAGCCATATGATTCAGTTAGGCAAGACAAATTGTACAATATCCTCCTTGAGTTGGGATACCAAAGACGTTACTTAGGCTGATCAAAATGTGTCTAAAAGAATCCTGTAGCAAGTCAGGGTAGGGAAATTCCTATCAGATAGGTTTTCCATTAAAAGCGGCTTGAAGGAAGGAGATGCACTGTACTGTACTTTTTAGTTTCGCTTTGGAATATGCCATTAGGAAAGTTCAGGAAAACAAGGTAGACCTAGAATTAAATGGCAGTCACCCGATTTTAGCTTATGCAGATGACTTTTGTCTGCTGGACGATGACATTAACACATTTGAGAGAAATGCAGAAGTTTTTCCGATGCCTGCAGGAATATTAGATTGGAAATCAATACAGAAAAATTAAGTAACTTATATGGTTATGAAACGTCAAAATAATGAGCTATAAAATATTATAATGCCGGTAAATCCTTCGAACAAGTGGAGAAATTCAAATAGCTGGGAGCAATAATTACATATACAAATAATATTAAGGCAGAATTCAAGTGTAGACTGAAATCTGGAAATGCGTGTTTTTATACAGTTTAGAAATTTTTATCTTTTCGTCTTCTGTTCAGAAATCTAAAAATTAAATTGTATAAGACAATTATCCTGCAATTATATTGATGTGAGACATCCATATAATTAAAAAATTTATAAATTAAAAAAAAATAAAAAATGAAAAAAATAAATAAAAAAATAAAAAAAAACATAATCTGAGATCGTTCGAAAACAGGGTGTTTAGGAAAATATTTAGGCCTAAGAGAGATGAAAATGGGGACTGGAGAAAACTGCTTAACGACGAGCTTCATAACCTGTACTCTTCACCGGATATAGTAAGGATAATTAAATCACGGAGGATGAAATGGGCTGGACATGTTGCGCGCATGGAGGAGGAAAGACATATCTACAAAATATTGACTGGACGACCCAAAGGGAAAATACCACTTGGAAGACCTATAGACGTAGGTGGGAGGAAATATTAGAATAGATTTAAAAGAAGTAGGATTTTAGAGGGATGGGTGGATGTAGTTAGCACGGAATAGGGTTGAATGGTGGGGTCATGTAAGCGCGGTAATGAACCTTTCGGGTTCCATAAAATAGATAATATTCCTTCAGCTTGCTTAGGAATTGTCTATTGCCGTTGGGTAAGTAAGTAACTATCTTAGACTGTTCCTTCCAACGTAATGTAATTGATAAAATCTATCCTGGAACTTTGACAACAATAAGTCACTGGATCATGATATTCATCGATTCAAACCGAAAAAAACGTATAATTTTAACTGACAGGTATAATTAATACATTTTAAATTGGTTGGTTAGTTTATGGTTATTTAATATCTCGGTGTAGCCTACTGTAGCTTAGGCCTGTGATCGTCACTGGTGAGCCGTACTTCGTCTCATAGGAGTTCTTTTACATGCCTGTTAATCTACCTAAATGGGCCTATGACATTTATACCCAAATAAATGATATCGACCTCAGCCGGGATCGAATACGCTTTAGGCACAAAAAGTCAGCGTCATTCGATTTTAGTGTTATAGAGTTCTGTAACACGGATTTATTAGATTGCGGTTCAAAGAATGCTTAGGTATTTTGTAGAATGTGAACCGATAACTTATAAAATAAAATAAGGTAAACTGGTGTAAAAAAATGCCAGTATGTTTTTGTTTAATCGCTTATGACTGCAATTATGATATGCAGAATATGTTTTTTTTAATTGATTTCCAAGTTAAGCTCCAGATTTATTCATTAAGCAGGGTTTACGGGAGAACAAAGGTCTAGTTTTATTATAATCAGATTAAAATCTTCCAGCATCAGTTGAACTGTACAGATTTGTGATATCTTGACAATCGCACACTCACATAAAAGTACCAAAAAAAAGTCAAATTGGCCGGTTTCGGGATTTGAACCATGGAACTCTAGAATGTGAGGCCAAGACGTTACCATCCCGGCCACCTAGATCAGTTTAACGGTCTAGTTGGATAAGCGCATGTAAAACAATAGTGTTTTTGGTCATAGCTAACTGAATTTTAATTTACAAAGCCTTATAAGATCACAGTAAAACAATAGGCTATGTTGTCAAGATAACTGATTTGCTTTTTTTTAATAAATTCTTTCGAATACGTATATTACAATAAAATAGGCACTAAATTGAGCATTACTCCGAAACAGTTCAACCGATTTTATCTAATATCAATAGAAGTCTTCCCATGAACATTATAAATCTGTATACCAAGTTTCATAAATATCCGGTAAAGCGTATTTGAGTTACCGCGTCTTTAAAATAGACACTAAATTGGGTTTTACTCCGGTACCGGTCTACCGATTTGGTCCAATATCAGTAGAAGTCTTCCCATGTACATTATAAATGGGTATACAAAGTTTCAGGAAAATCCAATAAAGCATATTTGAGTTATCGCGACTTCTCATATATTAACATAAAAGGCACTAAATTGGGCATTATTCCGGTAATGGCCAACCGATTTGGTTGAATATCAATAGACGTCTTTCCATGGACATTATAAATGCGTATACGAAGCTTCATAAATATCCGATAAAACGTATTTGAGTTATTGCGCCTTTAAAATAGACACTAAATAGGGTTTTACTCCAGTACCGGTCAACAGATTAGGTTCAAATTCAACAGGGCACTTCTCACGGACGTCGTAAATGCGTATACCAAGTTTCATGGAAATGCGATACAGCGTATTTGAGTTATGGCGCGTTTCTATTAGAAAGGCGCCATAATCTATTAAAATAGGCACTAAATTGGGCATTACTCCGGTACTGGTGAACCGAATTGGTTCAATATCAATAGGGTTCTTCCCATAGACATTATAAATGTGTTTTCCAAGTTTCATGAAAATCAGAAAAAGAGTATTTGACTTATGGCGCGTACAGAGACACGGACGGACGGACGGACAGACGGACAGACGGACAGACATTTTTCGTCCCCACACACAATCTCGTAAAGTACCATACTGCCACTTAATAAAATAAGGTAAACTGATGTAAAAAAGTGCCAGTATGCTTTTGTTTAATCAGTAAAAAGTTAATTGGAATTATGATTTGCAGAGAATAAGTTATTTTTGTTATCGATTTCCGAGTTAAGCTGCAGATCGATTCATTAAGCAGGACTTACGGAAGAACAAAGGTCTAAAGTTTGATACTTAACCTTAATTCAAACTCGTATACACTGATGTAAGACATTCTTAAAATAATTATGTCAACATTTCACAAAATACACTGGCGTAGAACTCCATTTAATGTATTAGGCCTAATTATTTCAGAGTTTATATCTTCTGTATATAACAGTATTAAACTTGATGAACGAAATAAACTCTGAATAGTTTGCATTTGTTAAATTCTTAATAATATATCACCATAAAATAAGCACTAAATTGGGCATTACTCCGATACCGGTCAACCGTTTTTATCAAATATCAACAGACGTCTTCCCATGGACATTATAAATGTCAAAATGTGAAATTTACAAATGTATATGATGTGATTTGTCCGACTGTTCTTATAAAGAAGTGTAATGCGAATAGGCCTAATGGTAAACGAATTAAATCCTGGTATAATTCAGAAATTGACTCATTGAGAAAAAAGGTACTGGCACTGAACACAGTATACAATGTTACGAAATCCAGTAATGTCTTAGATCTCTATAAACAATATAGAAACCTTTATAAATCAACATTAAGAAAGGCTAAGTTAGAGTTTAACATGAATTACATAGACACTGCCGCAAACAAATGTAAAGCGGCATGGAACATTGTTAAACAAGAAACCAGAAGTAACTTACACAAACAAAATTTTTCAATTGAACCTGAAACGTTTATCAATTATTTTTCCAACTCAGTTAAACAAATCTGTCTGAAGGCCAAACTTACTTCTGATACTCTTGGAATGTCCGCTACTGACTTGTTACTCAACCATGACATAAACCTTAATATTTACTTTCAATGGCGAGAAGTAACGGAATGTGATGTCATTAATGCTGTCTGGAAAACGAAAACCTCTAATAGCACTGACATTTATGGTATTAGCAATACAATTATTAAAGAAATTATTGGCTACATATCTGTCCCTGTAACAAGATGTTTAAACCTATGTCTAAGTGCAGGTATTTTCCCTGAAGAATTGAAAAAGACAAAAACTATACCAATATATAAGAAAGGTGACACATCTAATCCAGCAAATTATAGACCTATAGCTATCGTACCAATACTTAGGGAAAATATTTGAAAGTGTTGTACTTCTGCAACTTAGGGAATTTTTTGTTGAGAATAAGTTTCTCACCCAGTCACAATTTGGTTTTTTACCTGGGAAGAGTACCCTAGATGCAATTGATGATCTTTTAAAAGTTATCTATAATGCTTTTGAAAACAAGGAATTTACACTGTCTTTGTTATTCGATCTAAGCAAAGCTTATGATAGTATCCCGCATTTTTACTTCTACAAAAATTGCATTACTATGGAATTAAAGATAGTGAACTGAATTTTTTTACATCCTATTTGACTGGTCGCTCTCATATGGTAGGCCTATATGTTAATGGTATTAATAGCAATGAGGCACCTGTTGATTATGGCGTCCCTCAAGGAAGTATTTTGGGACCTTTCTTATTCTTGGTAATGAAGAATGACTTGCCTGTAAATGTACCTGTAAAGTCAGTATTATTTGCAGATGACTCTACCTTCATTATGACAAATAGTAATTATGAAATCCTTATGCATTCCCAAGAAAATGTTATTAAAGAGATCACAAAGTGGTTCTCCACCAATAATTTTTTAGTAAATACTGACGAAATTCAAAAAATTGTATGTAGTCTAAGACAAATTCCACATGATGTAAATCCAGGAAACGTAAAACTATTAGGAATGATTATTGATCCTAAACTAAATTGGCATGCTCATATTGATACTGTTTGCAGAAAGCTTCAAGAGTTGTTTACTTGTTAAGGAGCATTCGCTTTAAAATTAGTTTCTGTTATCTAATACAAATTTACTATGCTTTATTTGAAAGTGTTTTTAAATATGGTCTTTTATTGTATGGAAATAGCACCAAGCTAAATGATATTTTAATTCTACAGAAAAAGGCCATCAGAATACTAACAAACAAGGCTTCCAGAGAACACTGCAAACCTCTTTTTATACAATGCCGCATCTTAACTGTTTTTAATCATTACATTTTAGAGTTGCTGCTTTATGCACATAAAAATGCAAGTACATTTCCTCTGTCAAACTGTACCCATGGCTATGATATTAGATATAACAATAACTTGTTTGTGCCTTTTGCTAGATTGGAAAAGGTTAAATCCAGCCACTGTTTAGTAAGTCTAGACATGTATAATAAGTTACCCGTTCAAATCAAGCAGCTAAATTATTTATCTTTCAAATCTCATGTAAAGACTTGGCTGTCCAATAATCCATTTTATAATTTGACTGAGTATATGGAAAAACCTATCTCTCTGTGATTCTTACAATTTCATTATATAATCCTCTGACCATGCCTATTGTACAATGTATCTAAGGGCTAAATAAAATTATTATTATATTATTATTATTATATAAAGTTTCATAAAAATCCGATAAAGCGTATTTGAGTTACCGCGTCTTTAAAATAGACACTAAATTGGATTTTACTCCGGTACTGGTCAACTGATTTGGTCCAGTATCAACAGACGTCTTCCCATGTACATTATAAATGGGTATACAAAGTTTCATGAAAATCCGATAAAGCATATTTGAGTTATTGCGACTTTCTGATATATTACCATAAAATGCACTAAATTGGCATTATTCCGGTACGGGTTAACCAATTTGGTTGAATATCAACAGATGTCTTTCCACGGACATTATAAATGCGTTTACCGAGTTTCATAAAAATCCGATAAAGCGTATTTGAGTTAACGCGCCTTTAAAATAGACACTAAATTGGGTTTATACTCCGGTACCGGTGAACCGATTAGGTCCAAATTCAATAGGTTACTTTTCATAGACGTCACAAATGCGTATACCAAGTTTAATGAAAATCCAATAAAGTGTGTTTGAGTTAAGGCGTCTTACTAATATAATTTATTAAAATAGGCAAATTGGGCATTACTCCGGTACCGGTGAACCGATTTGGTTCAATATCAATAGGGTTCTTCCCATGAAAGTTATAAATGCGTACAGGAAGTTTCATGAAAATCCGATAAAGTGTATTTGAGTTATGGCGCGTACAGACACACGGACAGACAGACAGACAGACAGACAGATAGACAGACGGACAGACGAACAGACATTTTTCCGTCCCCCACACAATCTCATAAAGCACCATACTGGCACTTAATAAAGAAAAATATGGATTTTAAAGTAAGTTTCAATCTCTTTATAAGATTGTTTTCTTTACTTCATCAGTCGATTTCTTTCCCTTTAGGCCAGAATGGCGTACCTAAACAAAAGTCAAAATCACTTCAGAATACATATGTGTGTGCACATCAAAGGTTAAGAGATACGAGATTATCAGATAAAGTAATTCATTTTTACAACTTGCAGAAAATGTATCATTTAATATACAACAGGCTAATATAATTTATTAATAAAATATCGTAATTTCATGTAATGTTTAATCATCTAATCAGATTGCATTTTTCATGCTACTAGAACGTACTGTAGTAACAGATTAAAACATTAAGGAAAGATTCATTTTTTGTACACGAGGAAGAACTTTACAACTGAAGATATTATTTATGTGAGAAAGTTCTGTAAATAATTTTCAACAGAGTAAGAGGAATAATTAATAACATTTTCAAACCTAACATAGTACAGAAACACACACGTACTAGAATCTACAAAACATTAGCCAGACCGATATTGTGTTACGGCAGTGAGGCCTGGACAATACGTAGTATGGATGCACAGAGACTAACTACGTCAGAAATGAAATTTATGAGGCGCACTGCAGGCTACTCAAGAACGGATCACAAAAGAAACTATGATATTATGAAAGAATTACAAGCAGAACCAATCATGGACTATATACAAAAATATAGAAACAACTGGATATCCCACGTAAGAAGAATGAGCCGAACAAGAATACCCCGTCAAATTCTAAATTACCAACCATCAGGCAAGAGATCATTGGGCAGACCCCTTAAACGATGGATTGAGACCGTAACGGGCCCCTAGGCCTAATACATGATAGGATGATGATGATGATGAATTCCTGTATCTCGGTAACTTATCTTTCTTAGAAGATTTCACCGACTCATAATGATCCATAGAGACATACTTCTCAGTGGTCTAAGCTGACATGGGAAAATGCAATGTCTTGTCTATAAGACTTGTAGGCCTACATCACCAGAGCAGTAAAGGCATATAAGAGAAGAGACGTTAAGCTTGAAACATCCTAATGTCTGATCCTTATTAGTATTGTTCTAAGCCCGGTTTATCACGTCAGTCGATTCTGGAAACAGAAAAACTGACACACATGTAAAATTCTCGAGTCAGATGGAAGAAAGACAAATATGGAGTAGGCCGAGCTTTTGTGCTGTTGGTTAATGCAATACGAACAAGAAGATAAGTTTATTAGCTGTATGTACAGAAACCTGCACTCAGCTCGTACCAAAAACAATCACGTATGACCATTGGTGAAGGTCAGTACTCAATATGGCATTGCAAGTAAGGTTGTCTGATATTAAAACAAAATGGGTTAAGGACATGTGTTTTCAACTATGCCATTCTCACAAGAAAATTATCTACCACATTATTCTGCGTCTTTTCAACCGCAGTTAGGAACCTTCAAGATATCCGGAACGCGTTTATAAATTTCAGGAATTTTTGAGGAATTTCGTTTTTCGGATATAACTTCATAACAAATTCTGAAAAAGTGAAGTGTACGGTACTTAAAAATCCTCAATTTAAATAATATAACTAAACTTCCGAAAATCTTATAGGCCTAAGTTATTTATATTGCCTTTATCTGTTTTTTCTAAGCGAAAACATGTCAATAACTGAGAATACTGTATTATAGGAGAAAAATTCCTCCGACACTGGGACTTGAACCCAGGACCTTTGGCTATTCGCGCCAATGCTCTACCAACTGAGCTAAGCCGGAGTTCAATTCTCAGCGCCAGATGGAACCTTCCTCCTATAATCTGTGGTTCATGAATACTTACATATATCCATCTTGAATTTTAACTGTACAATAACAGTGGGAGCCCGGTCACAAAAATTACTAATTAGTGTGCCTCACAGTACCGCATGACATAACTTGTCTGTCTGTGAGGTAGACCATTAAGGGCATTCAATCATAGGAGGAAGGTTCCATCTGGCGCTGTGAATTGAACTCCGGCTTAGCTCAGTTGGTAGAGCATTGGCGCGAACAGCCTAAGGTCCTGGGTTCAAGTCCCAGTGTCGGAGGAATTTTTCTCCTATAATACAGTACTCTCATGTAATGTCCAACAGACAATAATCTGTGGTTCATGAATACTTACATATATCCATCTTGTCAATAACTGTCATATGTAAGAAGATTTTTTCTACTGAAGTTAGAAATATGATATGCTTTTGTGTTTTAATAAGCATTTTCAGCAAAAATATTATTTCATTAAAACTGTAGGCTTATATTAAAAGTGAACGTACTGTTCTGATAATATACCAAAGTAATTTGGATAAAAAAAAATTGCTTAATAGCGTATGATAAGTTATAAACGTATTTACGCAAAATGTGTGCGGAGTTTTACTAGTGTTTCTGAAGTGTAAGGACGGCATCGTCCTACTCGTAGAAGGCTCAGCAGGAGAGTAGGCAAGAAGAGGAAATGGGATGATCTGAATCTTCCTTCACTGGTGCAACAGAGCTGAGAAGACCAAGATGACGCTCCTGAAGGAATTAGATTAGGGTGTCCATATAATTTTTATACAAAAACGGGACAATTGAACTTATTTTTTGTAAAAATCTGGGACAATTAGGAAAAAAGGGATAAAAATATAATTCATTAAATTTAGGGAATATTTACAATTTACTTTTGTCTCATCCACACAAATTATCGCAAATTACTTTTTTAATTTCTTCTACAGACTGGTGTAGATAATTTATTGCACAGAAATAGTTCCCTCATTGTCACTGTACATTTCACTTCTATGTATTCTACCAAAAGTGTGTTTCTTATAATTTATCATAAAAGTCAGCACATATTACTCCATTAAAGTATGTTTTGACAATGAGCAAGACCTTCACTGTTGCAACTTTTATTAATGTAGCGTGAAACACACTGGCCAATCACAATAAAAAAAAAGTGACATTTAAGTATCACCAATAAAACTTTCGGGATAGCGGGACATTTTGTTCAAAAATGGGTCTGTCCCGGGAAAAGCGGGATGAGTGGACACCCTAAACTAGATCCAGGAGCACCACCCGTGATACATATCGCAGATAAACAATACAGATATCCAGGGCGATAAGGTATCTTGGCCTCGCTCTCAAGAGGGGAAACATAATGGATGAGCAAGTAAGCAGTAAGAATACCCCAAGCCCTGGGATGCCTCTCGGGAAAGAATTGGGGCTACAAATATAGAAACTTCCTCACACTCTACAAGGCCATTTTCTTGTCTATAATTTCCTATGGCATTAAGGCTTGGGCGTCTCACATAAATGCACGGCACAGAAAAGACATACTGTCGGCTCAGAGACAAGCCCTCTTGCGAGTAACCAGAGCGTACTCAACAGCTCAAACAGAGACCTTGCCTGTCATAGCAGGGGTACGCCCAGCGGACCTGCTGTTGGAGGAAAGAGCAGCGCTATGGACCATCAGGCAATACCTTACTGACAGCAGCCATCTCAACATGATTGAGGACACCCACAGGACGTATGAAACCAAAAGTTAAAACCATAAATTAATCAGAATACAGACCGTCCAGAACAGACAGACGAGATGACACCAGGCTGTATCCGGGGTTATAACTAAGGACTTCTTCCCAAGCGTCATCAAGCTACTGAGTCAACCCTGGATAGCCCTGGACTTTGCCACATCGCAGTTTCTAATGGGGCATGGATCTTTCTTAGCATACCATATCTAGCCAGATTCAACATTGCAGAAGCTTCATTATGTTGCTGTGAGAATTCCGGTTTCATAATGAGCAATGATACTCATTTCGACACTGTTTATCATTTCGAAACTGGTGTAGTGTCGATTATTATCGAATTGGTTCCATTCAAACCAATGGAATTTTACTGCACGAAAAGAATTCATTTTAGTATCATATTAAAATTAACACGAATAGAATTGATTTTATTTTAAATACAGGCTTCGGATAGCAACAAGTCCTCCGTGGTTTGTTCGAAATCAGCAACTACATTCTGAAACGGGAATTCTTCCATTGCAACAATATATTCGAATGATCTCAAGGTCATTCTTTTGCCAAACTTCCTGGAGTTCCTGGAGCTGTAGCTTTCAACATCGGTGTTAGAACGGATCAACCATCTAGGCTTAAAAGAAGATTACTACAGACATTCTTCTTAGCGACAGTGATGATTGTTCACAAGATTCGCAATAAACTGTTACAAAATCATGATGCAATCAATAAGCATAACATAATATTATAATAATTATCACTTTTAGTGTCACATCAACAATTATTCAAAATCTACACATAAAGATATAAATCAATTTCTATTAGAGGAGCCGAATTGACCAATCTCGACATGCTATGTGTAAGGGATATGTTTTCTGTTTATCTATCGTCTGTAAAGTAGTATTGCTGGTCGACCACAAATAAATTAAAAAAAAAAAAAACTATTTATTACGCAGATTTCAGTTCCTACCCTCAAGGTCTCAAGATTGTTCCGTCTTCGATAGTAATCGATACCACACCAGTTTCGAAATGATAAACAATGTCGAAATGGTGTCATTATGATACCGTTACGTCACACTTATTAAGCGTAGGACTATTATAGTACGGTCGAATAAACAATACATTAAATATAATGCAGGTATCGGTAGCCGTATATTTCATAGAATGCACAATATTATACCAAAAGCAGCTGCGTTTAATTACTCAACGGCTAGATGTTTGTAAATCTTTCATTTGTATTTATTATCAAGAAAAATCAAACAGAGATGGCTACAATATCAAACCGATCGACGATTTGATACGTTATGCGTTGGATATTATTGTATCACCATATGTTATGCCCATCATAATAAGTATTAATTCATATTTATATGCTGTCAAGTGGACAATAATAAAGTTTATGTTAAGTGTCAGTTGATTAGAACTTCTGAAAATAAAAGCATGCTCTGTAGTAAGTAATTTCGTCTATTATTTCTACTGACAGAAATTGATACATCTGAGCTTGCCTTGTTTACCTTAGTTACGAATCCTAAGGTTTATGGCGGCTTGGCCGCGGATTGGATGTTTCCAAAAGCCAAAGGATTATTTGTAGGTAGTTTTTTATATGTCTGAGTGTTTAAGATAGTGTCCTGAATTTGTGAATTTATTATTTGATTTTTCATTGTCATCTTCTTCCATCGAAGTCCTTGTGTCGTATGATTTAGTCTGATTTCCTGAGGAACGGTTTAATCTGATTGGCTTCCTGGTGGTGACGTCAGTACGATCAGCTCTTGACTTCCACCATTTCCACCATGCTGTCTTTTTTGTCATTGTTTCAATTCCGTCTTCATAGCCTTCCGTCAGCTCTGTCTGTGTCATTTGGTCTGGTTGAACTGGTTTCTTCATTCTGGATCCTCTGTAAGCCTTTGCTCTCAGTCGATTTCTTCTTTTCCTTGAAAGTGAAGATCTTTTCTTTTTTTGACATCCTGCAGAAGGTCGTACATTACATCCAGAATGATCCTTTTAAGCTCTTCCACATGATGAGTCTTATATTTATAACTATCTATAATCCATCCTCTGAATATGCCGGTTGATCAGCATTCGGTATGTTGGACATTCCTTCGAATTTTGTAGGTTATAGCATTTTTCTCGTTGTTTGCACGGTATGCATACTGCAGCCTGGTTTATTTTAGCGCAGTTTTCTTTCACATAGTCTTCTTCTTCACACCGCTCACATGTTGATTTCTCTTGTCTGCAAAATTTTGCAACATGGCCAAGGTCCTGACATCGCACACAACGTGCAATTGACAAGAAATCCTTTGGTGTTGTGACAGTGTAGTAGAGATACAAATACCTTTTGTGTAGTATCTGTCCCCTAAGAGTCGGATCTACCTCATCTACATAATTGACTGTTGCCTTCTCCTCTGGTCCAGTTTTGAATCTTGGTAGGAATTTTGTTTTAAATTGTTCTAGGTTCATTTCCTCATAAAATTTTTGATTATATGCAAAATTTGTTACCTATTCACTGGTTAGAGTAGTTGAAATGTTGTATAGAATTACCAGAGGTCTCGTCTTTTTTTATAGTTACACTTTCATTTCTACATTATTTTCCTTTTTTATGTCTTCCTCAGTGTCTGTTTCTATTATTACTGACCTAGGTGCTGTTTTAATATTTTTATTTCAATTCTGTCTTCAATTGGATAGCTTATTATGTTTCTAAGTTTTTCCTATAGTTTGGCTGTTCGTTAGTTTTTTATGTGATAAACACAACATGGTTTTTGTCTCTGCTACTTCTTCGATATGTTTTCCATGAGAGGGTTTTGATGCCGCCACTGCTGCCACACTTGTGTACAGGATTTATAAAAAACCTAAATATCCGAGCCCTAGTTATTAGTAACGACATCATTCTATTAAATTATTACTGAAATAAAAAAAAAATTACGGCCATCCAGAACGTTATATTGAACAAATGCTCTCAACCTCGACAAGATAAATCGTAAGATTGCACGGAAAAATTGTTTTTATTGGGCGAATTTGAAAGATTCTTAACACTCCGTTGACAGGTTGGGGCACGAGCTAAACACTGTGCACAATGTACGGTAATAGAAATAACTGCGTTGTCAATGGACTATAAACAGAGGAAATGCATATTACAGCAAGCAAATATGACAGCAATATACGTTAAGATGTGTACATTAAGATAGGAAGTCTTCATTGTCATCCAGACACTGATGTGTGAGTGGCAACCCTTTGGGTACCTCAAGCATCCCTTGCAGCATCTGTACCGAGCGAGAACATGCAACCTTGTGTAACCAAAGCCCTTAACCTTGGAGCACGTTTTCAGTACATCGCAAGGGTATTGCAGGATAATAAGAATAGCAAGTCAGGAAAAATATCCAGAAAAGGATATAATATATGAAAATGAGATTCACGGGTTATTTACGCACATTCATAAAGTAAGAAGTGATGCATGACTCTGTGTGACTGTCTCTCTCTGATTAGTGATGATGATGATGATGATGATGAGTGTTCTGCCCGAAGGCAGGTCTAGACCCGAGACGAAGCCATGGGGTGATGACCACGACTCGTCCGAGATGATTCAGGCAAGGATGATACCGCGGTAGTACAATTGAAAAACTTAAAATCCTCTAAAAATTAAATTTTATATTCGAATCAAACATATGTTGACACTAAGTGACTGTATTAAAGTTTACATGATTTATTGATACAACATTAATGTTCGTGGAAGAGTTATCTTACGGTTAATACAAGTTAGCCACAACTCTCCGAGACCTGGTCCCTCGACACACTCCTCAAAGGACAGTTCACAGGTCTGTTATATGGTATATGCTGGAGTTTAAAGAGAGAAAATCGCAAGATTCATGCCTGGGAGAGAGAGTCTGCGAATGTTTTACAGAATAACCTTTTTTCCCTTTATTTATTGAACTTTTTCTACATTAAGCCTGTATTAATTTTTATGTTCACGTTTAACAAATCTCGAGCTCTCATTCGATCTGCAATTGCTGATTGGTATTTTCATGGTTTCCTCTTACTTCTTTCAGATAATTGCCACGATTTACCTCTGCTTCTGCATATTATGAGATGGTTCCTAGTCGCTCGTCAGGGTAGCCGTACCATTGTGCTATATCTAAATGAGTCTCTTCCTTGTGATTCTCTTGAATTTAAGAGTATAATCTCATTAAACCCTTCAGATATCTTTTATTATTAAAATGTCATTTGCTATAACTGAATTGCCGTCTTACAATTTCTCGTACTTTCACCGGATCGCTAAGCCAGTGTTACGTCAATGTGAAAGGTGTGATGTGAAATTGTACATTTAATGTTATTGCACTGTTGTTATTATTATGTTAGTACATGTCCAATTTCATTTTATCCTAGTTTCTGTGTTTTATATGCTTGTATTTCATCCTCTGCAGCTGCAGTGATTGAACTAGATGTTTGTTTATTATACTCCACGAACATTATTTTATGTACTGTAAAGAATTAAATGTTAATAATTTACTCACGGTTGTTATATCGTAAGTTTTCTTACTTATATTTTTCTATTTTTTGCATCTACCGCTGCCCATTGCGCCCGCTCTTGTCACACTCGCCGTATGTTCTGTAATACGTGTTTCTCCTTAAAAGTGTTGCTGTTAACAAAACTTTCCCTGTCTTTTATCATTTCACTGCGTTATTTTGGTATTTGTCCATTTTTCCAATGATGGTGCACCCACGCACTGTTAGACTTCATTATGTTTAAATAAAACAACCTATGTTACTTCCTATTACACGAAATTTATGGAAAGTGAAGCAAATTTCGCTATGCGACAATTCTTTGTCTTTTTGAACCCAGAAAAAACTTCAGTCGGGAAAGTTTTAGTGATATATTTGAATTCTATTATAAAATACCACCTTTGTATGTTTCAGTCCACTCTACCTTTCCACTTTAGCCTACACAGCCAGTGTGAAAGAATTATCATTCCATGGCTAACTTATGTTGTGCCACGAGTAGAAAATGTTTGCGGAACGTTGCTCTAAGGCAGCAATAGGTTCTGAAAACAAAACTTAACTGTTCTATTTTCATATTTGAAAGTATATAGACAAAGAACTTAGACCTACTGAAAACCGTGGTCTGTTAGGGGTATTCCAAGTACAAATAGGTGAATGTTTCAATATTCAAGTAAGTGCAGACTGTAAGGTTTTATGAAGAAAATCGGCACAGTTGCCGTGTAAAGAAATGTAAATAATCTTACTTTTAATGCATTAAAGTAGCAAGGATTAATATTTAGAATAAAAAGTATATAAATCGAATAATAAATTCAAATGGAATATCAAAGATATTGTCCGGAGAAAGCTTATTGTCATAAACGTGATAAAACATGCCAGGTTTGTCGCTACGTCACATCCTCCAAGAGTCAAACAGCATTATGTAGAAAGGTTTACTCCTTGCACATGCAACACACAAGCCAGTTGCAGACTTTACTCCTCTCCCGACGAGAGACTTCAGTCTCAGTTGATGAGGATTATTTTAGGCTGAGTCTAAGGCTGTTTTCGTCTATATTTAAACATGACATTTCCAAAATCTTGTATTTGTACCCCGTTTGACTCGCACGTAAACGGAAGAACAGACCTTAGTCCAGTTATTTTTTGCATACCCAGGCGGCTTCCTTTTGTTAGGAGGCAAAGTTTGACGACAGCTCAACACATTCTCTTTATTTTACCGCCAAACAAAATCTAAGAATGTCCTGTGATGGCTGTGACAGCTACTAGTCTACTCCGCGTGGAATGAAACGCGGGGTTGCAAGATCTAGTTACAGTAAAAAAAATAACACCTGTGAATTGAGTAAAGCGTGGGAAGAACTAAGATCAGTGATAACAATGAGAGAATATTGCAACGTTACTATTCTTTTGGAAAGCTGAAACCAAGACCGACTTTGTCAGAACAATTAACATAAAGAAACTCTGTCTTAATGGTTTAATCTTTTGAAACACTCTACTATAAGTACCAAATTTTATGCATGTATGTTAATTAGTTTTTAATGGGTTTTCTTTAATATTATGTGTTATTGCATCATATAAATGCTTCGTATAGAAGATCAGTGGTTATCTGATATGTTCCGGTAATTAATTTTTATCAGAAAGACTAGTATTTCAGTAATTCTGGCAGTAGGTATGAATTTTGTTGTAGTTTCACTTTTAATTTTAAACGTTTTGAATGCCTTAAAGTTTAACACGATTTTCTGGGCTGTTGTGTTTTCAGAATCTGACGTTTCGCTCTCGTGTGTGGCGAGCATCTTCAGAGGTTGTCTAGACGACTGCTGTTCTTGAAGTCCCTGAAAGCTTAAGAAATTATATTTTGAGTGTTTTATTTTCAAAACTTTATACTTAAGTTATGAAAATAAGAGCTATACATAAAAGAAAACATTCATTTTACAGGTTAATTTTTTGTCTTTGGTGAAAGTTTCATAAAAATTAGATAGAAAATATCTTATGAAATCAATTTATTTAAGATTAAATGCTTAAAAATTCAAAGCAGAGGAATGAAGCGCTAAGTAACCTGGTTATCTTATTTCATATTCACAACAAGCAACCTTGGTACCTTTCTTCACTGTCTTTATGCTGCAGAATGTTGTTATAACTTGGCCTATGCAATTATTATAACGTAACATTTGAAAGTAGTTGTAAAATATTAGACAAAAGATAATATATTTCATCTGTGCCTTGCTTTAACATTTTTCTACTAAATCCCGGATTTGCACATATTGTATGCTACGATATTTAAACAAATTAACCCTATTGGTTTTATTGAACTTAATGCAGTTTACAGTGATTTCATTTCACTCCTAATCCTTTAACAGACGTTTGTGGTTCAGGAAATAATTGATGGCTTTTTCTGTCAGTATTTAGCTCAGACGCTATTTTCTTGATTTAGACCAATATCTTTTAAGAATGTGTAAGAAGTGTAATAGTGAGCTATGTGGATTAACATTCACCATCCCTGTTATTGCTGAGCTGTTTTCTTTCAACTTCATAACGAACAATCATCACAGAAGACTTAAGTTACGATCTGAATGTGTGATCATAATTCATTGTATTCAAGTAATGTTTAATTTAGAAATGTGATACACACAGTACCGGTACTTTTGAATTGTGCTACAGAACTAATCCAGGCACATTCCAAATATAGGCCTACCTCTAGGCCTGCGGTTCGAAATATTTTAAGGTGTCATGGTTCCCTTGAAATATTACTTTTATTTTTTTTAGGGTTTTCCCATAAAATATTTGCATAAGTTAGTGTATTATCCTTCCCAAATATTATCTGACACAACATGATTACGATATTATGAGAAGGTTTTATATTTACACTCCAGAAAACAACATATAGCGGTATTTTGCGTTACCGCTTACACATCTTACACATAAAAATGAAGTGAAAATACTTTTAACATACGTTTAGCAGTCACTTTCATGATTAATGGCTCAAAAGAAAACCTCCCTAAGTGTTGTGGTCCACTGTATGTTAAAAAAAAGTTTATGTGCTTGAATATGACTGTGTGCATGTGTATGTCTGTGAACAGCATTATTTCTAATACAAAAGAGCATATCCAAACTAAATTTTATACTTGCATGTCAATTGAGCGTCTTCAGACAATGTGGCACACAAAATGTCATTGCTTTTATATTACTCTTTACACAAGAACATTTCACAATTTTGTTCGATAACGGTTTGAAATCTAAACTGTTTAAATTTTATGCATTAACTATACGCGCAAATACCTAAAACTTCTATAAACTTTTTTGTAGGAATTGTCTGAATTGTGCGTAATATTTGATAATTAACTAATAGACTAAGCTCGAACATAAACTTCTTACGTGAAACACACTGTTGAAAGGTCATTTTTAGCGTACAAAAGCATGTTGATACATAAACGAACGAACTTGACTAATGAACATTTGAAAAGGCTGTTGGTACATTACGCCAGAAGAAACTGAATTGTAAGTTTGAATTTTGATGGTGCATATTTACAGTGTTTTTCTCTTCACAGTGCATATTTGTTCATTGCATGCATGAAAGGATGCATATATTTTAAGATTTGTTAGTGCGTGGAAATTCTTACGCGTCAAATTTTCACTATAGGCCTCGCCAGAGATATTGGCACATGTCCTTGAGTGCGTAGCTAGCCAGCTAGCCCCCGGGTTCGCCAGGAATATTGGTGTATGCCCTTGAGTGCGTAGCTATCCCCCTCATAATGTTATCTTTCATCACATACGCACATGGTGCTGATTAAGCAAAACATTGGAATTTGTTACAGTGCATCTCGAGCCGTGTGTTTATACATTTCCAATATCAAGTTGTATCATTCTTCGAGCTTCAGCCTGTGTGTCACACCGGTTCTAATGGAATCATGCCCCTCCTCTGATATTGCCATCACGCCCCCTCAGACCAAACCATGACCACGATAAAGTAAGTGACTCGCACCATAGCTGTCCATTAAAATTTCCATACCCCAAAAACCGTGGCGCTACCTGTACTGCCAACTCTACATTGCGGATAGAGCTTTAAGGAATGAAGCGGCTTGAGATGGTCATTTACGTTTTAAATGAATATGAAGCGAGTAAGTGTCATTTATGTTTAAAGTAATGTAAATCATATGAATGTACTTCAAAGTACTTCAATTTGTTTTTCTTCGAAGCCAGTTTTTTCCTGGTGCTTTCTCTGATTTCAGAAGATGTCCAGATGTTAACCTACTTCAGTAATCTACTTCCTTTTGCACTACCCTCCATCTTCAGTGCTGAGAACAAAAATCAACCCTTTGAAGTTTATTCCTTTCATATTTCGCAATTGGGTTAAGAGATACTCGGATTGAATTGCAAGACCCTTCCGTAATTTTCCCCCTGCAGATTTCTTATTGACTGATCAGAGAGTGGCTGAATGTAAAGCGGTACACCCTTTGAAAAAGCAAAGTGATAGGGTTTGACCTACTTCCCTCACATCAAGTGATTATGAAATGAGTTGGCGCTAAGGAGACAGAAGAAGATTGAGTAGGAGAAGGGGAATTTTCAAGGATAGTGGGGGAGCGGAGCGTACAGACTGGCCTCAGACAAAGGAATTTCTCCTGTCTCACTCCCACTCCCAGAGCTGGTGGCTGTGTGCGGTGTCAGAAAATTGCCCTGGGAGGCATACACACATGATTACGCCAGTGGCGTGCGGGCTTTTTAACACCCATTTAACTGCTGCTGTCACGCCACTGTTATGTAAGTTACAAGTAAAGTGGTGGGTGAGAATTAGGTCTTTTTTGCTCAAAAATAGCTTTTTTAAATCTTATAACATAAAACTAATTTGCAGACCTTGATCTATGGGTCTCTAAAGTTCAGTCCTCTGTCATGTCTGGAGGAATTTAGGAGGTACAGTATTTAAAATATGGAGTGATCAATGATCGTTGAAAGATATTTGTTATACTTTAATTTTAGCACATTTCAACGACCTCAAAATTTAAAGGCTTATATAATTTTCACACCAAGTTACCAAACATTTATTTGCGTGTTCTGCTAACATATGAGTATATTTAGCCAAGTGAAATATCGGATATTTAATAATTACACCTACACTTAAAATTAAAATCAATTGATATATGACCAAAAATCTGAAAAATAAGGTGTGATTAAATACCCATTTTTTCAGACTCTCTTTGGACATCTGATAGATGGAAATATATAGCCTACTATTAGTTACTTATATTTTGTTCATAGAGCTCAAGTTACATATAAGTTTGTCCATTAAAACGCTGCTTAAGCCAAAAATAATATGAGGATCGTCCATAAAGTAAAGAGCGATTTGGCATAACTAAATAATAATGAAAGATGTAAACACAAAAGTTTATTTACAAAGATACAGTACCTTACTCTATTTCTCAACGCAATCGCCATTGCTATCAAGGCATTTATTTTAAGGTGGTACCAATTTTTCAATGTTATATTATTCTACTGCCAACGACTTGAGCCTGGAGTTTCTGCCAAGAAGACAAGGAATAAACGCGAAGGTCTATTGTACAACTCTTCAACGACTACAACACGCTATCCAAAACAAGAGACGTGGAAAGTGTTTGAAAAGGTGTTTTTGGTTCACGACAACGCTCGGCCTCATTCGCTGCTCAAACACTGGCACAACTTCAACGTTTTAAGTGCGAAATTTTTAGACATCATCCTTACAGCCCTGACCTAGAACCCAGCGATTTTCACTTGTTTCTGAAACTAAAGGACTTTTTGGGTGGAAAAAGTTCCCAACCGATGAAGACCTCAAAGCGGCAGTGACATCGTGGCTCAAGTCATTGTCGGTAGATCAGTATAACACCGGCATTGAAAAACTGGTACCACGTTACATTAAATGCCTTGAACAGCAATGACGATTATGTTGAGAAATATAGTAAGGTACTATTTCTATGTAAATAAAATGTTGTGTCGATATCTTTCGTTATTATTTAGTTATGCCAAATCGTTCTTTACTTCTTGGACGACCCTTGTAGAATGACATAAATAGGATTTTGTGACATGTAGGTCTATAGACGGATATTCCGGGATGAATGCCAAAAGTGAAACATCTAAGTAAAGATGGTGATAGTTAATTGTAATTTAGAATGACGCAAAAGTGCATTGTTCACATTGTTGTTGTTGTTGTTATTATTATTCCCAAAATTAATATAATAAAAGTTACTCTTACGATATACAAATGCGGCAGACCAAATGGATATCATATAATTATAAAACGGGAGAATTTTCGTATAATAATTGCGTAACAATTAACGGAAGGAAATAAAATAATACAGGACTGAAATCAGTTTCATACGTCGTTAAGTATTCTTCCATAAATTTAGAACATCAAACAATATTTAAAAATTTGAGAACAGAAGGAAGTACTGTTCTATACACAAAGTGTGTTAAAAAAATAATAAGAAAGATAAATTGAAAAAAAAATTACAAATAAACTAAGATTTTGTAGAAAATTTCAAATATATCGTAGGCCTAGTCAATCTTACCAGATTTCCGAATATTTCTATAGAGAAGAAAAAATACTCGAGTCAAGATTACACGGATGTTAAAAGGCATTGTCGGATGAAAGAACAAAGAAAGTAAGCCCATCTACGACTGCTGGAGTTGAGATACCTGAGAAAGTAGTGAGGTGAAATGTCACTTGAAAAAAACGACGAACTCCAAAGACATTATATAGGCTTCACAATTTTCTTTCAATTTGCAGTTACATAATTTTACATGTATTTTGAGAAGTGTTGTTAGAATGGCATTTCAACGTCGCAATAGTGAGTCAGGACAATAGAGATTTTTTTTTCCAGTTTTCTTCGAGTTACCGTAAACGCTAAAGTCACGCGTCTGATGGTCTGCTCATGTGTCAGTTATGTCGTTTAATGTAATTTTGTGCGCATATGCCGTTATTGCACTATATACATTTGAAAACATGGTGTACACAGTACGGGATTTGACCACCAGATGACATCTTTCCAGTAGACAACACATGCAAACGTTAGTATCCTAGAGACTGTGTTCCGAAATGGATGTCACTAAAGTTGAACAGCGAGCATATGTAAAAAATAGCATTTCTGCGTCGCAGAAATGTGAGTGTCATGCCGAGCTACGAGAAGCATTGGGTGATAGAGCTCATCGACGAGAGGTGGAGCGCATAGACGCATCACACACAGCTGATTGTATTCAGCGCCTTCCTCATCGTTGGCAAAGATGTGTGGACGTCTTGGGGGATTATTTTGAAGGTTGTAAGCTCGTAAAAGTACGATTATTACGCATACTGTTTTGTGCATATGTAATACGAATAAAACAATGACCTCTATTTACGCATCTTTCAATGTCCCTTACCCATAGCACCTTGTACTCGGATCCCAATTTAGTACCAGCATTGCGGAGAACATTCCAACGACTTTCAGTCGTATATCCTGATTTTTGTTTCCTGCAACTTTTTTGACTGATAAATAATAGTTGCCATGACTTCTGAAATGACTCTCGTATTTGTAATATTACCTGTAAACAGCGAACATAAAAAAATGGCCTTAAGTTCGGACGTAAAAAATACAGCTAAATTTAACGTAATGAATTCGATAATATTTATATATTTCTTTAAATACTCGTATCATGATTTCTTTATCTATTGTGAAAACTTGAATTAGGCCTATGCTCAGTTTAGAATTCTAGATTTGTTGACTATACTTTGAAACGACAATATATATTAGGTACAGTTTAAGCATAAGCTAAACATTTTTCATTTAACGAAATAGGTAATGCACAATAAATTTAATACTGAAATATCATTGATTTCTACTCAAGCGAAGAGATCGAGGTGTTAGCATTCGGGAGATCGATGCCATTCTGAGTTCTAAGTGCTAATCAAAGTACAATTACAAATGAAACAAACACAAACATCTATTAACTTAATATACAGATAGAATAGAAGTACAAAATAATAACGAAGAAAATACGAGAACACTATAGAAATGCAAAGTAAGGAATGTAATTTATATATCAGTATAAACATTTACAGAATTAATATAGAAAAGTAATAAGTGATAATCATAATAATCACTGCTTTCTTTAAGTTATGTCAGTGCGGTTCGGTACAAGTACCGGTAAGCTTTTCGCTTACATTTTTAAAATGAACTAAAATTTTTACTAGACTCCCATTTCTGCTGGTGAATGTGAATATGCAATGGAACAAGAGCTTCTCTTCATCTGAAGACCATAAGTAGCCGTATGTTCACTGAGCTGGTCGCTCTTCCTCTATGTTGCTTTTCGGTCTTGACGTGGTTCCTGAAAGCCAGACACCTAGAAGCCGTTCCATAGTTCCTGAAACTCTGCTTTCGATGGAGGGAGAGAATATCGATTTTTCTAAACCACGTGCTTTCCATGTGCTTCTATTGGTGCAGAAAGCTGTGGAGTGACGAGGACACCAGGTAGTGAAGTAAATCCTCCATTCTTATCCTGAGCGAGATTTCTAGGTCATGTTTCAACTGAAATGGAACAGATTCTAGCAACCGACACCCAGAATAAGGAAGGGCACATGGAGATGGAAACAGCAGCGAGTTAATCGCCGTTTAGAGAAGCTATTGCAATATAAGATGGCCAGAATAACTTAACTAATTTCATTTTAAATTTGGGATCATCATCACTTAAATGTAATTAGGCTTTCGATAGAAAAACATACTTAGGTCTAACATCGCTTTTAAGCTGTGTCGAATAATCCTTCAGTCAGATTTAATGGTTTCTTGTCTTGTTGCCTGTGCGGGAAAGAAGTTACTACGTTTACGTACAGAATTCAGATCGTTCTGAATCTGTTTCCCGTATCGAGATCGTCATGTAAATGTGGACTCGATCCGAGTTCAGGAAATGAAGGAACGGATCAGATTCAGATCTAATTTAATTCCATGTAAACTCGAACGAACTCAGTCTTGGTGTGCGAGCATACTTTCGCACGGTCTTTCGTCATTTGTTGTGTCAGCTGATCCGCCAATTTAAGAAAAACATATATGCACTCTAATATTAATATTATTATATTAATACTTTATGATATAATTTGGTTAGAAATTAATATAACAGATAGGGCTACTTTTTAGTCACAGAATAAATATGTCTATGGCGATTGTTTAGACGAGTTAGCCACACAAATAGCCTTACATAGCCAAGGTAGTATGGGCATCGCAAAGTATTCCGCGGCAATTGACCTAAGTCACAAGATTTTTCACTCTCTGAGTTTAACATTTGGTCCAGGAAAATGATGACATTAACTATAGGTTAGTGTAGTTGTGTGATAATTGTGTAGTTCGGATCTATTAACATATGGCCAACATATGTTAACGTGCCTATTTCCTCCGTGAATATCTGTATACCTTACAGCAGTGGTTCCCAAAGTGGGGTCCGCGTACCCTGGGGGTCCGCGATGGTGTTTCAGGGGGTCCGCAGGCGGTTTAAGAAGAAATAGGATATCCCGTAATTTTGAAGTGCTTAACTGTGTTCCCCACTACTTACCTAGGCTATGTGAAACAGCATTCTCCCACCTCACGTACTTGAAATAAAAGTTGACAAATAAACATGAAGTTGAAAGTGAAGTAATATTGAAATTATCAGACATTAAACCTAATATTGCAGAGGTAATTAATCAAAAGCAGCTTCACTGTTCACATTAAGGAGTAAACTCTGTTTGTTACCATTGATATTGTTATTTTGTCTATTGAATTTAATAGATTTGAATCAAAGAAAACTAAAAAATCACTAAAATATGCCATTTCAGAATTCATTAATTATTCCTTCCTGAAGGGAGCTGTTCCAAAAAAATGCAAAATTGCCAGGGTTGTTCCCATCTTTAAGGGTGGAGATAGTTCAGATCCAGAAAATTACCGTCCAATCTCAATTTTACCAGCCCTATCAAAAATCTTAAGAGAAATGTATGAAGGAAAGATTAAATAATTTTCTAGAAAATAACAAAATCCTGTATAAATACCAATATGGGTTTCGGAAAACTTCATCAACCTTATGTGCTGCAGTAGATATAATAGCCCAAATTGAGGATGCTGTCGTGCCTAATTTGAGGATATTACTGGGTAGCGAGGAAGGGAGCGGTTGTCAGTATTCCTAAATTAAGCAGACGAATGCTTGACACAATAGTGTAAGGTTTTATTATAAAAAAACATAAAAATAGGAACTGAATAATAAGTATTTGATATTAAAATAGTAAAATTAAGTTCTATTATGAGCATTCGTGAATAACTGTCTAAAACCCTTGGCTGTGCTACCGGAGTAACAAATAGCTGTAAGCTACTTACAATTCAATAGACGAAAGCCCATGGTGTCCATGTTGGTTGAGGTTGTGAGAATCTCACTTGACTGTAACCAGACCTCGAGGATACGATGTATGCTTAAAGTGTCTTCAAGTAGTTCTGCCCTAACCGTTAATCGGTTTAGAATATATAGTATGATTTAGCCTTCAGAAAGGATAAATCATAACTTGATAGTGTAATATTGTTTTCTGACAGTTATGTAATTGATCACAAATACTCACAATAGTATTTGAAATAATGCAATGCTACCTTGAGAATTGCTGCTTAGTTAAACATATCGACAAACAGTCCAGGTGTTTGTTTATGAGTGCTTATGACATAAGATGATATAGAATTGCTCACTCTGGGGTCCTGAGTGCGATGCCAGGGCACCACACTCTCCCTTCACCAGAGAAGAATTATTGTGAAATATATTCTTACAAGAAAAAAAAACTAATAACAATAATAACATAAAAATAACAAAGAAAATACCCAATTCTATACATAGTTAAGATACATGTAGTGAATATAATACAAAAAAATTCTGCTTCATTGTTTCTTGTATTGCTCCTCCCTTTCTTCTGTGGCTGATTCTTCTTCTTCTTCCGTTTCGTATCTTCTCATTTAATTTCTTCACCTCCTGCTTTTCTCGTTTGTTTACCATCCTCCTTTCTTGCTTTTCTCGTTTACCATCCTCCTCTCCTACACTTCTCTGGCGATCATCTTCATCTTACGATGAATAGACTTCCCGTAGGATCTTCGGCTTTCCTTGTATACCGAGGTGTCGCTGGTGTCGGTGTCTCTGTGTTCGCCTGGTTAGCGAGACGTCTTTCCGTCGGAACGGGTACTTCTGCATCCTTCGGAATTTGCTTTTTTAGACATAGGACAATTCTCTTCTGAAAAATAGTTAATGTTATGATTATAATTATCATTACTCCATTTGCGGCTATGATAATGATCAGGTTCCTTTGCATACAATCATGCTTCAATAAATCTTCTGTTTCTCGGCGTCGCTGTATTTCTGCCAGCGGGGCTCCCTCCTTATGTTTCTGCGCGATGTCTTCTATTATAGACCGTAATTTTTCTGGTTCCTGGAACAAATTTTTCTCACTGGTAGAAATTAGAGAGTTTATTCCTGGTATCACAAGGGGTGTGCTGATTGATGTCTCAATTTTGCTTCTTCCCAGAGAGTGAGGCAAGAGTGTAAACGAGTTACCATAAACATAGCAGTTATGGCTATTGTTGAGAATTCCTGTCCCCTCGATAGTGATGTCGTGCTTCCTGGTATATGAGAACTGCGCCTCTGAGGTCTGGCACCTCAATGTGAGTCTTGTAGCCTCGGACACGCTGTATAACCAGAAAGTGCTATCGGGGGCTCTGATCCACAATGGAATAAATGGAGAAGGAATAATTAATTTGTTACACTGCTGATGGGTTCTTTCTGTCTCTCCTAGAAAAATTGAAATCAAACAATGATTGGCCTGTTGGTCATACAGGGCTATATTAGCTGGACAAATAGTAAATAGCCCTTGTTTACATTGACCAATTTCTTCAGGCGTCAGGGTAGCAAACAACTGCTTGCTCTCCGACACAGCCAGGTACTGGTGAGTTATCTCAAAACTCACAAACTGATTGATAGAAGGAACAAGGGTAGGTAAGGAGTAAACGTGAAATATCTCGAAAAACCTGTCTGCTGCTCTTAAGGGTATGTCTACTAATAATCGAATCTTATTGAAAGTCGCAGCCGCGTGTACTTCAGATATTGAATAAAATATATGCATGTTATCGTCCGTCGGAGAAGTTAATAATGAAATACCTTCCGGTAATTTTAAAGCTATCTGGTTTAAAGCATTCTTTAAGACCGTAGGGCTTATTAAAATTGAAGATAGTCTTCCTGTTGCTGTTACGTCTAATGCTTCCTGTAATTGTATCAGGTTTTCACGTGTTTGCAATAAAACAATCTCCATTTCTCTTATATTAGCTGTCATGACTGAAATTTGCTGCGTGTTGTGATTTAATGATTGCACGGCGCTCGTAATTGAGTTAACGCATGCCTGGCCTAGTGATACCACTGCCTTAGCGTTATCTGTCACCTTCGCATCGAGAGCGTGTAGATAAGTAAGTTGGTGCTCCGATATATGAGTCATGTCACGTGTGTAAGTTTGTATGTGTTCTATCTCTGTATTTAGTCTTTTTAAATCTCGGGTGCTTAATGTTCCAAATAAATAACGTAATCCGTACCCTACTATATTCATCAACCCCCTCCTATTCCTTACATAAGGGCGATCTTCAGGTAATAAAGCTTGAAATGCGCGTATCTGCTGGTGTACGCTAAATGAAACGTTGTGTAACCTTTGTACTTCTATGTTATAAGTTTCCTTTAATTGATCGGTCAGGCTGTTTCTTTCCGCTAAAATTTGTAAATTGCGCACCATTACTTCTAAAGATTTTTCATATAATTTTATTGATTTGGAATAATCTTCTACGTTTATGTCAGCAGCTATAGTCCATTTATCTCCTGTAATGAGGATGTCTCTTTCTTTCATGAATACTACTCCTTTATCTGGCTGGATTTCACTAAGGTAGCTCGCAGCTACAACAGTTGTTACGATACATAACCCTGTAACAAACAGAAACAATTGTTGTTGACTTGAATTTAATGCTTTCCCGAACGCAAATTGTATCGGGGCTCCTTGTTATTGACATTTTTATCTCCTTCCCTTAAACTATCTGCTGCATCGTTTCCAGATGCATTACTTAATTGCTCATTATTAACTAACTCATTGTTAAATTGTCGCGTCTTCTCCCGCGATCTCAAATTATATTCGTTCGTCCCTGAATTCTCTTTTTCTACACTTCTTGGAGGTACCCACTCATCTTCGCTTTCGATTATTCTCTGACTCGTTTGTTGTTCTTTTCCTGAGTTTACCCTTCCTGTGTTAGTTGCCTCGTTGACTAGCAACCGACCAGCAGGAGGAATCAGTATCTCTGGTTCTGGCGGCCCTGTGTCTTCGCGCGCCCTGTGTTTCTTTGGAGGTCTTTTTATTTTCATGCTTTTATCTTCAGTGAACTCAGGTCCCGATATTCGACTACCCTTCAGTCGATTTATGTGAACTGCTTGGTCCTTACCATTATCTTTTCTAATTATATAAGTTAGCTTTGACAACCGTTTTACCACCCTGTAGGGGCCTCTCCAAGGGAACGCGAATTTCCGCGCCACTCCGTGCTTCGTTGTGGGGTCGTGCAAATACACAAACTCTCCTATTTTGAAACTTCTTATTTTTGTTCCTTGATCGTAATATTGTTTAGATCTTTTCTGAGCTTCCTGATTCTCTTTTCTTACCGCATCGTAAGCTATTTTTAATTTGCCAGCTAATTCTTTTATGTGCTTCTGATATTCATTGTTTGTAGTACTCTTAATCAGCATTTCTCGCATACAGTCTTCTACTGGAAGTCGCATTTCTCGTCCAAACACTAAGTAATGTGGAGAGTAACCAGTAATGGTATGGGGTGTACCTCTATATGCCATGACAGCATACGGAAGGTACTGATCCCATTTCTTTACGTCTCGAGTCACAAAATGTGATATCATATCTATCAAAACCTTATGAAATCGCTCACATACTCCATTGCTTTGAGGGTGCAGGGGAGACGTATGCAATCTTTTTACTTGCAAAAGTTTGCACGTTTCCTGCACTAGTTTGGACATGAACTGCGCTCCTCTGTCTGAAAGTAAAAATTTTGGAATTCCATATTGGGTTACTATGTGTGCTACGAAGACTTTTGCTACGGTTTCTGCAGTTTGATCAGATACCGGTATGGCAAAACAGTATCTCGTAAAATGATCTACAAAAGTGATCACGTACCTATTACCTGCCAGTGAGACTGGTAACGGTCCCACAAAATCGGTAGAAAGAATTTCTAAAAATTCAGTCGCCTTAGGAGGTTCTCCTAAGGGGGCTACCGGGCAGTACCCTGTTTTCCTTCTTGCACAACTATCACAGGTACTAATATAGTCTTCGACATCTCGTCTTAGACCTTTCCACCAATACTTTTGCGTAAGTCTGGCTATCGTTCTCTTTATGCCTTGATGTCCAGCTAAGTGTGATGAGTGATATATGTGTAATAAAAGGGGTACAAGTGTTCTTGGTACTATTATCTGATAGTGGCCATAAATTTCGTCACTAAATTTTACAAGCAACCCGTCATCATTGATTTTGAATTTATTGCCTAAAGACTTAAATTGTTCACAACAAAATTCGTCTGTTAGCTGGGCGTTTCTCATTTTATCAATGGTGATACTAGAATCAATTATAACCGAAGCTACATGCCTAGACAAAGCATCTACGTGGGGAATCTGTCTTCCAGCCCGATGTACCACTTCATAGTCGAATTCCGCAAGTCTAAGACCCCACCGAGTGAGTCTCGAACTCGGGTCCTTTATATTTAGTAGCCATTTTAGGGCTGCATGGTCCGTAAATAAAATAAACTTACGTCCATACAAATAACAACGGAATTGCTTCATGGCAAAAATTACCGCTAACAATTCTCGTTCAGAACAGGTGTATCTACTTTCGGCGCCGGAAAGCTGGCGACTACAGTAGGCTACAGGCTGCTCAAGACCATTCCTTACTTGAGACAGAATAGATCCGATTGCTGTCTGGCTAGCGTCACACGTGACGTAGAATACTTCTGAAAAATCAGGATATATTAGCAAAGGGGATGTACTTAAAATTTCTTTCAACTTTTCAAATGCCGCATTTTGCTCCGATTCCCAGCGGAATGTATTCTCTTTCTTAGTTAAGCGAGTCAAAGGGGCTGCAATTTCTGCGAAATTGTTAATATGCCTCCTGTAATAAGATGTTAATCCGATAAAAGATCTAACTTCCTTTAGGGTTTTGGGTACAGGATAATTCTGGACTGCTTGTATTTTCTTTGGATCGGGTTTTACGCCGTCCTTCGATACAATATGTCCAAAATATTCGACTTCGTCGGCCGCGAATTGGCATTTTTCTGGTTGCATTTTGAAATTTGCTGCTTCCAGCCTTTTGAATATTCTCTCCAATTTGTCCACATGTTCTGGCATGTCTCGGGAAAATACAATTAAATCGTCGATATAGGGGATGACATCCCTGTCTCGTAGTCCTGCTAATATCAATTCCATACCCCTCTGATAAGTAGATGGGGCGTTACGTAATCCAAAACACATTTTATTATAATGAAAATGACCTTGGGGGTGCTGAATGCAGTTTTCTCCCTATCTTTCTCAGAGATCTCTATTTGATAGTACCCGCTTGCCATGTCTAAAACAGAAAATACCTTACTGTGACCCAGAGCGTCTAGCGTGTCTATGATGTTCGGTATCGGGTACACTTCAGGTTTTGTAAGGCTGTTGAGTTGACGTAATTCTACCACCAACCTGAATTTAGGTTTACCGTCAGTAGATTTCTTTTTTACCATTATTATAGGACTATTCCAGGGGGAAAAACTTTCCTCTATTATCCCTTTCTTCAGCATATCGTTAATTTGTCTTTCTACTCCTGGTTTGAGTGCATGGGGTTTCCTATAAGGCTTTTTCTTGACTGGCGAAGCGTCTCCTGTATCTATCTCATGCTGTATTATGTTGGTGCATCCAATATCTGTACTTCCCTCTATATAAAATAAATGTCTATATTTTCTTAAAACGACTCCTAGTCTGTCCGCGTTTTCCTTAGACAAATGGTTTAATTTTTCCTCTAAGTATTTTTCAAAGTGGCTGTCTACGCCTTCGATACTTTTGGCAGGTACCTGAGTTACACTGTTCACATTTGATGTTTCAAATTCACAGATATATTCTACAAGACTAACTGTGCCTAAGTTAGTTCCTTTGTTTATCACTATTTCTTCCTGGGAGATATTTAACAAAATTACTGACATATAGCCTATCGTATTCTCGCTACTGCTACGTGTCCTATGTGTTTCATTACTAGTAGTGATGGTATTAACTACTCTTAGTTCGTTCTCGCTGTGTCCAAGATGCTTAACTCTTATTTCATTACTTCCTTGTGTTGCATTATTGCTCTCGTATGTTATGCTATCGACAGAAACGGACAACTGTGATTCTACCTCTTTGCATCTTTGAGCTTCAGGATCTGTCTGTCCATTCACTCGCTGGAAACATGGAATATTTTGATACCTTTCATCCGCCAACTGACTGACTAGGGACGTAGGGGAAACTGCAGGACATACAGTACTTGTGAGGTAAACGTTACCTCCGGGGACTTTCGGCAAAGTGGTTCCACCACACGAGATATCAAATAAGGATCCTTTACAAACAACTGCGCTAGCGACTCTAGGCGCAAAAACACCCGGTAAGAACATAGCATCTACCGGTTCAAAAACAACTACCTGAGGGACAGTAAGATTACCGCGTCCAATAATCTTACCACGGACTATTCTCGCTGCCAGAGGTGGTAGCATTATGGTTTCCGGTTGGGACACCCGTGCATGCCAGCTGGTACTAACATTTGGATCAGTTGGTCCCGGCTCCAGAACTGCTTCATGAGTGGCCATCCCGTTGAAGTCAGTTGTGTGTGAGTTAACCTCACTTGAGCAGTTTAAGGGAACAACATTCTTTCCTATTGTTAAAGTACCGGCTCTTAGGTCCAAAATTGCTTCCACTTTCTGGAGGAAATCGATACCCAATATTCCATGTCCAGGGACATTTAATTCACATATCTGAAAATTGTGTAAAAATGTTTCTTTACCTATTGTGAATTCTATAACTTGTTCTCCTAGGATACCTAACTTAGTTCCTGTAATTCCCCTAGCCGCTATCTCACTTTCTTTTAATCGTACTCCACTCACTGCCGGTTTCAACAACGAAATAGTGGATCCGGAGTCCACCAACAAATCAACCGCAATTTCCCCTATAACCGAGTGGAGCAGCGGCCCCGTCGCGGACCTTTCTACTGCTGGTACGATTAATTTCGGCTTGCTTTCGGGAAAACCTTCGGGGATGCTCTGGTTTTCCCTATTCCGTTTAAATCTGGACGGCCCTCACGTCCTTCAGTACAATATCTTGCTATGTGACCCAATTTCCGGCAATTATTACATTGGATATCTCGCCTGCCTGCGCCCTGGTAGCCGTCGCTACCCCTTATAGGTTGTAAGTTGTTCTCCCTTCTTCCAAGGCCTGACCTTACACCTCTCTCTGACCCCCGGTGAAATTCCCTCCCGGTGTCTCTTTCGTAATACCCCCGGTTATTACTATTTTGGTTCTTATTCTTATATGCCTGTTGCGACGGTCTGTCCCTAGCACTTCCTACGACGAATACCTGTGAGTGAGTCAGCTCACGGTTAGCACTGGCCTCCTTTTCTGCTTTAAATGTTGCCATCGCAACTTTCAGTGCTTTTTCTAATGTGTCAGGCATATTTACTTTAACCATTAATCCTGGGTTACCTCTCAAGCCATTAATAAACGCAGACAATAATCTCTTTTCTGCTTGTCTATTATAAATTACTTGCTCAGCTTTTACTACTGAAAATTCCATTGTTTTCCTATTTAACGCTCTTAGCCTATCTGCAAATTCTTCTGGAGTTTCGTTCTTTTCTTGTTTAGCATTTTGCAATTGAACATAATAATAAAATTCATTTTCCTTATCTTTAAACCTTTGCACTAGCGTCTCTTTTAATTTTTCAAATGTAACATTCCCACCCTGTAGGTCCGGGTGTGTTTCTAAAAATGTTTGAGCAGCACCTTGTAGTTTTATTGTGACTATGTGTACTTTATCGATGTCTGTTAGTCCACCTAAGCTTGCTACTGTTTCTACTAAACGAAGGAAGCTTTGAATAGAACCACAACCTTTGTCCCTCCATACTGGAACAGAATTTATTACTGTTAAATCCTTAGTAGCTATTTTAGCTGTCACTGCGTCACCTGTATTTGTCATGTTCGCGTTTGTTGATAATGAACTTAAAACTGCAAGTTAATCATACTCGTACCTGACCTACACTACTTGAAAGGAATGCTGAGTGTGTAAACTATTACAAATGTTTCGCTCTCACTTTTCCTACAATATACACTGTCGTTCTGTACACAGACGAACGGAAAAGAATTATAGGGCGTGAATTCTACTAGACAGTAATCAATTAAACTAATGTAATTCCGTTATTACCGAATCTGGCCTGGGGAAAAACCCATTACTTAACAATTAATTAAGCTAGTTTAAACCGCTGCCACCAATTCTGTCGTGCCTAATTTGAGGATATTACTGGGTAGCGAGGAAGGGAGCGGTTGTCAGTATTCCTAAATTAAGCAGACGAATGCTTGACACAATAGTGTAAGGTTTTATTATAAAAAAACATAAAAATAGGAACTGAATAATAAGTATTTGATATTAAAATAGTAAAATTAAGTTCTATTATGAGCATTCGTGAATAACTGTCTAAAACCCTTGGCTGTGCTACCGGAGTAACAAATAGCTGTAAGCTACTTACAATTCAATAGACGAAAGCCCATGGTGTCCATGTTGGTTGAGGTTGTGAGAATCTCACTTGACTGTAACCAGACCTCGAGGATACGATGTATGCTTAAAGTGTCTTCAAGTAGTTCTGCCCTAACCGTTAATCGGTTTAGAATATATAGTATGATTTAGCCTTCAGAAAGGATAAATCATAACTTGATAGTGTAATATTGTTTTCTGACAGTTATGTAATTGATCACAAATACTCACAATAGTATTTGAAATAATGCAATGCTACCTTGAGAATTGCTGCTTAGTTAAACATATCGACAAACAGTCCAGGTGTTTGTTTATGAGTGCTTATGACATAAGATGATATAGAATTGCTCACTCTGGGGTCCTGAGTGCGATGCCAGGGCACCACAATGCAATGGATAGTAACAAATTTTCTTCAGGACTATTTATTGACTTAAAGAAGGCATTTGATACTGTAGATCATGAATTACTTTTGAAAAAACTTGAATGTTTTGGAATAAGAGGTATAGTGTTAGACTGGTTCAAAAGTTACCTAAAAGAACGCACACAATATACTTCAGTAAATGGATTGGACAGCAATGCTCAAGTAATAATTTGCGGGGTCCCACAGGGCTCGATATTAGGACCCATCCTTTTCCTAATATATGTAAATGATATTCAGACCTTACCTTTACATGGCATACCTTCACTTTTTGCTGATGATACTAGTATTTTTTATGTTGGTGATACAGTTGATGGATTATTATCATATATGCATGAAGATCTCAAAATTCTAACAAAATGGTTAAGTCAAAATAAATTATCATTAAATGCCCAAAAGACAGCATATATGGTCTTTCATAAGCCAAACACACACTTAGGTATTTCTAAAGAGTTAGTAAATGACAATAAGCACATAAAGCGAGTAACGGATACTAAATTTTTAGGCCTAACTATAGACCAACATTTAACTTGGAAAGGACACATCAACAATATATGTAGCAAAATTTCTCCAGTTATAGGGATATTTAGGCGAATAAGGGGAATATTGTCAACTCCTGGCTTGAGATCCTTATATTATTCACTAATACAGTCTCACATAACTTACATGTTATTTATCTGGGGTCGTTTTCATAAAACGGATCTTCAACCATTAAGTGTACTTCAGAATAGAGCAATCAGAATTTTACTAGGTGCACATTATTTGACACCAACTCGCATTCTTTATGAACAATCGAAAATCTTGCCGTTTGAGACCTTAGTTAAAGTAAATGCCATTACATATATGCACAGAGTAACATCCACAGTAATTTTCCAATAGAATATAACAAAGACATTCATAACTATGAAACAAGGCAAAAACAGAACATATACCTCACACATTCTTCAACTGTAACTTATGGGACAAAGGGATTAAAATATTATTTGATCAAAACATATAATGAATTACCACAAGAACAAAAGAATATATTAAATGATAACAAATTTAAATCACAAATAAAACTCTTTTTAAAATCTAAGATTAATTAAGTTCTTTGATATAGTAATAAATAGATACTGTATATTGATCACTATTATACTATGTAACCATGTTTCCCTTCATCATCTATCATTTCACTTCACTCTTAAAATCAAGTCATTTTGTTTTGTGTTCCTATATTCTGTACCTCTTCACTCTTGTACCTCTTGTATATATTGCACCTCTTGTATATTTATAAGTTATTTGTAATTGAAAATTTATGTATCACAATGCATGTCATGTTGTATATACTGTAGTCCCTTAAGGTGAGCTTTGCTCGTTGGGGTTTTCTTACAATAAATAAATAAAATAAAATAAAAAAGTATTTATTTAGTTTTTTTTATTTCAAAACCTAGAGGGGGTCCGCGAAATTATATATATTTTTTCAAGGGGTCCGCGGACTGAAAAGTTTGGTAACCACTGCCTTACAGTAACTTACATTTCACACCAGACATGAACATACTTGATTGTAATATCTTAATGGTTTCTTTAGGTAAATGTTTAGGCAACATGTTTGTGGTGGAAATGGTGCAACGTCTGTTATTTGAAGCGTTCCACGTACTGCAAGAGTTTATTATCTATTGTTGTCTGGTATCTTGTGCATTACTTTCCTCTTTTCTTAGCAGCTCTGTATCCACAATTGGCAATCACCATCTCTTCAGAATGTAATGTTAATTGCCTCATCTGTTTGGTTTACGATTTTCTGTTATTGAATGAATTTAATTTCTTTAATAAAACGGTTCACAATAAATTATACCTCTGTAAAGTCTTTATAATTCAGAATCAACTATCACCGCTTAAAAGGAAAGGCAGTTAGGAATGTGTACAATGCATTTGTCCCAACGAAAGGCTTTTATGAGAAGAAGGGACATGAGAAGATTCCTTACAGTCATTCTATTCCAGCAGCCCAGATCAAAAATTGAATTCTTGGTGTTATATAAAGAAGCTGATAAAATATGTAGGTCTATATTAGTAATGGACAAGTATTCATTTTTACAACAGATTTTAATTCAAGAGAAGTTCGTTTCCGGAGAGTACAACATGGTCTGGTACTTTCAGTGACAAGACTGTTATCTAACTTATGGTACGAACCAAGGTTTGCGGGTTTATGTTAGGTTAAGGGCATTGCAATTACAGGCTTAGGTCTCATTTCAGATTACGGATCCATATCAGACTCGTGATTTAATCCGATGAGCTACATTATTAAGAAGTATTGGCTCCGGTCACGGAAACCGTCATTTACGGCCGTGGGTGTTGGCACACTGATCACATGCCCCCTCCAATCCAGCCATCTACCTATGGGAGATGAGTGTTCAGGGATGTAGCGCCACGGTATAGAACCATATTCTGCAAGTGAGATTACAGGCCATTTCACTTCTTCTTCATTTAGCTAGTCGTATTTAATGTTGCTCGTCAGTCACACAAGTAGCATAAAGTGGTTTCCACGTTAAGACGACTTCTTCTCATACCATTACTTTTTTTACAAATAATATAATACCATAATTCCCTAATTCCGATTATGTACAGGTTATGGTAGGGTACACTCTTTCCGGTCTTCCAATAGTGCAATTATTTATTTTCTTTGTGATTTCTGAATTGAAGTATTTACTGGGGACAATACTAATCAACAGTGGCGTAGCTTGACATTTTGTTATGGGTAAACTATGTTTTAAAAATAAAATTTATAATGATTGTTTAAGCGAATTCTCAAGTATTAATAGCGTTTTAAATACCGGGAATATTTGCACATGTATTCGATTTCATATAGGTCTATACCTATATAAAGCATTATTACCGGTATTATTATTATTATTATTATTATTATTATTATTATTATTATTATTATTTACATTTTATATTCCTTCATGACTCCATCCGCTTTCCCGTCAAATATTAAATACAATATTTATGGTTGTAACTACTAGTTAACCATAAACATACTGTACTAAGATATTGAAAATGTTTGGTTATTTTCTTGCAAGGCAATGTCAAGCTCAGGAGTTGGTAATTTACTTTAGTTTCACATGTTTTTTTCATAAGACAGAACCGAAAACGGGGTTTTAAATACGTGATCAACTGTATATCGGTGGATTTATCCACGCAAAACTAAGAAATAACCAAACACACAGTTTAGGTGAGCAATGAGAATGTAATGTTTATGTTACCCCGGTTTCGAGCGATCAGGTATTTGAGGGATGAGACTACGACCCCGATAAATCTTTCTAGTCTCTGCGGTGGTGCCATATGTCGCTCTTGCGCAAGTAATTTTCCTGCCTTCTCTCAACAATGTAGGTTAACATTTAGTGGGAAAAGTCGTATAACTCGCACTTGAATGAGACTGAAACTTGGCTGACCACTATCCAGTCTCAGCTCGCCTCCGCTGCCGCATCATGATATTTCGAAGCTGCCTAAGCACGCTGAAACACAATTGCCGCATAATAACAGTGGAAGTGGGGTATGCAGCGGCGAAAAATATTTTAATGATAGTACTGATGGGTTTATAATGATTAATAACTTGGTTGACCATGATTTTATTTATTTCTTTATGATTCTATTTTTCTTAGGTAGACTTAGTCTCAAAGTCTACCCTCACGCTACGCCACTGCTAATCAATACCCTACTGGAAGTAATTCTGTACTGTTGTCGGCTCCAGACGGCGACCGGTTTCTTTCTACTGTAGCTGAAAACAGGCAAATGTTTCCTGGAACTGAGGAGGTTAAGGTAGGCTATGTCTGCTTACAACTAATTGCGTTGCTGCTCACTGATTGACAGTTCTAAGGGGAGTGGTGCGTAAAACAGTGTGAGCGGCAGTACTACGAAAAGAGGACGTTATAATATGAGACCAATTTAGGCTCAAATTTAATACAATTTCTCGGGTTAAGGGGCCTATGAATGTCTTTTTTCCTTACTGATTTTACTTAGATCTCTTAGTGTAATAATAATAATAATAATAATAATAATAACAATAATAATAATAATAATAATAATAATAATAATAATAATAATAATAATTTTTATTGCCAGTATACAATAAGTGTTTCAGGCATAGTCAAGATTTAATACATCAATTTTTACTCATTAAGCCTATAATAAATTTGTATATTAAATACCTTTTGTGTTTCATTTAGTGACAATTTTTAGTATAATTGTATATCAAACAATATGCTAGCTTTATAATTGATGACACTAAACTAAATTAATACATATCTATACTAAGACATATCTGTAACATTAAGATACAAATATTCACATATTATTAAAATATCTCATATGTCTATATACAGTATAATATAAATACCATTGTCAAGTTATGCTACATATCATACAAGATTTTAAGAATGGATTGTATTTTAACAATTTTAAAACAAATATACATTAAAATCATTGTCAGTCAGTGTTATAATATAAATTATTTCAGTATATATGTACAGTTTAAAATATAAATATAGATACAATTTTTAAGTTACACATTATAATTTCAGAAAGACTAATTAAAGCCGATTTCGTCAATAAGTTATTTCTAAAGTCAGTACCTTTATGTTCGTCTATTTTTCATCAATAAATTCTTCTATCCTATACAATGGTCTTTCTATTAGATACTTCTTTAGTTCCAATTTTAGCTTGTTGCCAGTAAACATTTTCAAATTTAATGGTAATTTATTATATAATTTGACTCCCATAATTAAAGGGTCCTTTTCAATGTATTTCTGTTTATATACACGCCTGTATAGGTCACATCTGTTCCTGATGTTGTGGTCATGTAGTTCATTACTACGTTTAATCTTATCAGAATATCGTAGCACTAATAGTAGTATTACCCTATACACATACAGTGATACAACAGTTAATAATCCTTTTCTTTAAATAGTTCTTTGCAAGACCGTTTCTTATCAACATTTAATATTATCCGTAGACATTTCTTTTGCAGTACTAATAGTCTATTTATATGAGTATTAGATGCTGCACCCCATACTTCTATTCCATAGCTAAGCTGTGGGTATATGATGCCAAAATATATGTTATTCATAATACAGGGGTCATTGTAACGAGAAAAGTACTTTAATAGATATATTCCCTTACTAACTTTTTTGCAAACATGATCAATATGATCTATCCAGTTAAGATGTTTATCAACGACTATACCAAAGAATTTACAATTGCTATTTTCAGTTACATTTTCATTACATATTTTAGCAACAATTTCCCTATTGTTAGTTCTGTATGTAGGGTCAAATTTAATTATATTAGTTTTACCTACATTACAGCTTAGATTATGCATCTTAAAATACTCTATTAAGGTATCAGTACCAATAGTAATTTGTTCAAGTAACATGTCATCTGAATTATCCCAGCAGATTATAGATGTATCATCAGCATATCTTACAGTTTTTAAATTATAGGTATTAGGTATGTCATTTATATATAAAGAGAACAGTAGTGGTCCCAGGACTGATCCCTGAGGTACACCATACTTAACAGTCTTTTCATCTGATTGATATTTTACCCTATGTTTGTCCTGTTGAAAAATATTTCCGTTTTTTGTACCCGATCCCTTAGATATGATGAAATCAGCTGGTTTGCTGTACCCCTAATTCCATAATGCTCCAGTTTATCCATCAATTTACCATGCTCGACACAGTCAAAAGCTTTACTTAGATCAAGGAAGATCCCTGCCACTTTGTTACCTTTTTCTAGTTCTTTTATGACTTCACCAATAAACTGTGAGATAGCTGTTATAGTTGATAGATTTTTACGGAACCCATGTTGATTTTCACTTAGTATACTACAGGATTGCAAAAATTTGTCGATTCTATTTAAAATAATTTTTTCAAAAAGTTTAGCAATAGTTGAAATAACATTCAAATCAACGTGAATATACCGGTTTCATATTCAGGACTACACTTTCTGTTGCCCTCATTAGGAAAACAAGTCAAGAGAAAAATTGTTACAGATGCAAATCGAAAAATTTCAATACATTTTCACATAACTTAGGCTTAGAGACTTCTACTTGATCTTCAATAAAGGCTTTATACTTCCTAGCCAATATTCTAGAGGAAATTCCATTATTATTCTGCTTTTTTTAATCTCTTTTTGCAGCTTCATCAAAATTCTTGCATGTACATAAAGTTCTAACGTAATGTAAATGTCAAAAAGAAATCCATTAGTATAATTGTTTAGTTGAACATCTTTAAATGTGTCCCGTAAATTTCATGCAATCATAATATTCATTAGTGTGTGACTTATTAGTTATTTTCACTTGCAAAAGCTGTAAGATGTAAACAAATCTGTTTTCGTGTTGATATATTTCATGTTGTTTATCTCCTACGAGGGATTTGTATGTCGTGTATAAAATAATTCCACCTCGTATAAAATGTTTTTGTTAAAATATCAGCTCATAGCTTTGTCAAATCTAAAATTTGTTTGTCAATTTTATAAAACGTAATTAAAATTATATCTGTCAATTTTATAAGACAATTTTCGTATATTGTGGACAATATATTTCGGCTATTCAGCCATCTTTAGGTCGATAAATGCAACACCAGTAGTGATTCTCCAGAATCAGCTCCTTCTTTAAACAATAATGTATATCCCAAAGTTAATAATTTCGATTATAAAAAATCTAAATTTTTTATTATGTTTATTTTTACCATCAGCATTCAGACCTAATTAAATATTTAACTCCTTGCGCTCACTGGAGATGCACTCTTTTGCCATTTGCTTGGAATTTCCCATATCTGCCTATGTTTTGTGGATGCGCTTTCAGCTGAAAACCGTCTGGTTTTTCCTGAAGTTGTTTTCCCTTGCCATTCCTGCTTCTCTGGTAGTCTGAAACTCTTGGTCTGAAAATGGGTTGAAATTTCGTTAGTGATCTTTAAAGTATTTTCCTTGTATGATTTTGGTCGCGACATTCCACATCTTTTTTTCAGTGTATTCTTAATACTCCTCTCCGTTTGTTTCTCCAATCTTTTAGAGTATTAGCAATGTTTTCAGTTGGAGTTACTCATACTTATTTCATGCCTGACAACATTTCTAGAACAAGTTCCATACATATTTCCTGTTGCTTCTTGTGTTTTGAAGACTCTTTTCGATAATAATGTTCTTGCGCCGGTTCTCACAAGAGCTCATTGAGGGTGTTCTACATGTTACTAAAAGTCTAGTGGGTGCAACTAGTCGCATGGTACTTTGTTCCTGAACATGGGTCTTAGATTTGATAAGATAATGTCGCATCTGTGCGGTAAGTTAGGTTGCCGGCACTGGGTACTGGAAATTCTACTTTCCACCGTGATAAGAGTGAACGGAAAGTGCATGAAGGAACACTATCATTAAACAAATTAGTTTGCTCCTTTTATTCATTGAATTATAGGAATGGTAATTACAATCAAAATAAATTTCGAAAAGGTTTATGTGGGAATAGGCAAAAAGTGCAGTCTGGAGAATGACAATGCAAGAGTGATGCTCTTTGAATAATGGTTTGCAGGAATCCAGGAATTTGGCTTTAAAGGTTATCGGTATGCTCATTATTCGCTATTGAAAGACAGGATTTGGTTTCCTGCCCCAAATTTCTTAAGCACTTTCCAGTACATTTTTGTAGTAAAATTAGAGAATGAAGTCTTATTGTTATATGCTCTATTATGCAGAGGAAGCATTATTACACTTTTACAAAAAGAATAGCACCCAAGATTATGTCCTAAATACATGAATTGAGAACATTCGAAAATCGAGACTTTCTTCGAAATGCACCATGGAATTACTTTTCAACCATTGACCATATAAGATTTCTCTCTATACGCACTGGCACTGAAAAGAATTGCCTTCCTAAGAAACTTTGAAAACTTAATTCTTGTGTCCGACTTTAGCGCTGTGTAACAAATAGTTGAATAAAAACACTTTCTTCAACGCACTTTATTTACCTTAGTAAACTTCTGGACGGCCGTTTCGCAGGTGGTGTTCCTGCATCATCAGCAGAGTTGGCCAACTCTGCTGATGATGCAGGAACACCACCTGCGAAACGGCCGTCCAGAAGTTTACTAAGGTAAATAAACTGCGTTGAAGAAAGTGTTTTTATTCAACTATTTGAAAACTTATTTTTCCACACTTTTTGAAATACCCCGTACTTCTGTACGACTTGAATCAAAGGGATGAAATGACGGCGGACGAATTCGATCAATTATGTAAACACGCAATAATTAATTATTACTACGTCTGGGATGAATTTAAGATGTTCTTACGTCAGAATATCTTTTCCTTGAGCGAAAATACCATGTTCTTGCGCCAGAATAGCTTTTTCTTGAGCGAAAATACCAGATAATACCACAGGGAGCTGGTGGAAGCTTTGGGAATAAGGACCTTCCGTAAAGAACTTCGAGATTGTATTCGTTTCACCTACTGCAATACAGTAGAGTGGCACAACGCCGTCGCGTATGCATGTTTATGGGTGATAGCTTCCTGGTCTATCCTACATATAGTACCCATAATCTGCATCATACATACATTCCTTACCCTGATCTTTCATTTGTAGCCTATATTTCAAAATTTCAAAACTATCCCACATTTTCAAAAATTAAAAAAATTGCAATGACTAATGCCCCATCACACGTATAATTATTAATCTTTAATCTATATTAATAAAAGAAAGTGTCTGTCCTCCGTCTGTCTGTCCGCGATGCCCAGCGAAATCTACTCAACGCAGAGATCTGAAATTTTATACATAGGCGGACTAAAGGGTCGGAATGTGCACCTCGAAGCCGGAATTTTAATTTTCGCTTTCGTTCGTGAGTTATGAGTGAAAAACGGGCAGAAAACGTGTATTTATTGCGTTTTCGAAGCATGAGTTTTCAGTAATACAAATCAATTTCACTAGGCTTTGGCTATTTTTGTCATACCTTCGACATAAAAGCATCGCGATCTCTTGAATGTTGTAGCTCACGCTGGTCGATTCATTTGTTTTTAATGTCAAGGCACGCAAACATAATATGGAATTTTCAACCTACACCGAAGAGGATTATTATTATTATTATTATTATTATTATTATTATTATTATTATTATTATTATAGGGATAATCAATATTAGCCTAAATATGGTCAAACGTTGATCGATTTGGACGAAACTCACTATACAGGGGTTTTCTGGGCCAAGGAACTCGAATCTGAGGTAGCTTTTACCAGGTGACGCTATCTAATCGTGATATGTAGTCCACATGATTTAGGTGTTAATATAATGATTTAACTATTATCTCTTAATTTTTAATTATTGAAATAATTATCGTGGGCGAAGCCGCGGGCACATGCTATCTTAAAATAATAAAAGGAAGTGTTTGTCTGTTTGTCCACGATGCCCAGCGAAATCTACTGAACGCAGGGATCTGAAATTTTAAACATAGATGGGCTGAAAGGTGGGCGAATGCGCATCGAAGCCGGATTTTTAATTTTAGCTTTCGTTCGCGAGTTGTGAGTTAAAAACTGGCAGAAAACGTGATTTTAGCGCTGTCGAAGCATCAGATTTCAGTAATACATTTCAATGTCAAATCAATTGCAGTTGGCTTTGGCTATTTTTGTCATACCGTGGTAATAAAAGCATCGCGATCGCTAGAATGTTGTAAGCCCACGCTGGTCGATTCATTTGTTTATAATGTCAAGGCCCGTAGACATATGAAATTTTCAACCTACACGGAAGAGGGATAATCAACATAGACCTAAATATGGTTAAACATCGTTCGATTTGGACGAAACTCACTATACAGGGATTTTCTGGGCCAAGAAACTCGAATCTGAGATCGCTTTTACCAGGCGACGCTATCTAATCGTGGTATGTATTCCACGTGATTTAGGTGTTAATAAATAGGCTATAATGATTTAACTATTATCCTCTTAATTTTTTATTTTTTATTTTTGAAATAATTATCGCGGGCGAAGCCGCGGGCACATGCTAGTTGGTAATAAAGAGGAAAACAGTCATTCTGATGAGAGAAAAGTGTTATCATAGCAATTCAAACGTCAGACGATTCGATTTACCTATAAACCGGTAAGTTCAAAGGAAAGAATTACGAGTAGAGTAAAAAGCTTCTTCTGGTTTTGTGGAGTCAAACTGTTACAACATAATACTTGTACTAGAAATAGACGTAGTAATGGTATTTATTGTTATATAATAATATTAGGTTAAACGAACAGAAAAAATACATATATATAATAATTATAACAATAATAAAATAAGTTATAATATTATTAATGAGAGACCTATTAATAGGCCTATTATTAACAGGCGTTGGAACGTATCGCACCCATCGCCCATGGGAAACCTCTGCAACCAGCCACCCGAGTATTAGAGGGAAAACCGAAGCATGGAGTATGGAGGAAATGCCATCCCAAGCTGAACATCAGGCTGTCTCCAACGCTAACAACCTTAGCAGTAACTTCATCGATGTGGACCTTCGAGAAGTCGCGATCACACTTGAAGGCATCCAGGAACGTGTTTCTCTCCTGAAGAATATTTGAGCATACCAGCGAATCCAAAATGAAGACGAAGTTGAAAAATAGGTCAGAAGTGGACTGATGAAAGAAAGGAGGCTAACAGAAAACGAATGCGGAAATGATGAGGAAGAATTAAAGCGAAGAAAGTAAACAGTTAAAAAACATCTTCTACATGCAGGCCGAAATGAATAATAATAATAATTACAATAACAATAGTAATAACTACTACAACACTCGTTAAAGAAATCATATATAGCAGTCATTATTATATCCCTTATGTTTACCTAAATCTCATGCCTCTCCACTGTCATTAATATAGGAAGATGGAAACTTAGATGGAATTTTTTTTCAGGATTGATATTAGATCGGAATGGGACGATGAGAGTGGATAAAAAAAAAGTAGACACTAGAAAATTGAGAATATTTGTTGCTGTTGTATTTTTCTTTCGAGCGTTTTAGTTATGCGCCTCTGATAATTACGGTATATTTTTCTAACACCATTGTAGGTTCACATTGATAACAAACATGACTGCAGTAGTAAATATCAATTAACTACTATACCAGTATCGTCTTCGTGGTGATAAGCCAAGATGTTGTATAGGAATGTTAAATCACAGCATCTCTTTGGGAGGCATTTTTCGGTGCCGCTTTAAATAATTATGTTGACAGATGAAATTCCTTTAAGGAAATGATGTGGAATGCCTTCCAAGGGAAGCAACTTGTCCAGGCTCAATCAGGTATGGATCCGGTGACACCTGGCATATTAAGTTATACCAGGTTTATGTCGATAGGATGGGCCTTAATTTATGCGGGCTAAGAACACAATGTCACACAGCAGCAGATGGACACAGAACAAACTTCCAACTGTAAGATGAAGTCAATCATGATTGCGAGTCTTAAAAAAATTATCGATTTGACTATATCAATCCCTACGATTGTTCATTATTTTATAGAAGCAATCCAAATTCAAAATTGAGTTTTAGTAGAAAATCGAAAAATAATATTTAAGTCCATTGATTAATGACAGTCTTCGTTTCATGTTAGTGCGAGCGACGGTTTCGCTGTAATAGCGATTTGTTTGAAACCTGGTCATCTTCTGCTCATTCACGCGCGCCGGCAATGAGAAATACCAAATACTATAGAGGACAATACCGGACACTTACTGCTTTGACAATGACAAAATGGGGGACAGATTTTGCAGCACTCCTGGTGGCACAACCTGCAAACATGGGGGAAAATTAAAACATTCAAAACACATATAAACTGTAATGTTTTAATGTTTCACCAAACACTAAGAACCAAAACACTGTTTAAGTAAATCTATCTATATTAATAAAAATGAATTTCCAAAAGGGTTGTTGCCGCATCACTTGAGAACGGCTCGACCGATTTGGCTGATTTTTGTTTTGTTGTGATCGTAATTGTCTGGAGAAGGTTTGTATGAAAGAAAATTTTTGGAAAATCCACGGGGAAAGTCGGAAATGTGATGAAATGAGGCAAAGTTAGACAAAGTTAGAGAGTTCTGCTGTCAATTGTTTACATAAAAAAAAAGATTAAAAAATTGAAGTGTCACAGTTTGAGAGTTCCACTTTCACATGTTTTCATAACAAAACAAACAAAAACAAAAGTGAGTCTTGCAACCAAACCAAATGGAAAGTGTGTTATCCATTCATTTTGAGAATGCAAGTCCGTGTAAACAAATGCACTCATTAAACATAATGACTGAAATTCAACCAGGCCCAAGTGGCATAATAAAAAATAAGAAGTGGACAGAAGTGGACAGAAGGAAATTATATTGAATGTGTTTAATGGGTTTAAAAAAAATATATATCCAGCACTTGCAATTGAGGACGTTGTAAAATTGACATCTGAATTCACCGGTAGGCCTATATGTACCAGAAGTATCTGGAAAGTGCGTAGTGAATACAGAGACTCTGGTGTAGTGAAAACTCCCCCAAGAAAGGCTGAAAAGTTGCATAGTGTTTTAGATAACATTTATGACTTTGTGAAAAGTGCTAATCGAGCAAAAGTTCATCAATTCTTTTTTGATAACATACCTCCAACTGTGGATAAACTTCTTTGTGCTGTCAATGAGGACTCCGACCTACCTAATTTTAAAAGAACAACAATTTATGAGTTATTGTTGGACATTGGAATGAAATATGTGAAAAGAAGTGAGGTTAATGTTATAGTAGATCGTGATGATATTGTACTTTGGAGAAGACGATATCTTAGAGCTGTACGGCAATACCGAGCAGAGGGTCGAAAGTTTTATTATTTAGGCGAGACATGGGTAAATGCAGGTCACACCACCCCTAAAATTTGGCATGACACTACTGTTGAATCAAAGGAAAAAGCTTTTAGGGCAGGATTAAGTCAAGGTTTAAAAAATCCTATGGTAAAGGGGAAACGCCTAATAGTTACGCATATAGGTAGTGAAACAGGTTTCGTAGATGGGGGTTTGCTCATTTTTGAGTCAAAGAAAACAGGTGAGTAGCAAGAAGATGAATGGAGAGGTATTCCGTAACTGGTTTGCTAATGTTTTGCCGAAACTTGAACCCAACAGTTTAATAGTTATGGACAATGCATCATACCACAGTGTGAAACTCTATCGGCGTCCAAATACTTCTTGGCGTAAACAAGATATTGTGGAATGCCTACAAGAAAAGAATGTAACATTTAATTATAAAAGTGTTAAGGCAGAGTTAGTGATCTTAGCACAGGAATTCGCGGACAAAGATGAAAATAAATATGTGGTTGATGATATGGCAAATAAAGCGGGCCATCAAGTACTGAGGTTGCCCCCTTATCATAGCAATTTGAATCCAATTGAACTGGTATGGAGTTTTATCAAAGGGTTTGTGGCCAGAAATAACAAAACTTTTAAATTATGCGATGTTAGGAAACGGTTTGACAGAGCTGTATTGATGGTGACGCCAGAAATGTGGCAAAAGGAAATCAAGCATGTAGTGGCTATATCTAGCGTTTTCTGAGGAAATAGTTTAAGTGTGATAAGTCGTTCTTCCTCATTTCAAGTTATATGTAGGCCTACAAATCGAAAGTCCTTCATTAGTTAATTTCAAATTACAAAATAAAAACCCGGGCGACGCCGGGCCTTTTAAGCTAGTATAAGAATAATAATTAGCAAACAAAACACAGAACTTCCGAAATATTTCTAAAAATCAATGAAAACACAAATATTTCAACTTGGCGGTTGCCATCAACAACAACTTTCTCTTTTTTTCAATTTTGCTTTTTTGTTTTAACTTTTAGGAAATTTATTTCCAAACCAGCATTTTTTTTTTCTGGACCATAGATAGATAGAAAAATCATATTCCATATACATAACATGCCGAGGTTGGCTACTTCGGCTCCTCTAATAGAAATTGGTTGATATCTTTGTATCTCGTTACTGTATCTGTATTCAGTAGTAGCAGGTTGGGCCGCTAGATAGTGCTCAAGATATTGTCCTTCGATATATCGCAAAGTGTCCTGTATTGTCCTCTATAGTATTTGGAAATACTTAATACGTTTTCATGCAGGATTCATATCGATCTGAATCCGTTCCCCGTGTCGAGATCGTCTTGTAAACGCGGACGGTCCGGAATGAATTTTCGATCCGATCCTCTGCAAATGGAGGAATGGATCTGATTCAACTCAAATTCAGTTCCATGTAAACGCTAGCGAACTCAGTCCTGGTGCGTGCGCATACACTCTCACGTACCTTTGTCATGGTTCTGTCAGCGTATGAATAAATGCTCTTTTATGCCATTAATTTGTTTATGGTGAGTAGAAATTAAGAATCGAACACATGCTTAGTAATCAGGGAATCTTAAACGCCCGGGTTAATTTAAAAAATGCATTTTCAATCAAAAACGGATTTAAATAGAAAATATTTAGATATTAGTTTGTGCGGAAACCGGAGCTTTCTATGTTTATCCGTACGCCCACAATTGAGGGATTGGGTGGAAAAAGGGCGTAAGTCAGGTTACGCCCTTTTTTCGGAGATCTACAGCGAGTCCCACGCAAGAGTTGGCCAATGACGCGGGTTTCTGGGTCGCGGCGGAGACAGCTCCAGCTCCCGGGCGATCGGGTGAAATATCTAATGAAGCCGCGATCGGTGTAATGATTCAGGTTCTCACATTTACAGTTAAATTTACAATGAAAATAACCGCATACCTCATCACAAAAGACGTTGGAAATGTTCTCCTCTTGTATCCGCACAACACTGGTACCTTTTTAGGACATTTTCTTTCACGCTCATAAGTTCAGCTTCCGAAATAGAGTGATATTGTCTTTAAGTTCTTCTAATCTATGGGAAATTGACCTATACATTTTATTTTTTTAAGTTTCTCCATAAATAATAGTCACATACTGTTAGAAAAACTTAAAGACAATTTCACACGAGAAATTAACTCTACCTCGGAAGCTGGTCCAAAATAATGTTGGTAGGCAGTCTTCACAAGAGGCATCAGATTGCGTTTTTGTGACGAAAATGTTATTTCACCATGAAAGTAACAAAAATTGTTCACTAAATTTACACATTTCCTTGGCATGTTGATGTAACAAATTTTGCTCTTTAAAACTCTACAAAACAAAAATTCTGCACTAATTTCAACAGATAATACAAAATTCACTGTCACAACAATAGTGTTAACGTTTGTAATTTACCCACAGCTAGATTACTGTTGTATTTTGACAATTGACAAGTATGCCAACATAAAAAAAAAATAATAATCCCGAAACTGAAAACGTTGACTCTAGATAATGTAAAATGTCACTGTATCTCCAAACCAAGAGCTAATCGGTGATTTCTATGGCGATTTTTTAATTCAGCAGGTGGAAATACATAAGAATCTGCTATTTTTGAGCCCGAAACATTTCCATTGTTGGGCAGTGTAATAACTTTATAATACAATAGTTTAGTTTCCTGATCCTCTTTATATGTTACTAGCTGAAAAGGCCCTGCGTCGCCCGGGCTTTGTATTTTGTAATTTGAAATTAACTTATGGAGGACTTTCGATTGTATGTAGAACTCGAAAAGAAGAAAGAGACTTATCACACTCAAACTATTCCTCAGAAAACGCTAGATATAGCTTTGCTTCTACACGCCATGCCTGGGAGGGATTGACATAGGAAGAAACAGAAATTCCGGTTACATAAGATTGTGTTGTCTTATTGTATTATTTCTCACTCTCATGTTACCATACATTCTTTTCGGGGCTGAAATAGAAAAGAAATTCAATATCACTTTCATACTTTCCTCCCCAAAAACCTGGGACATAATATAGGCCTACTACGGGCATAGGACTGAAAATGTTCCAAGCTATTTCGTCTTCTTTTAGATGCTTAGGATTTTTTACAGAATTCTTCGTAGCACACTCGTTGGCACACACTGTCCCTCTTATTCTACATCAAAATGTGAAGTGAGAAAATAATATTATTCATGTCCAGGGTAGAGAAAGTTATGTGTTTGTATCGCATTGTGCATTATTTTCGTGGATGTCATTATTAATTATTTATTTTCACCAATGTATTACCTTACATCGATAACATCAGAATTTGTTGAAGTTCAATATTATGTAGTTCCCGAAGCCCTATGGGAACGCTGTAAACAATACTCTGTTGTCATGACAACTGAATTGGATTTCATTTTTCAGTATAATATTCTCAGAAATTACATAAATTTCCAAGGGAAGGAGTGGTTTGTTTGAATTTTAATGTTGACCGCGTTACTTCCCGGGCTGAACTGAGTATGTGTGAAAAATTTCGTGAAAATTGGTCAAGAAATGTAGATTTGTATAGGCCTATAGGGTACATACATACATACATACATACCCACATAAACACTTTCGATTTTATATATTAGAACAGCCTTTCTCAACCTTCTAAAACCCGAGGACCTCTAAAATGTCTAAAGTTTTTTACGGACAGTAGTATGGTTTTGTTCATGACGTCAGAGGAGGAATAGAGGAGGAATGAGAGGAGGAATGATGACGTCACTTCCGGTCAGCTGATCGTGACGTCACAAGTGGGCGTGGCTATGACGTCAGTGGCGGATTGTATGACGTCACAAGTGGGCGTGGCAATAACCACGTGATTCAAAATGGCGTCGGTTCCGGTTCCTATTTCAAATGGCGGCGGTTCCGGTTCCTATTTCAAATGGCGTACGAAGCGCGAAATTCAAAATTTGAAAATTAATAATATAAATGGCGTCCGTTCCGGTTCCTATTTCAAATGTCGGACAAAGCGCGAAATTCAAAATTTGAGAATTTATAATGTAATTGGTTACGTTTCCGGCGCGAAATTCAAAATTTGGTAATTTATAATGAAAATGGCTATGTTTCCGGTTCCTATTTCAAATGGCGGATGGTGGGAAATTTAAAACTAGATGGCGGTTGATTTGAAAATTGCAAAAGGTGGAAATTGAATATTACAATTGCAAATAACGGATGGTGGGAAATTTGAAATTTGTATATTGGTATTGGTTTACAACATGGCGGCCTCGTTTACGTCATCAGAGGATTGGGAGGATTAGATCATGTGACAGGAGGAATGTTTTACAATATGGCGGCATCGCTTACGTCAGAGGAGGAATGGGAGGAATGAGAGGAGGAATGATTTATGACGTCACAGCAGATTTTAATCTTTATGTCTTTTTTGCATGGAAGCATCGTTTCATCACGTACGCCAGAACATCGCATAAATGCAACGTTATCAGTTTTCTGTAAGATGATTATTTTTCTAAAATCTAGTGACTCAACCTAGAGTAAAGGCGGTCGGTACCCCGCGTTCCGAATGTTAAAAAATCTAAACCTCCTTATTTATTATCAGACACCATCAAAAGTGTATATGGTAACACACTCATCTGTGATATGTGATGTGTATAACATCGTAGTATTCTTATCAAACGTACAGGATTTTATAATGTCGATACAGAAAGCCAGTGAATGTTTAATCATATGCGTGCAGAGATTTTGCTTAGGTAGCAGTTTTATCATCTCGCCCTCCATGCATGTTATCTCTCTTACTATGCAGCGGTAATATAACGCTGTACGCTTATCGCTATCTTACAACGTCATTCATTGAGACTTCCTTTTAAATCCCAACTCTAACAAATTATAAAGTCGCAGGCCAGTACTTTTAAATTTTAAATCCTATTCATAGCACATGTCTTATGTATTATTAGTCAACAGTATTTTTATTGCGGTATATTAAAAACTTATATTGTAATATTCCATCGTTGAGTGGTTCTGAGTTCGATTCAAAGTCAGTAAAGGCATATTCAGCTTATATTAACATTGCAGGAAAATGAATATACTGTTTCAGAAAAGCGCTGATAAGAAATAAATATCAAATAACTGATGATTTCACCGGAAATGATTATATTTCGTATACGTCAACGATTTGATGTGGGAAATCACGAACAAGTATTTTCACAAGCTGGAAACGCGAAATATCTAATTACTGCTGATTTAAGCTTTACCGTATATTTACCATGTCGCGAGGCTATCCAGCATTTTTTTTTTAAACTCCAATCATGTCATTGGTGTAAAATAGATTTGTCCTGTTGCGAGACTATTTCAAAACGATACTATATAAACCAATGACGTCATGCTTCAGGCTCACTTCTTATCCAACCGTCAGCAGCTGCAGATCAACAATGGAGAGCTCGTCTACCGTATTTTTCCAGTGCTCCGAGTGTGAGGCGAAATTTAGGCATAAGAAGGATCTTAACAGTCATATTAACCATCAACATACGAAATCCGAATACAAGTGCGAAACCTGTGGTGTGATATTTACACGAAGTGACGTTTTAAAAAGACACGTCCATAGTATCCACAACAACACCAACAACACCGTGTGTGACATTTGCAAGGCGACGTTCAAGGCGGAGAGATATTTGGTTATCCATATGCAGAACGTCCACCACCCCTCAAGGAAGGTGGAACCTAGGCATATTGGGATCTACACCAACACTGGTCGCTTCCATCTACCAGCCCATAGCGGGGACGGAGTAGCCCACCCACCGATGGTTGTAGAGGAAGCCGGGCACACATCTCAGCATTCACAGGTATGTTATTATTATGATTATTGTACAAGACAGCAAACTTATTTCTTTTATGATAAAACGTAATATGCTTTTTATATTAGTATAGAATGGTTAAAACAAGACATTAAACTCATAAATCTTAATATTTTATTTTTATTGTGTACGCCATCAATCTTATTTCTTTTATGATAAAACTCATTATTTTTTATATTGGTACAGAACGGTTAAAATCAAGACATTAATCTCATAAATCTTAATACTATTTTTTTCTGTTGTTATAGAATGCAAGACCAGTGAGTGTAGCCAACATGCAACAGACTTCCACCCATCCAAATGGTGACCTATACCAACCTGGACCTTCCAGTATACATCCACAGGTATGTTATTATTATTATTATTATTGTGCAAGGCAACAAACTTATTTCTTTTATCGTAAAACTTAATATTATTTTTTTATATTGGTATAGAATAGTTAAAAACAAGTCATAAAACTCATAAATCTTACTATTTTATTATTATTATTGTGCAAGCCATCAAACTTATTTTTTATCACAGTAAAAGACATAAAACGTAATATTATTTTTTATATTAGTACAGAACTGATAAAACCATGACATCAATCTTATTTCTTTTATCGTAAAACTTAGTATTATTTTTTATATTGGTATAGAATAGTTAAAAACAAGTCATAAAACTTTATTTCTTTTATCATAAATCTTAATACTATTTTTTTCTGTTGTTATAGAATGCAAGACCAGTGAGTGTAACCAACATGCAACAGACTTCCACCCATCCAAATGGTGACCTATACCAACCTGGGCCTTCCAGTATACGTCCACAGGTATGTTATTATTATTATTATTATTGTACAAGCCATCAAACTTATTTTTTATCACAGTACAAGACATAAAACGTAATATTATTTTTTATATTAGTACAGAACTGATAAAACCATGACATTAAACTTTATTTCTTTTACCATAAATCTTACTATTTTATTATTATTATTATGCAAGACAACAAACTTATTTCTTTTATCGTAAAACTTAATATTATTTTCTATATTAGTACAGAACTGATAAAAACAAGACATAAAACTTATTTCTTTCTCATAAATCTTAATATTTTATATTTCTATTGTTACAGAATTCAGAAACCAACCGCCAGTCGCGACCTAGTGTCATCATGCATACGCGTGATATTCCACAGGTATGTACAGTGAAATGTCTTAGTCTTTTATTATACCATTCGCTTATAAAAAGTCTCGATTGCTAATGTCGATGTTTTTTCGTTATTACAGATTCAAGGTGGAATGGATCGTGGCGCTGTGACCAACTCACCATCGGCAGAAACATGTGAGTTTTTACCTGTTGAAACAGCGTTCAGGTCACGACTGGCAACATATGCAGCATTAAATTTCCCAGCCGGCGACATGGAGTCTATCCTGTCGTCGTGCCAGTATAAAATTGAAAATCTTCTGTCAGAGTCACTATCAAAATTTGCATCAATTAAATTTAATCTTTTCGTTGAGTGTGAATTTAATCATCTAGAGCTAAATTCTTGTTTGAGAAATTTTAAAACAAAAAATGAATCGCTGCTTAGAACCTCTAATATTCACGAAGTAGTTTCTAGTCACATTTCTAAAATTCAGGCTGAGATACAAGATAGTGAAATGCGAGGGTCTGGGTGGTTTTACAATAAAATCCACAAAATTGAAATTCGTGTGAATGAGTACATGCCATTTGCAGGACGTAGTCATATGATCCTCCCTGATAAATTCCAGCATCTGAAGTCATTAATTAATATTCGCAATGATGATGAATTTTGTTTCAAGTATTGTGTATTATCAAAATTTATTGAGTCTGATAAGGAAATGTGGGCCAGTTATCTTACCAGACCAGAGTTGGATAACAAGTACGATTGGAACTGTGTGAAATTCCCCGTTTCGATTCATGATATTGAAAAGTTTTCCAAAAGAAACAATATTTCATTCAATGTTTTCGGCCTCGAGGAGAAACGGGATGGGAAAAATATTTCTCATTTCGTATTTCCTATCAAAATTGTTGAAAAGGAACTAGCTGATCATAGAGATCTTTTGTTTGTATGTAACGAGGAAAATTCACATTACATCGTCATTTCCGATTTCAACGCTTTCGTAAAGCCATTCATAACATCTCACGACCATAAGATCAGAGTTTGCAAACGATGTTTTACACATTTCGAATCGTATGCTGGTAAGTCTGCTGACGTAAGGTTGAGAGAACATTTGGCAATATGCAACTCGTTCATCCCAGTCAGGTGCGAAATTCCTAAAAATCCTGAAGTTGTATTCAACAAGCCCGAATATTCGCAAAAGATCAGATTTGTCATCTATGCGGATTTCGAGTGTTTGCTGGAACCGATATCAGGATGTTTGGGAGATCCGCAGAAAAGCTGGACAACTCCTTATCAGAAGCATAAACCTTTTAGTTATTGTTATTTTATCAAAGATGCTGAGGGCGCATATTCTCAATTGAGACTTTTTAGAGGGGAGGATGCCAGTGGCGAGTTTATGCGCTCACTCGTTGCTGATGCTAAAGAAATTGATAAAATCTTGAACAGTGTAAATAAGCCCATGACCCCTCTGACAGAAGATGAAATTAGGGTATACAATAGCGCTACTATTTGTCATATTTGTGGTGAAGGTAACTTTACCGATGTGAACTATAAAGTAAGGGACTATTGCCATGTTAGTGGTCGGTTCAGAGGAGCCGCCCACAGAAATTGTAATTTGAATTATAGGAACCAGGCATTTGTCCCTATTGTTTTGCATAACCTGACCAACTACGATGCTCATTTCATTGTGACAGAACTTGGATTCGATCAGAATAGAATCAACGTCATATGCAATACACAAGAAAAGTATGTGACATTTTCAAAATTTATTCCCTCCTCTTATTTGACGAGGGGAGGTATGGAGTTAAGATTTATAGATTCGTTTCGGTTCATGGCAAGCAGCCTGGAAAAGCTAGCAAACAATTTACCTAAAGATAAATTTATAGAAACAGCAAAAGTATTTGGTGAAAACGCCGATTTGGTGTGTCGAAAGGGAGTGTTTCCCTACGACTACGTCACCTCAGTTGAAATTTTGAAGGAGAAGAAATTGCCTCCCAAAGATGCATTTTATAATAGACTCGCGAATGAGAACGTCTCTGACCAAGACTACTCTCACGCGAGAAACGTTTGGAATTCTTTCTCGATCAGCTCATTAGGAGAATATTCAGACTTGTATTTAAAATCCGATGTTTTGATTTTGACCGACGTCTTTGAAAACTTTAGACAGATGTGTTTTGAGGCGTACGGAATGGATTGTTTGTTCTATTCCACAGTTCCAGGCTTTGCTTACTCAGCTATGTTGAAGTTCACAAAGGTAAAATTACCGCTTTTGACCGATATGGATATGATTCAAATGTTTGAACGCGGGATAAGAGGTGGAATTTGTCAGTGTGTGACAAGGCACGCTGTTGCAAACAATAACATGTGTGATGAATATGATGAGTCTACAAAAAATCTTTTCTTTATTATGTCGATGCCAATAACCTTTATGGTTATGCGATGTCCCAGGCATTGCCGTCAGGCGAGTTCCGCTGGCTCGACAAACATGAGATAGCGTCCTTTGACATCATGTCCATACCGGTCAATTCTAAATTAGGATATGTGCTTGAGGTAGACATTGAATATCCAGACCATCTTCACGATGCTCATTCTGATCTCCCTTTCTGTGCAGAGATGAAATTTCCTTCAGGCAGCAAAAACAAAAAATTATTAACCACTTTGGAGTCAAAAGAAAAATATGTCATTCATCACACGGTACTTAGGCAAGCCGTGCAACACGGACTGAGGTTAACCAAGATCCATAGAGTTATCGAATTTCAACAAAGCTGCTGGTTGAAACCCTACATTGACTATAACACGGCCAAGCGTAGGGCTGCAGCCAACAACTTTGAGAAAGACTTTTTTAAATTGATGAACAACGCCGTTTTTGGTAAGACTATGGAAAATGTAAGGAAACGTATCAATTTTCGGCTTGTATCAAGTGAGAAGGAAATTCGAAAGCTGGTAGCCAAAAGTAACTTTATGGATAGGACAATTTATAACGAAAACTTGGTTGGTGTCCATCTTGCAAAAACTAGATTAGTGTTTGATAAGGCCATCTATGTTGGCATGTCTATTTTGGAAATTTCAAAAACTAGGATGTATGAGTTCCATTATGATACCATGCAAAATTTTTATAAAGAAGGATTGAAATTGTGCTACATGGACACGGACAGCTTCGTCTATAGAATTGAAACGGATAACCTCTTCCGTGATATGATGCATTTCCGAGATGAGCTGGATACTAGCGTCTACCCACCTGAACATCCCTTGTATTCAAACGAAAACAAGGCGGTGGTCGGGAAATTCAAAGACGAAGGAGCTGGTCACTCCATAAAGGCGTTCGTAGGTCTGCGAGCGAAAATGTACGCCATAAAATTTAATGATATGGTCATCAAAAAATTGAAAGGCGTTAAGAAAAACGTCATTGACAAAGATGTCAACTTTGAAGATTATGTTGGTTGTCTACAGAGCGGACAGTCAACATTCTCGTTAAACAGATCCATCAGATCATACAAGCATAACGTATTTTCAATTTCGATGAATAAATTAACTTTATCTGGCAACGACGATAAGCGTCATATTATGGAAAATGGCGTGGACACTCTCGCTCACGGACACTATAGAATCAGGGAGGATGAGGAGTGTGATGATGAGCCTCCTACTAAGAAATGCAAACTGTAAAAAATGTATATTTGTATGTATGGTTTGTGTATATGGAATGTATATTTGTGTTTGAAACAATACTTGTAATTTTATATGATGTGTGGTGTTGGAGAACAATACTTGTAAATTTATATGATGTACTATTGATTTATGACAACTTTGGGTTCATGTGGGTTATAAATAAAAGAAAAGAGTTATAAAAATGAATCTATCTTTTATTTTCCCTAATCAAATCCTGAAGCAAATATGTGGAAGGAAATGTCGATTGGATCTTCTGTATCTTGAAAATCTCCGTAGTCCACGACGGTAAGTATCCTTTATTAAATAATTTCCTGTGTTTTGAAACTCTTACATAGTTACAGTCATTCTATGATTTTTCTCTCCCGCAATTCAGATATGATTTCTTGTATCTCGCTGTGATGAGAATAATTCCCTACTGCAGATGATGGCAAAAGTATACGTAATCTGTCAATGAGCTCATTCGGATCAGGCCAGCATTTATAATCACATTTACGATTCGAATGTACTTCTCCTGTATGGTGCGACGAAGCCTCGTTGGAAGAGTCTAAATTTTGTTCTTCTATTTTATAATCTTGTTCTTTCATCTTCTTCTTCTTCTTCTTCCTTATCCTCTTCAGGAAATAATTTCTTAATGACTTGTAGATATTTGTGAGTATTATCTCTTCGAATGTTTTCGCTTTCGTCATAATTTACTTTGTGCGCGCTAGTTTTTTTCAAAATCTCCTTATACATGGCTAAGTCATAACAGTCATATAAATGTTTATTAGGATTACTTTTCATCAATAGTTCAAGTAACCCAGAACAAGCAATATATCTCTTGTCACCAACATAGAGGTTATCATTTTTAATGGTAACGGGGAATTTACCAATGTTGAATACCTGCCTATCACGATCCCATCTCATACCGTAAATATCATCATTATTTCTCGGTCTATGTTGAACGAGTTTCTGGACATAAGGCGCTGACACTTGACAGTAGACAATTTCTAACAGGTATTTATATTGCTTCTGCAGAGTTTGATCAGAGGAGTAAACAGATTCGTATTCCATCTCCGACTCTTCAGATTCTTCTTTACAGATGTTCAGGGGGAGAGTTATCGGGTTTATAATTTCACCAATTTCTTGTTTAGACTGAAGATTGGATTTTTTTATCGCTAAATATTTAGTCCGCATAGATTTAACATGCTCCACATCATCCGATGATATACGTTTATTTTGTACTCTTGGGATGAGATTATGTACCATTATCAGATGCCTCCTAAGACCTGATGTATTATGATCTTTCATTTTTATTTCAGCTTTCTTATGCTTTAACCTATCACAAAGTTTACACACACCATATGGTTGCTCACTTCCATCGAGTAACTCGAAAAAATCATCATATTTACTGACTGACAGTCTCGATCGGGAGCATTCACCATCAGTACTTTGATCAGAAATGACCCCGTCACTCATTTCGTAACCTCACCCTCACAGCTTCAAGGATGAAATACAACTAACTCTATTTAACATGCAGCAACTATTTATTAAGTCTCGTTTCGTTCTCGTTTCGTTCTCGTTTAGTTCTCGTTTAGTTCTCGTCTCGTATCGTTTAGTTCTCGTTTAGTTCTCGTTTTAGGTCTATTTCTCTGTATATTTAGTTCTCGTCTAGTTCTCGTTTCGTTCTCGTCTCGCATCGTTCTCGTCTCGTTTCGTTCTCGTTTAGTTCTCGGTCTTGGTCTTGTTTCTCGGTCTTGGTCTTGGTCTTGGTCTTGGTCTTGGTCTTGGTCTTGGTCTTGGTCTTGGTCTTGGTCTTGGTTTTGGTTTTGGTCTTGGTCTTGGTCTTGGTCTTGGTCTTGGTCTTGGTCTTGGTCTTGGTCTTGGTCTTGGTCTTCTAGGAATGGACTTGTATATTTACCATACATCAACTCTCAGGATGTCTAACAAAAAGATCATTTTAATCATATCTTACACATATTACTTGATGAATCATGAACGCATTGGTCTTTCAGGAATTACTAAGCCCCGCAGTGCTGCTAGGAAATAGTATGCGGTGCATGCATTCGTCTTCTTCTCGACATAAGCTAACCATTGGGAGGATCCCCAGAGACACGTTTTGCTTCTCAACCTTCATGACTGTAAATGGCATTTTTATAATGAAGCGAATGTTTTATATAAAAAGTTATAACATGAGAATGATTTAATCAGTATGACGCCGCGAGTAGAACGAAGCAGACGTCGACACATCACTCATGGGAACAAATTAATAAACACACTGATTGATAAATTGCCTGGGTATCGCTTTTGTGGACCTGGAACTAAATTGGAAAAACGACTGCAAAGAGGTGATAAGGGTATCAATCCTCTAGACGAAGCCTGTAAGGTGGACGATATAAGTTACACACAGAGCTCAGATATAAGCGATCGACATAAAGCAGACTTGAAATTTTTAAAACAAGCTTCCAATCGTGACAAGGCTATCGACGCGAGTCTTGGGGAACGTGCCACAGCTTATTCCGTTTCTAAAATTATGAAAGGAAAAGTGAAAATGGAAATGGATACCATTAAAAAACTAAAGGCGGCATATAGAAAGTTACTATCGAATAAAAAGAAAAAGAAAAAGAAGAGAGTGTTGAAATCGCCAAAGAAAATTGGTGGTATACTACCTCTGCTACCTATATTTGCAGGTTTATCCGCACTTGGGGCTCTCGGTGGTGCGGGGGCACATATCGCTAAAGCTGTAAATTCTGCAAAGTCCAACAAGAAACAGTTGCTAGAAAACATTCGTCATAACCATATGATGGAGAGCATAGCCTTAGGGAAAAAAGGATCTGGTATTGCGATGAATGGAAAAGGATTGTATCTAAAACCTTATGCGACCGGTAAAGGACTTCGTTTAAAAAAAAGCTCTAAGTAACTACGACTTGGAACGGTACGCTAACCAATTAGGAAAAAATGGGTCTTAATTTCAACAAATACGTACCCACCACGAAGCAATCTCATAAAAGAAGTCTTGACACCGTTAAGATTAAAAAGGATTATAACCCTACGCAATGTGAAAGGGGCTATACTCGGAGTCTGATCTTCGATATGTTATCACCTATAAGTAAAAAGTATCTCAAGTCTCTAGGACACAAAGTGTGTTAATATGGATATCCTTCTCTGAAATCGGGGGACTGAATTGAAATTTCTGCAGGAAACAATATACCAGCAAACACAAAGGCTTATTGCTTAATTCTACACGATCGAAGTGTAGAGTATACTGCATTATCCAACATCGTTACCAATGTCGTGTAACAACATGGCTATAATCGACTGTCAGGAATATCAGTCAAAGTGTAAACAATTTATAGCAGTGACTTCGGTGTATGACAGAATTGTACATTTTGTTCTCCGACCACCTAAAAACATTTACCCAGATACAAAGTCGCAGCGTTACATCGAATCCAACATCCATGGAAATCCGCTGATACTTACCCTACGAAGACTTGAAGCCTGTTCTTGAAAGTGTATATGTTCTTCATTGTAAACTGATGCAGAGACCTGTTATAAACATGAACGATATTGATGTTCCAAAGCTTGACGAAATAAGAGACTGTGAAACCAAATGACTTTTTCATAATGACTCTAATATGAAATGCACATTGTAAAATGTTATTGTGCTTACTCTGTGGATGAAACCCCAGTAAGATTGTAATAAATTGAATAAAATTCTATAATCCAGAGTTGTGTTTTTTATATCACAGTCCCTCATCCTAGGAATTAGGAATAGGAGATGTTAGGGAAAACTGGACTTTGTCAAACATGAGAAAATCCAGCTGTGAAATAACTTACAAAAGAATACATTTTTTATCACTTTGGTTTTATTGAATATTTACAAGATGAATTTCACTTGAAAGTCTCCTATTTCTAAAATGAATATCACTCATGATCTTGAGAGTCTCCAACTTCTGAAACACAGAAAAATAAAAAACACATAAGAATTTAGCTTATGATGGATAAGAATGGGAAATGGTCCATGTTAATAATACATACCTTTCTAGAGAAGTCGATGGACTTAGGGTGTTGGTTGTTGTGTTGTATAATCACTTTTAGTCTGTTACACACACTTCACACTGAGTCTAAAATCTCAAAAAGTTTCCCATATTACACAAAGTTGAGAACGTGGTAGTAGTATCCATCTGACTTCGGCTCCTTACCATAGTACACCAATGAAAGTTTCTCCTCGTTCATCTGTTGAAGCTGATCTTCACTCAATTTTCCAAACCTTCGTGGTAGAAAAACACTGCACCCAATCTTTAAATCTATAACGATTCTTCTTCCGCGCCTTGTATACACGGAACGAGCTTCCTTTATCGGATACGCAAGTCCAATTTGCAGCTCGCTCAACGACTTGTTACAATTCACATCGGGGATGTTTACAACTGAATACCGCTCTAGAGTAGATACTATAGGCGTCTTCTTATTCTTGGTTTCTTGTGTATTTGGTAAATCCGCTTGTGATGGATGTATGGTGGGGGACTGCAGCGCATCCCACAAGTCTTGCGTTGTAATATCCACTATATCAGCAGCAGCAGCAGCTGTAGTAGATTTAGGTGCACTTTTACGACCACGCTTCGTTGTTGACATCTCGGAGGTTTGACGATCACTAAACTATGCATACACACAACTAAGTATTATATACTGTCCACCTTCCCCTCACTCTTGCTGTACACAATCATGCTCGTCAGGAACATGCATCATTTCACCTGTGCCACAAACATCTCGTCCCATATCGATGAGTACCTCACCTTTAGTTTTACTTATAAACCTGCAGAAGGGGGCCCATCTTCTATGTTCATTTGCTGGATCGTCCGTTTTTTCCCATTGTCCTATCTGAGTATGACAGTACACGCACTCGACTACATCCTTGTATCCAATATAGTAGAATCCAGCTTCGCTCATTTTGTTCAAGTCAATAAACGTCAATGGCCAATCTTTAAAAGTTTTACGTCGATCAGATTGTATATGCATATCAAGCATCGTTCCATGATACAGAGCCATCCTGCGCGTTATGCTTCTCACTTACGACTAGCCTTGAACCGGTCCTGCACGTGCCGTGTAAGACCTTGAAACAAGTTTGAACAAGTCCGAGTGATGACGTCATACATAAAGAATTCATGATTCAGTTGTAATGTAAGATGAACTTCCGGCCAGGTGTTCTGGCGTACGTGACAAAACGTGGGAACAAAACTGATGTAGAGGATTATGATAAATTGCTAACACAGTTCTGTATTGAGAAAACATTTGTATATACTGACTTTACAAAACGCCTTTGAATAATGAAGTATGATATAATATTATTCCGACATTATACTAGGGGATTTGAAGCTAATTCAACACATAAGATTATGCACCGATCATGATAGGAAAATTTACGATATAATATTTTATACACCGAGTGGTAAGCCAGAGGTCGAGTTAACCCCCCCTGGGCTAGGATTATCATCTTATGACAAAATATAGATTTAAGACGATGGCTACCATATTTACGAAGGAATAAAATAATGCTAACTATACACTTACGATGGTGTCTGATAATAAATAAGGATGTTTAGATTTTTTGACATTCGGAACGCGGGGTACCGACCGCCTTTACTCTAGGTTGAGTCACTAGATTTTAGAAAAATAATAATCTTACAGAAAAACTGATAACGTTGCATTTACGCTTCGTGATCTATATGCTTCCATGCTAAAAAGACATAAAGATTAAAATCTGCTGTGACGTCATCGGCTCCTCCTCTCAATGCTCCTGTGACGTAAGCGACCCAATCCTCCTCTGACGTAAGCGATGACGTCATAAAACATTCCACTGTTGAGGAAGGTCATAGCAATCCTCCCAATCCTCCTCTGACGTAAGCGATGACGTCATAAAACATTCCACTGTTGAGGAAGGTCATAGCAATCCTCCCAATCCTCCTCTGACGTAAGCGAGGTCGTCATGTTGTAAAACAATACCAATATACAAATTTCAAATTTCCCACCATCCGCCATTTGCAATTGTAATATTCAATTTCTACCTTTTGCAATTTTCAAATCAACCGCCATCTAGTTTTAAATATCCCACCATCCGCCATTTGAAATAGGAACCGGAAACGTAGCCATTTTCATTATAAATTCTCAAATTTTGAATTTCGCGCTTCGTACGCCATTTGAAATAGGAACCGGAACGGACGCCATTTATATTATTAATTTTCAAATTTTGAATTTCGCGCTTCGTACGCCATTTGAAATAGGAACCGGAACCGCCGCCATTTGCAATAGGAACCGGAACCGACGCCATTTTGAATCATGCGGTTATAGCCACGCCCACTTGTGACGTCATACAATCCGCCACTGACGTCATAGCCACGCCCACTTGTGACGTCATCAATCCTCCCTCTCCTCCCTCCCCTCCTCCTGTCACGTGATCTGTGACGTCATCAATCCTCCTGTCAAACCTCCTGTGACGTCACCGGCAAAACCATACTACTACGGACCCCTAATTTTACATCCCATTTTTAAAAGTAGGCTATATGTAGGCCTATATTCTTAATATTTGGGGTATTAATTATAGGTCATTATAACGAAATAATTCTAAATACATTTTTTAATTCGACGGAAACACAGTTATTGAATTGGAAGTAAACTATTGACAGTAAAATTATATTTTGAACAGACTTTCATATTTATTACCAATTTGATAATATAATTAGGAATTATGTTATTACTCACTTTTAAAGAGACGGTTGATCTTGTCGCCTCTTGCAGAGTTTCTTGATATTTGGCTCAATATTAGTCAAATTTAGTCGAAAATTAGCAGATTTCTTTTTTAGTTGAACGAGCGATCAAAATCCCTTCTCCCAAAGATAGGTTGTTGAAAACTGCTTGACGATTTTTCAGTGATTTTTCAAATAATTCTGGAAATTCACTTTTCACTGAAAATGAGATCCAAAATCTAGATAAACCAAAATTACGGAATTGGATTTTAAGCACACTGTCACTTACGAGTTTAAATAACTGTTCTTTCTTGGATAATGAGAGATCATTAACCTGACTGTAAGCCTGAAACGGATCGCGAATCCACAGAAATTGATCATACAAGTTATGTGGAAAATATGTTTCAAATTTTTGTTTTACAGTTTTTCCATTAAAAATTATTCAAATGTTGGAAAAGGTGCAAATTGGCTTTTTTATGTAACTAACCCCAGTTTTTTCTCTAATGCCTTTATTTTGTCGTAAGCATCAAGAACAGTGAAAGATTTTCCCTGAAGGGAGAGATTTAGTTCTTTTAATTTAGAAAAATGTCTGAAAGATAGGATAATGCCATTAACCATGCTTTATCAGCAATGAGTGATGCAAAATCAGAATTATGTTCACTTAGAAGTAATAATACTTCGTGTCTTAATTTAAATAACCTTCTTAGTACTTTGCCCCTGGAAAGCCAGCGAATTTCAGAATGAAGCAAAAGATGCGTATATTCACTGCCCATTTCATCGCACAATATGGCAAATAGCCTATTATTTAAAGGAAGCCTTAATAAAAAAATCCCTTTAGGCTAGCCTACAGGCTGAGGTACAGTAGTATTATTTCTGTCTGACACTGCTCAGAAAGATGCGCCGTAGACAGACGAGTCCACTATAGAAAAATTGTCATGTTAAGGGGTGGTTGTTTATTAGTACACAGGTCTCGGAAGAAGGAACATCTCTTGTTGCGGTGCCTAACAGACAGTGCTTCAGGTGAGTGCAGTTGTGCGCAAGACTTTTGCAACATGCCTCCGATTCATAGTAAACTGGGAGGGAGTAAAGTTATTCATTCGCAGACAAGAGAAGTAGTATATAATGTATATAAATATTTTCGGGATGTGAGGGGTCAGCGTGCATCTGTATATAAAAGGGTTTCAACAGCTACAGGTGTATCCATTAGTACTGTGAAGCGAATCGTGAAAGAGGCCAAAAGTATTGAAGAAGGAGCTTCTAATTCTTTTTCTACCCCTGATAAAGAAAGAATACGTACCTCGAAGAAATCATCTCCTGACAATTTTAACGAAGAAGTAGTCCGACGAACAATTAATCATTTCTATATTGAAGAAAAGCAGAGACCGACTTTAAAAAAAATACACTCAAGACTAAAAGAAAAAATTGACTTTCAGGGTAGCATCTCTACACTCAGGAAAATTATTTTACATATTGGTTTTCGGTGGAGGAAAACAAGAAATAATAGAAAAATTCTTGTGGAACAACAGAGAATAAAGTCCCTCAGATGTGCCTATTTAAGGTCTATTCATCAGTATAGGACTGAAGGGCGTTCAATAGTGTACATGGATAAAACCTACCTTCACACAACACATACTACACCATGTGCCTGGAGTGACGAATCGCTGAGTGGACTCTTCTCGCCAGTTTCGAAAGGACAACGGCTGATTATAATTCACGCTGGAGGAGAGCATGGCTTTGTGCCCAATGCTTATTTGAGATTCATTTCACACAGAAAAACAGGGGACTATCATGGGGACATGGATTTCAATAACTACGAGCAGTGGCTAAAGGAAAGACTAATTCCAAATCTTTCTCCTCACTCAGTCTTGGTTATTGATAATGCCCCTTACCATAACGTGCAGCTGAATAAGCCTCCCACATCGAATTCTCGAAAAGACGTGATGATATCTTGGTTGCAGTCCCACCTTGAAAACGATAATTTTGAGAAACAAAACTTTCATAGTAAGACAAAAGCTGAAATTTATGAACTAATACTGACACTTAAGCCACAACACCGAAGCTACAAAATCGATCATCTTCTCCAGCAACATGGCCACGATGTTTTAAGGCTCCCCCCTTATCACCCTGAGCTCAATCCGATAGAACTCATATGGGCTACTGTAAAAAATTGGGTAGCCGAAAACAATGTGACATTTAAAATGGAAGATGTCATGAAGATTACGGATGAGAAGTTTTCCTCAATATCTGCAGAGGAGTGGAAACGGAGATGCCAGCACGTGAAGAATATTGAACAGGAATATCTGGAAAGGGAGGGACTCCTGGATGCGGCTCAAGAATTGGTCATTCATTTGGGTGGTGATAGTGATGCTTCTAGTGAGAGTGATTCGGATGCTAATAATGTTGGTGGTGATGGTGATGATGATGCTGATAGTAATGGTAAAGGGGAAAGACTCTCAGTCTCTGGTGTCACTCCTATGGAATAATATCCAGTCCTGTAATTGAGCACAGCGGTAACACCACACTTGGTATGTAGAGTAAATATATTAAAGTTCCATACTGTATGTTAGAGTTAAAACATTTAATGTTAGTGTTATAACATTTAATGAATGAGGTAAAAATATCTGCCAGAGCTGTACTTGGATAGGGATTTGTTTGTAAACACAAACGCTGACTAAAGATATATAAGCTACTACTGTCATGATCGGCGGGATGGGAAGGTCTCTGAATTAACCCACACCGCTGGATTCTCTTCTCCTCACTCGCGTTTCGTCGGGGTCAGACAGAAATAATACTACTGTAGATTTCGAAGTGCTTTTGGTTTAATTTATTGTCGCTGCATAGCACTCTTCTTCTTTAGCCTTGGCATGACAAACCTGCAATAATTCCTGCAAAAAAGAGGAAAGAGCACTTTTTCTAACATTCAAATCTCGCCTTATATGAGAACTACCAAGAAACTAGTTATTGATTTGTAGAGTACTCATCAAGAGCTTTTCTACGATGCCCCACAAGACGTAGTTTTAAAAAAAATCGAATTTCTATCCCCCACCCCCAATCGTACCCCCAAAACCCCCGAATCGTTGGTGTCACTGTGAACTCCATAGGGAGTACTCTAATTTATTCAAACAAAGTTTCCCTCTATACTTCATAGGGGCCAAGATATAAATGTTTTAAAATTTCAACCTCCTCCCCCGAGGTCCGTTGATCCAATTTTGCTTATTAACGAACTTGTCCGAACTATTGGGCCTAGAAATAACAAAATAAGCCTAATTAACTAGCCTTACAGCATTATCTAGCACTGTTTTAAATTCTGGTGGCATTTCTTTGGAGGCCAAGGCTTCCCTATGTATGAAACAATGTACCCCTTTCATATCTGGAGCTACTTCCTTGACTTTAGAAACAACCCCACTATGTCTACCTGTAAGGGCGCGGGCTCCATCTGAGCATAAGCCTACACATTTTTCCCACAGGATCCCTTTCTCTCTTAGGGCGGTATTCCACTATCCAATTCATTGCACAAGAACTTCACGAAGAACTTGTCAGGCAATATTTGAATCAAAGATGCGCTATTACACTACATCCAATAGCTTTGACCAAAACCAGTTTTCTCTGTATAGGGAAAGCTTGAATTTCGAAGATTAAATCATTAAAAAATTATTTATAATGGCATTAGTTTATTAGTTTTATATAAATGTTTTGTAGCATAATTGCAGAAATATCTAAATGACAAGGAAGTCAGGCCGAGTCGTTACTTTCTTTAAATTGAAGGTTATGTTAACGATGCCACGAGTTTAGGTTCGCTTGCAAATGCCAATATTTATATCGTCTGGTATGTCGCTTTCGAAATGTGACTTAAATAGTATAAATGCTCTGCCATGAAAGTACTGTTTGAATGTTTTGTGATTTATAATGCGGACATACATTGGGTCTGCTCAATACTAAGTAAAAAATGCAGGCATACAGAAAACTTGATTTTCGATGGTGAATCGTAAAACAGTATAAATAATGGCATAAATTTATTAGTTTATAAATGTTTTTGTAGCAGTGACCCCGCATTTGAGAAATATCTAAATGACAAAATCAGGCTAAATCATTGTTTACATTGGTTATGTGAGACGAGTTTAGGTTAGCTTGCAGGACTTTTTAAAATATATCCCTATATTACTACTATAGCATGTAGTACCGGTACATTTTTGAAATGTGGATTAAATACTGAATAATCATATATATGCCTACTTGAAGAAATTGTGGTATCAAACTATTTTGGTGCCGTTTATTTCTCAAAACAGTCGATGTTTAGCCGCCATTTTGGACCCCTATGCTATGAATGCCGGGAAATCTTTGATCCAATGTAACGACATGCTCGTCCACTACGGTTTTCTTGAAGCAACGGGCGGCCATTTTCTTTTTTCTAGACGATTTGATCAAATAACTTGGATAGTTGAATACCGGCCTTATGTAACTATCAAGAGAGTGAAATATTTCTTCACCAGTTGTTCGGGTTGGCAAATATGTCCTGTATGTCATCACCAGGGCTAGGATTTATATGTAATTACATATTTCTTAATTTCACATATAGACATATTAGGTAGATTTTCGAAGAAAAATCTACCTATTGCAATGGATACCACTTTATGATTTTCGAAAAATTCTTTCATATCTTTACGTTTCATGCTCCCCTAAGTACGAAACCACCGCCCGTTAAAAAAAAAATGTTGTGATATTTATATACGGTATATATATATATATTTATATATATATATATCTTATATATATATATATATATCTTTACACGATAGCGGCCGTAATTTTGAAGATATTTGAACCAAATTTTATTGTCATTTCTAGGCCCAATAGTTCGGACAAGTTCGTTAATGGGCAAAATTGGCCCAAGGGGGTGGTCGGGGGAGGGGGTTGAAATTTTAAAACATTTGTATCTCGGCCCCTATGAAGTATAGAGGGAAACTTTGTTTGAATAAATTAGAGTACTCCCTATGGAGTTCACAGTGACACCAACAATTCGGGGGTTCGAGTGAGGTTGGGGGTGGGGGTGGGGGATGAAAATTCGAATCTTTTGAAACCACGTCTTGTGGGGTATCGTTGAAAAGCTCTTGATGAGTACTCTACAAATCAATAAATAGTTTCTTGATAGCTCTCATATGACGCGAGATTTTAATGTTTGAAAATAATAACACTTAAAAGAATTATTATAATATCATAATTTTGTCTTGTTTAGCGGCTTTGCTAATTTTATTCATTGCTGATCTTGCGCACGGCCTCCCAGAATATTATATCCTATTCTTGTTGTCAAAACAAATGATTGTAGGCTCTTCCTCTTTACCGAATTCAGTTCTTATTACTGCAGGTTTACCATGCCAAGGCTAAAGAAAAAGAGTGCTATGCAGCGACAATAAATTAAACCAAAAGCACTTCGAAATCTACCTCCGCCTGTAGGCCTGCCTAAAGGGATTTTTTTTTCACATATCTCCATCTATTATGTTGTCCTCTATTCAAATTAAACAAATTTATTTTACATATTTTTCCATATTTCTGACATTAGTACATATTTATATGTAAAATAAATATTTGTCCATATTTAGTGATTTTTATGCAATATTCGTACATATTTCATTCTTAAGAGTAAAACTATATAAAATTGTCGTTTTCAGTGACAGAAAATATGGCAGCACAGGATAAGTTTACAGTTATGTACAGAAATGAATGTGTGAAACATTATTTGTGTTACATTGAATCAAATTTTTGTAATATAACAAAAATAAGTCAGAAACTACAAAATAATAATCTCACATTACCTGGAAAATTGACATTGTGAAAGACATGACTCATGATGAAGAAATGTGTAAAATCAGTGCAATCTTAAGTGGCACGTCAAATGTAAAACTAGAATCAGTGAATTTTAAACACGCGCCAATCACTTCATGTGCAGTAGAACGAAACTTCAGCCAATACAAATAACTTTTGAAAATTTAAAACAGCATTTTGTGGCATACTGTTATGGTAGCAGAAATAATCAATGAATGAATACAAATAAAGTAAGTGATCTGAAAAAAATTGAATAATTTAATTTATGAATCCAGTATTTGTAATGCCTTTTTATAGGTTCTAAAAGTAACAAAATGTTGTGTCTTGTGGTTAAATTTGTTTTGATGTCCATATTTTACAAAATATATTTGCATATATATGTACGTATTTTGACATTTTTAGTACATATATGTGTACATATTTTGACATTTTTAAGTACATATATATGTACATATTTTGACATTTTTTAGTACATATAAATCCTAGCCCTGGTCATCACTATGTGCATATACAGTATAACGTAGCACATCAATTGCGCATCATTTGTGACATGAGTAGTTCGTCAATTTGTAACGCATAATAAGGACTCTGCTTAACCCTTTCGATTAACTGAGAATCTACGTTACCTGCCATATCGTTAATTCTCCGACCGACAGTGTCATTTGAAAGAGGAGTCAAATCGATATGTTTTAGAAATTTGTGGCCAAACATATTTTTTACAATATCTTTTATAGCTGGAAGACGTACAGTAAATTTTTCCCGATGGGACGAGGTTTCCTTGTTTTGGCTAGCCTATGCGCAAACTTAAGATGTAGGAGGCTTCCAGTGCCTTGCTATTAATTGAACCCATGGCTGAAACGTTCTCTTTCCCACAATTTAGTGTTTTTAAGCGGGTTTAAATGCTTTGTTTCTAAATGTCGTCGGCTATTTACAGTGACGACAACACGTCATAACACAAAACGCACTGTGGTTTCTGTTCACTTTCATCACCGCAGCAAGTTAATCCTAATTCCAAATACATATAATTAATTCAATCAATTTTAATAATTAATTCAATCAATTTTAAAGAATTTTACAGGTGATTTACAATTTTACTTGTAATGGAACTTCTAATCTGTTAATTTTCCAGATACCACTGCAAATGTGATCTGAAAATATTTAAAAAAAGTGTCTATTGGAAGTTGTTAACAACAAGGAGGAAGAAGTAATTGTGCTATTACTTGTTATTGCCCCTTCACACTTCAGTTACAGTGAAAACCAAAATATTCGTGACTTTTTCGAAAAAAAATAATAATTCGACAATGTAGTGCACATACTGCATGATTGTGCTCTTTTACAGGATTTATAACTGAAATATGACATTAAATTACAAATATGACCAAATATGACCAAGACCATGAAAATGCTCGAGATATGCCTTTATATGCAAAATAAAAACGGTCCGATTAGGATAAAAAATGTGCAATTCATGTTTAATTTGTGTTTGCGTCGAGAATGGAGGTCAGCATTAAAATATGACATGTTATAAACATCCGAACCCTAGTTATAACAGTAATAATGACTAAAAAGCAGGATGTAGGCCTGGGTGGCGCAGTTAGTATCTTGCTGGATTTCTGTGTCCAAGGTTGCTGGTTCGATCCCGGCTCAGGTCGATGGCATTTATGTGTGCATAAATGTCACAGTCCCATGTCAGTATATTGACTGGCATATAGGCCTAAAAGAACTCCTGCAGTACAAAATTCCGGCACACCGGCGACGGTCACAGACTTAAGTAACAGTACATCCCCGTCGTTAAATAACCATATACCAACCAAAAAGGAAGATAAATGAAGTTAAAGTACCCTAGATTTAAATGAAGAAAGAAAGAAAATCAGAAACAAGAGGAAATTTCAGATAAATTCCCTTTCTGACGACGGCAGGGTATTGATTTCTATT